>ML663012.1:10859846-11068197 GCA_007570785.1 Antilocapra americana
AGTTCCACCCGAGTCCACACTGGGGGGAGAGTCACAGCCCGGTTCTGCACAGCAAAACCTGTCCAGAGCAGAGGCCACGTCGCCCCTGACAGAGGTGGCTAGACCCGCGCTCATAACCCTGGAATGACAGTCACAGCACGACGCTGTGCACTACACGTCTGTGCACTACACCTACTACAAAGGCAACATGCAGGCTCAAGGACACTGTACATCCCTTTTGTATAAAAGTTAGCAGAAAAAAAGAATCCACAGACTACTTCTGCACGAGAGCCGCAAGAGGGAAGGAAGGACTCCCAGTTCTGCCAGTGTTGGTACTGAGGACGGGATGGGGGGGGGGGGGAGCCTGAGGCATCTTCTGTGTATTTCCGGGTCACAGTACAAGCGCGTATACCCTTCAGAAAACCTGACGAGGAACACTGGTAATAATGAAAAGAAACAAAGATCATAAAATCATTAAGCTTCTAGCCAAGTTAAGAAAAAAAGAGGACACAAATTACTAATGACAGAAATGAAAGGGCAGCCATCACTATAGATCCCATGGACATTAAAAATACTATCGATTACTATGAACAATGCTATGCACACAAACTTGATAACCCAGATGAAACGGGCCAATTCTTTGCAGGATATAGCCTGCCAACACTCACACAAGAAGAAACAGACAATCTGAACAGCCCTATTTTTACGAAAGAAAGTGAACCAATTATTAATAACCTTCCAAAAATTCCCTGGTAAATTCTACCAAATATTTAAAGAAGAAATTATACCAATTCTGTACAATCCTTTTCAGAGGAGAGAAGCAGACGGAATACTTTTTAAGTTATTCAGTTACCCTAAATGGCAAAACCAGACAAAAACATTATAAGACAACTATAGACCAACATCTCTCATGAACACAGATGTAAAAATCCTCAATAAAATGTTAGCAAACCTAATGCATTCATGTAAAAAAAAGAATTATACGCCACAATCAAGTGGGACTCATTCTAGGCACGCGAGACTGGCTCAGCACTTGAAAATCAAGTAATGTAATCCATCGTGTCAACAGGCTAAAAGAGAAAATCCCATGATCACATCAACTGCTGCAGAAAAAGCACAGGAGTTAACAAAATCTAATACCCACTCATGAGGAAAACTCTCAGTAAACTAGTACAGGCAAACCTGTTCCACTTGATGGAGGATCTACCAAAAAACCTACAACATCATAATGAGGAGAAACCTCAAGCTTTTTCACTATGAGAAACAACCCAAGAATATCTCGCCAACGCTTTTCATTATTATACTGGAAGTTCTAGCTAATGCAACAAGATGAGAAAAGGAAACAGAAAGTATTTTGAGAAGGAAGAAATATGACATGATTGTCTGTGCAGAAAAAATAGATAAAAGAATAGACCAAAAAACCCCTAAAATTTCATAAGCTGTTATAGCAAGGCTGCAGGATACAAGGTTAACCTACAGAAGTCAACCACTTTCCTATACACCAGCAATGAATAAGTGGAATTTGAAATTAAAAACATCATACCATTTACATTAGCATTTCCCCAAATAGGTCTAACAGGATATGTACCAGATCTATATGAGGAAAATCAAAATACCCTGAAGAATGAATTCAAAGAAGAACTAAACCAATGAAGAGATGATCCAAGGTCGCAGATAGAAAGTTACTCAATGTTGTCAAGGTGTCAGTTATTCCCAACTTGATTTCCAGATTCAGTGCGAGTCCTGTTGAAATACTGACAAACTGATTTTAAAGTTTATATAAAGAGGCAAAAGACCCACAGCAGCCAACACAATGCTGAAAAAGAAGGACCAAGTCGGAGGACTGACACTACCTGACTTCAGGGCTTCCTGTAAAGCTACAGCAATCAAGGCAGTGGGGGGCTGGTGAAGAAAATGGACAAACAGGTCAACAGAACAAAATAAAGAGCTCAGAAACAGACCCACATATATGCAGTCAACTGTTCTGTGACAAAGGAGCAAAAGCAGTGTAACAGAACAAAGAGAGTCTTTCAAGAAATAGTGCTGAAACCAGACAGCCACATGCAAAAGAAACCCCTAAAAACCGGACACAGACCTTATAAGCTTCACATTCACAAAAATTAACTAAAAAAGTTTATCACTGATCTAAATGTAAAACCTGAATCTGTAGATAAAACACAGAAAGATATCTACATAACCTTGGATAAGGCAAGGACTTTTTAGATACAACATCAAAGGCATGATCCATGAAAGCAAATGATAAACTGGACTTCATTAAAATTAAAAACTTCTGCTCTCCAATGTCATGAGTATGACAAGACAGGCCACAGACTGGGAGAAATATTTGTGAAAGACACATCTGATGAAGACTGTTACCCAAAATATACCAAGAACTCTTAACAGGCAAAAAAAAGAAAACAAATATGTCAATAAAAAAACGGGTCAATGACCTTAACACACATCTCACCAAAGAAGACTTACAGATGGCAAATAAACATTATGGAATGACATTCCACACCATGGCATCAGAGAAATGCAAATCAAAACAACGAATATCACAACATTTCTGTAAGAATGGCCAAAATCCAAACACGACAGCATCAAATGTTGATATGGATATGGAGCAACTGAAACTCATTCACTGCTGGGGGGTGGGACAACGCAAAAGGTACAAGCCACTTTGGAAGACAGTTTGGCAGTGTCTTACAGAACTAAATACACCATACAATCCAGCAATCACACTTCTTGATACCTAAAGATCTGAAAATTTATGTCCACATAAAAACCTTGAACACAGATGTTTAAGGCAACCTTATTCATAACTGCAAAAACTTGGGAGCAATCAAGGTGTCCTGAAGGAGGTGAATGGATAAATAAACAGTGGTATATCCAGACAAGGGAAAATTAATTATTCAGTGCTAAAAAGAAATGAGCTATCAAGCTACAAGGAAAAAAAAAAGAATAAGACTCAGAGCAACCTTAAAAGCATGTTACTAAGTAAAGAAAGCCAATCTGAAAATGCAACATACTATGATTCGAATTACATGACATTCTGGAAAAGGCAAAACTAGAATCAGTTAAGACATCAGTGGTTGCCAGGGGTTAGGGAGGAAGAGGGGATGAACAGGGAGAACACAGGGAATTTCAGGGCAGTGAGAATGAATACTCTGTATAGATCATAATGACAGACACATGTCATTACACATTTGTCCAAACCCAGTGAGTACACGACACCAAGAATGAACCCTAATGTAAACCACAGACTTTGGGTGATCATGGTAGGTCAGTACAGGTTCAGGGATTGTTAACAAACATACTATTCCGGTGGGGATGTTGATAATGAGGGAGGCTGTGCATGTGTCAGGGAAGGAGGCGCATAGGAAGTCTTTGTAGCCTCTCGTCAATTCTGCTGTGAACCTAAAACTCCAAAAATACATCTTAAAACATAAGAGACCAAAGCAAGAAGTTGTTCAAAGAGGGAAGGGAGCAGATGGCTGAATTTAAAAAAGACTCATGGCAACCAGGACATGGATTTAAAGCCATCTGATTTTTCCAAGAAAAGCAGACTGGGGAATTCACCCACTGGGGCAGGGAGGCAGCACCAAATGGAGTGGGTCTCCTCTGGGCTCACAGGCCTGCCTCTTCCTGGCCTCAGCTGATGGTTCCTGCTGAGTCTCCGCCAAGCTGCTCTGAGAGGCAGCACCCAGGAGCCCCCCACGGGTCAGCCTGTCTGCAAGGAGGGTCCTTGCTCACTGTGGGCCCTGGGCACAAGGGCAGAGGACTGTACAACAAAGACCTCTCTGGTCTTTGTGGGCAGAGCAAACCAGAGTTAACACTTCGGTGTATCTCCTCCCAGACTAATTTTCAGTGCAGCTATATCTGAACAGAGGTGTGATTCTATTTTCCATATCCTGATTTTTTTTTTTAAGTTTCTTAACCCAACAACATATGGCTTTCCCAACAGACTGCAGCGTGGCATGGTAGTGAAAGCATCTCCACAGACTGGCCCCCTTGGTTTCCTCACCGGTTAAAGGCCAACAGGCCAGGCTGCTGTAAAGAACAATGTGGATCACCCAGGTGATGTGTTAAGAGCCACACACGGCTTCAGATCTGCTGGCTGCTACCACCTTCAACAACCTGACTTCCGATGGCCAAGATTACACTGGGTTTAGCCCACTGGGACTACACATTCATTGTGTTACTAATTTTTCATCATGACGACAGTGCTGTATGTAACGTTATTTCTGGGGATGGCATCTCAGAAGTGGGAAGGCTGGTCAAAGGAACAGGTATTTCCAGCTTCTCTACAGAGGAGCACAGCTATTACGTTTCCCAAAACACAGAGCTCCTCAGAAATCAGGAGAACAGCAAAGGACCGAGAGCAGCAGGAACACCAGATGGTTGTTAAGATTTGGGGGTGAGGGGAGCTGCCTTGCACCTGACCCCCAAGGGGAGAAGAAACTGTCTATCTGGTATGAACCTGCATGTCTTATGCAGGCCCAGACACCCGATCCTTCTTTGCTTATGCTTTCTCCACCTCGGAGTGCCGACCGTGGATCAGCTCTGGTGTGGAAATGAGCTTCCCCAGACCACAACGGTCACCTTCAGCTACTTCCCTGCCAGACACCCCCAGGCTCTCATGCTCCTCATCCCCAGCAGCCACCCTGTCACTTCCTGACAGGCTGCACGGCTGCCAGCAATGCCTTCCCAAGGGGGCAACAGCCGTAGGGTGGGCCTGGAGTCACTTGTGGTGATAATGTCTCTTTGCTTTGACCCCACAGGAAAGGGTCAGCCGGAGCTGCTGAGCCCTGGAACCCTCTGACCAGGGAGAGCCATCTGGGCTGGAGGCCGTGTACAGAATCCCATTACCTCACCCACTGAGCCTGCAATAGATTTTTAGTCAGCTCTGGTCACGATGAGTGACTGGACGCTAAGTTTCCTATTGAAATAAATAAACTTACTCCTGTAAAGGAAGGTAAAAAAAAGATGCAGTGATGGGTTGCTAAGTAACACTGGTTTGAACAGTGCAGAGAGACAGCTGGTATCACTACCCTGTGAGGAGACCCTGGGTCTTCTGAGCACCAGACTTGAACACCCCATGGCCCCTGTGAAAGCTCCCAGCTGCCTGGGCCCCAGAAATCCTCAGCGGCTCTCCTCCACCCCCGATGGCTCCGCTGTGCCCCCGTGTGTCCCCCTCGCTGGGTCTGACCACCCTGCACAGCTGTGGCCAGATGACCCTGGACGCATAGCTGACTCTGTCACTCCCTATGCAGACCCTCCAAAGGCTCTCAGGGGACACCGGAGCCTGCCCGGTTCCATGGCCCATCTGCACTGCACCGACGCTCAGCCTGCACCCCCGCCCTCTCTGCCGCTTCACTCCTGCACAGCAGTCCCTCCAGACGCACTTCACGGTGTTCCGTGTCGAGCTCTCACTGCCTCACATGTGGGACATGCGACTGGCCGCCTGCCCAGCATCCACTGCTGCGTCCTTCTTCCTGTGTCCCTGATGGCGTCTAGAGCTGCCGAATCAACCAGCCCAGATGGCTGCTGCTCTGGCGCTTTTTGTTACGGGCGCCATCGCATCGCCTCACTGGCTGAGTAGGAACCTGGGTTACTTGTGACCCGAAGTGTCCTCAAGGGTGCATCACCCTCAAAATGGATTCAGCGCCCACCTCATGAACTTCTGCCGGGCCCCTCCCTGCAGCAGTGACCACCCTACCCCCACCCCACATCCCGCCACCCAGCAGCCTGCCCCCATGAAGAGCAAGGGCTGAAGCCACCCAAACAATGGCAGCAGGCGAGCGCAGGCGCAGCCTGCGGGAGCGGCGTGTGGTGTCGCGGCGGGGACTGCAGCGAGGTCCATCTGCTCGTGGACCCTGCACACAGGCTGCGGTCCGCCCTCCCCAGAGCCTGAGGTACCACGTTCCCCTCTCCTACCATCTCCCTTGTTGTAAAGACGAGAGGGTGCACACAGTGAACGACAATTCTGTTAGTTTCTGTTTGAGAGCCCAGCCTATTCTGCTACAAAAAGAGCAAGGCAAGTGCTAGAGACTTTCTCCACGAGGCGCCCAGAGAACAGCAGGCCCCGAAGGTCCTCACACACCTGGCTCAGGGATGAGCCAGGAACCCACGTGCACTTGGAGAACGCCTATGGGGCAACAGGGCTAAACTCTGATCAGAAACTCCGGGACCTGGGTCAGGCTCTGCCAACCTCTTGCCATGGGATCCTAGCATGTCTCAGTAGCACAATGACCCCATTTCTCAGCAGGGAAGCTATGACTAGGGTGAGAGCTTACCACCCCCCAGGGGGGCCCCTCTTACCTGAATGCCTGGTTCTCACGGTTGTTCTGGAGCGCAATGGTTTCCACCTCGGGACCCCCATCCGCTATGAACCTGGCCAACTTTTCTGCGAGGTTCTTGACCTCTTCGTCCTCTGGGGGTGAAACTTTAAGCAGGCTGTCAGTACTGAGCTCAACTCACCACACCCAACAGCCTAATTTCTGCTAAGAACCCCACAGGCAACAAGAGGGGTTTATTTTAGGAACAATACAAAGAAAAACAGGCAAATGGGAATCAGATTACTGTACTGGAACCAAGTAAAATTAATATAATATCTTGAGTCTCCGCCCCCCACACTCCACCCCTTCCTAGCCCATAGGTCTGAGGGTTTGGCCCACACACTGGGATGTGGGAACAGAAGGTAAGGGAGGGCCTGGGTCCAGCCTGGACGAGAGATGGGAAGCCCCATCTCGATCTTTCTGTTGGGAGCCGCCCGCCCAGGTCACGTGGGGGGATGGGCCTGCCCCACTTCTCCCAGGAAGAAGGTCAGGGCCAGGGGCTGCAAGTGGCAGACACGGTGAACCAACGTCCCATGTCTGGCTTACATATCAAGGCCCCTGCTGCCCACCAGCACCTGGCCTGTGTCTCACTTCATCACAGCTGGAGACCAGGCGGCATCTCCCCCTCCCGACAGTCGTTCCACCAGCATCTAACCAGCTAACTCCTGCCGCCCCACTTCTGTCTCCTGCCACCCCACTCCGCCCCACAGCCCGCCAAGTGTCAGGCCCTGCACCTGTGTCTCGGGGCCCAGCATGCCACAGGTGCCCATCAGCACTTGTGAAAATGACCGTGAACCACGGGGCAAGTGCTCCTTCCCTGCATGCACTTCCCATGTCTTAGCTGAGCTCCTGGACATGACCTTGATCTTTACCTTGACCCTCAGATTTCCCCACTTCTCGGAGCAACGGCAACTAGGGCAGTGCTAGTCCCAGCATGACCCCAGCTGCCTGGGAGGGCACAAACCTGCACTGTCAATGCCACCCCATGCCAAGGAGGGCTCCAGGAAAGGAACCCCGACTCCACATGGGGTGGGTTGTCTACACGCCTCCCAGAACCTCCCACCCCCCTTCGCCCACCTACCTTTCTGAGAGGCTGCCTGCAACTTCTGTGCTTCCTTTCTTATCTCAGCCACCTTCTTTCTGTAGTAGAGGAATTCCCTGCTATTCTTATCGTGCAAAAACCTGGAGAGGAGTTTTACAGAACAGAGGGTAGAAAATGAGCAACAGGGATGGGTGGGCCCATGCAGCTTCTGACATGGTGTGCAAAAGCAAGCTGGTGAGCAGACACGCCTTGATGGGGCCCAAAGGTAAGTCTGCACAGCACACTGGGGCCCCTGGCAATCTCTGGTGTGAACAGAAAGTGGCATCTGGCCCACGCAAGTAAGCACCCAGCCCCAGTCAGCCTCAGTCACCACCAAGGCCTCACAAGAATGTGGGCATGTACTAACATGTGGCAAGGGCATTAAGTACCACGGACTTCCCCTCCCAGAAATACTTACGAAAATGCCGGGTTATCCTTGTAGTTCTCCATAGCTACTTTTTCTAACTCGGGGCCTCCTTCTGCCACAAAGCGGGCCAATTTCTCTATCACTTTCCGAGTCTCGGCTCCCTCTGGGGGTGAAACTTTAAGGAGGCTGTCAGTACTGGGGTTCAACTCACACACCCCACAGTCAACAGGCACACTCTCTCTATGGACCACAAGGACAGAGGGGTGGGGGGAAAAGAGGGTCAAATGCGGGAGGTTGTTGGGAGTCCTGGGTCCATACACAAAAGCACCATGATGAGGGTGAGTTGGTCTAGACAGCCTTTGCGACACACAAAGTGGGTGAGAAAAGTGTGTGAGCCTCCCAAAGGCCAAGCCAGTCACCAGGCTGGCAGGGAGATGTTGGAAAACAGAGTCAGCTTCCCCCTTCCATTCCCTTTCATCCTTCAAAGATGACAAATTCATTTTTTAAATATCACTACCAACTCTGATCGAGACATGGATGGGTTTCAATCCAATGCAATTAATGTCATCACAAAAGCTCCATCATCCCCCCTGCGGCTGGTGGAGCTTCTTTAGACTGGCTCCTAAGGCCTGCAGGCATGGCCCCAGGAGTCTCTGCCTGCCTCCTTGCTATCTGCTGGAAAAGGGCGCTTCAGGGTCATGTCAGATACTTCCTGCCCGGACTGAGCACCAGCTATTCTCCAGAAGTCTTGGCATCCGTGAGTGAGAAAGTGTTTCCAGGCTAACCTCTGGGAGCTAGGGGGGCTCACTGCGACAAACTTAACTGTTACCTCAGGGCATTTTCAGTGAACAAAACTAAAAAATATACTTTTGTATTTGTATTGGCCTCTACTTCGAGCCCCATGAACTTGCTTCTGTGCTTATTGCTGGCCTGTTTCATACAGCTTGAATCCCTCCTACGAGAGCTTCCAGGAGAAATTTCTTGATGTCAGTCAGTGCTTAGGAACGTTTGCTTCTCCTGGCAGTGGGGCGAGACACTGAGTCTGCGGCCTTTCTTTCTCCTTGTTGCTTGCACTGCCAGGAAGCTCAGGAGGAGCTGGGAGAGAGGAGTGGTACAAGGTGTGGCCAAGAAGGACCAATAAGAGGACCTATGAGAGGTCTCAGGGACAGTCGCGCCCACCTTTCCCCTTAGCCTCACCCTCCTACCTCATGCCTGGCAAGAACCCTAACCTGATCACTGCATAAGCGCAGCTGCTCCTCTGAGGTTAAATCAATAGCAGGCCACAATAGGTCTCAAGGGCCTTGAGGCACCCACTGTCCCTCCTAAAGTGGCAGTTCCCAGCAGGGTACCACTGGGACTGCCAGGGCACCTCTCAGAGGAAGCACCACATTCACTGGCTCCATTCTGACTGAAGCTCCAAAGTTCGAGGCTGGCCACTGATCTGCTCAGATGCAAGGCCTGCAGTCAGCAACCTCACCCAGGGCAGGAGGTCTAGAGGCTGTCACAACATGATGGCAAGGTCACTCCCGCCTGTCCTGTCAGGGACATGACTGTGCCAGCCATCCTGGAGGCCCAGGACTGGGACCACGTACCTCAGGTGGCACCCCGTCTCATTCTGAATACGGACACGGCTGGGCGCACTGGCAGTGCCACCACCGGCCCCCTCCCCCGCCCCCCCACCAAGGGGCCTGGTCCGGCTCACCTAAGGCCAATGGGCACCCCTCGCTGGACAGGAGGGCACTTCCCAACCCCTAGGCTCACACCCCTGGCCCACACTAGTGGAGACTACTAACCCACAGAGGAGCTCCTCTTCTAGGCCTAGATGAGGAGTGCACAAGCCAACACTCCCTGAGTACGCCACCCCGCCGTGGAGACCAGCCCCACAGAGTGGACGGAGAGCCAGACGGCTCCCAGGAAGAAGCCCGCACTCTGCAGTCCTTCCATGCTCCCCACCGTCTACTCCTCATCTCTTCCCTCCCTCCCTCATCCTGAAGGGCCTCGCTCTGACCCGTGGCCCAGCCCGGAGGCCTGGTGGCAACGCCCTGACCACAACCCCGAGCAACCCCCACCCGGCCGCGCTTTCCTGGGACCCTGGAGCCTGCCTGCGGAGCCGGAAGAGCAGTTGTGGGCGGCGGGCAGCAGCCCCCCCCACCTTACCTTTGATCTCCAGCCACTGCTCATAGTCCTCCTCGTCGTCCTCATCAGGAGACTGGAAGACACTCGGGCGGCTGGCCACAGGCAGCTGCTTGGCATGCATGTAGTTCTTCACCTGGCCCAGCGGGCTGCTGATGAGGGGGGGCCTCTTCCCAGTGCGCGGGAGCACACGAGGCTGGGCAGTGGGCGCGCTGGGGGGAGCATCTTGGGGTACAAGGAGACCCACACTCAAGGTCTGCGGTGTGCGTCTCCTTGTCTTTCTGCCTAAACGGCCCTGAGTCCCCCTTGGCAGGCAGTGGGTGCTCAGAAGCACTCAGGGAAGATGCCACCCCCATTTACAGATGAGGACCCTTGAGGCTTCGAGAGAAATAACCTATAGAGGTCACCCAGTCCAGGACTCTGCAGGTGGCAACTCTGGCGGCAGGTGGCTCTGACACTGTATCCAGACTAGCGACGCAGCAACTCCTCAGGATAAGACCCGAACCCCCCATGCAGCGTCCACCCACCCCCTCTGACTGTCAGTAGCGGGCAGCAGCTAGCCTACTTGGGACTTTTCAACAACTCATGGTCTGAGAGCCTGCAGTGAATGGCCCTTCCTCCCTTTCTGTGGGCAAACTTGGCCTTGGGTTAACTTTTTTAGCTGTTACCTGGGAAACCTGACAAAAGCTGGCCAAAGTCAGCGGTTTCACCAGTAACTTTCTTATGGTAAAAACGAGACTAGTGGGACTTCGCTGGTGGTCCAGTGGCTCAGAATCCAGCTGCCAACGCAGGAGACGCAGATTCAATCCCTCGTCTGGGAAGATTCCACATGCCATGGGGCAGTAGTTGGGGCTAGTGTGCCCTAACCACCAAGCCTGTACGCTAGAGCCCGTATGCATGCTCTGCAACCACTGAAGCCCGAGTGTCCCTATAGCCTGTGCTCTGCAACCGGAGAAACCCTTGCAATGAGAAGCCCATGGCCCGCAACCAGAGAGTCACCTCCACTTGCTGCAATTAGAGAAAGCCCGAGCGCAGCAATGAAGAACCAGCGCAACCAAAAATAAATAGATGAATAAGTAAATAAAAGAAAATGTTTAAAAATGGGACTCGTAAACTGCAGAACCATAGCTGTGGGTGGACTTCCCAGGTGGTGATGCTGACACACGGTGTGTCCCAGGGGCTCCTGTGGGCCAAGCGGCCCCTCAGCACCTACAGAGGGAGGGCCTGCTCCTTACACTGCGGCTGCCACTCGAACCCAGCCACAGTCCCACAGCCCTGGGGCGTGCTGAGTTCTGGCCCCTACCGTCTGCTTCCCAAATAGAAACCTGGCTAGTCTACTTCTAGTTCTTGTGGGTAAGCACCTAAACGGCAGGGTCTGCATTCTCTCCTGGGCATTTCCTGTGAGAACATGTAGCATGAACGTGCTCAGTGAACAAGGGGTGAGAGAAACAAGTCGTGAGGTGGGACCTGCCACTTTCAAGGTACTGAGGACCCCTGGGGGTAACTCTAGGAGCAGGTGACACAGGACAGGGGTGACCGCGCTTACCTGTGCTGGTCTGGGCCTTCTGCAACTTCAGAAACTGCTGCAAGAAGCTGCCGTCGTTGGCAAACTTGTTGGAAACGTTAGAGTTGTGTGCGTTTGCAATCCTAGACCGGAGGCAGGGGACAGAGAGGATAAGCCTTGAGGGGCGGGTAGGGTGCACGCCTTGCCGGCCTCAGTCCTACCCCCACCATTGTGTTCTAAGGGGACCCAACATGGTCCCCAAAGATGCCGGGGACCCACTGGGTGCAGGGAGCAGCCTTCAGAGAAGTCAGATGGAACAATCTGGTTCTGCTAGTCAGTGGTGCTGCTGACGTCTCTATCTGCACGCTGACCCTTCGGGTTCAGAGGCTTCCCCAACAAGCTGGCTCAGAGGTACCTGCTCTGCTCCCACCCAGCACCTGCCATGCCTACTGTTAACGAGCCATCTGGGCTATCGCTGGCTCCTATATCTGTCCTACCAGCTAAACCGTATGGTTCTCAAAGGCAGGGCCTGTGTCTACACCTGTGTGTGACCACAGTTCTGGGCTGAGGTCAGTCAGCACTCCTGTGGGTTTCACATGCGTCCAAGAAAATACCCACAGAAATCTCTTGGTGGAAGGATTAAAGAGCAATTTTACACTCTTATCCCTTTCTCGCTTTTATTTTTGCAAAGGGCATGTTTTATTTTTTTAAAGACTTTTTCTTAATGTGGACCATTTTCACAGTCTTTACTGAATTTGTTAAATATTGCTTCTGATTTATGTTTTTGGCTTTTTGGCCACAGGGCAAGTGGGATCTTGGTTCCCCGATCAGGGATCAAACCTGCACTCCCTGCACTGGGCGGTGAAGTCATAACCACTGGATCACCAGGGAAGTCCCAAGTATGTTTTATTTTGAAAAAGAAAATGTATTTTTAATGAAACACAAAAGCAAACCCTTATTATAAAAGTTATAGGGGGCTTCTGTGGTGGCTCAGTGGTAAAGAATCCACTTGCCATCGAAAGGAGACACGGGAGATGCAGGCTCAGATCCTTGGGTCAGGAAGATCCCGTGGAAAGGAAATGGCAACCCACTCCAGTGTTCTTGCCTGGAGAATCCCAGGGACAGAGAAGCCTTGCAGGCTGCAGTCCACAGGGTCGCAAAGAGTGGGATGCAACTGAGCAAAAAGTGATGGAGCTCATTATGAGCAAATGGGAATCTGGAAAAAAAACAGAAATACAGAAAGCAAGGAGAAAACCCCCCAAAAGTCTCCTCACCTCACAAGTCACTAAAACAGTTTGGTATACTTCTTTGATTTACCCTTAATTAGAAATAGAAGAAGGGGAAGCATATGCAAACCCATGGTGATATCATGACATTGTATGGCAAAAACAATAAAAAAAAAAAAATAGAAGGAAATAAAGCTGTGATCACGGTTTTGTATCCTACTTCTTTCATCTTTTACTACAGCATGCTGTCTTGCTTCGGCCCCAGAAACTCCTCACATGCGCGTTCAGAGCCACACGTATCATATAGACACACTCAATAAAAGCTCAAGAAGCCCACAGGTCTGAACTTTTTCCTTTAAAATAAAGTTCTAGCCTCCTAAAAATCTCTTCTAATGAAGTAAAAGAGGGAAAAAAACATAAGAAGTCAACAAGGGGCACTGGTTAAATTAATTACAGGACATCCATAGGACAGATGGAGTGGTCCTGGAAAGCTAAAGTTTTATAAATAAAACAACCAAGCATAACGATAAGTGAAAAACAAACAGGTAAGATGTAAAACAGTATCTGCAGTGTGGTCCTACTTATGTCAACATATATTTGACTGAAAAAGTTTACAAAAATCCATCAAAAAGCAACCGGCACTAGCCTGTGAGCTGCAGGGTTACAACTGATTTTATTTTTTCCTCTGTTTCCCAGTTTTTCTTTATACATGAATTATCTTTAAAGTTAAAAGAGAGAGAAGGCAACAAAAGTTGTTTTATGTGAAAGAAAGATCCACTGATAACCAGCCTTGGCATTAAACAAGCAGGGCCTTCTAGTGACCCTGGCCCTGTCCTCACGCTGGGTCCACCTCCTTCAGGAGGGAGAGAAAGAAGGCAGGGACAATCAAAGACAAGAAAACACTTGGGAGGGAATTCCCTGGCAGGCAAGTGGTTAGGACCCTGCACTTTCACTGCAGAGGGCCCAGGTTCAATTCCTGACTGGGTAACTAAGATTGTGCAAGCTGTACAATGGCTTAAACAAACAAACAAACAAACCCACTTTGAGGCAGCAGCATGCCAGCAAATGAATCCCACAGGAAAACCACCCATAACAAACAACAGGGGGTATTACACAGGTGTTGAATGATGGCTCCTGATGAACACATAAACAGTACATGGTCCATTCACACAACGGAATATTATTCAATCAAAAAAGAAAAAAAAATGAAGTCCTCCTGCAGAGCTACAAAGTGATGAACCTTGAAAACATTATGTCCTGTGAAAGAAGCCAAACACAAAAGGCCACATATTGCATGAAACGTCTAAAGTAGGTAAATCCATACAGACAGAAAGTAGATTAGTCATTGTTAGGGGAGTCTCTCCCTTGGGGAGAAGCCACAGACTCTTAGAAAATGTGGGCACTGGAACAAAGCTTTAGTGCAGGGCTAACATGCTCATGGGCTTCCCTGGTGGCTCAGCGGTAAGGAATCTGCCTGCAGAAGACACAAGCTCGATCCCTGGTTGGGGAAGATCCCCTGGAGAAGGAAATGGCAACCCACTCCAGTACTCTTGCCTGGGAAATTCCATGGACAGAGGAGCCTGGTGGGCCCAGTCCATGGGGTCACAAAAGAGTTGAACACGACTTGGTGACTGAACAACATACTCCTCATTTCAGACCACAGAGGAAGGGACTTGTCTTTCTGTCAGTCTCCAGTGTGGAGATCTTGTCACCCTGATCACATCACTGCTGCTCAAAACTCTTGGGTGCCTACAGAGTTTCTCAGATCAGTCAGGAGGAAACCCTGCCAAAGCTACCTCTCACCTGACTCAGAAACAGCCCCTTTGGTGCAGCAGCTCGGGCTGCCTGACACACAGGGGCTCACCTCCCTTCCTGGCCTTTGCAGCCCTGTTCTGTGTCCTCAAAGGGCTGGCTCTGCCTGGGCCTTCAGAATGCAGTCTCTTTTGCATCTGGGAGCACAATGCCTCATGTTACCTACCGTCAGCTCTGGGGGTATAACTGGGACTCCTCCTTGCTAGTAGGCTGTGAGCCCCATAAGGGCAGAGATGGAATCTGGGCTTCTGCTTTGTGCTATACTCGTGGTCCCTGGCCCACAAACGGTCAGCAGTAAATAACCACAGAATGAAAGATGTGGCAGCCATCCTCTGGGATCCCATACACACATATAGTGTTTCTCTTCTGCCACACTGAGCCTCCTAAAAGAGTATCCTGTGTCCCTCCTTGCACCATCAGCTTGGAGTCAGATGCAGTAACATATCAACTGCTCTCACAAGCAAAACTCTCAAAGACCCTAACCCAGCTTCAGGGTAGACTTACTCGCCAGGATGTGGGGGCTGAGGGCTGGCCACCTGATTCTGCTTGGCCTTCTGCTCCATTCTGGCTTCAATTTCCCGTTTCTTCTGAGCAATGAGCTCCTCCTGGTGAAGGATGTTCATGTTCATTTTTCCAGATTTGGGGGGAGCAACCCCAAACCACCGGTTAGCCTTTCCTGGGGAGGGAAAAGAAGTACATCAGAAATCACCTTTGCGCTGAAGAAATACAGATGACCAACAGGTACATGAAAAGATGCTCATCATTGCTAATTATGAGAGAAATGTAAATCAAAACTATAGCGAGGTACTGCCTCACACCACTCAGAATGACCACCATTAAAAAGTCTACAGAAAACAAATATTAGAGAGATTGTGGACCAAAGGGAACCTTCCTACACTGTTGGTGAGAAGGAAAGTTGGTGCAGCCATTATGGAAAACAGTATGGAGGTGCCACAGAAAACTAAAATAGAATTACCATATGCTCTGGCAATAACACTCGCAGGCATGTATCGAGACAAAATTATAGTTCAAAAAGATACACGAACTCCTATGCTCATAACAGCACTATTCACAATAGCCAAGACACAGAAACCACCTAAGTGCCCACCAACAAATGAATGGATAAAGATGTCGTGCATATGTACGATGGAACATTACTCAGCCATAAAAAATAGTAAGATAACGCCATTTGCAGCAACATGGGTACAACCAGAGACTATCATACTCAGTGAAGTAAGTCAGAAAGACAAATACCAATTCTACTTGGAATCTAAAATATGACACAAATGCACCTATCTATAAAACAGAAATAGAATCAGGAACATAGATAACAGACTGGTGTTTAGATGAGGAGTTTGGGATTAGCAGATAATACATAAACAGCACAGGCAAGAATATTCATATCCTGTGATATACCACAATACAAAAGAACATGGAAAAGAATGTATATGTATGTATAACTGAATCACTATGCCGTACAGCAATAATAAACACAACACTGCAATTCAACTATACTTCAATGAAAAATAAATTAAAAAAAAAAAAAAGAAATCATTTTCGCTCCACAAACATACCCAGCAGCTGCTGCGTGGAGCAGCCCTGATGCTGCTGCCTGCAGCAACTGGCATTCAGACTGACATTCCTTCACATTCACCCATCTGTTCACTTATTTAGCAAGCATTTACTGAGTTATGCACCAGGTGCTGTGCTTGGTGCTAAACAAGCCAGACAGAGCTCTGCTCATGTGCGATTCACCTCTGGCTGAGGATACTACAGACTTGTAACAAGAAAGTAGTTGCAAAATCGTAAGAGCTCTCTGCTGGAAACAAACAAAAAATGGTGAGAAGGAATAACACAGGAACACCTATAGAGCTAAGACAGCCAGAAAATAGCCGTTAGAAGAGGGGATATTTAAGCTAAAAACAGAAAGATAAAGAGCTGGCTTCCTGAAAAGCCACACAGGGAGTGATCTGGGCAGAGTTAGAAGCAGACGTGAAGCCCAAGGGACCAGCAACGGTTCAATGTGGCCAGAACAGACAGTTCCAGGAGTGGGCCTCGCAGGGAGTGGTGGGAGAAGATAGGGAGTCTGAGTTTTACTTAAAGGGCTTTAAGAAGCCACAGGGGAGTATTAAGTTGATAAGATCCAATTGGTACTTTTATTTGTAAGATCATTCTGATTGGACAGAGTAAGGAGGAGACAACCAAGAGGCTTACTGGCTGTAAGCAAAAGATGATGGTGTCTTCGGACAAGGGTGGTAGTTGTGGAGATGGAAAAGCCACCATGAAGGTTCCCCGTGGGGCTCAAAATAAAATCCAAACTCTGAAACCTGATTTTCAAGGCCCTGCCAGAGATAATCTCCCTTCCCACTTCCAGTCCATCCCTGATATTCCTCAAAATAACAAACCCTCAAGGCCTTTGCACTTGCTGCTCCTCTCTCCATGGAAGGCTCTGCCTTCCAATAGTCAGCACCTTCTCATCTCAAATGTCTTCTGCTCAAAAAGGCCTTCCTTGGCCACTCAATCTCAGCAGCCTCCATTTCCACTCTCTCAAGTTATTATAACTAACTCTCTGTAAATATTTCCTCCTTGTGCACTGTATGATGCCTCGGTAGAAAGTAACCTTCAGTAAGACACGACCCCATTTTGGATACCACTGCATCCTCAACAACTAACACTGTGCCTAGCACATTAAGAATATTTGCTTGAATGCATCCCTGTCTGGGGCGCTACAACTGGGAGAGAGGGAGGGGCAAGGTTTATGGTAAAAGGGGGACTCCAAAGACCGAGGAAAATGTGTACAGGGAGTCAGAGTGCAGTTCGGCAAAGCAGCTTTTCCAGAAAGTGGGATAGAGGCCAAGAAGGAGCTACTACGAAGAGAGGGGAGCAGAACAGCCGAAGGTTGCCGCTGGCTCGGGGAACGGGGCTTGCAGCAGACCCTAAGGCGGTTAGCTCGGAAAGCAGGCGCAGGGCAGATACCGGTGGCCGCCTTTGAGGAAAGCCTGGCGTCCTCACCGAACCAGCGGTGGGGGCGGGGAGGATAACTGGGTCTCGGGGGGGTCCCAGGAGACAGGGGTGGTGCAGAAGCGGCCTGTTCCAGACGCCCGGAGGCTGCGGCTAAGGGCCAGCGGGCTGAGATAGGCCCGACGGGACGGCGAAGCAAAGACGCGCAGCCGGAGGACCCAGGCAGACGCTTGAGGGAAGGCGGGGGCTGTTACCTGCAACATCCCGGTTGTCCATCTTGAGACTCATCCAATCCCACAATGCTCCGGCGCCACCGGAGGCGGGAGGGGCTTGTTATAATGCGCGTGGCCTGATGGGAGATGTAGTCCGCCTCGGTAAGCCAAGCCCTACCATTCCTTGGACACCTGGGGTCTTCCCCGCCAGGAACGCAAACCTCAGCCCATCGGCAATCTCTGGTCTCAGTTACGCGGACCAGAGAGTGTCGCCTTTTCTCAGACCTTCCTGAAGCTGCGGCCACTTCAAACACAAACTATATATTCCAGGATGCTTTGTGCAGCGGCTCTCGCGAGAAAGGCGAGGCGCTCCGGCCCCGCCCCACACGCCTGTTTCCGCCTCCCTGTGGCGGCAGCTTGTTGTTGTGGAGGCTAAAATGGCGGCTCAGGCCGCAGCGGCCCAAGCAGCGCAGGCCGAGGCGGCTGAGTCGTGGTACCTGGCACTCTTGGGCTTTGCTGAGCACTTCCGCACTTCCAGCCCGCCCAAGATCCGCCTTTGCGTGCACTGCTTGCAGGCCGTGTTCCCCTTCAAGCCGCCTCAGCGCATTGAGGCCCGAACACATCTGCAGCTCGGCTCGGTGCTCTACCACCACACCAAGAACAGCGAGCAGGCGCGCAGCCACTTGGAGAAGGCGGTGAGCGTGGGCTGGGCCGCTAGGGAGGAGGCGCGGGTTCCTTTCCGGGCTTGAGCTGACGGGCCGCGACCCTTGCGGGTGGGGGCCGCCACCGGACCGCTCCTCTCGAGCCTGGGGCGTGACTTTCGCACGAGCAGCAAGACCCCCAAAGCTGTTAGCCTTTCAGGGGATCCGAGGGCCTCGCCCCGTACCTTACTTGGTACCTCTGGTGACCGCCAGAGGCCTAGGACTCCGCTCAGGGTACTCTGAGAGTTGCCTCTTTCACGAGCAGTAGGGTCCCTATAGGTTTTCAAGAAGATGTCGTTTTGGGGAATCTTTGGGGACGCCGCCAGATGGGCCAGTGGGTCTTACAGCTTTTAGCTCCTCAGGGCTTAGCGCTGGGAGCTTCAGCCTGAACGAACGCTCCCTTCTGAGGTCACTCGGGATAGGGGAGGGTCCAGGTAACAGTCAGGCATCCTTTGAGAGTCTGAAATTTGGCTTCCGAGGAAATCTAGGAAGGTCTCCCCCAGGACATGGAAGTCTGAGAAGGACTTTCAGACCGAAGATACTGTGCCCGGATCAGTGATGAGGGGAGTCATAGGCAGGAGGCAGACCCTAGAGGTGGTGGTTTGATGTCTTGAAAAAAAGCAGAACTGAGGGTTTCGGGGTCTGGATTCCAGGGCTCAGGACTCCTGCTTTCTCCACAACCACCTGTGACTTCTCTTCCTCCCACCATCCACTGGTCCATCCCATTCAGAGCGCAGGCCCCATCTTCCCATGATGACTTGTGGGAAAGTGGCCGTCCCTCTGCCCTCTGGGGCTGTGGAGTTGTTCCTTTCAGAGCAACACTGTGCTCCCGTCAGAGGGTGTTTCCATTTGTCATTTACTTAGCTTTATTCAGCTTAGAGGAGAGACTTCTTGAGTACAATCAACAACCATGTAAAAAATGTCTTGATCCGAGGTAAATCTGAATTCACCTGTGGCTAGTAACAAGTTGCCTTGGGGAGGATAATCAGATCTGTGTTCTGCAGACTGTAGAGTTGGAAGGGGCTTTTATCCTTGCTTGATCCACTTCCTTGTTTAAGGAGTGAGGCAGTATGGGCCCTGAGAAGTGAAGTGATTTGCCCAAAGCCACACTGCAAGTTGGTCTCACAGGTAAGGTCAAGACCACTAGGGTGGATGCCACGACATTAAGTCGTCATATTTGTGAAGTTTGTTTCTTCCGTTCATTCAGCAGATCTTTAATCAGCTCATACTGGGTACCAAGCCCTGTTCTAGGTGCCGGGGATCAGCAGTGACTAATAAAACAGTCCCTCCCCACATAAGCTTGTGTTTTTGTGAGGGAGGCAAACAACGAATATGTCGTAAAATGTTAGGCAGTGACCGAAGAACCATTAAACATGTGGACCAGGGAGAAGGTTGGAGTTGACAGGGAACTATTTTTGGCAAAGGTAATCAGGGAGTCTCTATTTGTGGGAGTGACGTTTGAACAGAGGCCTGAATGAGGTGGAGGAGGCAAGCCTTGAGAACTGCTCCAGGTTTCAGGTCAATCCCTAGAAGTTCCCCATTTGTCGGTGGCTAATTGATGTCAGGGTTTCTCCTAGATAGTGATGAGGCTGAGAGCAAATGAAGTGTCAGGCTTTGTTAGGTGTATGAAGGGTGGAGGCTGTGACTGCCCAGGCCTGGCAGCCCATGGCCTGCAATAGCTATACTGGTTAGAAAGCTGTCCCTTCTCTCAATTAGCAACAAATCCTGCCACCTCCTTTCTCTGGTCTTTAGGCCATTCAGCCTGTTTTTTTTTCTTTTTTTAAATTGAAATATTATGGGTTTTTTAAAATTTTGTTTTGCCATGCTGTGCAGCTTGTAAGATATTAGTTTCCCAAACGGGTATTGAACCCAGGCCACAACTCAGTGAAAGCTCTGAGTCCTAACCACTCGACTGTCAGGGAATTCCAGTTGAAATGTAGTTGACATAGCAATACAGTAAGTCCCCTACTTACAAACGAGTTCCATTCTAAGAGCTCATTCGCAAGTCCAATTTATTCTAAGTCCAACAAAGTTAGCCTAGGCACCCAATTAACACAATCGACTGTATAGTACTAACAGGTTTATAATATTTTTCACACAAATAATACATAAACAGACACACACAAAATTAGTTTTAATCTTACAGTACAGTACCTTGAAAAGTAGAGTAGCACAGTACAACAGCTGGCATACAGGAACTGGTAGCAGTACCACCTACATCACCACTGCTTTTGTACTTGCTTCTGAACATCCTGGGCTTGAAAAACAGATGCTGTACTCTGCACTACTGTACAGTCAAGCACACAGAAGTGCAACCACCAGTAGAGGGTGTATGCACATGATAGCACACAGTCAGACCTTTGGAAGGCCGCAGCTGGAAAGGTTCGTATGTGGGGGGCTTACTGTATTGTGATAGTTTCAGGTGTATTATGTAGAGCTTTGACATGTGCATGCATTGTGGAATGATCACCATAATAAGTTTAGGAACCATCTGTCCTCATACAGTTATTACCATATTATATGGACCATGTTCTTTATGCTGTGTATTATTACATCTCCATGGAGTTGCTTGTTTCAGTTTGTTTGCTTATTTTGTTTTTTAGGTTCCACATATAAATGAGATCATGCAGTATTTATCTTCCTTTGTCTGGCTTATTTGACTTAGCATAATACTTTCTAAATCCATTTATGTTGTCGCAAGTGGCAAGATTTCATATTTTCTTTTAAAGGTTTTTTTTATTTGATGTGGACTTTTAAAAAAACTTATTTATTGTCTGTGGTGGGTGTTTGTTGCTGTGAGCAGGCTTTCTCTAGTTGTGGCAAGCAGGGGCTACTCCTTAGCTGTGGTGCACGGGCTTCTAATTGTTGTGACTTCTCGTTACAGAACATGGGCTCTAAGACACGCAGGCTTCATTTGTGGCACACGGGCTCAGTAGTTGTGGCACATGGGCTTAGTTGGCCATGGCATGTGGAATCTTCACAGACCAGGGATTGAACCCATGTCCCTTGCATTGGCAGGTGGATTCTTAGCCACTGGACCACCAGGGAAATCCAAGATTTCATTATCTTACTGGATGATTAATATTACCTTGTATGGTAGCCATTCCCTTCTCCGGGGGATCTTCCTAACCCAGGCATTGAACCTGGGTCTCATGCACTGCAGGCAGATTTTTACTGTCCGAGCCACCAGGGAAGCCCCCAATATTAATTTGTATGTGTATACCTCATTGTTTTTATCTGTTCAGCAGTCAATGGACACTTAGGTTACTTCCGTATCTTACTTATTGTATTAATAAATAATGTTGCAGTGAACAGTGGGGTGCATGTTTATTTTTGAGTGTCTTTGTTTTTATCAGGTAAATACCCAAAAAGTAAAACTGCTGAGTCCTGTGGTAATTATATTTTTACTTTTTTAGGAACTTCCATACTGTTTTCCATAGTGGCTGTGTGAATTAACAGTCCTACCAACAATGCAGAAGGGTCCCCTTTTCTCCACATTCTGACCAGCACTTGTTATTTGTTGTCTTTTTGATGTTAGCCGTTCTGACAGGTGCGAGGTGGTATCTCACTATGTTTTTTGTTTTGCATTTCCCTGATAATTACTGTCTTTTCATTTTCTTTTCATGTGTCTATTCATCTTTTCATGGCCACCTGTATGTATTCTTTGGAAAATGTCTCTTAAGGTCCTTCATCCATTTTTTAATTGGATTGTTTGTTTTCTTGACGTTAAATTAATTGTAGGAGTTTTTTTGTATATTTTGGATATTAACTTCTTACTGGATATATCATTTACAAATACAGTTGACCTTCCATATCAGTGGATTTCACATCCTCGGATTCAACCAACTAAGGATATAAGGGCTAATTATATTCATTGTGTGAATTAGGTTGATGTAAATGTAATTATGGTTTTGGACCATGAGTTTTAAATCATTATATCTAGGCTCAAACACATTTTTATTAATCAAAATAGAAACCACTACAATCAACACATTTTTGCCAACAAAAAATCAGTTTGTTTATTCCTGCAGTATAAAAATCCGTGCTTCGAGATTTGACAAACTCTTGAAAAGAATTTTCTGCCTCCTGCTGGTTGTGGAAGCATTTTCCCTGCAAAAAGTTGTTAAGATACTTGAAGAAGTGGTAGTCGGTTGAAAATGGTAAATATGGTGGATGAGGCAAAACTTCATAGCCCAATTTGTTCAACTTTTGAAGCATTAGTTGTACAACATGCAGTTGGGTGTTGTTGTCATGGAGAAAAATTTCTGTTGACTTTTTTTTTTTGATAGAGGATAGATGCCCTTTCTGTTGACCAATGCCAGCTGCAGTTTTCGGTGCATCTCATCAATATGCTGAGCATACTTCTCAGAGATGTAATGGTTTCGGTGGGATCCATGAAGCTATAGTGGATCAGACTGGCAGCAGACCACCAAAACAATGACCATGACCTTTTTTTGGTGCACGTTTGGCTTTGGGAAGTGCTTCTCCGTCCAGCCACTGAACTTGTCATTGCTGGTTCTCGTATATAATCCACTGTTAGTCACATGTCACAATCCGATTGAGAAATGGTTTGTTGTTGCATAAAATAAGAGAAGATGACACTTCAAAATGAGTTTTTTTTTTGTTTTATTTCTGGTCAGCTCATGAGGCACTCACTTACTGAGCTTTTTCAGTTTCCCAGTTTGCTTCAAATACCAAATGACCACAGAATGGTTGATGTTGAGTTCTTCTCATATAGTTGTAAGAGGACCAGCTTTGATGATGGCTCTCAGTTGTCGTTGTCAGCTTCCAATGGCTGGTCACTACTCTTCTCATCTTTAAGGTTCTTGTCTCCTTTGCAAAACTTCCTGAACCCCACTGCACTGTACATTCATTAATATTTCCTAGGCCAAATGTGTTGCTGATGTTGTGAGTTGTCTCTGCTGCCTTACAACCTATTTTGAACTCAAATAAGAAAATTGCTTGAATTTGCTTTTTGTCAAGCATTTCCATAGTCTAAAATAGATATAAAATAAACAAGTAATGTCATTAGCAAAAAAATTAAAAAATAAAGCAAGAATGTGCATTAAAATGATGTATAACGTAACAACATTTATTTAGAATGTATTCCAATATCAAATGGCAAATTTCAGCAATGCAAAAATACCATTACTTTTGCACCAACCCAACATGCCATTTCACATAAGGAGCTTGAATGTAGACATTTCTCCAAAGAAGATACACAGATGGCCTTTAGGCACATGAGAAGTTGCTCAACATCACTAGTTATTAGAGAAATGCAAATCAAAACTTCAGTGAGGTATCACCTCACATCAATCAGAAAGACAATCATCAAAAAAATCTATGAATAATTTTTTTTAAAGTCTACAAATAATAAATGCTAGGGAATATGTTGAGAAAAGGAAATCCTGCTACCCTGTTGGTGGGAATGTAAATTGGTGCACCCACTATGGGGAACAGTATAGAGGTTCCTTAAAATCGAGTTGTCATAGGCTCTGGAAGTCCCACTCTTGGGCTTATATCTGGAAAAGATAAAAACTCATTCAAAAAAATACATGTGCCAGAATGTTCATAGCAGCACTGTTTATAATATCCAAAACATGGAAGCATCCTAAATGTCCATTGACAGATGAATGGATGAAGAAGATGTAGTATATGTATATATAATGGAATGTCAATCAACCATAAAAAAGAATGAAATCATACCATTTGCAGCAGCATGGATGGGCCTAGAGATTATCATATTCATACTAAGTGAAGTAAGTCAGGCAAAGACAAATATATAAGATCACTTATGTGTGGGAACTAAAATATGATACAAATGAACTTTTTTCAAATAGAAAACAGACTCATAGACATGGAAAACAATATGTAATATTACATATTACAGTTACCAAGGAGAGATAGGGGTAGGGGAAGGATAAATTAGGAGTTTGGAATTGTTGGGCGAGTGTATGCTCCTGGTTTCTGTCTCGTCACAACAAACATTTGGAGTGATGGACATTGAAGCCCTCTATGGGTCACAGCTCTCAGGTCTTGGACAGACCGAGTCATAGCTCTTAGACAAATCAGTGTTACAGCTCTATTTCATTTAGATAATAGAAGGAGAATCCATCTTCGAAGCATGAGGTATGTCGACCCAAAGATGCGAAGAGAACGCCCCAGCGCATGGGGGAGAGAGAGAGCCCTTTGGCTCCTCTTTTTATAAGTTTTTTTTCTTCTCCCTGGGCCTGTCCTATGCAAATTGGGCTAGTCAGGAGTGCTGTTTATTCTACCTGAAGTCCTCACTCAGGTCCTCAGACCTTCCTTTGACCTTCCTTTGTTCTATTTTTGCGGGCTTTTCCCTTCCTTGTCTTCTAGCCACCGCCATTTTGGACTCCTGTTTCCTATTCTAACTACCTAACAGGATTATCAGATACAAAGTACTGTATATGAAATATTGGAGTTTGGGATTATCAGATACAAAGTACTGTATATGAAATAGATAACCAACAAGTCCCTACTGTATAGCACAGGGAGTTATAGTCAATATCCTGTAATAAGCCATAATGGAAAAGAATATGAAAAAACTATATATGTTAAGCGGGCTTCCCTGGTAGCTCAGACGATAAAGCGTCTGCCTGCAATGCAGGAGACCTGGGTTCTATCCCTGGGTTGGGAAGATCCTCTGGAGAAGGAAATGGCAGCCCACTCCAGTGCTCTTGCCTGGGAAATTCCATGCACAGAGGAGCCTGGTAGGCTACAGTCCATGGGGTTGCAAAAAGTTGGACACAATGAGCAACTTCACTTCAAGCTGAATCCTTCTGATGTGTACCGGAAACTAACACAACATTGTAAATCAACTATACTTCACTTAAAAAATATATAAGGGCTTGAGGATCTATGGATTGTGATATCCTCAAGGACTCCTGGAATCAATCCCCTGAGGACAACTGTATCTTCTCCCATTCAGTAAGCTGCATTTTTGTTTTGTTAATATTTCCTTTGCTATGTAAAAATAGCTTTTTAGTTTGGTGTACTTCCATAAACTGTGGAAAAATTCTTAAAGAGATGGGAATACCTGCCCCCTGAGAAATCTGTATGCAGGTCAAGAAGCAACAGTTAGAACCAGATATGGAACAACAGACTGGTCCAAATGGGGAAAGGAGTATGTCAAGGCTGTATATTGTCACCCTGCTTATTTAACTTATATGCAGAATGCCGGGCTGGATGAAGCACAAGCTGGAATCAAGATTGCTGGGAGAAATATCAATAACCTCTGATATGCAGGTGACACCACCCTTGTGGCAGAGAGCAAAGAAGAACTAAAGAGCCTCTTGATGTAAGAGGAGAGTGAAAAAATTGGATTAAAACTCAAAGTTCAAAAAACTAAGATCATGGCATCCATTATGATCATTTCATGGCAAATAAATGGGGAAACAGTGGAAACAGTGAGAGACTTTATTTTCTTGGGCTCCAAAATCACTGCAGATGGTGACTACAGCCATGAAATTAAAAGACGCTTGCTCCTTGGAAGAAAAGCTATGACCAACCTAGACAGCATATTAAAAAGCAGAGACATTACTTTGCTGACATAGGTCCATCTCGTCAAAGCTATGGTTTTTCCAGTAGTCGTATATGGATGTGAGAGTTAGACCATAAAGAAAGTTGAGCGCCAAAGAATTGATGCTTTTGAGCTGTAGTGTTGGAGAAGACTCTTAAGAGTCTCTTAGACTTCAAGGAGATCCAACCAGTCAATTCTAAAGGAAATCAGTCCTGAATATTCATTGAAAAGACTGATGCTGAAACTTCAATACTTTGGCCACCTGATGCAAAGAACTGACTCATTGGAAAAGACCGTGATGCTGGGAAAGATTGAAGGCAGGAGGAGAAGGGGACGACAGAAGATGAGATGGTTGGATGGCATCACTGATTTCATGGACATGCATTTGAGCAGTCTCCAGGAGATGGTGATGGACAGGGAAGCCTGGCATGCTGCAGTCCATGGGGTCACAAAGAGTCAGACACAACTGAGCAACTGAACTGGGTCCTGTTTGTTTATTTTTGCTTTTTTTCCCCTTGCCTAAGGAAACATCCAAAAAACACTGCCAAGTTTTTGATATCAGAGAGTATACTGCCCATGTTTTCTTCTAGAACTATATGGTTTCAGGTCTTAAATTTGTCTTTCATTCATTTTGCATTTATTTTTTTATGTAGAGAGAGAAAGGAGTCCGGTTTAATTCTTTTTCTTATGGCTATCCAGTTTTCTTAACACCATGTATATGAGAGACTTATCTTTTCTTGCCAATTTGTATTCTTCCCTCTTTTCTTATAGATTAATTGGCTGTGTAAGTGTGAGTTTATTTCTGGCTTGTCTCTTCTCTTCCATTCTGTTTTTGTGTGGATACCATACTGTTTATTACTGTTTGTGGTATAATTTGAAATCATGGTGCATGATGCCTCCAACTGTGTTGCTCTTTCTCAAGATTACTTTGGCTATTCGGGGTCCTTTGTGTTTTCATACAATTAAAAAAGAATTATTTTTGGCTGAGCTGGATCTTCATTGCTGTGCGGGCTTTTTTCTAGCTGTGGAGAGACGGGGCTCCTATTCTCTAGTTGTGGTCCATGGGCTTCTCACTGCGGTGGCTTTTCTTGTTGCAGAGCACAGACTGTAAGACATGCGGGCTTCAGTAGTTGCAGCACATGAACTCAGTAGTTGCAGCTTCCACACTCTAGAACACAGACTCAGTAATTGTGGCACACGGGCTTTGTTATGTCAAGGCATGTGGGATCGTCCTGGACCAGAGATTGAGCCCTTGTCTCCTGCATTGGCAGGCGTATTCTTTACCTCTGAGCCACTGGAGAAGGCCCCATACAGTTTTCAAATTATTTGTTGTAGTTTTGTGAAAAAGGCCACTGGTGTTTTGAGAGGGATTGCATCGAGTCTGTAGATTGACTTGCATTGTATGCTCATTTAACAGTGTCAGTTCTCCCAATTTACAAGCACAGTATAGTTTCCATTCATTTCTGTAGTCTTCAATTTCTTTCATTGGATGTCTTAGAGGTTTCTTTTCTTTTTTTTTAAAATTTATAAATAAATCATGAATTCTTTTCTTGCAAGCCTCTTGAAAATGACTCCTACAGAAGAAAACAGTAGAGAGAAAATGTTTCAACAAAACATTTACCAACCACATATCTCAAGTATTAAGGACAGAGATCTAGAAAGTAATACATATTGATTGACTTTGCATCTGAGCCCAGTGATTCTTCTTATCACGGAACCTCTCTCACAGAAAGCACACACCACAAACATTCTATATGTAATTTCACAAGTTCTCAGCTCTCCTGAGAGCCTGTTCATGGTCTTCATTGTCAAAAGTGGTAACAATTTCCAGAAACTGACTCATTTTCTCATATACATTTCAGAAATGCCACCTTCTCACTATCTTCCATTTATTTTGTGAGCAAATCAATGTTACCAATTAAAAACTACCTAGAATGCCAATGAGCATAAACATGTTTGGCTTAAAAACATTTTATGTAACATTTATTTCGGATGTTGCTTCCCACCTTTTACATATAAAGTAGACATTTCAGTAAAAACAAATATGTAATGAAGTCATCCTCCTTTGTGTGAAGAAATTGAATGAACTCTGCATTAACATGTAAAAGCAAAATAGTCCACTGCCAAAACTTTACATATCTTGAGAGCACAACAAATTCTACACACACTGAGATCACATTGCTACTTCAACATTCTTGGGAATGGAGAGTGATTACTTGGTCTATGGTTTAGGATCAGTTTCCATGCTTGCTTCTTGAGCTTCTTCGACCTCTGAGAGCTTTTCATCATTTTCCAGTGTTTGCTGAAGTTCATGGATGGTACTAAGAAGAACATGAAACTGTTTCCTTCTCAATTCCAGCTTATCTTCAACACTTTCTTTAATATGTGAAAGATGTTCTAATTCTTTTCCCAGAGCCTCTAGTTCTTTTAATGTCTCATGCCTGTCTGGATGATGCTGGATCACTTTTGCCAGTGCATCATACTCTTGATGGTTTTTTGGTATTCGTTTTGCTTGAAGAATTTGCTTCTTGTACTCAGCAATTTTTTCATGGGCTCCAGCAATGCTACATTCTATCTCTTTGGAAATTTTTTCATAATTTTCCATATCTCTGAGATTCATATCATATACCAGCAAAGTTTTGCCCATTGAAAATTCACATTGGGACAGTGTGCTCAACATACGATGGTACTGGCTGTATCCCTCTTCCTGAGATCCTGAGTTGCACCATTTAATGAAACTTTTCACCAGCAGATTAATTCTCCGATCATCTCCAGCACCATCTCCATCGATTAGGAGACGCTTCCGTAAGACTTCGTCGTCAGTCACGGCTCCCATGGCGTGCGCTGCGGCGGCAGAGGTCAAACTCCCACAGTGCAGCCGGGTAAACAGCCATGGAGGAGGAGGCGGCGGCGCCCGCGGCCAGCGCGCGGCGGCGGCCCCGGCCTGTCTTAGAGTTTTCAAAGTGCAAGTCTTTTACTTCCTTGTGTAGATTTATTCATAGCTATTTTGTTCTTTTTGATACAACTGTAAATGGTATTGTGTTCTTAATTTCTTTTTCTGATAGTTCATTATTAAATGTATGGGAGCACAATATATTTCTGTATATTAATTTTGTATCCTCTAACTTTACTGAATTCATTTATTAGTTCTAATATTTTTTGGTGGTCTCTCTAGGATTTTTTGTATATTGTGTCATGTCATGTGCAAGCAGTGACAGTTTTCTTTCTTTCCATTCAGCCTTTTTCTAGCAGTGTGGTTCATAGTTATTGTATATATCGTCCTTACCATATTTTTGCCCCTCAGTGCTTTTGAGGGGAAGGAACCATGCCTTACATTGCTTCTTTGTAGCTGCTTGGCTTTTGGACCTGTAATTTAAATTCTTACCCTTGTGGAGAGTTTTCCCTTGATTTTATAGAACCCTAAATCTTATGGGGTCTTCCACGGAGCCACAATGTAACGTGTAGCTCACTGTCATTATATTTGGAAATAAATCCCTTTCTCTGTCAGCTGCATCCCCAGCTGAAAGCTTCTTCAGGTTTCAGTTAAAATGCCATTCTTTAAGCTGTTTTCTTTCTGTGGTTGTTTATTTTTTTTTAAATTTATTTGCAGTTTTATTTATTTATTTTTGGCTGTGCTGGGTCCTCATTGCTGTGTGGGCTTCCTTCTAGTAGCAGAGTGGGAGCTGCTCTCTAGTTGCAGTGTGTGGGCTTCTCATTGCTGTGGCCTCTCTTTTTGTGGAGCACAGGCTCTGGGGTGTGTGCGCTCAGTAGTTGAGGTTCCCAGCCTCTTGAGCACAGGCTCAGTAGTGGTGGCAGAGGGTCTTCATTGTGCCTGAGGCGTATGGGATCATCCCAGACCAGGGATCGAATCCACATCTCCTGCACTGGCAGGCAGATTCTTCACAACTGAGCCACCAGGGAAGCCCTCTGTGGTTGTTTCTGATGTCCCTTTGTATCACATTACAAGCATGCTTTCCTTAAACTTCATTCTTTTTAATTGTGCATTTTTTCCAGATCAGGCAGCTGTCAACTTTTTTTTCCTTCTTTTCATTCTTTACCAGGTAAAAAATCATATATGTACTATAGGTAAAAATTTTAATTGATCTCTAAACTTGATACTACATTTATCTTCCTTATCTATTATTTTCATCATCTTTTGCTTTCTGTATAAGAGACTAACCTTGTTTGTGTGTGTTGTGTGTGTGTGTGTGTTTCGATTATTATTTCTGTTTCCTCCACTGTGTTTCTAAGCTTTCCAGAAGGAATGTGTAATAAACTCACCCATATGCTTCATCAGTTCATTTGTTAAGAGTTCCGAGGCATGGAGGGTGTTTCGCTCTATCCTTCGCAAATTTATCCAAATTGTAGCCGTTGGTTTCTCTGTGGTACCTGCCTCTACAGGCCTTTGGATAACCTGCTGGCTGTCTCAGTCCCTGGATCTGCTCAGCAGACCGTAACTATCAATGTACACGACACGACACTTCTCCTGAGAGCCTTCTCTGTTTGATTATGATATTGCAGTGATGTGGATGTATCAACAGAGTTCCTGACTCCCCTGGGACTTAACTAAATGTTCAATGTTGCTTTACCCAGAAGTCTCTTGCTTAGATAATTTGTGAAGTCATTTCTGCAGATTCTGTCAGATTTCGTGCTTTTTTGTTTCATTTTTGCCTTCTTATCTTTCCTCTTGCTGCACACCTCTTCCTGTGTGAATTTTCAGTCTTGTCTTATATTCACTGTTTTTCAAGCAGACAGTTCCATTTGTAGACAGTTTTGTTTCAGTCATTTGTGCTTCCACTGTGGAATTGAGAATCTACATATCTGTATTTAGATGTGTCTTTATTTCCCCCTTAACTTTCTTACTTTTGATTATATTACTCTTTATCTCTTGATGTGGAACATACATTATTATCCTTATACTTCCCTTATTTGAAAGCCACAGAGGAGTAAATGCCTCTTCTCTGGAATGGATTTCCATTGTTTGCTATAATCCAGGCAGTCATCCTTTCTAACTGCAGTGTCTGTGTTAATGCCAGTTTGGTTTCTCTGTGTATTTTCAATGGGGCTATTTTTTAGTGGTTGTTTGACTTAGAAAGCCGCTCCAAACTGTGCCAGTCAAACACTCCTTCATTCTGCTTCCAGGGTTAGCCAGAGAGTGTATAGCTACCTTTCCTGCAAATGATTAAAAACTTCCTTTTTTTTCCTGAAGGCCCCAAAGGGCTCACTTCTGGGCCGTTCATCATCAGGCACAGCTGAAGTATATCTTTCATCCTTCAGGACGGCAGACCCCGGCCTTTTTGGCACAAGGAACCATTTCATGGAAGACGATTTTCCCATGGACTGGAGTGGGAGAGGGGGATGGTTTGGGGATGATTCAAACACGTTACATTTATTGTGCACTTCATTTGTATTATTACTACATCAGCCACACCTCAGATCATCAGGCATTAGATCCCAAAGGTTGCGGATCTCGGCTTTAGGATCATGACTGTGTCCTGGTAAATTCCATGCCACATCAGTCAGGAGCAGAATCTGATGCAGAAGCTGCATTTGTATAACTTCGTGTTAAGCATTTCCACAGAAGAATATTTGTGCCTCTTCCTGTTTGCATTTCCATTTTCTTCACTCATTCTCTGGGTCTCCTCTGACTTTATAATGTGAAATGTATTTCGGAACCATCACTTCATGATTCTAGCAACTTGACCCCTACTTCCCCTGTAGCCTCTCCCTCTGGTTCCTGCCTAGGAATTATGGCATTGTTGGTGCCTTCCACATGCCAGGCCCAGTGTTCATGCTTCTTGGAGCACTGTCTCTTTGAATCCTCACCAAACGCACAAGGTTGAGACCACTTCCAACTTGCTGATGACAGTACTGACTGGGCTGCTGGTAGCCATGGTCACATGCGGAGAGGCAAGGCTGGTTCCTAAACGCTGTGCTTCCATCCCAGAGGAATTGCAGTTGATAACTTTTTCTACACATTTTGGTGATTTAATTTTTTTTTTAAGTTAGCTTGGTTATGAGGTATAAGAAGCCTTAAAACACTCTCAGCCTTGTGCTCTCTTCAGCAGCACCTGTTCTAAAATTAGAATGATACAGAGAAGATTAGCATGACCCTTGTGCAAGGATGACAAGCAAATTCATGAAACATTCCATATTTTGGGGGACCAAATTCTGTTATTTGCATGTGTAATCCCTTCTAATAAACTTAGGTGCTCAGAAATTTAAAAAGAAAACAACAAACAAAACACCCACTCTCAACTCTGAAATGAATGTTCTAAGGAAGGAGAGGTGTCCTGATCCCAGCCCTTCTACCCCTCAGGGTGCATGCTGGCCCTGTGGTGACCCTTGCTTTCCCTGAGAACCCTAAGGTGACCCCAGAGGCTTCTAGTGGGATCATTCACCTCTCTGCCTCATGCCTACAGGCTGCCTGGCAGTGAAGGGGGCTCTTAACTTTGGCTGCTTTCCCGTGACAAGGGAGAAGACATAAAAACTATATTTTACTGTTACAAAGTAAAACATACAATGAGGTAACAACCTTGGGTAAGATATCCTACATACTTTTGTTTGTGAGATGGACATATTTTCTATAATAATGTCTATAGGTTTCTGATTATGAATGTATGTTGCAAGGTTTAAAAAGACAGAAGCAGAGTGGTTTGATTGACTGCTGACTGACAACCCTTAGGAAGTGACTGGCTCACCTTGGCATGGAGCCATCCTGCCGCTTCAGGAACAGGTCATCTCATGGGGACAGCTGAAGGTGTCACTGATGGTGATGCCGGAGCAAGAAGCAGTGATGTTGGAAGACGACATGTCTGGATATCATTTAGTAATCAGAATTGTGTGTTTATAAGGCATAAGCCTCAATTCTGTAGCTTTTTGTACCTCATTTCCTGGTGATGTGAGATACAGTCATCGTTTGTGCAACAAATGTTTCCTGAGAACCTCCCATGTGTCAGCCTATTTTAGCACTGGGGACACATGATGAGGAACATTATGGGGCTTTATCTAACGTCCCTCATCTGTGTGTGGGGGTCAGGGCCACAGTGCATGCGTGGGAGAATAGTGGCAGGTCATGGCTCTGGGAAATGGATGCTAAGGACCGCTAGGACCCATCTCCTCTAGGACTTGGAGTGTTGCTAACTCCCATGAGGGTCCAAATCTAAAACTTCATCCTCTGGCTCCCAGAGCAGTACTCCTGACATCCTCTTACGCTGACAGACAAGGCCTTCCAGAAGATTTGAGTCTTAAACCTTTGGACATCTTACTTCTTGGCTCTCTTGGTGGTCACTCAAGGCCCCCAGGGGTGTGATGCTCTTTCTCCAGCCCTTAGGTCAGAAAAGAGAGAACTGGCAGAGACAGAAACCGATCACTAACAAACACATCCGGCTCGTAGAAAAGAAGTGTCAGTGGAGTCCAGCCTGAGAGAGTCTACTGAATGGACACTGACCACACAAAAGCTCCAAGTGATGAGACATTTGATGGGCGCGTGTAGGCCTGGGCCTGGCAGCACAGGCCAAGACACTGGAGAAGTGGGCATGGTGGCGCCCTCCCCAGGCAGTAGGCAGCTGGCTGTGTCCCTTTTCAGTCTGTCCACCGTGGACATAGTTTTTTGTGGGCTGTCCTCACCTCTGGGTTTGGAGTATGCCTTGTGCTGTGAGATCAAATTTCCAACATCTGTTAGATCATTGAAAAAGCAAGAGAGTTCCAGGAAAACATCTACTTCTGCTTTATTGACTATCCCAAAGCCTTTGATTGTGTGGCTCACAACAAATTATGGAAAATTCTTCAAGAGATGGGAATACCAGATCACCTTACCTGCCTCCTGAGAAATCTGCATGCAGGTCAAGAAGCAACAGTTAGAACCGAATATGGAACAGACTGGTCCAAATGGGGAAAGGAGTACATCAAGGCTGTATATTGTCACCCTGCTTATTTAACTTATATGCAGAGTATATCATGCAAAATGCCGGACTGGATGAAGCACAAGCTGGAATCAAGATTGCCAGGAGAAATATCAATAACCTCAGATGTGCAGATGACACCACCCTTATGGCAGAAAGTGAAGAAGAACTAAAGAGCCTCTTGATGAAAGCGAAAGAGAAGAGTGAAAAAGGTGGCTTAAAACTCAACATTCAAAAAACTAAGATCATGGCATCAGTCCGATCACTTCATGGCAAATAGGTGGGGAAACAGTGAGAGACTTCATTTTTAGGGAGCTCCAAAATCAGTTCAGATGGTGACTACAGCCATGAAATTGAAAGACGCTTGCTCCTTGAAGAAAAGCTATGACCAACCTAGACAGCATATTAAAAAGCAGAGACATTACTTTGCCAACAAAGGTCCGTCTAGTCAAAGCTGTGGTTTTTCCAGTAGTCATGTATGGATGTAAGAGTTGGACTATAAAGCTGAACGCCGAAGAATTGATGCATCTGAACTGTGGTGCTGGAGAAGACTCTTGAGACTCCTTTGGACTTGCAAGGAGATCCAACTAGTCCATCCTAAAGGAGATCAGTCCTGGGTGTTCATTGGAAGGACTGATGCTAAAGCTGAAATTCACCTTATGCAAAGAACTGACTCATTGGAAAAGACCCTGATGCTGGGAAAGATTGAAGGCAGGAGGAGAAGGGGACGACAGAGGATGAGATGGTTGGATGGCATCACTGACTCGATGGACATGAGTTTGAGCAGTCTCTGGGAGTTGGTGATAGACAGGGAAGCCTGGCGTGCTCCAGCTCATGAGGTCGCAAAGAGTCAGACACTACTGAGTGACTAAACTAAACTGAACTTGTGCGGTGAGGAGAGCATCCCTGGGGGCCACAGACTCAAAAAGAAGGCTTCTTCAATCCACTGGAAGAGTTTCACCTCTTCTTGTTGCCCTCTTCATCTCTGTTGGGGGGCAGTGACACTCATGTGTGGTCAGCTTTGTGCTAGGTCCTAAGGTGTGGCTAGGTTTGACTTGGAAATTCCTGTGCATGGTGGGTTTACCCACTCCGCCTTGGCTACCAGGCTGGGTTGTTCAGAGCAAGCCACGCGGAGCTCCAGGTGGAAGGCAAATGCTTCCCATGTATTTTTTTATCCACCATGTACTCTCTCTAAAGGGCTCCCCTTGAGCATGAAAGCCTTGCCCAAGACAGGTCTAACATGTGGAGATTGAGTCATGGAACTTCAGAATCTCAAGGTTGGACCAAGTCTTAGCATGTCCCTAACCCAGCTTTTTAGTCACATAGTTTCCTCCAGCTCTCCCTCCCAATTGGTGGCCTTCAGGAGTGAGCATCTCTTGCTGGATGCTGAGTGGGAAGGAGTGGCTTCTGTAGAACGCAAGCCCCTACTTCTGTGTTTACCAGCTTTGTGACATCACACACATGGCTAGAGCTGAGCTTGTCCTTACTGTCTCTGTAGATGGACTCCAGCCAAGGAGCCTCACTCTGGGGCCACACTCATGGCAGCAGGCAACTAGCCATGTCTCTCTGGGGACCTTGAGCTCCTCGAGACCTTGTTGCCTTGGGAGGGGACACTCGGTCTGGTTGCAGAGTGCCTTTTGCCTGGGCTCTATGTGCATGCGCGCGTGTGTGTGTGTGAGAGAGAGAGAGAGTATGGGAGAGAGAAAGACAGGAGCCCAGTGACTCTCCACTGTTCTCAGTTCCTCTGTCCCTCTTCTCCACTCCTATTAACTCCCCCTCCTAGCCCATCTGTGTCTTTGAGGGGCTCGTCTCCAGACAAGCTCCAAGTCATCCCCAGCCTCTTTGACTTCCCTGGCCGCTACTCAGCCCCAGAGACATCTCTAGTCCCAGTGGTGCCCCGCTGGCCTCACCAGCCTTTCTTCCTGTCAGGCAACAGATCCATGGGCCTTCAGCCTCTGTCTCCTCTTTCTTCTCCTCCTCCTCCCTCTGCATCCTTCCAACAACTGCTAAAGCTCTGAGAATGTTTGCAGGATGAACAGATCAGCAGGAACTGCGTCAGGTGTGTGCTTGTATCTTAGATGGTCTGCAAGACTTTGGTCATGGTGGTGGTGTGGACCACCCTGGGACGTCACCATCTACCATCTCCTGCTGAAATGTGAAACTCCAGGGCCCAGTTATCCCCAAGTGGGACCTTGTCGTCTGAACCACATACCAGCATGCACACGAGCAGGGATGGTGAGCTCAGATCAGAATCCTCACTGCCCACCCTAGTCCTGTGGTGCTCCTCCCTCCCCTCGGAGGCTAACTTTGCTCATTTCTAAGCATCTTTTATATGTCCCTTCCCCAGGAAGGACTAGCACCCTCAGACCTACTCTCTAATTGTATTAAATTGATTTATTGTGCCATGATTTGCCATGGGTGTACCGCATTAAGTAGTATGTGGTGGCCTCTCTGTGCTCCTTCCTCTTCTGAAGGTTTGCTGCCCCAGGGAGAGAGGGCTCCAGTTCTGACTCCAGAGCCTGGTGAGACAGGAAGCCCATCAGTAGGCGAGCACGTACATGTTCCCTTTCCTCCAGACACACCACAGTTGCTGGATTAGAGGGAAAGCAAGCCCACTTCTCAAGCTGAGCAGGCCATCTTCCTGCGGCCTTTGGTGACAGGACAACCTGTGTCAACCCCAGAGTGGACCCAGTTAAGCATGTCCAAAGCTGCTTAACTGGTTGAGAATTAACTCTTTTTTTTTTTTCTTTCTCTTTCAGTGGTTGATATCACAGCAAGTATCCTTTTCTTGGTACTTTTCCCTTTAAGGAAAACTCCTTTTAAATAAAAACATGTGTTATAAACTTGAATTCTGCTTATAATGCACACTTTGGGTTTGGGCTTTGCCCCACAGATTCTCTGGAGCATCTCTTCAGACTAGCAGCTTCTCCCTGGGTGCTCTGCTCCTCTTCATGCCCCAGCGTTTAGCTCCACAGCAGCTAGCAGCAAACCCAGGGATTACTAGGGGAATATGTGAACTTGGGGTTTTAGAGCAGACGGGATGTGCCCAGCCAGCTAGCCTCTGCAGCATAAGAGTGCTGAACTGTGGCCCTTTTAAACTGACCATTTTGTAGTGTCTCTGCTTCCTTAACAAGACATCACTAGATCCCACAGTTTGAAGATGTTAAGTTTGAAGCAGCGAGTCTTCTGTCCGAGTTATACTGTCAAGAGGTAAGAACATATACAGGTTTCTGAAAGCAAACACCCTCTCCCTGTAGTGAGGGCATAGTGGCAGATTGGGACTCACAGAAGTGAATTCCCTTCTGGCTTTTAAGACTTTGCATGATTTTCCTGTCTTCCACACCTGGAGTTGGTAACAGACAGGGAGGCCTGACATGCTGCAGTCCATGGGGTCACAAAGAGTCGGACACTACTGAGTGACTGAACTGAACTGAACACCTGGTACAGGGCAGCCATGGATGACCATTTGCTGACAAAGGCTAGCAGTCTTTTTCTACTGAGGACTGTTGGATAGCAGGCTTGTTCCTGGGCCAAAGATTAATTCCCAAACAAGTTCACATAGTTTAACTGAAGCTGGTTTCTGATCTCAAGTGTAACTGAAAGTTGCCTTTCTCCACTTTGAGCAGTGACCCCTGTTTCACACCCTTGGCCCCTCACTCTGGTTACAGTTTAGAAAAGATGGTAATTATTATCAATTTGACTGTTCAGAAATTCGAACTAAAGCTACTTTCAGTTTAGTTGAATAGGGAATTATTTTAAGATCAATGCAAAAAGCTTCCCAGCCAGTGAAGCTAATAAAATATCTTTTCTTCTTAAATCAAGCAAATCCTTTGGTAAGTGTGTCTAGGAATGGCCTGGGTCCGCAGCTGCTGCAGAAGGAATCCAGCTTGTTTGTTCCTCCTCAAACGTGACTGTTTCCTTCCAGAATTCTGTGGACGCAGCAAAGCCGCTGCTGCGGAAGGCCATCCAGATCTCCCAGCAGACCCCATACTGGCACTGCCGCCTGCTCTTCCAGCTCGCTGTGCGTACTGTGGGCCTGACCGCGAAGCATGGGTGCCGGTTGGGTGGGCGACTTCCTGGGCTGGGCTTTCCTGACTGCAGTGGAGGAGCCTGCAGGCCAGGTAGACTCATCGTTGGCGATGCCGCTCCATCCTGGCTCTGCCTGTGCCACCCTGTCTCTGGCCAGCCCCTGACCTCTTCTGACCCTGGTGCAGCCTGCCCACCAGCCACTTCTTGCCTTCCCTCCATGATAAAGCCCCGTCGCCTCCCTGTGAGCACAGTGGGGCCTGGGCTGCCAGTGGCACCTGCTCCCTGGGGGAGCCCCTTAACTCCAGGAGGATTTGGCTCAGAGGGGCCCCTGCTGAGGAGAGCTCACCTAGCCGGAGCTGCTGCCTTCTCTCCAGGCGCCCTCCTGCCCCACAAAGTCTTCCTTTAATCTTCCCTTGTGCTTTTGTGCCTTTTGTCAAAGAGGGAAGCAAGGTGAGGTAGTGAGTCACTTCCCTAAGGTCACAGAGTAGGTGGGTGCGGTGAGTGAGCCCAAGCTCGCCACTGAGGCCCTACAGGTGTCCCTGCCTTTCAGCCTGCGTTTGAAACCCACAGGTTTCTGTGTTTGAAACTCCCACAGACCCTTACCCCTGGAAGAGTCCCTTCTTGTTTGAGGCTCCTCTGGCTGCTCCCCTAGTGACCGGCCCCTGAAGGTAGCCTGCGAAGCATACAGACATTTTGCACAGCTCTCAGGGGTCTGTGCCCATTCTGTTAGCTGCTGGCTCTGTGCACCTGTAAGCTGTAGACAAAGTGGAGTTCTGTACCCAAAGCAATTAGTGTTGATGACGTAATATGCTTAATTTAGCTCAAAGCCGATACTGAGGCAGTTTAGTTGATGTGGGCAGATTTTGTGTAACTTGCTTGCAAGGTAGCAGGTCAGATGTGGTAAGTCTGGTGGTTTGGAAGTGAGGGTCATTGTTCTTTTTCCTTTTCTCAGCAATTGCACACACTTGAGAAGGACCTGGTGTCGGCCTGCGACCTCCTGGGTGTGGGAGCCGAGTACGCCCGGGTGGTGGGATCTGAGTACACACGGTAGGCGCCCTCTCCTTGGGCCCTTTCTCCGCTCACTTGGAAAGCTTTGGTCATCTGGGTCCTGGACAGCAAATAGAAATGGCATTTCAGCGTGAAACGTGAGAGACGCAAATGCAGGCAGCCCAGAGGTGCTTTCGCCCCACCGACTCACAGAGTGAGGTGCTGAGCTGACCGTGTGGCAAGGGGCAGCTGGCTCTCAGCGCTGTGCGCGCTTGCATGTTTCTAGTGCCTCTGAAATGAAAAGGGCTCACATGATCACTGGGCTGATCCCCTTCCTGGTGGGAGGGAAGCGTGGTACTTGTAGATGCTATGGGCAGCGAGGTTGGCAGCCAGTGTCCCAGGACACCCAGGAGTGTTTAGGTTTATAACAAGAGACAGAGTAAGAGGACGTTCATGTGAAAGTGCAAACATAGGTTCGTGTATGCATGGAACTGCTCAAACTACCTGAGGCCAGTGCCCTGGGGTGGGGGCAGGGCTCAGGCCCCCAGTGCTTCACCGTGTGCCCTTTTTACCCTGAAGAGAAGAACTCTCTGTAGTAGGATTCCAGGCTCCTGGTAGCAGTGCTCTTACTCTGGAGGCGGGTGGGGGGGCTGTGAAAAATTCTGTAACACAGACTCTAAGCTTGTCCCATGGAGTCGTTAGGACAGAACAGTTCCTAACCCTGTTCTCTTGAGTTCTGGACGTGCAAGTGCTCACAGGGGCCACACAGCTCCCCACAGACTCTCATCCCTCAAGCACCCTGCCCTGGCCTGGACACTAGCACGTGGCCTGGCCTGGGCTCCTGGCCCGTCTCGTCCTCCTCATGCTGCAGCCATTACTGGGCTCGGGGTGACACCCAGCGACTTGCAGGCCATGGGGATGGCTGCACACTGCACGTGTGCACAAGTGTCCTCAAGACAGGCCTCTGTACCACTATGGGCAGGTAATGGGGGGGCTTCACCAGGGCATGGTGCCTACAGGTCTCCTGGCACAGAACTTCTGATCTCAGGTGTATGGCAAGTGATGTGATAATATGGAACCTTGACTTGGAGTTTTAGACATTAGGTTTCAGCAGTCAGGCAGGAGACCTTAGGGTGTCCATGCTGTGAGATAACAGCAAAGAATGACAGGTGGCCGGGAGTGCAGACATCTCTCACTGTGTGACTGGGACCCCCGTGCACCTCAGTCTCCTCACCTGGAACCATGCCCGCTTGATGGGGTGTAGACTGCAGCACATAAGGACTCTGCAGACTGGCGGGACAGAGGCTTAGATGTTGGACAAATGGGGGACCTGCAGGCTCTGCATGACCGCAGTCCCACAGCTCATCCTGAAAGCAGCGGTCTTAGCCATTGGACCACCAGGGAAGTCCTCACTCCATGCTTTCTTGAGCACCAGTTTCTGCCTTCTGAGCTTTTGAACCTCAGGAGTGCCTAAATGAGAAAAAAGTTAAAGGAAAATGGAACAAAATAGAGCACACTTAATGGCCAGGGTCCATTGTCATCCATTTAACTGCTCCAGGGGTTAGGTCCCCGTGAATGTTGAGGTGGCAGTCTTCCTAGGGGTTGCCTGGGCCTCCCAGACCTGACTATCCCTCTCTTTTTCCAGGGCACTGTTCCTGCTCAGCAAAGGGATGGTAAGTGGAGGCTGGGCAGGATAAGGTGTGGTGGACATGAGTTTGGGTCCCCAGGGTCTGCCAGGGCTTCGCCTGCTTGCCATGTCGTGGTTCATCAGTTGCCCAGACCTTCAGGCATGGTAGGTAGCCCTAAGAGGCAGACCCTGTCCGCCGTCCCCCAGCTGGATTCAGAGACAGAGCTCAGATTCCAGGTTGTGGGATTTGTGCTGGTGGAGGAGCCGCCTAGGTTGTAGCTGCCTGGACTTCGGCTCTAGCCTGGCTTTGTGCCATCCCTTTGAGGTGCCAGCAGTTGCACAGCGCATGGGCAGGTGGGTGGCAGCCCTGTGTGCCAGGAGAGTCCCCAGCACCTGCACCTCTCCCCACAGCTGCTGCTGATGGAGCGCAAGTTGCAGGAAGTCCACCCGCTGCTGACCCTCTGTGGACAGATAGTTGAGAACTGGCAAGGGAACCCCATCCAGAAAGAGTCTCTACGTGTCTTCTTCCTGGTGCTCCAGGTGACACACTACCTGGATGCTGGGCAGGTGTGTGCTGCCTCCCACACGATGGCTGCTGGGGAGCAGGCAAGTGGTGAATGGGCCTCTGACTGAGAAATAGCTCTGTGATTGCCTCCTGTCCCTCCCCCACCGGTCGCGCTTCCTTGGTTCCCCCACCCACACCTACCTTTGCCTGTTGGGCTGAGCATTTCACTCAAGGCATAGAAGCAGAGCAAACTCTTACAGGGTGCTGACAGCTGTGGAGATGGCCTGTAGGGCCTTGGGATGGGTCAAGGCAGGCAGGACCTGGCTAGCTGCCACTGTGGGTCCCTGCCTCTTAAGGGTGTTGGCACCTGATAGGAGCAGATGGGTGGTCAGGTGTGCAGTGCTGTCTGCCTGCTGCAGGTAAAGAGCGTGAAGCCGTGCCTGAAGCAGCTGCAGCAGTGCATCCAGACCATCTCCACATTGCACGATGATGAGATCCTCCCCAGCAACCCCGCCGACCTCTTTCACTGGCTGCCCAAGGAGCACATGTGCGTGCTGGTCTACCTGGTGAGTCCCTGCGGGCTGGGGCCCAGGGCCTGGGGCCAGGGGAGAGGGGAGGGCCTCTGACCACCACCGTCTGACCTGTCCCAGGTGACCGTGATGCACTCCATGCAAGCCGGCTACCTGGAGAAGGCGCAGAAGTACACAGACAAGGCCCTCATGCAGCTGGAGAAGCTCAAGAGTAAGTCAGGCTCTGGGAGGCTCAGTGGTTCGTGTAGCCCCCTGGTGGGCAGCCCACCCATCACTGCCAGTGGTGGGCCTGGAGGACTTTGAAAGACTGCAGCGTGGGTCCCCGCCCCATGAGTCTTGTACCCCAGTTGGCAGATAGGGAGGATCCAGGTTCAGGCGAAGCCACACCAGGCCTGGGCAGGATCCCTGCTCCCCAGGGAGGGGGGGTGAGTACTTGTGGCGTCTCGGTCCTGTTGCTGTCACTGCACCGACAGTCCTGGGGCTGATGGGGCTCCGCCGGCGCCTGCTGGGACAGCCGTGCTCGGCTGAAATGGGCGGTGGCTGCTTTTGCTGTCCCCATCAGTACTGTGATGTGGGCTGCGCTTAGGGTGAGGTCGGGATTGGCGCTCGACTGATAGCAGGCCCTCCGGGGGTCCTAGGATCTGGGAGGCTTGACCAGTCCATCCTGGGGAATCAAGGATTTTGACTAGTGGGAACCCAGAGCCCCACATGTCCCTGCCTGGCTTGTGCCCTGTTCACCCTGTTTGCTCCCTGTGCCCTTGTCAGTGCTGCTGGGGAGGAGCTAGAGAGCCAGATTACGCAGGGACTACTGTTCTTTTCTTTCAGAAGAGTCAGGAAAGTGCTGTCTGGTTCCATCGTGAGGACAGGCACTTGGAACAGCCAGAAGCTGTGGTCCCCCCACCTGTTGTCTGAGGCCTGTTGCATAGTCTCCCGGGTAACCTCAGCATTTCTAGAACCTATGGTGCCCAGTGTGCCCTTGAGCACTCAGCTGGGTCAAGGCAGGGGTGCAGGTTGAGGGTGGAAGACAGATCCCTTTAGGAATTTCTTGCTCTTAAAATACTCTGGTCGCCAAAACCTGGACAGGGAGATGACTGGCTTGAGGCACTGTGGCCGCCAAGTGAGGCGACAGACTGGGTGCTGGGCCGGTGCCTAGCGGAGCAAGCAGGCTCAGATTCAGGAAGCTGAGGGGCTGCTGTGGCAGGGGGGCTCGAAGCCCAGGGACGGGCGTCAGTGTCTCCTCGGCTGTCTCCTCCTCCCGCACCTCAAGGGCTCTCCCCTGCCTCTCGTCCCCAGTGCTCGACTGCAGCCCCATCCTGTCCTCCTTCCAAGTGATCCTGCTGGAGCACATCATCATGTGCAGGCTCGTCACAGGACACAAGGCCACCGCGCTGCAGGAGGTGAGCCGCCGGGGCCGCGTGCACACCGGACGGGAAGGCTGGGGGAGGCCATTTGAAGTTGCTGGGTCCTGAGGGGGTCATTTGGGAGAACGTAACTTGGCCATCCATGAGCCTGCGTGGACATAATCAGAGGTGCTTGCCTAAAGGTTTTGGTGCCCAAGGAACATGGGTCTGGGGTCTGCTGATGGCAGTTCTAGCACCCTTCCTGCTCAGTGATTTGTAATGCATTATGCCCACCTTCCTGAAAGGGCTTGGGGGCCTTGATAAGGATGAAGGTGCTATATGACTAAGAGACAGGTTGCTAAGGGAGGAGGCAGAGAACCAGACAAGGGTCAGCATCCTCACAGTGGGCACATCTTCTGGGAAGTTATGCCCAGGTTAGACTGGGCAGTGTGGGGGTACCGCCACTGGCTTTGGGGGCCTCTTCTCAATGCTGCCAGGGCCCGGGGTCCCACATTACAGTGATGTCAGACATGCTCTCTCCCTGCAGATCTCCCAGGTCTGTCAGCTGTGCCAGCAGTCCCCCCGGCTCTTCTCCAACCACGCTGCACAGCTGCATACACTGCTGGTGAGTGCGTGAGGGCTGCCCAGCCCCCAGCCCCACCCCTGTGAATAACCCTGTGACCAACACCCCAGGCAGGATTTAGAACCTTCCCAGTGGACCTCATTCTGACAAGCATCTCATCAAGTTTACTCAGGGCCCAGGAGGCAGGAATAATGAAGCATGCCATCTTCCTCTCCATTTGTCAGGGTAAAGCTCAGATAGAGTTGGCTGGGTAGAGTCTCTTGTCAGGCTCGCCTGGGTGCAGCTGTGCAGCCCTAGGCAAGCTGTATGTGGCTCTGAGCTCTGGGCACCGTCTTCTTCTAGGGCCTGTATTGTGTCTCTGTCAACTGCATGGACAACGCCGAAGCCCAGTTCACCACAGCTTTGCGGGTAAGGTGCCGGCCCTCACTGTATGGGGCAGGAGGTGCTTCTCAGTAAGGAGTCGGGACAACAGCCACACAAACTGGTGTGACAGAGTGGGTGACTCCGCAGTGTCCAGCCTGATGCTGGCTGTGACAGTGTTGTGCTGTTTATCCAGGGCTTCCTTTGTCAGGCCTTGTGTTGCCCGGGTGCGGACACGCCAGCACTGGCAGCACAGCTTGATGCAGGATAGCTGTGGGCAAGGGGGCTCCTGGCCACCCTGGGGTGGGGCTTCCCCAACTAACTCAGGAGGGCAGCCTCAAGGAGGTTGTCTTGAGCCGGGCACCTGCTGGACATGCCCTGTTTAGCGACTTTCACAGAGGATCCCCAGTCCTCCCGGTGGTCCACCAGGTGATGTTGACTTGTGTCCCAGCTACAGTGGTGCTGAGACCTCCCTTCATTGCCTGTGGTCCTGTGAAGGTCTCTTAGACACTCCTTCTGCTTCCCACTTCCTACACAAGTTGCTGTTGCTGCTTTGTTCCAACATCAGAATTCCCAGCAGATGGTGTGTGCCACCGGGGGTCCTGTCCACCAACCTGGGGGGGAAGTGGTAGAACCAGAACTTGGATCCAGACCCCTCATGACACCAAACGTATCTCCTATGGTCCTGTGACAAACATATTGGAGCGTCTTTGCTCAGACCAGACAACCCTCTGGGTCTCCTTGGCTCCTGCCAGGGTCCTCCAGGGGGGTTTGTGCTTCGAAGGCACTCTTGGCTGCTTGCACAGTTGCACTCGCTGAGCCCCGTTTAGAGCGCTCAGCCCCACAGGGTCTGAGCAGTGCTCAGACCATTCCGATTGGCTCCTGTCATGGCTAGTCTTGCTCCCCCAGAAAAACTAGGGACAGCAGTCTGTCTGCCACCAGCCATTAGCAGAGGAACAAGCAAGCATGCTCCTCTGCTGTGTTCACACACACTGGGGTCCTGGGGTGACCACCTGAGGTGCAGAGGGAGAGGCCGCCCAGGTCTCAGACTGAGACAGCAGAGAATAGACCAAACTCTGGTGTGTTGAGGGCAGGGTCTGGGGTGCCTGGCTGTTCTTTTCTATTTCTTGAGTTTCCTATAATGCAGATGGTTGTTTTATAATGATAAGAACTAACAGTTTTGTTGTCCTTAGGGTCAGGAGGCAGGGGTGTGTGTGTGTGTTTGGAATAAAAAGAGTAAGGAGATTCCAAGGTAGCTGTTGTGGAACGTTTGGGTGGCTCTGATGCCACCAAGCGACCCCCAAGTGGCATGACTGTGCCCAGCCGGGCCCCCTAATGCCCTCTGTCTCCCATGTTCCAGCTCACCAATCACCAGGAGCTATGGGCCTTCATCGTGACCAACCTGGCGAGTGTGTATATACGGGAAGGAAATAGACACCAAGAGGTAGTAGGTGACATGCTTCATGTTTGGTATCCTTTCTTTCAACTCTTACTTGGAGGTGGGTGTGTGGGAAGTGTTTTCCTGGGCACCAGCAAATCTCTCGACCCTAGGGCATTTGCCTTCCAACAAAGTATCCCACAGAGTGGAGCATGGGCTGGGCGGGGGAGGCCAAGTCCAGGACAGAAGCGTTTCCGTAGCAAATTAACATTTCTCTCTACTGAAAACTAGCCAAGCATTGAATCCCTTGGGGAAAAAAGAAACTTTCTTCTACCCGCAGTTATCTGTCCCAGCCGTCTGTCATTGAGGCCTAGTGGCTTGGTCACGAGGAGCGACACCTTGGGCTCCTATCTGCATCAGGCCCCTTGGTGCTCTGGCACCCCAGCCTGCCAGAGCAGGGGAGTGCCACTTGTCTGCACACCTGTGACCTTCATTTTTAGAATCAGGCCACGTATCATCTAGGCTACAAAGAGAGATGGCCCTGTACTTAGCTGATGTCACACAGAGTTGGTTGGTTTGAATGCTTTGGGCAGAAGGCCCAGTCCGGCTGCTCCAGTGGCCTGAAAGCATAGCAGGGCAGGGTACTGAGGGCCTGATGTGATCTTGGTGGGTCTCAGGGAGTTTGGCTCCCTTTGTCTCACCTCCACCCCCACCACAGTGTTTGCCTCCAGAAGGGACTAAGGAGGTACTGGGCACAGCCTCAGCCCACTTCAGCCCTCATCCCTCAGCCCACCTTCCCCTCCATGCATCAGACAAAGGGGACCTAAGATGTCAGCAGCATTGCAGGTTCTGCCCCTTCTCCTGACAGGGTGCACTCAGGCATGGGATTTGAGGTATGCCTTGGGACTAGGGTAGGAAGCCGCAGGCAACCCTAGTCATTTACTGGCATACTGGGGCCAAACCCTCTCATGTTTAGAAATGCAGAGTTATCCTAACTTGCAGGCATTTCTTTCACAGCTGTACAGTTTGTTGGAGAGGATCAATCCAGACCACAGCTTCCCTGTCAGGTAGGCAGCCCCAGGCCCCAAGTCCCACTTTACCAACTACCTTATGCTTTCTCTGCTCTTGAGGTAGTGTGAGCATCTGTGGGGCCCCAGACTGCCCGTGTACCCCATCACCTCCCGTCCTCCCACCCAATCCCCATTTGTAAATCTGCTGCTTTGGTTAAAATTCACTAAGGTGTGACGCTCCCCTCTCCCCTCAGCTCACACTGCCTCCGAGCAGCAGCTTTCTACGTGCGTGGGCTTTTCTCCTTCTTCCAGGGACGCTATAACGAAGCCAAGTAAGTACTGGAGAGGGCAGGTGGCCCTGTACCCGGCATCTCTTGATGTTTCTCTTTCTCCAGCAGCATGTGCCCAGGCCCCCTGTTCCTGCCCTCCCCACCCTCTACCAGATGGTCTCTGCTCAGGGCCCCAAGGCCCCTGCTGCCTTTTCTTCCCCAAAAACCCTCCCAGTCTGGGGCCTGAGCATCTGTTCTTCTCACGAAGGCGTTTTCTGCGGGAAACCCTGAAGATGTCCAATGCAGAGGACCTGAATCGGCTCACAGCCTGCTCCCTTGTGCTCCTCGGTCACATCTTCTATGTGCTGGGAAACCACAGGGTGAGTGTCAGGGGCCAGGCTGAGGGGCATAGGGCCAGAGTGGTGCTCAGTGGGGTGGAGGTGGGTGAGGGGGACACCCAGCAAAGTGCCTTCCATCCAGTGCCCTGCAGTGGTCCTGTCTCAGTGACCTCTCACCCACCCCCATGCTCCACGAGACTCAGACAGCCTGGGCAGGCAGGGCTGGGGGAGCTTTGAGTTCCTGCAGGGTGCACCTGTGTGGCCGACAGGGCCAGTGTTGGCCCTTGGCAGTTGTCAGGCAAAGCCCCAGGGCTCAGAGGAGCTAGAGCTGCTCAGACCACCCAGAGCCAGTGAGGCTGAGGGCAGGTCCCCTTCCCTGTGTTGATATGTGGGAGCTAAGCGGTGTGTCCTCTCAGCCACAGTCCCAGGGACTCCACCCGCCTACCACATGGGGCACCCTGTCCTCACCAACTGTGCCCCTGTGCCTGGCTCCCACCCGTGACCTCTGGTCTTGGGCGAGGTCAGTTGGCTTCTCAGCCTCCCCATCGGGGGTGTAGGTACATCTCACCCACTCCAACCCATTCACCTTACAAGCTTTTTAGTTTTTTTAAGAACACGTTTGTCAGTATAAAAGATGTTATGGTTATCATAGAAAGTCTGAGAAGGAAAGGAGAAAATCCTTGCATGTCTTCTGTCTTCCAGCTCTTTTCAATACCTGCCTCAGTCCAAGCCTAAGTTTTATCAGGCTGTTTTGTAAGTTTTTGTCTGGTTTTTCTTTGTACTACTGTATTGGGGCTTTTTTTTAATGGCAGTGAGAATTTTTAAGTGACATCAGTTCAGTGATTTAGCTGAACTCACTTTAGCTGTTTTCAGGACAGAGAACGCAGGCCCATAAAGTTTTATCTGATCAAACCCCAGAGCTTATAAAGAATGAGTGTTTTTAGTAAGCCCATGCATCTCCCCTCCCCACAATCACGTGACAAGTGACAAGCGAGGCCAGCATGCCCTGCAGCTGTGTCCTGAACCCTGGCAGGACCAGTACCCTGAAAGGAGGATCAGCAGTGGGTTCTTCCTTCTGAGTGTAGCTCCACTCCTCCTAGAACACCTTGTCGTGGTGCTCAGGGGGCACAGGGAGGACAGTGACCTCAGGGCACCTCCCGGGGTTGGGCCGGGATGAGGGGCTCCACAGGAGGCCTCCCTGAGTTCAGGCCGCCCGCCTTGTGTCTCGGTGCAGTGCCAGTGATTACCTCATTGCCGGCTGAGGTGTTTAATGTCACGCAGCCCCAAACTGCAGACCCAGGCCTAGAACCTAGATCTAGGCTTGTTTGTCCAGAAGCTTGCAGAAGCCACCTTTAGTGGGGCAGGGTGGGCAGAGCAGCTCTTCAGCTACAGCTTCTGGTGTGTGTTTGGGGCAGTCCCAGAGCAAATTACAGAGCTTATTTGGGAACCTCTCTTGCTTCCTGGGGCCACCAAGAGTCCTCAAAGCCAGGCACTGCCTCAAGCAGCCCTAGATCTGTGGGAGGAGCCACCTGCCCTGGGTCTGCCAGGCCAGAGCATACTCAGGCATTAAAGTTTGTGAGTGGCCTCATGCAGGACCCCTCTCAGGATAACACCGGTCTTCACACGCAGGTTCTGTGGAAGCCAAGCTGTCATGGGGAACTAGATCCAAGGGACTCCCTCCCAGCAGCTCCCTCTTGGCCCCAGGCCTGGAAGAGGAAACTGGTTTTTCCTATTCTGCATTCTGAGGTCTTAGGAGGCCTTGGTTCAATTTTGAAAACTTTTGAGACCCACCTGGGGCTGATCTTTGAGGTGCTGGCCAGGGTAGGCAGTGTAAAGTCCCCTGGCTTTTGTGTCTGTGGAGGCGAATCCCACACAACTGTGGCTTTGTTGACCCTGGGCCTCAGGAGTTGGTTTGGAGGATTTATATGTCTCTGGGCTATGCCAAGTGTCCCCCCACACTCATGTGGTTGCCACAGGGGGAGCTCTTCAGTGTCACCCAAACCCAGCGTTTAGGCCAGTAGGCTGTGGATCCTGTACTGGGTGGAGTCATTGCAGCGTAGCTCGTCCTGAGGGCTGAGGGATGGTGCCGCTGCAGCTGCACTGTGGGGTCAGGGTTCAAGGGTGAACACATCCTGGTGCCCCACAGCCCCATGTGTCTGAGGGGGCCTTCCACAGGAGCAGGCTCGTATATAGAAAAAAAAAATCTCTCTTTTGACCATTAGTCCTCTGCTCCCACCAGGACAGACTGCTGCCTCTTCCCAGCCCTGAGACCCCTGAATCTGTTTTTTTTTTTTTTCATTTAATTTTGTTTACTTATTCATTTTTGGCTGCACTAGATCTTCGTTGCTGTGCACAGGCTTTCTCTAGTTGCAGCAGGCGGGCTTCTTGTTAGGGTGGCTTCTCATTGCAGAGCATAGACCGTCAGGCCCGTGGGCTCAGTAGTTGTAACTCCTGGGCTCCAGGGGGCAGGTTGAACAGTCGTGGCACAGGCTTAGTTGCCTCGCGGTATATGGGATCTTCCCAGACCAGAGACTCTGCATTGGCAGGCAGAGTCTTACCCACTGGCTCACCAGGGAAACCCCTGAATCTGTATTTCTAATGGGCCCCTGAGATGGGCCCAGGGCTGACTGCCATCAGTGCCTTTTTCTTCGGTTAGAAAGACAGAGGTACATAGAGGCGCCCATGGCTGTACCCTGGCCAGCAGGCACATGCAGAGCCCAGGACTGGGGCCATTTGTTTTCCCCCGAGGTAGTAGAGGGGTACTTCCAGAGAGGGTCGTTTGAGATAGGCTGTATATTAGGAGTAGGTATTTGCCAGGCAGCGGTAGGTCACAGGTGGGCCCAGGCTGTCCGTGCCACCGGTCCCAGCCGCTGCTGCCCCACCCCTGACGCTGCGCTGCTCCCAACCAACAGGAGAGCAACAACATGGTGGTGCCCGCCATGCAGCTGGCCAGCAAGATCCCAGACATGTCGGTGCAGCTGTGGTCGTCAGCCCTGCTGAGAGGTGAGGGGGAGGCCGTGGCTTCTGGGCAGAGCAGAGCCGCGAGGGTCCTGGGCCTTGCTGAGCTCTGCTTAGACTGGGCCTCTGCGAGCCACAGCCCCAGCTCTGACACGTTCTCAGGCTTCTCCAAAGGCCCTTTGTGAGGGCGCTGGGCTCGTTTGTGCGGTGAGATCTACACAATCTGATTCTGACTCTTTGGGACCCACAAGGCCAGTTCTCGGCACCTGATGGGGCTGAATGAACCCTGGCGCTCGGCCTCAGTCTTTTCCCCATGAGTGGGGACAGCAGCCACCCGTGTCTGGCAGGACGAGCCAGGGTGCCCAGGGCACAGAGGGTGCTCAGTAGGTGTCACCGCTACTGCCCATTTACAGATGGTGAGACCAGGGTCCGTAGACGCCCCAGGGTCCTGGCGAGGTAGAGCGCCGACTGTGCTCCTCTGCGGTGGACTTGGGGCACTCATTCTGTCCTCCCGCCTCAGAAGTGAACACTAGGTGCCCTGCTCCCCGCAGGCTCCTGGGTGCCCACAAGCTGGCCAGGAGATCCCTGGGAGAGCCACATCCAAGGGAGCCCAAAGGACTTTGACTGCCCTACCAGCCCTTATATTTGCCCCTCTGGACTCGCTGTTCATCCACGTCCAAGGACATAGGACTCAGAAACTTGGCTGTTGGCAGGTGGGCTTTGCTGACCCTGACACAGGGTTCAGGGCAGGTGACGCGCCAGGTACACAGGAGTCCACTGGTGAAGCTGGGGTTTGACTTTAGGGCTCCACCCACACCTGAGGGGACGGCGTGGGGCAGTGGCAGGCCAAAACAGGCCCTTCCTTTGCATGTTCCCCCAACCCCGCCACCCCAGACCTGAATAAAGCCTGTGGGAATGCCATGGATGCCCACGAAGCCGCCCAGATGCACCAGAACTTCTCGCAGCAGCTGCTTCAAGACCACATTGAGGCCTGCAGCCTCCCTGAGCACAACCTCATCACGGTACGCGCGCAGGGTAGGGGGGACAAGATGAGGCTGCTGGGTGGCTCCTTGGGGCTGGCTCACCTGACCTGCAGCCCCCGGGGACACACTTCCTGGGAAAGAAGTGCACACTTGGCCACCATCTCCTTGCCATCTCTCCAACAAACCCCAACCCAGCCTGGCCTCAGGAGCCCCGTTGGATGGGCAAGAGAGTTCCAGCCCAAGTGGGTGACACAGGCTGCTTCCTGGGAGCCCTGGCCAGCCTGAGGAGGGCACCATCCCAGGCACAGACATGCGGCCCAGCACCCCCTGCACTTCACTAGGAAGGATCTCACCTGTGTGTCCTCTTTTCCTGCAGTGGACAGACGGCCCACCCCCTGTGCAGTTCCAAGCTCAGAATGGACCGAACACCAGCCTGGCCAGCCTCCTGTGAGACCCCTGGACAGGGCCTCAGCTTCTCCAAGCCTCCGTGGGGGCCTGGTGTGTCCCTGACCTCCACCCAGGTGGCACTTGAGCATTCCTTGGAGACGGGCTGGCGTGGCTGTCTTCAGGCTACTTTCCCGACTGTCTCCAGAAAATCCAGGTCTGGGGAGTGTGGAGAGCTGAGTCGTATCCTCCCAGGAAGGGCCAGCTGGCCATTCTTGCCAGGTACCAGGAGTCTGAGTACTGTGGCTTGCAAGTGGAATGTTGGAGCCGAGTTTGCAGAGCCATCCTTCAAGGTGGATTTGAACTGCCGGTCCTGCTTCCGTGCCTGAGTCATATCTTTAGGAGAGTGTCTTGGCAGGGAAGGGGATGTTGGCCATCAGCCGGGTCCTGACCCTGCATGCACGGGTGGTCGGTACCACCAAGGTGTCCCATGACCTCCATAGGCCTCTGTGCTGCTTCCTGCGCCCAGAGGCAAGATGCCAGTTTCTGACCCACCATTAAAGGGAAGAAGGGGTGGTGCCTGTCAGGGGCAGAAATGCTTGTCTCACCACAGTGCTTTTCCTGGCTTGCCTTTCTGTTCAGCATCCATCCTTTTGGCAGCTGGGGCCCCTGGGCAGGGGCCCTGGGGGACCCAGGAAGTCGACTTCTGAATAGCTGCACCTTGACTGGCCTCACTGTTGGCCGTGGGAGTGCACCTGCTCGCATTGATCTCTGTGTGTGTCTGTGTGTTGCTTCCTGGCCAGAGCTGGCTCCTGGAGCTGAGATTCCTGTGTTTGTATCAGCCACCTTTTGCTGTCAGAGTCCATAGTGCAGGGCGGGAGGCACCTTTCTCAGCCCTACTCAGCTTTACCACCTTGCAGGCAGCCATTCCCTTGGTACCCTGCCCTGTTTTTAGAGGGGAGGGGAAGGAGACCTACCTGCCTTGGATCTCAGGACAGCATTGTAACCTTCTGGAGCTGGACCCCAGGAGGCTCTGCCAGGCCCAGACAGCCATTTTTGGTTCTGTGCTCCTCTTGAATAGTCAAGGAGATGCCCCAGGTGATGGTGGCATTGGGTGCCGTCAAGGCGACAGCCTGGCCCCATTTAGCTTCCAGTGCCTAGGAGGATCTCCCTGATGAGGGTGGTGTATGGTTTTGCTAGTTATGGCTGCTTGTTGGTTCAAGTCTTGTTACCCAACACTGTGAAAGCTGCTTCTCAAAGCCTCAGTGTCTGTGACGAAAGGAATGTTGGGATTGCTCAGGTCAGCTGCTTGGGCCCCAAGGCCTGGATGTGCCTTAGCCACTAGCAGGGTTGTCAGCAGACCTCCTTGTTCTGGGTCACTGCCCACTTCAGGGCCCCGCTGCCCTCGTGGGGGCCAGCAGCAGGCATGCAAGTAAGCTACTGAATGAAGGGACAGGCTGGTTGAAAGGATGGGCTGGCCAGCTTTTGTTCGAAAAGGACCCGCCCTCTCTGTGTGCTCCTGGGCCACTCGAGTCCAGCCCTGCCGGTGCTCCTCGGGGCTGCCCCTGGGCCTCTAGGCCTGCAGTGGTGGTCTGACGCCTGTCATGAGCTGTCCCCATCCCGTCTGCCTCCCCCTGTGAGGGCCCCCCCACAGGTCCTCTCTTCCACCAAAGGGACAGAGCACCTTTCTCGCTGCGAGCTGCACCTGCTAGCCTGACTCCATGCTGTGCAGCCTCTCCAGACCCACGTTCCTTCAGTCCTCTTTACACTGAGTATTTATTTAAACCTTTCTTTGCTTCTAGGGCATTTTGTATGTAGAGCAGTTGAAATAAGAACCTCAAAACTTAACGTCTTGTCCTAATGTTGAAGTGCTTTTAGTGACCACTCTGTTATCTATGTAAGTGTAAAGTTAAGCGTAAGTTCTTAAGTGTACAGTTAAAAATTCAGTACTCGATATTTAATATTCCACTCTAGCTTTATGGAAGCCAACCCGCATGTACATGCCTGCGTGCAAGCTTTGAACTTCCCCTTTACTGCAGCACCTTTTAGCTACATAAAACTGTTGTAAATACCTTCCTGTGAGTCCAAATTCAGTGCCTCACAGTTTCTCAATCATAAGAATTTAAGACAGACCGCACACAAGCCCCAGAGATACATTACAGCCAGTGTCATACAGCTGGGTATTCAGAAAAAAACAAAAGCTCCAAACCCTTAAGCATAAGTGAGGTGTGAGGGAGTAGCAGAAAGATCGCTCTTGGCAGGCTAATTATTGAAAGCTGTTCCGACTCCCTTCTGTGTGCTTCCCACTTCCTCCTGTTAGTGATGGTGGCCCTGGGGTCCCGCAGTTCTGAGGACGCTGGTCCAGGAGGTGCCAGGTTCCCTCTCGGACACAGAGTGGATCCCCACAGTCACCTGCGGGCGAGTCCAGGGTCTTCCCCTGGGATGGGCACTCCCCGTCCCGTTTATTGGCAACACAGGCAGGGAAGTCAGAAAGGGCTGCCTGGCACAGTGGGTGAAATTTGTTGGTTGCATCATCTTTGTTTCCTTCAAGGGTTTTTAATGTATGTTTGGCATACTTTTAATGGATTTTCAGTGTCTTAAGTTTTTAGCAGCCTCTATTTTCTGCTGGTGCTTTTAACCACGAAAAAAATTTTTGTGTGTGTAAATACAAAGCGTTGTTTAAAAGAGCCATAGAACGTAGCATCTTGTTTGTAGATTTCTTCTTTGTATTCAAAGTAAAATAACTTGCAGGAGCCATCACTCACTGTGTCTTTGTTGTGCTGTGCGCCCCTCACATGTGCCATGGTGGGCTTCCCTGGCCAGCCCGCGGCATCACAGGGCCTTCTGCTGCAACCTATGGGGCATGAGGATGCAGAGCCCCCAACCCTGGACTGGAGGACCCGGTGGGAACCTGAATCTCCGTCCCCTCCTCAGTCCAGCCCCGCTCGAGCGAAGGGAGCCACTGAGACATGCACAGCCCACAGCCCCGCCTGTTCTGGCTCTTGCCACAGACCAGACTTCCTTGCATTCCTGGTGTTCTTAGAAAACCCATGGGTCAGCCTTCATGTACCTGGGGTTTTTGTTTTTACTTTTTGAGATGAGAGTCACGTAAAATTTAATGTCTACAGTCCGGTGGCATTCAGTACACTTGCACCTCTGTCTAGTTCCAGAACATTTTCATCACCACAAAAGGAGACCCCCATCTCCATTAGCAGTCATTCCCAGTCTCTGACGACCACTAATTTACTTTCAGTCGCTATGGATTTGATTGATCTGGGCATTTCACGTAAATGGAATAGTGTAACATATCCTTCTGTGTCTGGCTCCTTTCACTCAGCTTCATGTCTTCGAGATTTTTCTACATGAGAGCAGGTATCGTTGCTTCTTTTTTATGGCTAAATCATGGTCTGTTGGATGATGGATTGGACCACCTTTTATCCAGTCACCATCAATGGGCTTTGGGCTGCTTCCCCCTTGTGGCTGCTGTGAGTAGTGCCGCTATGGATGCATCTGTGCATTTATGTTGGCACGTGTCTGCAGTTCTCTTGGGTTGTGCTGTGCTTTTAATGTGCATGGATGGGACCATCCTGCCACCTGTGCTGTATCAAGGCCCTTATGTTGCTCTCATCCCTGTGCCCTGAGAGGACGCCCAGGTGGCCTTGACTTCTCCCATTTAGGGGCACTTCTGAAGATAACCTTTGGGCCACAGTCCCCAGGCAGGATTGCTGGCCACCGGATGTGTGAGTGATCTGCCACAGTGACACAATGCAGAGAACACACTTGGGAAGCAGACGATAGGCACTCAGCCAGGAGGCATCCACAGGACTGAGGGGAGGAGAGAAATGGACCTCACAGAGCCTAGCAGGTGGCCGGGGCAGCTGGCCCAAGGGTCAGATACCTGGGAAAGGCATCATTACTAGTCCTTGGTAACACTCATCCCCAGTCTTCAGAAATCCTGCCGGCCACTCTGCCCATTCCTGGCCATCTTCTCCACCTGCCTGAGGCCCAGTCACATCTCCCACCTGGAGGTGGCTCCCTGAATGGTCCTAGAATATTCTGGGCTCACTCGCACCCGTCCCCTTGCTAGGAGTACTCTCCTTGTGGTTGCTGGGTTTCACTGGGGAACGTTTGGGCCCAGGCCTGGTGTCGGGTGGGTGGGTCCATGGAACAGCCCAGAGGGAAGGACACAGGCCATCCCTAGGCAGGTCCAGCAGACGCCACTGTGGACGCTGCCCACGATGTGCAGGTGTCAGCGTTCACAGTCACTGTGGCCAGGTCCCTGCCGTCCTGCACCTTCAAGGGAGCCTGGACCTCACACCTGCCGGCTGATGGGCTCCTGCGGGCCTGGGCATTTTAAGTGTTCCTCCTATGTACTGTCTTCCTCTTTGGTCTCCTTGAGCTCTTTGAGTTTATATTTCCCCACAAAGAAAGCTATTTGGGGAGATTGATGCCATGTTTCTGTTTGTCCACCTCTCATCACTTCTTCCATTTGAACCACACCGCCTTCTTTCCCTAATACAATCCCACTCAGCTCAGAAGTGCCAAGTGGAGGCTGACCCCTGCAAGGGGTCTGAGATGGGAGGGGGCATCACTGACAAGTTTAAAAGTATTTCACCACAAAGTCATGCTCATGTGGTGAATTACAATGCAGTTGGTTGGGAAAAAAGGGAACGATTCATTTCTATGTGAATTTGGTTTTCTTAGCACTTTGATATCTTTTGATACTTTTTTCAAGGACTGGAAAATAAAAGGACTATTGGTGAGTCGCTAAGTTGTGTCCCGACTCCTTGTGACCCCATGGACTGTAGCCCTGCCGGCTCCTGTCCATGGACTTCCCAGGCAAGAATACTGGAGTGAGTTGCCATTTCCTTCTTCAGAGGATCTTCCTGACCCAGGGAGTGAACTCACATCTCCTTCATTGGCAGGCGGATTCTTTACCACTCAGCCACCAGGGAAGCCTAAAGGGACTGTTATGCTGATGCTTTATGAAAAAATGTAACTCAATGAATTACAACTGCTACAACAAATGTAGTTTTAGAAATTGTAACATTCTTACACTAAGTTAGGAGTTCCCTGTATGAAGAAAAGCTCTCTGAAATAGATCCTTAGAAGTGGGCCACTTGGTCAGTGTGTGCTTATTTTGCTTTGAGTGTTTCCAACTACAATTCTGAATGTCATGTGTCTGTGCAACTTATGTCCAGGCTCTGTCTGCAGACAGGTATGCTCTGCCCAGAGCGAGTGTCTGTGTGGCCCTGCAGGATGTCCTGCTAGTGAACACAGGGTTCTGAGCAGAGACACTCCCCTAAAGGGTTAAATACAAACTGCTCAGAAGTAACATGAACCGGAAGTAAATCTCCTGGCTCATCTCGGGTGTCATCAGGTGCTGCCAGTGGCCCAGTCTGTTCCAACCTCAGCCACCAGGGGGCGTGGACACCCCAGTTAGCGGCCCCACCAGGCAGGGCAAGCAAGCTGGGAAGGCTGGTCTGGATGTCACCAGACCTCAATGGAGCCTGGCTGTGTCCTCTGCAAGGATGTGGGCTGACCTTTACCTCAGGGCCGCTCAGTTCCCCTCCTGTAACACGCAGTTTGGAGAGGCTGATTCCCGTGGCTCTCTAGGTGTCAGGGCTACACCACTCATTGCTTCATTTACTCACCAAACCTACTGGGGACACAGCAGGAGCCACATCTGACAAAGTCCCTGCCCTCGGGGAGTGGACCTCAGACAGGAGCAAGTGCTAGCTTGCCTGTGAGGGAAGTAGCATACTGTAGGATGGGGCAAACGGGACCTGGGGGGGAGTGGGGTTCTGTGACAGGACAAAGGGGAGGCCTTCCTCAGCCAGCCAGGCAGCTGGGCAGGCAGATGGCATTTCCAACTTCTGCTACAAAGCCACCAAGACTGTGGGGAGGGAATGGACAGCCCTCACTTCTGGACACTCCAGAGGATGCTCAATGGGCCTCTGGGCCGCCTGTGGCATTCTGGAGGGCAAGGGCTGCCACCCGTGCCTACCACCCCAAGTCCAGCTGAGGCCTGGGTCGTGTCCAGGAGGACTGATGGATGGAGAAAGTGACAGCCTCCTTGTCCAGGGGCGTGACTAAATCCCCAGGCCCCTCAGGTTCTTCCCCCAACACACTGGGCCCGCGCCCCAGAAGTGAACTCAGGTGGGAGTGGCACAGACCCGGCTGAATGTGAGGCGTGGCCATGGGTCAGAGGGTGATAGTGACAGAGATGGGGTCACCCACCGCCTTGTATAACACGGGCTCCAGCAGTAGGTAACCGAGGGGCAGAGTCCTCATGACATCACCACGAACTAAGCAGAGAAGGCGCCTCAGAATGTGCCCTCAGTACCTGGGTCCTGAATTCAGGTACTGTACACCTGTCCTCTGCCACCTGGCTCCCACAGAAGGAGGTCCCAGCAGGCCACACCCTAATCCCTCATGCAGGATCTGTTTTTCTCAGCATCTAGTTTTCTTGAGACCTAAAACCTTGACTTAAGGAGATTATTTTTCTCCAGGATTATTTGCCCCTCCCTGACTTTTCTGGAATAGCCATAGGCCATGCCCAGGGTTGCCCTATGGGACACCCACATGCCTTGAATACAGAGTACAGGGCCAGGTGGGTTTTGCACACAGACAGACCCCAGCATCAACTTGGTCCCCATGGTGAGACAAGGAGCCCACAGCCACATCTCTCTCTGGATTCTTGTAACCTTGAAACTTGACCTCAGGTCTCACAGCCACACCCTTGGTGAGGATAATAGGTTGGTGCTGAGCACACTCCCCTCCCTTCTCATAGTTCTCATGAAAAAGGCCAGAATCTATATTTGGTCACTCAAGAAATCTCCCCACACAACATGATACATACCTGCGATGCAGGGATGTCAAAGGCGTTTTGATCAATGCCGTGTGGGCAGCTGACAAGCTGGGGCACCCAAAGGAATCAGCAGTTTAAGGTCACAATTTGGGGCCAAGGTGGATTTTTGAAGCTGGTTAATCCCTCACTCCCAAGCCACACCAGACTCTTAACCTCATGTCTGATGAGGCAGTAGGCTGTGGAGTTGTGTGAAGTGAATTATTCAAAACTGAGCTGATTACTAGCAGGGCCCTGGCACCGTGGAAGATACTCTGACACTCGGGGATAGGTTTATAATACAGGAGAATAGGTCATTGATCTGAAATTCAAATCTAACTGGGCGTCCTATGTTTTCATTTGCTAAATATGGCCACCCTGGAGACTCAATAACATCTTTGAATAAAAGAATGTAGTCCTGAAACCAGAGAGCTGGAAGATTACTGAATCCAAACCAGGAATTTTACCAGTGGGAAACAGAGCTCACAGAACTTTGTAGCATGCTTCTCGCCATCAGAATAAAATCCCACTTCCTTGCCGGCGTGCAAACATTAGCCAACCTCTCCCACTTAATCCCTGCCCACCAGCTTGCCAGTTGTTCTCTGCCGAGCACTGCTCCCCTCTGTCCAGAATGCTTATCCCCGGGCTGAGTCCTTGTTAAGATTCAGATCTCTCAATTCGACCTGCTAACAAGTCTACAACCCCTGTCCTGGTCAGAGCCCTTTCCAGTCACTATGTTGCATCCCCAGTTACTTTTCTTTTTATTGGCTGTTCCACGTGGCGTGAGGGATCTTAACTCCCAGATTAGGGATTTGAACCAGCACCCCTGCAGTAGAAGCACAGAGTCACAATCATTGGACCACGAGGAAAGTCTCCCCAGTTACTTCATCAACATCTTTAATAGTTGAAATCGCCTTGTTCACTTTGTTGTCAGTCTGTCCCTCCCTTCTCAACTTGCTCACTGCAGCATCCTGAACTCCAAGACCACAGGCCTGTGACGGCTCCAGAGGAGAACCTGGGCCCTTGAACTGAAATTCTTGCTACAGCCCCACCTCCTGCTAAGCTGCAAGCTCCTGGCTGTCTGCATCATCTGGAACAGGAGTGAAGGTTCCCAGACAGGGGGCACTACTGACTCCTGCACTAGGAAGAAGATACATTTGTTGCCAGAACTAAGCCAAAGTTGTGATTCGGCCTTGTCTAACCCAAGACATGTAGAAATACCCCTACTCCAAGCATCCAGGAACTTTTCCCCTTCAGGCCCCAATGCAGGGATTTCTAGGGCTTTCTATTTGTTGTTGTTCAGTTGCTAAATCGTGTGGGACTCTTTGCAACCCTTTCTACACTGAAGAGCAATGTTGGGCTAAGGGTGCTCAGTTCTCAGAAACATTCTAGAACAGTCCCAGGTCACTGATTGAGGGGGGCAACTTGAAAACTGCCCACCAGAACACTTGCTTTAAAGGATCAGAGTGTGTGATGTGTGTGTGGAAAACCAAAGTGGACCCTGTACATTTGCATGTGGAATAGAACCTCTGTGGAAGGACATTCAAGAGACTGGTGATAGTAGCTACCTGTGGGGGAGGGAACAACAGGCCTGAGGGTCAAGGTTAGGGAGAGAGGCCTCATGCCTGGCACCTTTGCCCACTGCTCTAACCCCACAGTGCTCTGCCTGCCTTAGGGGCCCACTAGATATTTGTGGGATAAATGAATATACCAATGAATGAGGGAACTTTTGAAAGGTTATTTGTCCAAAAGAACAAAATAGGATGGAGGCACTAAGTCTGCTCTTTCATTCCATCCCCACTGTTCATCCTACTACCCACCTAGTGCCAGCCCCATGCCCGCCACAGAGGAGGAACAGCAAAGCATCCATGCTGACCAGACATTCCTATAGTTTCTATATGTCTGGGAGAACGTCTGTCTCCTGACTCTCTTGTCCATGCTTCATAAACAGCCCAGGAGAGAATTCTCATAAAGACGACCAGGACCTCGGTGAGCAGATGTGTGAGAGGCTGATTTGCAGCAGAAGGGACGAGTCTGGCAGGGTCTGGGTGGGAGCCAAGGTCAGGGAACCCTGATGGCTGCTTCCCTGCAGACTGGCCTGGAGGCCTTAACATGGAGGCAGGAAGCTGCTGGGCAGTGACAAGGAAATTTCCCTCACAAAGACACGTGAGTGACCCATGGGGCATGGCATGTGACTGCCCAGAGCTCCCTGGGGGCTCCTGAATTCCACTTAAGACAGGAGATGGGACGCCACCTGCTCTTCCACTGGAGTTTAGAAACCACTTAAGGGCAGCGGGTCTCTATGGACTTTGTGATTCAGGCTGGCTCTGCCAGGGGGCTGGCTCTGCTCTCGCCTTGATGCCAAGCTTGTTCAAGTTATACCCTCTCTGCACTCTGCATTTGGGAAATTGAAGATGGACTAGCTGATTGCTTAACTCCCTCTCGGTTCTGACAGTTCTTAACATGCTATTATCTACCCGAAGATGTGAAGGGGAGAGATGAGCAGGGATTCAGAAAAAGAGGATGACCCAAGCCTTCATTGTTCAAGCGTTGTGTGTGTGTATTTTTTTTTTTTCCCACACCACGTGGCACGTGGGATCTCAGTTCTCTGACCATAGACCAAGCCCTGCAGTGGAAGCATGGAGTCTTAAACACTGGACCATCAGGAACGTCTCCACTGTGTATATATTAAATGTGTGCATGTATCTATTATATGTATTAATATTTTAAATAATGTAGTTCTGTCCTTTGGGAATGTATTAGCTAGTGGAGAGAGAGAAAAAAAGGGAGAGGGAGGGAGAGAAGGACGAGAGAGGAGGAAAAGGAGGGAGGAAGAGAAGAAGGAAAGACAAGCCAGCCTACATACTCTGTGTAGTTACTTAATATAAAATGTACAAAAATGAGGATTATAAACAGAAAATGTTATTTATCAATATGCTTATGGCCCTAGTAGGTGGAAAGACTCTTTGAGACTCAGAGATTTGGTTCAGAATTGGAATTTATACCTAGGTTCTGGTTTTACTTATTTGTGACCCTAGCTGAATAAAAACCCTTGAACCTCACTTTTCTCCCCTCCAAAATGGGGCAATGGGCCTTGACCTCATACAACTTCTGGGAGGCGGAGAGGCAATAATGGAGGCAGAAGTTGGCTCAGACAGGGCAACATGCCCAGCCAGCCCCATTCAAGCCATGAACCACATGTACTGCCTGTAAGTTCGCCAGAATATTAATGGATGTTCTTAGGAAAGAGGGCTGCCCTGGTAGCTCAGCTGGTAATGAATCTGCCTGCAATGCAGGAGACCTGGGTTTGACTCCTGGATTGGGAAGATTCCCCTGGAGAAAGGAACAGCTACCTGCTCCAGTATTCTGGCCTGGAGAATTCCATGGGCAGAGGAGCCTGGCAGGCTACAGTCCATGAGGTCACAAAGAGTCGGACATGACTGAGTGACCTTCACTTTCACTTTAGAGAAAAAGGAAACATCACATGCTCAAGGAGGGTTGTAATATAACATAACAACATGTATTAACAATATTAAAGGCTTAGCCAAATTCTCTGGCTGAAAAATAAGTTTTTTTTTAAGCAGGGAAACTCATCATAGAATCTCTACTGATATTTTTAGTCTTTTTTTTTTTTTTTGATGTGGACTATTTTTAAAGTTTTCATTGAATTTGTTACAATATTGCTTCTGTTGGTTTTTTGGCCGCAAGGCATGCGGGATCTTGTTTCCCTGAACAAGCATTGAACCCACACTCCCTGCATTGGAAGGTACAGTCTTAACCATGGAACCGCCAGGAAAAGTCCCTTGAGTCACTCTGATATCTCCTGGAATTCAATGTGGAAAATTTTGCATTAATCAATGTAAGATAGCCTTCTTGAAGGAAGAAGCATCCAGGAAGAAACTGTAGCGAAAAGAAGGGGCAAGTAGAGGGCTTAAAACATTAAGTCAAGATTCAATCTTTACCTTTGGTGATGGAGGCCACTGAAAAAAAAATTTTTTTCCTGATTTATAAAAGCAATACAATACAGTCTCCTTAAAAATCAAAGTTTTTTTGAGTAGGGGTGTCATGTGGTCCATGCTTTAAGAGAAATTAGTCTGACAGTTTGCACGTGGTAGTCCAGGCATCTGTGGTAGAAATGGAAATTGAAACGAGTAGATAGAAAACTGAGGCTTCTGCAGTGGCCCAGCGGTTAGGAATCTGCCTGCCAACGCGGGGGACATAGGTTCTCACCCCCACCCCACACAGTTCGGATGCTATTTGACTTTCCCTTAGGGAATCAGGGGGGACATCGTAGGCCAACCTCTTGATTTAGTGGTGTCTGTTTCTCTCTGGAAACAGGGACTGACTGTCTTTTTTTAAATTGAAGTAGAATTGATTTACAGGGTTCCCCAGGTAGTGCTAGTGGTAAAGAACTCGCCTGCCAATGCAGGAGACATGAGAGACACGGGTGCGATCCCTGGGTTGGGAAGATCCCCGGGAGGAGGGCACAGCAGCCCAATGTGACTTAGGACAGCACAGAACACATAGTTGATTTACAATGTTGCATTAGTTTCAGGTATGCAGCAAAGTGATTCAGTTATACATGCCTATCTCTTTTTCAGATTGTTTTCCTTTAAAGGTTATTATAAAATACTGAGTATAGTTTCCTGTGCTATACAGTAGGTCCTTGTTGTTGATCTATTTTACATATACTAGAGTTAAACTGGGCTTCCACAAACTAAATAAAAAAGAAAACAAAAACAAATAAAAAATCTTTTAAAAATGAAAAAAAAAAATTGGGTTTCCACGGTGGCTCAGATGGTAAAGAATCTTCCTGCAATGCAGTTCACTCAGTCTCGATCCCTGGGTTGGGAAGATGCCCTGGAGGAGTGATGGCAGTCCACTCCAGTATTCTTGCCTAACGAATCCCATGGACAGAGGAGCCTGGCGGGCTGCGGTCCACAGGGTCACACAGAGTAGCAGCAGCAGGAGTTTTAAATTCAGTGTCTGGGACTAAGATACTTCTAATTTATCCCTCCCCAAAGGAATTGACTTATTACCACCCTTTCCTTGGGAGAATCAAAGCTGATTCCAGTGGACTGGCCGAATGCTGCACGTTTCAGTAGACTAGGCAACTCACATATGTGAATCTCATGCGTGTGTGTGTGCTAAGTTGCTTCAGCTGTGTCTGACTCTTTGTGACCCCACAGACTGTAGCCTGCAAGGCTTCTCTGTTCATGGGATTCTCCAGGCAAGAATCCTGCAGTGGGTTGCCATGCCCTCCTCCAAGGGATCTTCCTGATGCAGGGATCAAAACAGTCGCTCATGTCTCCTGCACTGGCAGGCGGGCTCTTTACCACTAGCGCCACCTGGGAAGCCCAGGTGGACCTCATAGTGCTTGGCAAACCCAAATGAATTAGGCAATCTAAGAATCCTAGGAGGCAATGATGGAGGGGTAATTTACTGTGTGTACCTGAACTGCCACTATCACTGAGTGACACTTGCGGGCTTTAACATTCGTGCTTAGTACCCTTCCTACTCATTGACAGTTGGTACTCTTCCTTGTCCAGGACCACGACACCAAGAGAAGGTCTCTGCAAGGTGGCAACCCACCAGGTCCTCATTTTTCTAACTACTGTTGAGGCCTTGCCTTCTTCGCGCTTGTGCATTCACCTGGCTCAGTTCCCATTTCCCTATTTGGATGTGAATGTCACTTAGCCAGTTTGCCCACATGATTTCCCAGACCCAGGACGGGACACACCTTGATGCAGAAAGATGCAATCATTGCTACCAGTGTGGAAAGGAAAGCCCATCCTTGGTGGGAGTTGACTGCTCTTCTTTCTTAATGTTAGAAGCTGTGCTCCTGTCATCCATTTGGGTGGGTCATTTCACTCTCTCCAACGAATGCCATTTGTCTCTGACTCTTCAAAGATATAATTTTCCAGCCAAATGGGACTCTTGTTTATGCTTAGAATTCCAGACTTCATTGACATCTCTTAATTCAACCAACATTTCCGCCTCCAGGCAATGCTTTTTTTTTCCCTTTCCCCAGAGAATCTGAGAAATTCTGTGCATTCTTAAAATAAAAAGGTGAGATGTAATTATAGGTCCTGACATTTCCAGGGATCAGTCTGCAAATTACATAGAGTAGCTCTGAAATATTAATAACCTCACTTCATTTGCAATTTCCCTTTGATAAAGTTGATTTAGGTAGCCTTGACCCTGGTCAAGGCCCCCACTTGCCATTTGCTTTTGAGTCTGGGGACTGTATTAGAACTATTTCCAGAACCTTCTCACAATTGCCTGAGAGAGAGATCAGGCCCAGGGAATTCTGGGTTCTTACATGACTCTGCCTTGCACAATGGATCAGGGGCACAGGTCTCCCTCCGTCTCATCTTTCCTGCACAGAAGCCAAAACTGAGATTAAGACAATGCAAGTTTAGGATTCAGCCGTAAAGTACCAGTGGGATGTGAACAAGTCACAGTTACCCTCTGGGCCTCTCAGTTTCTCCTGTATAAAATGAAGGGGTTGGACAATGAACTGCTCTTTGATTCTGGTTCAATTCAGAACTATAAAAGCACTGAGGGATTACTTAAATGAATCAAGCTGTATTCTTGCTCTCAGAAAGCATCCTGGTTAGTGACTAGAATGAAACAAAAAGCTCCCAAGTCCTATTGCACACGAGGTATCACACAAGGCACTTCGAACTCACAATCCTCAGTGCAACCTTTAGAGGACTGGTGTTCCCATTTCTGATATGGCTAAGGCAAGTAACTTGGAGTAGGAAATGGTAACCCACTTCAGTATTTTTGCCTGGAGAATCCTATGGCCAGAGGAGCCTGGTGGATTACAGCCCATGGGATCGCAAAGAGTTGGACACGACTGAGCGACTAAGCATGCATGCATGTAACTGGCCTAGCTAGAGAGTGACAGGTGTGGGTTGGACCCCAGCTCTGCCAGTCACCATAGTCCAAGGGTTTACTGTCCACCCAGACTGCTTTAGACACTTGTAGAATGTGGCAAGTGCTACAACAGAGGTAAAAACAAGGCACTCTGGGAACACTGTGTCTTCATGTTTCCAGAAGTTTCCTTTTCTAGCCAAGGATTCTGTCAGCCTTACCACTTGAGTCCAGGCTGAGCTCACTCAGGGAATCCGGCCCCACAGGGCTCTCTGCCAACCTCCCATCACTTTCTCAGCATTTATTTTTTACTTTTCTCCCAGGAATGTCAGCTCACTTGTAACAATAACGATAATCCTTTCTACATGGGAACAGTGCTTCAAGTTTACAAAGCACTTTCACATCCATTATCTCATTTAATCACTTTCTCCTCTACATTCCTAGAACCTATTCTTGGTATCTCTTTATTTTAAGTCTGCCTTGTCCAATAGCCCTGTTTCCCTTTATTGCGTTCATACTGGCTCACAAGTTCCATCCTATAATTCAGGTATCCCAGCATCTTGCATATTTCTGTGCATAGGTCGATGTGGGGGGTGGGGTGGGGGCGATAACAGTTTGCCATATTAAATCCTCAGAATGTTGTGGATCTTTCTCATTTTCTTCATCCCTTCAATTCAATGTATGTCTGGTTGCCTGCAAAGGGTATAAGTGTGCTCCTTGGGGATAAATCAGGGGAGGAGGTCAGAACAGCTGAGGGAAGTCAGAGGTGAAAGCCTCAGACACCTGGTAGGCCATGGTGATGCTACAGCAGATTTTAGTTACTGCTTAGTTTTGTCTGGGGACAGGTGAGAAAAAGGACTGCTTCTTGGAAGGGCCCCAATCAGTAGATCAGAAAACTGGAACTGAAGAGCCCAACAGGGGACAGAATTAGGAAGGGCCACAGATTCGACCCTTGGGAAAGAATTGACAGTTGCTTGGAAAAATTCTCATAAAGAAAGAAAAAAGGGAAGGAGGGCTAAACGGATAACTCTTCTAGGGCAGAGGAGTCAAATGGTCGCAGTTCTTAGGAAAAGAGGAACTCTTTCTGCAACACTCAAACACTGCTTACAAAAAGCGCAGAGAGCACAACTCCTTGGCAATTACTGAGTAAAAAGCGTGAGGGGCCATCAGTTTCCTGCAATTTCTCTCTGGAGAGAGGAAGGGTGCTTTAAGTTCCAAGTTTCTCCTCTGGTGGAAGGAAGGACTTGAAAGTTACGAATTTTCCAAGTTATCTTCAGAAATGAAGGCCAAGGACATGCAACCCCCACTGCCCCTCAGACCAGGGAGGAAGAAGGCCAGTGGCCACCACTAGGGCTCAGAAAAGAGGCAGGGTATGTTCGCTAAATATTCTCCAGGAGAGGCAGTGGGCCCCCAAATTCTCCTTAGTAAAGGGGACAGGGGCCCAAGTTTTCTTAGACCAGAGAGCTAGGGTCCCGAATGTACAAAATCATTCTTATCCTGGCAATTCTCAGAAAAGTGGGCAAGGCAAGAATCGCTAAAACTCTTCTCAGAAGAGGGGCCAGGGGCAAGATTCCTCAAAGTTCTCCTCAGAAGAGGGTCGAACCCGTAACTCTAGTCAGAAGAGAGCCCAGGGCAACGCATCCCCTCGGGAACAAGAGCGGGCCACAGTTCGCCCAGAGTCCTTCCAGCGCGCCTCATGCAGCCCCGCCCACTGCCCGGCGTAACCGCCCCACGCCCGCCAGGCCTGAGCCGCCTCCGGTGCATTGTGGGTGGGGCGCCCCTGCTGAGCACTGCGGGGAACCCCCTGCCCAGGCGGTTGTCCGCCGCCGGGTAGCAGGGCAGAACCCCCTGCCAGTGTCCGAGCAGCCGACCACGGATTGACGCGTCCTCATGCCCCGCCCCTCGCGATATTCCTGCCCTAAAGCTAAAGCCCCGCCCCCGAAGCGCCCTGACTGGACCGAAGGTCCGCTCCACTCTCCCATTGGCAAATCGCATGTCATTCATCTTGTCCCGCCTCCTCAGGCCCGCCCAAGCCCCCGGCGCGATCCCGAGGGCCAGCCGGCCCGTATGCTCATTGGCCCCCGAATGCTGTCCGTCACGAGGCTGGCCACGCCCTCTCTGGGGCGCGGATCCCGGGAACCCTGGCCGGACCTCATTGGCCTGCGGCACCGCCACTCGGTGAGACGTGCCTCAACCCGGAAGTGTGAGAGGCGAAATCTGCCTAGCAACCGGGGAAGCCGGGCTGCGAAGCGGGCAATTTCAGTGTGAGACGGAGCGGCGAGACCAAGCGGCTGCTTCGAGCGCTGCGCGGCGGCTCCTCCCGCCCGGGGTCAGCGCCCCGGCGCGCGCACGCGCACCCCCGCTGCCCGAGCGCGCACCGCGCCGCCCGCGCAGGGAGTCGGTCGGTCGTCCGTCGTCCTGTCGCCGCCGCGGGCGCCACCTGAGGGAGCCGCCGCCGCGAGACCCGAGCGGACGGGCTCCGACCCTGCCACCCGAGGCCGTCTGGGGCCCAGCAGCCGCCCGCAGAGGCGCCGAGCAACTTCGGTGAGTGAGGGGCGGACGCCGCCGGTGGCGGGTCCCCGGCTTCCGGTGCCCCGGGCTTCTCTGGGGCTTCCGCTTCTCCGAGGGGGCCGCTTCCCTGCGTGGACCCTCTTGTCTGGGGGAACCTGCTTCTCTAAGGGACCCTGCCTCTCTGAGCGGAGCCTCCCTTCCCTGAGGGCGCCCCATCTCTTTGAGGGACCTCTTGCTTCATTAAGAGGCCCGTCTTGTGAGGGCCCCGCGTCACTGAGACACCTCCTCTCAACTTCTCTAAGAGGACCCCTGCTTCTCCGAGGGATTGCTTTTTATGTGGGACCGCCTCCCTTTCTGAGACAGACCCCCATCTTTCCTGAGGGACCGCCACTTCTCTGAGGAGATATCCCTGTTTCTAGGGGACCCTCCCCCTCAGTTCTCTGGGGGACCCCCACCTCTGTAAGGAGATCCCTGCTTCTCTGAGCTGTTGCCCCACTGTGTACTGTGTTCCTTTTTTGCCCTTGCTTTTTTAAGGTGTCCCCTACTTTTCACAGGTTCCCTTTCCCCCCACCTTTCGCGTTGCTCTCCCTGCTTCTCTGTCCCCACTTCTTTGGGTGACCTCCTCTCCCCATGTCCCCCCCGCCCCTCAACTAATCTGAGGTGTTCCTGCATCTATCAGAATTCTTCTTAGAGGTGTTCCTCACTTTTTTGAGTTGTCTCTACTTTTGATGGGACCCCTAACTTTTTGATGAGTACCTCCATTTTCCTGAGGGGGCTCACTACTCCAAAGTACCCATACGTACGACTGGATCCTAATTTGTCTGAGGAAGTGTTCCCCACTTTTCCAAAACAGTTTCCATTTTGTGGGGGATTCCTACTAATCTATGGGTGCCTCAGTTTCTGGAGGGGTCCCTGGCATCTCCAGAGGTTCTCTTCCTAAAATGAGATGTTCTACCTTATTAGGCTCCTCACATCCCTGAAGTGTGCCTTCACTCGTTTCAAGATACCCCCTCTCTGAAGAGGGAATGAGTTTCTTCACTTCTCTGAAGGGTCCCCCTCCATTCCCAGGGGTTCTCCTTCCACTTGCCTGAGGACATTTCCTCTTTCCTAAGGTTTCTCTCCTGATTCTCTCATGCAAAAACTCTTCCCTCGCTTTTCCTTCAAGACCCCAACTTCAGAGTTCCCCTGTTTCTCTTTTTGGTACTCACTTCTGTCTGTTCTGGAAGGAGAGATCGGAAATATGCCCCTCCCACCTTCAGTCGTCTTTCTGGCCAGATTAGGGTGTTCTCTGAATTTTTACCTCAGCTTCAGGAACCTGGAGGAATTTGTGGCTGGAAGGGAAATTGGGAGACAGGCGAAAAACAAAATGCTGTTTTCTCTTATCCTTTAAGGCCTGCTAGATTTGGGGGAGCAAGAGCTGTTGTCAAATGACAATGGTGGTTACTACATGTTTGAGTCATAGGGCCACTACAGTGTTGTCAGGCCAGTGCAGAGACAGGACCCACAGGGCTGGGGCATTGTACCCCATTATCACACCTTCATGTTGTGGGACTGACCCACTTCCTGTCCCATCCCTCAGTCCTCTGTGCGCTAGAACTCACCCCCCACCTCTGCAAAAGGAGAAGGAAAAAAAAAACTCATTCAGGTCTTCCTGCTGTGTTTTCTCTCCCGAGGTCGACTCATTTACCCCTTGATCTCTAGTGGCTCTTCAGTTTGTGGGACACTCTGGTTTGAAAGGTAGGGCAAGAAGCAGGAAATGGGTCACCTTCAATCCAGGAAGGGTGGAAGGGAGGCAGAGAACAGGGGATCTGAATTCATTTCTCTAAGTTAGATGACTTCAGCTTGGCTCAAAGGAAGTTTTTACGTGGCTTTTACAAATCTCATGTGTACTTTATTTTAGTGGCCCACCCTGGATTCCAAGTTCACTCCAGTAGCTAATTTTATCTGTTTTGCCAAACGCAGAGCTCTCTGGAGCCCAAGTAGATGAATGCTGGCATTGAGAGATGGTCCAAAGGACAGGAATGAACTCAATTTGAAACCTGAGTAACTTGTAACCACTTCGTGTCCATGCACAAGTCTCAGGCTAAAAACGTGGGGAGAAATGTTCCTGAAGTGGAGTTCCAGAATATAGGCTGAACTTGTTTGGTTTAGCATTTCAAGCAGTTCTTCCCTCTGACTCTACTAGAACTGCAGTTCACTTTACAGTTTGACTTGAGACTGTCTCTCTCCTGTTCATTTCCATCTGGGTCTTGCTTAATTTGCGTCCTTTGTGAAGACTCCTGCCGAGGCTATAATTTGAGTTCTAAATCTGTCGGTGGACCATGTGGACACAAGTTTCAACTCGAGCTATTTTCTTCTGTGGAGAAGTGCTTGGAGAGTTTCCTGGGCCCTCTGCTCCTGCAGTAGTCAAGTCCAGGCAGGAAGCTGCCACAGACCTGGTTGCTCCTCTACTGCCTCTTCCTGGTCAGCTGTAGGCACTGCCCTGAAGGGAAAAGGAAGATGTGGGGAACTCGGGGCTTAAGATGTCCTGAGACAGGGCAGAGAAGTGCTGGCACATGTTTACTATTTGAAGTGAAACCCATAGGACCATCAGGGTGGGGTGTTAGGGAAGGGGGAGCTTTGAAGTCAGAAGGACCTGATTCAGATTCTGGGTCTGTCCTTCCTAGCTGTGTGGCCTTAAGTTATGGCACAAGATCAGCACATTGCTAAATATTTGAGGGGGGGTCACATCTCCGTGAATATGTGTGAAGGTGTCTACAAATTGGAAATGCTCCCTAGATGTGTGAATGAATGAATCTAGGATAATGAACCGGAGGCAGCCAGCACAGCACCTAGCACATGGTTGGTGTGCAATAAAGGTTGGTTGTTGTGCTCAGGAGAATATGGTTCTGGCCTGGACTCCCAGACTAGGAAGCGTTTGATATTTTGCCAAGGCTAAATATGCCCGAAGAGCAAAGAGAAAGAAACTTGTCTCTTGCAAAATCCACTGCCTACCCAGGTCTACATTTTTCTGTGTTCAGATAGCAGTTGTGAGATAGATTGGCTTTGTGGCAAGGGTTTGTATTTGCTTTGGCCTTGCTTTCTCCCTCTGTAAAATGGGGTAACCTGTGAGTTAAGGACAAGGAGACCACAGGCCAGATAGAAGATTATTACAAACTTGAATTGTGGGAAGAAAAAGAAGGTGAACCATATAGGATCCTAGGCCAGATTTTGGGACTGCTTGACTGAAGGATACGCAACAGTTACCTGATAAGTGATCTCTTCTTACACATTAGAACCTTGGAAGATGAACCATTCTTTTTGGGTAATGGGTCAGATTTGGGGACAAAAGACTGCAAACGTGATGTACGAAGGCATTTGTTGCCACGCAATAATAGTACGTTGAGTGTGTAGCTTAGTGCCCATGAGATCAGAATTCACCTTGAGGTCCCAAATATCCAGAGAACTATGGAGATGCTAACTCAACCTCTGCGGATGGGGACTGGAATGGGCAGGGCACTTTTTTTTTTTTTTCCTGAGAGGCTGTTTTTCTTAGCAGTTAGTGAAAGCCTTAACATTGGGCCTGACGAACTGGGCTCAGCCTTTTTCACTTATTCGTGTGGGGACAGATGGCACTTGTCTGTCCCCCCAGCTAAAACCTGGGTTGCAGGTGAATGGTGGGTGAGAAATCTGAGCTAGGCCTCCACTGCATTGCTCCCTAGTTAGAAGAAAAGGGTTCCCTCCAAAAAATATCCTTTCTCCCTCTTTCTTTCATACATACACAGTGAATTTTACTGTTGAAGCTAAGAAATATCTGCCAACTTTAAATTTCTCTTAATTCTCGTAAGAGAATTATATAGGAAAGGAGCAAAGTTTATTATTTTTAAAATATAAAACACAAAGTTACGAACTTTAAAGGGATTATTATCCCTTCTGAAATTATGTCTCTTATGTACCACAGACTTCACTTTGGTGGATGGTGGCGCCACCATCTAGTCTCTTTTATCTAACAGGAAGTTTCTTAAACCTTTTTTTTTTAATTGAAAGATCCTTACAGCAATAAAAACCCTTAGATAGTTAGAAATGATATTGATCTAGGTACATTTATTAGATGTAATGTAACATGGTTATCCGTTGGTAGACTGCTCTAAAAGGCATGTGGGTCCCAACACTGCCCAGTTTCTCACTCTGGACGATAAACTGTTGATTTATATAACTTAAATAGCTGGGGAAGTCAGGGTTTCCTTCCTGTTGGAGACAGCACTGGGGGCATTAAATCCCTGTGGGATTTTGATGATAAGAAAGAAGCTGACCTCTTTTGGAATTGGGAAGTAACTACTCTATGGAGTTGTTCCATTCAAATGAATGGATGTTGTTATTTTGAATTTCTGGTATTAAGTTTGACATTATGCTCTCTGCAGACTGGCTGCCTTTGTCTATATGGGTGTGTTGCTTGGATATGAATTTATCCCTCCAAACTGTCATATAAGGGACGTTTGAACACTTAAGTAAGGGCTTAACTTGCTATGAGTTTTCCTGTGTGACCCTAAGGTAGGGTTTTTGTTTTTTAATGTAACTTAAATTGGATTGGAAAATAGAAAGCGTTAGATCTTCTGGCTCATATAACTTCCTATGTCAGCAAATAATTCAGCAATAAATGGGTGCCAGTGATGCACCAGGCACACCATGCCGGGTGCTGGAAGTCTAGCAGTGAGCTGGCTAGAGAGATGCAGTCAGACCTCTAGGATCTTACGTCCCAGTCACAGACAAATAGACAAATGAGTGAAAAACTATCTCGGGGCCTCTCTGAGAATATCCCTGGATGTTGAGATTTTGGAGTAGAGTTTCTTGAAGGTTTGGAATTGAAACCTTACTACCCTTCTAATTTTCTCACTGGACTCTTTTTTTTCTGTTTCCTCTCTCTGAAAGGAAGCAGAAATTATGGTGTTTTCCCGGTTGATTGTTGGCTTTTGGCACTAGTCGATCCAGGATGACTGAGGGCTACGGTCTTGGAGAAACAAAAGAGATTCTGAAATGGTTATTTCTCAGAGCATTTTCAGCTTTGCTTCTCCTGAAGCTGGTGGCAGTGTGTTTTTGGAATCCCGTGGCATTTCTTCATGGCAGTGCCTATTATGCAAAGAGATGCATGCATGCGTGCTAAGTTGCTTCAGTCGTGTCCAGCTCTGTGCGACCCCATGGACTGTAGCCCACCAGGCTCCTCCGTCCATGGGATTCTCCAGGCAAGAATACTGGAGTGGGCAGCAGTGCCCTTCTCCAGGGGATCTTCCCAATCCAGGGATTGAACCCATGTCTCTTATGTCTCCTGCATTGGCAGGCAGATTCTTTACCACTAGCGCCACCTGGGAAGCCCAGATAGGCAAAGAGATACACAACTCTAAATGTCCTCTTGCTTCATTTGGAATCTCTTAAAAAAAATCGGACAAGGGTAGTACTTGGCTGTTGTTTATGGCATAGGAAAGGTGAGATTTCAAAGAACTAGGTTGCTTTATCTTGTATTAGTATTCTTGGCGCAGAGTTCCCTTTGCCCTAAGGTTCCTTCTTATACTGGGCCTGGGGAAGCACTAGTTTGATTTTCCTATGTTGTGGTCCACATCTGATGTTGGTCCATGTAGATCAATCATGTGACAGGTGTTTTCTTAAGTAAGTGTATTTGTGAGGGGTGGAGCCAGAGAGCAGGGGTGGATACTCATTCAGGGCCCAGGTTCCAGGGGAGAGGGAGCATATTACAAGGAGTTCCTGGTAGTCTTCTTTTCCTTTCTCTCCACCCAAGTACTGACTCCTGAGGTGAAGAGGAAAGCCCAGGCCGGAAGTGGGCGTGGACAAGTATTGCAGCTGTGCACGTGATCAGACTCCCACCTCTGGGCTCTGCTGCCCTTGGGAAGTGGATGCTTGCTCTCTCTCCACTTCCTGTTCCCCGCCCTCCAGGCTGCGTTTTTAGGCTCCAGTGTGAGCGTAGAAAACATGTTAGGTTCTCACTTTTTGCTCAGTAAGCCACTCTGTCATAGCTGGGAGCTAGTGAACCTGCACTTAGCAGTGCTGGGGGCCCAGCTCATGTACCCACAAATTCAGGACTGTCTGGCAGGGTGGTTAACAGGACAGTTTCCTGTTGCATTATCACAGGGTTCCCTGCAGTAGCCTGCCTGCAAAAGGCTGCTCTGGAGATGTGTATAGAACTTACAGAAGCAGGCAGTAGATAGACCCTTCTGCAAGAGTGTGTTCTTGGATGATCGTTTGCTGTTATTTGTCTTTACTGCTTGGTAAAAAGTGCCATGGGAGGCCCTGTGTGCAATAGAAACTTTAGAGCCAGAAAGCCAGGTTCTGCCACTTGCTGGCTCTGTACCCTGAGGAACGAGGCATAACACTGAGCCTCAGTCTCTTCATTTGCTGGTGGGAATGGTAAGCACGAAGCAAGCAGCCAGACTGTTGTAGATGCCTAGTAAAGGTAGCTTCCCAGGTGGCTCAGTGATGAAGAATCCGCCTGCCAATACAGGAGATCCCTTGGAGGACTGTTGCCTGGACAAATCGCATGGACATAGGAGCCTGGCAGGCTACAGTCCATGGGGTCGCAAAGAGTCTAACACGACTCAGCAACTAAACAACAGTAAAGGTGATTGTTACAGAATCATATCAAGGCTGGCTATTCCCCTTGAGGTTGGCACCAAGTATGGACAGCTACCAATGGCCGTTAATACTGCCCAAGAGCAAACCAGTCCATGTTGGGGCCACAGGCTGCTGTTTATGACCGAGGGCCAGTGATCTAGAGCAGCAGTCCTCAACTTTTTTGGCACCAGGGACTGGTTTCAGGGAGGACAGTTTTACCACGAACCAGAGGGAAGGAGGATGGTTCTGGGATGATTCCTGCACTTTGCATTTGTGGAGCACTTTGTTTCTGTTGGTGCCTCAGCTCCACCTCAGATCCTCAGGCATTCCCAGAAGTTGGGGACCCCTGCTCGAGAGGTTCCTGGATCGGCTGATTTCTCCCAATGGGTTCCCTTAGTTCACTGTAGCCTTATACTGCCCCTGCCGCCGCCACCACCACTGCATCGCTTTGGTATACCCTGCAGATTTGCTGTGCCTTCTCAAGCATGACACGGTAACTAGGAAGAAGGCTCAAACCTGCACACTATGTGGCTATAGTATGTTGTAGCAAAAATCTTACCTTCAATGCAAGGGGAGCGCTCATTGAACTTGTCAAGGGTTAGGCGTCTGGCTGGATACAGGGGCCCTCATATGCTACTAGGAAAAGAGAGGTTCATGAACTGGAAAGTGCAGCAAAATGCTGCAGCTGGAATGTGGAAGGAGGGGTGGACTGGAGAGCCTGCAAAGGAAGGGGAAATGGGGAGAGCTACTTTTTAGGTGACTGGGCATTCACAGGAGAGGAACAGCATGGGCACCATCAAGAACCTGGACGTGAAAGACAGTCTGGTGTATTCTCTTGACCTGAGATGGTTATGCCCATCTAAAAATCAGTGTTTGAATGGAGCACTTTGACAAGAAAAGCTCAGTAACCTTCAAAAGTAGAGAGTCTCATAAAATGTGTCATAGTAGGATTCAAGACTGAACTGTAAAGTTGTATTTAAATTGATCTCTGAATAAATATTTTCAATCAGAAACCAGTGGTGGCTAGTGAAATCAGACTGTGCAGACTCTCTTTGTAATAGTGTGCAGTCTACATGGAGGACAGATAATGGGGAGTGCTTCTGATTTTTTTTTTTTTTGATACTTATATATTTCAGCCGCACTGAGTCTTAGTTGCAGCACACAGGATCTTTGGTTGTGGCATGTGGAATCTAGTGCCCTGACCAGGGATAGAACCTGGGACTCCCTGCACTGGGAGCGCAGTCTTAGCCACTGGACCACCAGGGAAGTCCCTGCATTTGAAGTTTTTCTTTCCTTTGAGAATTGTCATTTAAGCTGGTCTAAAAAAATGTTTTTTAATTGTATTTATTTATTTTTGACTGTGCTGGGTCCTCATTGCTGCACAGACTTTTCTCTAGTTGCAGTGAGGAGGGGCTACGCTCTCGTTGTAGTGCTCTGGCTTCTCATTGTGGAAGGTGGGTTCTAGGTACTCGGGCTTCAGTAGTTGTGGAGTGTTGTCTCCGTGGTGGCAGCTCCCGGGCTCTAGAGTGCGGACTCAGTAGTCATGTTGCACTGGGTTAGTTGCTCTGTGGCATGTCGGATCTTCCTGAGTCAGGGATCGAACTTGTGTCCCCTGCATTGACAAGTGGATTCTCTACCACTGAGCCACTAGGGAAACCCTAAGCCGGTCTAAAATTCTTAACATGCAGAACAATTTTTTAACTTGCATGACATTTTCAAGGTTTAGGTTTTATATTTTATATTTATAAAGGTTTCATGTTTATATTTATCCTCTTAAAGTATCTATACTGAAGGGTGATTTTTTAAAATTTTATTAATGTTTTTACTGAAGGATAATTGCTTTACAGGATTTTGTTGTTTTCTGTCAAACCTCAACATGAATCAGCCATAGGTATACATATATCCCCTCCCTTTTGAACCTCCCTCCCATCTCCCTCCCAACCCTACCCCTCTAGGTTGATACAGAGCCCCTGTTTGAGTTCCCAGAACCATACAGCAAATTCCCATTGGCCATCTATTTTACATATGGTGAAGGTTGATTTTTGATCCAAAGTTGAAGAAAAGATTTTACTGCTCTCAAACCACGAGTTGGTAAAATTGTAGGCCTGATTAGGTCAGCATGGAATAGGACAAGCTGTGAGGGAGAAAACTAGAAAGACCCACCGCATATATTTTCTGTAGTAAAATGCTGGGCACCAGTGGAGGCAGCAAGTACTCATCTTATTAGGAAAACTTTGGGAGGAATGTTTTCCTCCTTCCTATGTCAAGTTGGAAGATCTGCCATTTAATTGGAGATGGAGGTATGAACTGGATACCAAGGTTTTAAAATGTTTTTCTTCATGTCTAAACCAAGGATGTTTATTAGCAAATGAATGATGTGACTAACACTTTCTTTGTTAAGCATGTTTGAATAGATTTATTTCTAGACTTAAGACTGTCATATAGCACTTTTTTTTTCCTGATCGTCTTCTGATATTTTTTCTTTTAATTCTTTAATTCATAGAAAACATGGTTCACTGACTAACTTTTCAAAGACTTAAAATAGATCTAAATTAGGTGTGCTTTTTATTTTTGTCAGCCATGTATAGACACAAAAGAGGTACTCCTTGCCAACTGGTGACACAGGCAGATGAAGACAGAGTGGGAGATACACTTCCGGCTCACAGTTCACAGTGATACTTCTTAGCAGTTTGTCTTTAACCCTTTAGGGAACAGAACCCTGTAGTAGAGGGATGTCATCAGGATCACAGACTAGCTACACGTGGAGCCTGAAGTCCACGTCGCATTGACAGTACGTGTTCAGAGCGCGGGTTAGAAAGGGTACTCAAACACGGGTTGACAGGGTGGCGCATCTCAAGAGGGCTGCACTTCAGAGAGCTTTCCTGGGACGGGGCGAACAGGAGCTGATGTCTCCCGCAAACCCCCAGTCTAGTGCATGTGTTGCACCTTTCTTTAACACTGACATTTGTTGTAGCAGCTGTAACGTGTCAGGAGTGTTGTATTTTTCTCAAAGTACATCCCCTTTAACTCTTTTCTAGTCCTTGAAAAAAGTACCAAAAATGTCAAAGTAATAGGGAAATGAAATTCACATAGAAACGAATCTTTTCCTTTCCCAACCCAACTGCTTTGTAATCTCACCATCTGAATATGAATTTGGGGTGAAATAAGAAACTTAAAAATAATCCTGTTAGAGACTGTGGTTATATTGTCCTTAAACTCAATGAAAATAGTTTTAGACTTTGGAATACTAAAAATGCAAAGTGTGGAAAGTAGCGCTCTTTTTCCTTTTTAAATAATCGTTCAACTTTATGATCACATTTCTGTTTATGTATGTGTGTATGGATTAATTTTTGGCTGCATTGGGTCTTTGTTGCTGCATCTGGGCTTTCTCTAGTTGTGCTGAGCTAACTCCTCTCTAGTTGCGTTGCATTGGCTTCTCATTGTGGTGGCTTTTCTTGTTGCAGAGCACAGGCTCTAGGGTTTGTGGGCCTCAGTAGTTGTGGTGCACAGGATTAGTGGCCCCTTGGCATGTGGAATCATCCCGGACCAGGGATAGAACCCATGTACCCTGTATTGGCAGGTAGATTCTTAACCACTGGGCACCAGGGAAGTCTAGTGCTCTTTTTCATAAGGGTACCTTTTTAAAAAAAAAATATGTATTTTTTATCTGGCTGCACTGGGAGTTAGTTGCAGCATGTGGGATCTAGTTCCTTGACCAGGGATCCAACCTGCGCCCCTGCATTGGGAGCTCAGGGTCTTAGCCATTGGACCAAGAGGGAAGTCCCTTAAAAAAAACAAAAAAACTTGAATGAACAACCTGTTTATTCTTTGAGAGCTTCTTAGAATACAGGTTGGAGCTTAGTATCACTGTTTGATAGCGGTAATCTAAAAATTGGTTAAAATCTTCATAATTAGGCCTGCTTAGCTTGTGAATTTAAGCATTCTCAGAGAGAAAGCCATCTAGAAAGTTTAAAGGATAATGACTGCGCCCTTTTTCAGCGCTTTCTGTGCCAAAGCCACTCCAGGAGTAGCCAGCTCTGGCCCCTTGTCTCTGCTATTCTCGGTGCCTAGGATGTCCATCCATTAGGAGCTGGCTCGAATGTCACATCCGCAAAGATTTCCCAGAGCCCTCCCCAGGGAGGGGAGCAGTCCTTTCCTCTGAGTCCTGTCTTTCCTACTAATGCATTTTCTGCATTGAAACCATTCTGTGTCTTTCTGTGCTGCCAGCCTGTGAACTTGTGGAGCTGGTGCCTCTAGGCTCCCCTGCCTGCAAAATCCAGTTCTTATTTATCACATAAGACATCTTAAATTTTTGTCCACCAGAAACTTCAAAGAAATTTTCTGATTGAAATTCAAGAAGTACAGTACCTTAAACATTCAGTAGGTGATGCTACTCCTTTTCAGTCAGTTTCACACTACTTTGGAGCCTTTGACCAATTTCTGCTTTATAAACGAGGACACGAACATGGAATTTGGCCCACATTTCTTTTTGTCAGTCCCTCTGTTGTACAGGAATTTAGCTCAGATGGTGTTTGGAAGCTTATCTAATAGTACATTAGAGAGATAATTAGAATATTTCTTCGGTGGTTAGGGTGGAAGGAGGCTTGGCTATTATTAGCAAGGATCTGATCTGAAGGGTATGAAGTGAATTTGGCAGAAAATTTTGTTTAACTTATTAACAGAAGTGTTTTTATGTTAACTGGCATCTATAAGTATTAAGTGACTGCCTTGTTCTTAGGGCAGAGGGAAAAAACTTCAAGAGAAACATAGTTCTAGCCCTACTTGTCTCTTAGTGTTTTCAGTTTTAGAATGGCATCTGAAGGTGACTGCAACATATTTCTTAATCACCAGCTGAACTATTTGCTGTTTAGTCCAGTGTTATGGCACAAGGCCTCTAAGCCAAGCAGCATCAGCATTCACCCACCTGAGCATCTGGGACCCCAAACAGGTCTGGATTCACCATCAACAAATCAGCGTTTTCCATCTACACACTTGGTCCTCTCTTCCTATCACAAAATAAACCACTTCACCCTATGCCAGCCAGAGAAGTCGGCACTTTCTTTGGAGGACCACCTGTCACCAGTTCACCTCTCAGTCCATGGGGCCGTGTCATTACTGTGTCACAGCTGATGCCTTCCTCTCTAAAGTAGGATGGTTGTCACCTGGGTGATTTGAACAGGGTTTGCCAGCTCAGATTCTGGAATCCCTATGTCAGGCTCAAGTCTTGGATCGCCCACCTGACCACACTTTGCTGTGTCTGTAGTTAATTAAGTTGGATTAATCATGACCCAGTTGAGGAGCAGTGAGGTAATATTTTGCTTGTATTGCTTTAATATACATCATCTGATTAATTGTTGATTAAAGCAGTTCTCAAAATACAGAGCTGTCGAATTAGAGTGAAAATTGTATTTGCTTTAAACTACCTTTGCCTCTCTGGGATCAGGGATTTTCCTGCATTCCTCTACCCAGTCACCTGTTTGAGAATAAACTGTTTTTGTTTGGTTTTTGAATTTGAACATTTAAATTTCTTTGTAGCAAAGCAAATTGCTGACAAAACTGGATCAGGCAAGGTGTTTGAGGGTCAACAACTTGTATTTTGTATCATTTTTAGTTTGAGGACTGCTTCTCTTTTGGCCCTGGAGAGGTTGTACCAGATGTTGGCTTTAAGCCCTTATAAGATTTTTTGGGTAGGGTTGGGGGTGGAATCAGCAACAAAAAGCTGCCCATTAGGTATGGAACTCACAATTAAAAGGGGCTTTTTTGAACTTCTTATTGAGGTTGGGGGGGAGGAAATATGGCAGAAAACTTTTATTTGTAAAACTTATTCTACATTGTGTTTTTAAAGTTTGGGGTCAAGCTCAGTTGTGGGTCAGAATTACATTGATTCTCTTTAAAAAAAATGAAGTAGAAAAATAACACATTTCAAGTGGTAAAAGTATGTTTGGTGAAACTTTGTTTCACTTGATGAATATGTATTAGGATGTGAATTATTTGTATAAATGCCATAAAAAGAACTTAGGAAGGGCCTTTTTGGGTGATTCTTCAGAACCTAGCCTTGATATTGAGAGCTTCTTGTAATACAAGATATTTTATTTTTCCTATTAAAATTGTGTTTTAAAACACAAAGCCCATCCTCTCGGGTTAGACTGTTTCCCGTGTTTCCTCCACGTCACTGCAGAGGGAAGGGCGCAGATTTGCTTTCTTGGGAGGTTTCATCTTCTAGAGACACGGGGCAGATTGGGAGGTAACTGGAGAGGGAGAGCAGTCATCTCTTGTTTTTAAGTGGGTGGGTCTGGCGCTTACTTTGTAGAACTCTCTTTACTGAGCTGGAGGAATTATGGTTTCGCCGATCCCCTCGAGGGGAACTTGTGTGTCGACCCCGCGGGGGTGGCATTCTAACCTCGGCTTTCAGAAGCAGTTGCTCGATGTCCCGCAGCCCAGTTGGAGCGAGGTCAACAGTGAGCGCGTCGTGAGTCAGTCCTGGGCGCGGCCCGCCCGGCTGTGCCGCGGGTGAGCTGGCGACGACCCTTCGGCACTGCTACAGGAGCCCGCCCGAGCCCTCGTGGGAAACCGGCGCACGGGGCAGGGCGTCCCGTGGAGGGCGGTCGGGTGGGGCGGTGCTTCCGGGGCCGGGCAGGTCAGCCGACCCCGCCCACCACCAGCAGACCCCGCCCACCACCCTTCTGGCCCCGCCCAGCCGGGCGCGGGCGGGCGGCGTCGCCTTTAAGAGCTCCCCGGTGTTTTGGGGGCCGCGGGCCGGGCGCGCTGACCTGGTGCGCATGTCCCGGGCGGTGACGCCGGCGCCGGGCTCCATGTGTGCGGCCGAGGGGCGCATTATCTGGCCGGCGGCGCGGGCGGGCGGGCGGACCGGCGGAGCGAGCGCCGCGGGCCCGGGCGGCCCCGCAGGCGGAGCGAGCGCGCGCGGCCCAGCGCCCCCAGCCCCTCGGCCGCCCGGCCCCGCAGGCGACCCCGACCCCGGCCCCGCGGGCCCCTTGAACCCGCGCACTGCCCTAGGGCCCGGCCGGCCCGCGGCCCGGTAAGTTCCGGACCAAACTTGGCGGGGGGCGGGGGCTGGAGTCAGGGCCGGGGTCGCGTGAGGGAGCCTGGAGCGGCAGGGGCGGTGTGGGCTGGGCAGGGGCGGGGGGTCTGGGGGCTGCGAGGGACCCCGATGCGAGCGTGGAAAAGTGAGAGCGAGTGAGTTCTACTCCTTGTATTCCGGGAGCGTCTTCCTCGCGCTGCCCTGGAAAGTTCCGCGCTCCGACGCCGCCCGGGCACGTGGGGCCCGGGCCGGGCGGGGGTCCCAGAAAGTCGCGGCGTCGCCCCTCTTCTTCTTGCGCTTCCTCTCGGGGTCAGAGTCGGGGCCAGGTCGTGAGGTGCAGCTTCCGAGCGGCCGGGACGGGCATGGGGGCAGTGGCACGTGGGCGCGCGGGGCGGGGGTCCCGGGCGGGAGACGAGGGTCGCGGGCAGGCCGGGCCGCGGCGCTGAACCCCGCGGCGACGGCGACGGCGGCTGCGGATCCCGTGTCAGAATAAGAGTCCCCGCGTGCCCACGCCTGCAGGGCTGGCCCTGCCCCCCCTCCCCCCGCTCGCGCCCTTCCTGCCTGACCCCGGGGAGCCACGGGACCCTTCCCCCTCTCTGGGTTCCGGCCTTTCTCAGGGCCCTATATTTTAAATTTGCCTCTCCATCTAGGCGTTGGCTGTACTGATTTCTTTTTTCCCACCTGGAAAGGGTTGGCATCAGTGACTAGACAGCAGCAGCTGGCCTTTTAAAGGGATTATTGCCAAGAATCGGAATTGATCACTTCAACAAGGAAAGGCTTATGGGCAGGGCCCTAGCCTAGAGCGTGACTGACACTTGGTGTGTGTGTAAACACTGGGACCCAGAAATGAATGGGGACCCCTCCCTTAGGCACTGGATGACTTGGGAAATATGCGTGCATGTTTCTCCCTTGCCCTGGGAATTTTGCAGGGACTGCTTAATTTTGTGGATCTCTCCCTACCTCTTTAGGTGTGTGGTTCATCCTTATCTTTAGAGCTTTGGATTCTTTAGATCAAAGTCCGAATGTGTCACTTGAGCCTTTTAATTTTTCTCTCTTCCTTATCCTTTTACTTCTTTCAGTTTCCTCCGAGTCCGCAGTACTGGTTACGTCTATGGTTCTTGTGTGTCCATTTCACACAGTGACACCTTCTGGCTGTGGTAGCACAGAGAAACTGAGGGACAGACAGCCTTCTGTGCAGTTGCTTCAGTCTTGGACCCACTGTCCTGTTGACATTCTTTTTCTTCTGGTAGTGTTACAAGTTTTCTTTTTAAGTTCAGTTCAATTCAGTCACTCAGTGATGTCCAGCTCTTTGCGACCCCGTGGACTGCAACACGCCAGGCTTCTCTGTCCATCACCAACTCCTGGAGCTTGCTTAAATTCATGGCCACAGAGTTGGTGATGCCATCGAACCATCTCATTCTCTGTCGTCCCCTTCTGCTCCTGCCTTCAATCTTACGTGAAATGTTCGCTGGCACCAGACTGCTGGTAGCTTGTTAGACGTGACAGCAAGCTGGGAGGAAAGCTGAAAGATCAGACTGGCCCCAGTTTGAGTGCCCACTATATGCTAAGCTCAGTTCACAGACATTATTTCAGTTCGACTAATAATCCGATTTGGGAAGGGAGAGTATAGTCCTCATTTTACAGGTGAGATAACTGGGATTTCTGGAGGCCAGGCTGCTTGCCCAGGACTGCTGAGTGGTAGAGAGGTAGAGCTGGGCTTGTGCCTGCCCTGTGGGCCCAGAGCCCGGGATGCTCCTGTTTGCAAGCTGCGTGTGAGTGTTTGCTGGGCGCTCCCACAATGCAAAGCCATGTACTTGTCCAAGCTCCTGTACACCTCTGCTTAGAATTGGGGGACGGCCTGATAACTCTTGTTTCTAGCCCTGCTTTGTTCTTGGAGAGCAGAGTTACCAGGTGGCTTTTAAGAAGCAAGCCACAGAGTCACCCCATTGCTACGCTTCTATAGCCTATAACTCAGAAAAGTTGGCCCCTTTTTCGGAGGAAGCAATTTAGATTGGGGAATTTGGGAGGGATCTGCTAGACCCACTCCTCGATAACTCGCCCACCCTTCATCTTTCATCCTCCCTGCTGCCCCTAAAATTCTGAAGCTGGTTTTTGCAGAGGATTGCCTCTTATCTTGAATGTGGTATAGAGAATGGGATTAATGTATTAATAATTTGGATGCATTGTTATTTCCATTCAGATGACATCATTTTTTTTTTTTAATGTCAAGTCATCTCTGTTAATGCAGTATCATTTGGAAGATTCTACTATCTTATATTGTGATAGAGAGGAAAGTCCTGGAAGAATTTGTACCAAGATGTCAACAAAATCTTTGGGTTAAGGTTAGCAGTAATTTTTTGTTTTTATAAACTTTTTGGTGTCTGTATTTTACAATTTTTTTTTAAAGAAAGAACACTTTTAAATTTAAAATGGTTTTGAATGATAAAGCATTTAAAAGACTCCAGTTCTCAACTCTTATAAGTCATTCTTCTTCTCACTTGTTTTGCATCACTCATTTTGTGACTTTGTGGCATTGCAAGTAGTGATTTCTCTATTGATTTATTCAATAAATTTCAGAGTGCATACTGTGCCTCTGGCACTGTGCTAGGAATCTCTCCCTGCTTAGTGGAGTTTACTATGAGATTAATGGGAGAGCAGTTGTAACTAATCTCATAAACTTGAGGAAATTTACATGGGCCAAGGAGCGAAGGATGTAGGACTGGTAAGCAGGACTCGAGGGGGCCTTCCTTCATCTGGGATCAGAGGACATGTAGGAGCTAGATAAGTGGGAAAGGGAGAGCATTTTTGGCAGAGAGAGTGTTTGGAACTGAAGGAAGATCAGTGTGGTTGGAGCAGAGAGAGACAAATGGGCAGGTTCCAGGACTGAGGGGTTCTGGAATCTACCATAATAGCAGTGGGACCCAGCTGGAGAGGGTAGGGCAGGGACCAGTGTGAGGAGGGCACATCGAAGCTCATAGCTAGGACTTCCTTGGGCCTTCTCTAACAGAGGACTAAAAGATGCACCCGAAGGACGTGAGTGGGGGAGTAGTGAGTCTGTTTCTGAAACACTGGCATTTTCTGGTGTTCTCTTGGGGGGAAATAATGACCTGCAGAGTCTTGAATGTGTCGGTTTCCAAGACACAAAAGTGTAATACTCTTACCACTGAATCCAGTTAAGGACTGTCAGTGTGAGCGTGTTAACCTTTGAAAGCTTGGGCAACTCAAAAAGTTGTCTTGAGAACTACCTGTTTGGACTTGGAGTGTTTCTGTGCCATCAAATGGAATGGACAAGACTGTTTTCCCTAGGCTAATTTCCTCCCCCCAATAATTGAGATAATTTATGCTCATTGTAGAAAACTAGGAAGATTATGAAATGGGAGTAGGTGAGGTCTTCATGAGCCGTCATCCTGGGGTAATAGAGCATCGCTGGGATTTCCTTGTAATAGTTGTCGGGCTGGGAAGTGCCGCAGAACCAGAAGAACGAGTTGGCAGTGTCATGGTTTGAGGCTTACAGAGCTGTGCTGCCAGCTAAATGTGATTGGTTGTTAGAGTGGATGCTCTTGAGTTATATGAACTGTTTTAGGAGATGAGTTAGGCAGTCTGACTTCAGACTGCTGTTTGTTCAGCTAATGAAACTTACTTTATGTGCAGACTGTACAAAGCTACATCTTTGTCTTGAATTAGGAAGGCAGCGTGTTAAGAAGGTGGAGGTAGAAGGCAGGGGACCTGAACAGGTAGCAGTGAGGTGGAAGGTGGTGAGACTGTGTTATTAGAAACAAGTGCCAGCTGGGGACACCTCTTGCATACCTGTGGATTTTGGCAAACATGATGCAGGGCTTTTTAGTCAAGAGGAATGTCAGACCACAGGCTTCTTGCCCCTCCCCTTGCTTTCTAGGCTGTGTGACCTCTTTTTTTTTTTTTTTGTCTGATGAAAATGTAGGTTAGTCTTTTAGAAGACAAAGAAACTTACTCTAATTGAAAACCTGCAGGTCGCCTTAGGAAGTGACTGGGCATCCTCTGAAACACTCCAGGGTGTGTAAGGAAGGGTCTTTGCAGCCTCAGTGCCATGTACCCGCTTTCTCGCTGTCTTCAGCGGTACCTGTTTCACAGGTGAGTTTGACAGGGATCTCGCTTTACTCTTCTGATTCCCAGTTCTTGGATTCCTTATGTGAAAGGACTGAAGATCTGATACGTGTCTGAGGAGATCTGAGGTAGAACATGCGGCTGGGATGGGCTATACCTGAAAGGGGGCTTTCAACAAAATTGAGGCAGGGGTTTGGAGGGAAGGTTTGATGAGGTTGTAAACTTTGAGGCTGCTTGGCCTCAGGTCCAGCCATAGCTGGGAGCGGGGTAGAGGGCACAGGCGGAGTCGGAGGCAGTGTGGGATTGGAAAGAAAGTCTTCACTTGAGGCTGAGGAATCCTTCAGCTATTCCTCCTGTGTCTCCATCTCTACACTTAACACTACTTGACCTGCCTTGATGGCCAGGTCTTTTGATTTGAACCTTCAAACCTAATTCATCCTAAATGAGGTAATGCCTTTGAGGCACTTTAATCCTGCTGGATTAAGTGGTCATCCAGCCCTTCCTGGTGCCAGGGGTGGGAGTGGGTGTGTTCCCTGTAGAGGTGTTTTGGGCCAGCCCTGCCTTTGCCTTAGGTTGGGTGTGAGCTCCACCCAACCACTTAGTGATTTGACTTTGGTGAGCCTCATCCTGTTTCCCATTTCTTCTTTTTAAAATATTTTTTTAATTAATTTATTTGGCTGTGCCAGATGTTCGTTGTGGCATAGGAACTCTTAGTTCCCTGACCAGAGATTGACCGCGGGGCCCCTGTGTTCAGAGTCTTGGCCACTGGACCACCAGGAACATTCCCAGTTGTTTATTTCCGAAAAGGAGGAAGTACTGTCTACCATGAAAGACTGAGTTGGAAGTGAGATAATAAATGCAAAGCGGCATAGTGCAGCACCTATTGTGTACCTGCTCACACACTCGGGGCCACTGAGTGTGCCGTTGTGGCTGGAATAGATGAGGCAGAGCTCACAAGCTCACTGCGCTGCTTCTCGTGTGTGGAGCACCTCCATGCTTGTGGGACAGATGTCACTGCCTGCCTTTGGGAACCACAGCCTGTCCCCATGTTAGAGATGGGAGAAGGTGAAGTCCCTGCAGAGGGTGATACTTGCCAGGGTCACCTTGCTGGTTTTCTACATCTCGGACTGGGCCCCAGACTTTCTAATTTCAGACTGAATGTTTTTCCCATCAGCCTTGGAGCCTCCCTGGCAATACAGAACGTCTGGGTTGGTGATGCCTCATCAGGGCAAAGGGGCCACAGCCCCTCTTCCTGATCCTGGGCTTTCTGAACCTCACATTTTGATTTTCAGGGGGCTGCTCTTCCATTTGTAAGATGTTTGCCAGGCAGATTCTCATGGGGTCCTGCTTGCTGAGAACCAAGAGGGGCTTGTATACTTCTGGCCTTATTACTGAGTGCACTTTGGCCAGGGATTGGAAGTAGGTTGCTTGATAGTGCTTGCAGTGGCTAGTGGGAGAGTTTGGGCCTGAACCCTGTCTTTCTTCCGCACTAAGGCTGCTTGGGAATCTGAAGATCTGACAACTTACCATTCTTCAGCTGTGGGCAGGTTGGCTGGCCACCCGGCCTCAGCTTTCCCACCTGTAGATGGGGACTGTATCTTTAACGTCCTGGGATGGTTGCAAGGACAACTGAGAAATGTTTGAAAAAGTAGTTAGCGGTGTCCTAGCCCTTAGTTCTCCCTTTACCTCTGAGACAAAACTCCTCCCCTGAGGGAATTCCCTGGTGGTCCAGTGGGTAGGACTCCTGGACTTCCACTGCAGGGAGCATAGGTTCCATCCCTGGTTGGGGAACTAAGATCCAAAAACAAGCCAAAAACCAGAATCCTCCTCTGCCCAGAGGACAACTGCAGGATAATCCCCCCAAGTCTTACATCTCTGTTATCAAGCACAATGAAACACTCAGATTGAGGAGCTGGATTTTCTTTCTAACAAAATTCTACCACAGCCTAACAATTTGGAGGTCTTTGGAACTCATTGTAAGGCGATCGCACCTAAAAGGTCAGTCAGGTTGCCCAGGAGGGAATTAAAAAAAGCCCTGTGGTCTTAACTCTGCATATAATCCCAATATAACATTTCCTCCCGTTCCAGTTGTTCTGTGCACTGACCCTTTGAGTCAGTGGCTGTTACACTTGACCCAACACCTTTCTACCCGAGAGGAAGGTTCTCACTGGGACCTTGGAGGTGAGCGGGTTTCCAGGCCAGGTTTTCCTTACTCGAGTTTCCTCTGTTGGGCTTTTGTGGCAGTGACAACAGATTCAGTTTTCTTGTGTGTTTTGGTCAGGCTCTCACTGCTAGCCAGCCAGTTCTGAAAATTTTGCTGCTGCAGCATTCATTCATACATGGAGGAAAGTTTGGTTTTTTCCCCCCAGTTGCTCAGTGCTGTGGGGAAAGTAGGAGCATGGCAAACAGAATCCTTGGTTTGAAGGTGTTGGTTGCATTGGTTGAGTCACTCCAGACCTGTGATATTCTCAGGGCTTGCTTATCGTTGACAGAACACTTTAACTTCATTTTCTTTTCTTTGCTGTATTATTGTGTATGTAAAGGCTTAATGCATTCCTTCAATGGCAAGTGATTCTTTCAGAGGATTCTGGAGTCAGATCCCTCCCTGGGATTCTTTTTCATGCGCTGGGGAGATTTTGAAGGTTTGCTTAGTGTTTTCTTGACACTTTTGTTTGGTTAGCTGACCTTTTCAGCAGTTTGTGTGTTGGTCATCTGTCTCTTGCCTCTTTCCCCAAACCTTTAAGGTTTTATTGTTGAGGCTTTCTGTCTCTTTCAACCCTACAGGTGACATTTACTGATACTGAAGTCTGGGGAGAGGGTGGGAGTCTCGGGGGTCAGCAGTAGTCATACCCTGGTCTGCTTTTGAAGTTTTCTTGGTTAAGGATATGAACAAACTTGAGTCTGGATTGAAATGTAATTGCAGCCTATTGTCAATTTTTGTTTGTCCGGAACAGCGTTAGAAATGTAACTATTTTTGGTCCTTGGGCAGCAGACCAGTTTAATATTCACCTGGGACTAGCTTCTGTGTGCTGTTTTGCTGAACCCAGCAGGCGGCATACAGGCTTCCAGATGAGTAGGGCAGTGCTTGATGTTACAAACTGGAAACTGAGGCCTGCGTGGGGGAGTGGCCTGTCCTGTGTTGACTTGCAGAAGAGAGAAGATCATAGAACTCTATTCCCTCCTGGAGCCTCCTGGTCTGATCTGTTATCCTTACTTCTTTATGGCTTGGTTAGTTTCATAAGTCTTGTTTTGTTTTAGGTTTCTCTTCCCTTTATTTATGTAGTGTAGGTCCAGTGGCAAATTTCCTTCCTCAGGACCTTGTCTTTTGAGGTCATCAAGGTATCTCTAATGTGAGGATGGGACAGGACACAGGCAAGAATTCAGGCTGCTTCTGGAGTCGCCTAGGCTGCATTAAAAAACCAACAAACAAAACAAACTGTAGCTATGTTTCTTTTTCTGGAATTGAGTCGTTGATAGCTTTTAGTTTTAAGAGCATTAAACTGCTTTTCCTATCTATTAAAAAACAAGAGCTGGCACTCATTATTTAGTCATTCTCCAGATGAATCATTTTGGGTGACCATTTCAGAATTCAGAAAAGCTAGACATCAGATCCTTTATCAGGCCCTGCTAGTCGAGGGCAAGAGGGATGGTCCTTAACACTCAGGTAAGGGTGAGTCTAGAACAGCACAGGCTGGCTGCTGAAAAGCTTTGAGAGAGGTTATTTCTCACTTACCCTTTATATGTGGGGGAGTCCGTTCTGCCTACTGAAGTCATCTGGTTACAGAGGCGATTGGGGTGGCGGGTGGTGAGGGGTTCCAGGAGATGCATTGGTGATTTGGGGATCTTGGCTCAGGATTGGACAGTTGTCCTTCCTTGCTGCTGTGCCAGCAGGTACTCATCCACCCCCCTCAGGGAGGAGGAAGGGGTTCGTCTTAACTTTCCAGAGATAGTCAGGTGACTCTGCTGTGACATGCAGCGGAAGTGGAAGGTCCCTGGGGAGGGTGCTCTGCATTGGGCATGCACATGAGAGACCTGCGCCCACATCTGTGAGTGTAAGGTGGTGGGAGCATGCCCACTTTGTTGCCGAAAGGAGAAGGAAACTTGAATTGTAACCAGTCTTCTGTGAACCATTGTTGGCTGCTGCTTTTTCTTTTTTTAAGTTATTTCAAAAAAAGTTAGCCCATTGACATTTAAGAGCCTAAGTTACTCCAGGTGACCTATGGAGTCTCAGGGCAGGTGTCTCATCACCACACAGTGAGTTGGTGGCTCACACTTGGGCACACACTCAGGCCACAGCACGAGTTGTGGGCTCTGAGATTCCCTAAGGAGAGATGCTGAGCTGGGTGACAGAGATGCAGAGATGTCCTTGGGCCCAGGTGGCCCCAAGCCAGCTCCTCAGTGAGTTGCCCTCATATTACGGAAGTGCACTGTGCACATATAAGTTTTGTTAGATGTCATGACATGAGAAGGATGAGGCATCTGATCTGTGCTTGCCATGCACACGATTCTGAGAAGAGATGATTTCCTTGGTTTTGGGGGTCTTAACAGCTATTGTGGAGCAGGTTCGTTGTGTGGGACTGGACTGTTAGAGGGAGTGTTCCCTGCACTGGAGTGTCAGGCTGGGATGGCATTGGCAAATCACTGTCCTGGCCTCAGGGTTCATGGAAAGTCTTAGTGGAAAATAAGTTTGAAAAATGATCATTGTTGATGACCTTAAATGGAGGGCTGTTGACACTCACTTCATGCTAAAAGCACGGAGAGCCCACAGGTTTGTGAGGAGGAAAATGCTGAGTTGAATTGGGTAGGGAAGCCAGTGAGGTAAAAGGGCCACTGATAAGAGGCAGGCGTGAGCTGACATGGCCTTGAATTTGCCTGATGGGGAGTAAAAAGCAGGGACAGGTGCCAGAGATCCTGTGCGTGAAGACTGGGTGGGGATTAACTGGATACCAGGGGCTGAGGACAAGTCATCTGTTCATTTAACAGCTGGGGTCCCTTCTCTGCCTGGCCTGTGCTGTGCCCCTGGGTTCTGGCGATGGATGAGATGGCCGGTTTCTATCCTTGGGTGTCTTAACTCTTCGTGGGGGAGACAGGGCACAGTGCTCTGGGAAAGAGGAAGGATGGGCAGGAGCGTGTCCAAGTGGTGGCACCTGAGTGAGGCCTGGAAGGTGAACACAGGTCCTGAGATAGTGGGTCTTAAGTTTTCAGGGTGCTGACTTTGAGCAAAGGTGGGGTGAGCTGGGTCCTAGAGAAGCGTGGTCTGAGATTGTGTCTACTTCCTGGGAGAAGCCAGGCATCGTGAGACAGCCCAGCCTGTGGCCCTGGATGGCTGCTCTCTGCTTCACTGGGAGAACATGGTGGATTGAGGTATGGTGGGTCATGTGTGATCATCAGGACCCAGGGCCCTCATGAACTGAGGGGTGTGTGTCTTTGACCCTTCTCTGGGGGCTGGGTGCGGAACTTGATTTGTCCTTGTGTCTCCTTCTCCCCAAACTAGTGGTGCTTTGTGTTAGATGGAAGTGTGGTAAATAACAGATAAAAGAATGAAATATCTGAGGGATGGTCCCGTATGTGAACAGTCTGTTCCGCTCTGTCCCAAGATGAAGTAGTGATGAGGGGATTGAAATCAGGACACGGCCCTTAATTTTGCCCGAGAAAGAGCTTTATAGTAGTTAGGGGGGACCAAGAAGGGGCTCAGTGTGAGTCCTGTGCCCCGGGAGCTGGTTGGTAATCAGCGTTTTCTAAAGTCTGAGAATTTTCCAGCTTGAGGCTTTGGACACTTTTCCAGACAGACCTAGAGCGATGAATACACTTCCCTGAAACATCCACATGAATTTTTCCAACAGCTGCTACTTTCTAGTTTGAAAAAGTTACCGTGTTTCATGCATTGCTCAAATCTTTTCAGATCCTGTCTCTGCTGGCAGAGTTTGGGGAAGAAGGCAGGTGGGTGTCCTGCCAAATGAAGTACGGGCTCTGAGAGTAGTGGGGGGTTGTGGATGCAGACGGGGGGGGCTTGGAGACGGCCCTTTGGGAGGGATGGCTTGGTTCTGAGTGGCATCTGCCTGATGATGATCAAGGGTCCCAGTTTTGAGGTTAAGGGTGGGAGTTGAGGGATCAGGAGAGTTAGGGTGAGGGTAGCAGACTGGTGCCTCGTGTACAGAGCTGGGAGGGCCAGCATGTGCCCTGGCCCCCAGTCCCCTTAGGAAGCCCTCCCTCCAGGGCCTGGGCTGCCCCCCAGCTCCATGTTCCATGGGCTGGGGAGATTGCTGAGTCAGTGACCAGAGGACCTGTCTCCCCCCCTCCCCCGGTCTGTGTCTGCTGTGTTTCCTGCCTCCTGTGAGCACTTTGCTCTTCCGATGGAAGGAAAGAAGGAAGTCTGCACGAGTCCTCCTCTCCCCGGGCCCAGGTCTGCTTGGTGGAGAGCTCAGAGTGGTTGGTGCATGTATCTGTCTCACACGGTGGAGAAGGCAAAAAGGCCTTCGTTTATAGTTACAGCTCAGGCAGGCAGTGTTGACCAGGTCCTCCTCCCTTAGCTTGTATGTGCCCTGGCAGGTAGGCGCTTAGAAATCTGTGCTTCAGCACCCCGAGGGTTTCAGTGCCTCTCGTCAAAGGTGGAGACTCGCACGAGTCACTGGATTTGCTGTACGGCTCACGGAATGAGGGTTTGTACAAGCCTTCCTCTTACAGGACGTTTCCTGAAGTTCAGTGAAGGGTTAACTTAGTGTGGTCTGATCAGAGGAGTGAAGGCTGTGCCGACCTCTGCTTTAGGAAGTTTCCCCAGAGCCTTGGGGAGGATCCGGCCTCAGGATGGTCTTCGAGACAGACTGCCCTCCAAGGTGCCGTGGTTGAGATTTGAGCCTGGGTCTGGATCCCCGTTTAACCCCGTGACCCTGGCCGATCACCTTGACTTCTCTCAGCCTGTTTTCTCACCTATCAGGTGTGGGCATCAGTGGCAGTTTCCCGTGTGAAGTGTGGGTAGTATTAGCAGTGCCCCATGTGAAGTATGGGTAGCGTTGGTAGTACCTCATTCTGTGGTTATTAGGATTAAACAAAATCTGGCATGTACTGGCACCACGCCTGGCACCGAATAAAGAATTTAGTAATTGTTAGCCACTGTTAAACTTTTCTTTTCCTCCTTTGGTAACAGAATCTCTTGTCAGTGTGCTAAAGGTGATTCTCTAGATGTTCTCGCCTTCGTCAGCAGTGCGCTCTTTTTCTATAGTGGTGTGAATCTGTGTGCCCAGTGGTGGCTTTCTCAATGAAGAGTCAGACCCTCCCCTTCCCATGCCACCAAAGCTCGATGAGCACTGGAAGGAGTCCTGGACCACAGGGAACCACGGAGCCCCCACTTCTGGCAGTCGTGTCACTGGGGTCTTGGGGACAGACCTGCAGTGACTGGGACCTAGGTCTCTGAGGTGGCTGGTGACAGCATGGCAGTGGGGTGGGCCGTGGAGGAGGTCAGAGGGGTCCTGCAAGGCGTGCCCAGCGAAGGTGAGGTGACCTGACGCCAGGTTTGCCTCCCTGGCACTCCTTCTCCCTCCCTCTCTTCACCCCTTTTGGTCTGGGAGGGCTGGTGACCTGGGACACAAAGTGACTTCCCAGAGGACTTCTCGCTTAGGTTAAGTTGTGTTGACAGGACTGTGCCATTAGGACAAGATGGGCTTTGTGGGCTACTCAGGAATATCTCAGCCCACTTAGGACTGCGTTTCTCTGGAATGTGTGGTCTGCGTCCTCAGCAGCAGAGTGGACCTTGGCCTGGAAGAGGAACCGTGTGCTAGCCGGTGTGTGCCTGTGCTCACGCTGTGCGCCGGGGACGGCTGGCGGGAGTGGGGCCTGGCCCAGGCAGCCGCTCCGCTCTTTGCAGACGGAGCAGAGACGTTTCAGTCAGCGTTGGATGTGGGCTTTCTGCGGGCTCTGTGTGTCCTGCCTTTGGTGGGGTCCCTGCTTACTCTGGGGTGAGTTTCAGGTCTAGGCAAAGTCCCCCTGAGGGCACCACCCACAGGTTTCTTGGACTTCGTGTCTTAAGGCAGAGATTCACAGGACGTTTGCGTTGTACCTCACAGCTCATCAGTGTTAGTACTAAAATCTACCACCCAGGAAAACTCCGATTTGCAGCAGAGGACAAAGCAGAGCATATTTCAAATTTCTGGTCTCACCGTTGCACCCCTGGAGGCAGGCACTCTTCTGAAGCTTTGGTGGGGGCGGGGGGTTGGCCCACGCTGCCTCTCTCCTCCTGGAGCCGGCTTCTCCAGGTGTCTGAGTCCCTAGTAAAGTTTCCTTCCTGTCTGCTCCCCAGATGCTGGCTTCTTGGCTGAGTGGAGCAGGACTCTTCCCAGCCAGCAAAACTGTGTCCTCCCGGCACCTCCTCTCCCTGTTGAAGGGAGTGATGGGAAGTATCCGTTCAGGGAAGCACTGACAGCTCACAGAAGCTGGTGTTGCCCACCTTCGCCTCTTGCCCGCCTCCTCTAAGACCTTAGGGAGACTCTGCTCCTTCCATCTTGGGCTCAGTTTACCCTGTAAGGGCTGGGAGCAGTGGACAGTTGGATGGTTCCCTGAAACACCCTCCCTTAGAAACTCCTCTGATCCCAACGTTCTCTGATTATACCTTTATTGTTGGGTACATTGTCAGTAAGACGTGGTGTATGTTCATGTCATTTCTCAGTTTATTTTTAATTGGCTTGTGTAGTGCAAGCTTGTGTGTCGGGCTTCCCTGGTGGCTCAGCTGGTAAAGAATCTGCATGCTATGCCGGAGACCTGGGTTCGATCCCTGGGCTGGGAAAACCCCCCTGGAGGAGGGCATGGCACCCCACTCCAGTACTCTTGCCTGGAAAATCCCATGGACAGAGGAGCCTGGTGGGCTGCAGTCCACGGGGTCGCAAAGAGTTGGCCACGGCTGAGCGAGTGAGCACAGCACAGTGCAAGCCACAGTTTACTGATGGATGTTGCCATTGTTGTGGTTTCTTTTTTGAAACTTTGCAGCATTTTAATCAGTCATGCAATTTAAAAGAATTATTTTTCTTTATGGCTGCCCTGAGTGTGTGTTGATGTGTGTGAGTTTTCTCTGGTTGTGGCAAGTGGGTGCTACTCTCTAGTTGTGATGCTTGCGCTTCTCCTTGTGGGGGTTTCTCTTGCGGAGCGTGGGCTGCGTAGTTACCGCACAGGGGCTTAGTTGCTCCGTGGCATATGGGGTCTTCCCAGACCAGGGGTCAAACTCCTGTCTCCTACATTGGCAGGTGGATTCTTTACTCTTGAGCCCCCAGGGAAGCCATTGCCAGGATCTTTTTGTGCAGTGTATTTGGAGAGTGGAGGGAAGGACTGAGTGCTAGTGAAGCGTGTCAGGGACATGGGCCTGGTCTGGGAAACAAGTTTCTAGAACCATACTGGTCTGGGAAACAAGTTTCTAGAACCATACTTGTAGCCGTGGGTATACCAGCCCCATGGGATTTGTTCTGTACACAGGCCTCAAAATGTTAGAATGATCTGTTATTCTACCTTGAAGAGGCATTGTGTTGAGTGAAGTAAACCAGATAATGAAGGACAAATACTGCATGATTTCTACTTAAATGAGGCACCTAGGATAGTCAGATTCATAGAAACAGAAAGTAGGATGGTGGGTGCCTGGATAGGGGTGCAGGGGAGGGAGGAATGGGTAATTAGTGTGTAATGGGGACAGTTTCAGTTTTGCAAGGTGAAAAAGTTCTGGAGCTGGGTGGTGCTGATGGCTGTACAACAGCCTGAGTGTACCTCGTGCCGCTAGACTGTACACTCAGAAAAAATGACCAAGACCGAAAAAATGACTAAGTCAGTAAATGTTATGTATATTTTATTAATACCACATTGAGGAAAAGAAACAAAAGGGAAGCTTTGTGAATTTAGAAATACCCTGCATCTTTGTGAGAGCATGCGTTTTTATCCTCCGAATGTCAGCTTAGAGATGAACAAAGGCACTCACATTTTGATGGTCTGCCTTATGTTGGATACTAGGGGCCTTTTTTTTTTTTTTTTAAAGATATGCATAGTTCTAGAATGCACATTGTGACATCATCTTGGGGTATGATTCCGTGGGTGTTCTTTGGTCCCTAGAAGGGTGGGGCCTGGATGCACTTCCTCCCCTCAGTAGGGTCGCGCAGGACGGAAGTCTGCAGGAGGTTTACAGGGATCAGTATCCTGGAACACCTGAGGTCTTCTCCCAGTATTTGAAGAGACTGAAGGTATTCTTGTTTTCCTCTGGCTTTTTGTTAGAGAATTTCCTTAGTATGGCACATATTTACAGATGTACCCAGAAGGGGAGACTCCAGTTCGTAGGTCCTCGTTACGAACACTGAAGTTATTTCCTCTTTTGTTCTGACATTTTCTTCAGGGTGTCCTTTCATAACGTAACACACTAATGCTAAACCTTTCAAACACTTACCAAAGTCTCAGACTTGTCAAGAGGTGGACATTTGATTCCTGTGCCTTTTAAATATGAGGGGAGGTGATTTGTCTGAAGTTTTGAACTTCCAGGTGGGTTGCTTGGGCAGCTTCTAGGGAATGAGCGTGAAGACGCTGGAAGGACCTTCACTATAAGGAGTCATGGGACTTTGAGGAGCAACAGTGACGACAGTAGTCAGAGGAAGGACTAGTTGCTTCTGTTGCGAGCCCGCCTGGAGCCAGGGTTCGTCACCGGGTCTTCAGGGTAATCTTGAGTCCTGAGGGGCTAAGCGGGCCCCAGGGGCACAGTCGGGTTTGCCCCCAGAGTGTTTGAATTGTCAGGAGTGTCGAGGCTGAGCAGTTGGTTGTGTGTGATTCATCATGAGGACTCTGTCCATCATCATCAGGATGGTCTGGTGTGAAAGGGAGGGATATCCCGAATGCTTCAGAGAGAGGAGGGGTGTGGTGGAGTCAAGTCTTGAAGAGGGCATGGGTCTGTTGGAAGGATTGTTGGTGGTATTTTTTCTGGAGGGACGCAAAAGGAGAAGGGGGGGCAGCAGAGGGTGAGATGGTTAGATGGTATCACTGACGCAATGGACGTGAGTTTGAGCAAACTCCGGGAGATAGTAGACAGAGGAGCCTGGCATGCAGCAGTCCATGGGGTTGTAGAGAGCTGGACATTGAGTGACTGAACAACTACAACAAGATAGAATTTTGGCCATAGGAAAGGGGGAGGGGAGTAGTTCAGGATGTTGGTGAATGGGTCCTGGGGTAGCTCACACTTCTCAGCAGTGACAGGGAGGGGCTTCTGGACACAAGGCCATTGAGGCCTGTGGGAATCTCCAAGCATCTTTCTGCAAACAGCCATGTGAGGGAGTTGGGGAGAGCCCCTCCTGCAAGAAGCCCTGGCCTCCCAGGGGCTGTGGCGATGCTGTGGCCTTCCTTGCCTGTCTCTGTTTGTTGTTTATTACTAATGTTATTTATATTGTTTCGTTTTTGCATCAAGTTGGTGGTGAAAACAGGCTTCCCAGGTGGCTCAGTGATGAAGAAGCTCCCCGCCAGTCCGGGAGACAGAGACGTGGCTTTGATCCCGGGTTGAGAAGGTCCCCTGGAGAAGAAAGTGGCTACCCAGTCCCGTATTCTTGCCACGGGGCCACAGAAGGGTTAGACGCGACTTAGCGACCCAGCACGGCGGTGAGAGCCTGGTGGCTAATAGAGGGTGCCGTTTTGTTATTTCCTCTCCATTCCCTGTTGGGCCTTGGATAAGATGAACAAGAGCCTTTCCTATTGGGGAACGTGGAGTGTTTTGGGGAGAGAACCTAGTGGGATGCTTGTCAGATGTCAAGATCAGCCATGCCAGGTGATGGGGTTTTAATCCTTGGGGATGAAAGGGAGAGGGTGTCTGAGTAATAACATGTTTTGAGTCTGAAAGATGAGTGGGGGGAGGAAGTACTTTCCTAGGAGTGAGAATAGCATGTGCAAAGGCCCAGTCGTAGAGGAAGGCAGACACGGTGGGTAAGAGGAGCAAGACCAGTGTGGTTGGAGGCAGGAGCATGGTGTGCGTGCCTATACATACGTGCGTGCCTATGCATGCATGCCAGATGACTTGATGGGGTCGCCTGGGCCTAAACAGGCAGGGTCCTAAAGGCTGTGGTGAGGTGTTGGGAGCATTGGGGGGTTTTAAGGAGCTTCCGGAAGGGACGGTGTGGGGACAGTCTGTCTCTTGGTGAGGCCATGGTTACTGTGCTGAAGGGGGACAGGCAGGGCCCCTTCAGGGGTCTGGAGGGCATGTACTGGTTGTTACCCCAGTGGATGCTTTGGCTTGACAGTGGAGATCGGCCGGCTCTGGTTGCCACGGATAGGTTTGTGCAGCTGGCCTTGCTGTCAGCTCTGTGGCCCTCATGGGGCTGAGTCTCTACCTCTCCAGTCTGCCTAGTCATGCTCTGCCTCCCTCTGTGGGGATGCGGGGTTAATGAGGCTCTGGGCCTGGGGGAGAGGAGGTCCCCTGGGGGAATGTGGAGCTGAGCACACTCTCATTGCGCCTGCGCCTTCTTGTCCCGGGCATGCAGCTTTGACCGAGTCAGCTCTGTCCCTGCAATGCTGAGCGGAGCCCACCAGCTCAGTCTTGCTGGCTTTGAAGGCCACGTTGTCTTTGTCACTACTGCTCAGCTCTGCCCTGTGGATGAAAGCAGCCGTAGACAGTGTGAACTTGGGTGGACGTGGCTGTATCCCAGGAAACCCTTTTCCTAGAGCAGGCCCAGGCAGTCATTTGCAGATCCCTGGATTAGGGAATTGACTCTGACCCAAGTGAATCTTTCCCTAACCAGCCAGCACATGTTGGAGCCGTGTGACCTTTGGGCTTCCTTGGGGGTAATCCACTGTTGCTCTGCCTCAGTTTCTCCTTTTCTTATAGGGCTGGCTGGGGACTTTCCTTGACAAGTAGCAGTGCAGTCGCTTTGGTTGTTGGCAGAAGGGTCCAGGGTAACCCTTTGTTTCTGCAGGGGGCCTGCTCATTTTGTGTGGAGCACGTGGACTTTGTGGACCTAGGGGTGGGAGAAGGTGAATGGGATTTTTGGGTTTCACTTTGGTGGTTTTTTGGGCTTAATACCACATTCTTGGGCCTGGATTGGAGCTAGGGTAGTAAATGTTTGGATGCAGACACAACTGAAGAATTTTAGAGACAGCACAAGTGTTTGAGTGCAGACAGTAGTGAGGAGGAGACCAGAGGCATGTGGCTTCCGTAGGCCCAGGCCTCGGAAGGGATGATGTGGCCCTCGGGGGAGCGTCTCAGAGAGCCTAGGCTTCCCCGGCAGGTACCCTCGGCCCCTGGGCTGGCCGTGGGCACTGCAGCTTCAGTGTCTCTGGGGAACACTCCCTAGACAGCAGCCAGTGTCTGGCTGGGGCCTCCTCACCTGAAGTTAAAAGGGAGCGGACCTCACTTGCCTGAGCTGGAAAGGATGAAACGGCAGCAGTGGGCTTGTTGCCGGAAGTGCAGTGACTTGATCGCATGTAAATCAACAGTCACTGCCTCCTCACCAAGTGTGATCTCCCTCAGACTGGGACATCGTTGTTTGGGTAGCTCGGAGATTCGGGGTGTTATGTGTGTGTGCATGTTAAGTGGGGTACCCAGGTGCAGGGTCAAAGCGAAACCATAATGATTTATCAAGGGAGTGGAAGAGTCTCTTATGAGCTGGTAATTGTGTACTTAAGGGTTACTCGATACTGTTTTAAATGTATGGGTTGGAAATAAAAATAGTAAAAACTCTCTAAACCCGGCCAGTGTGGGGCCGATGGCACGGCAGCCCAAACGATGTATCAGTGAAAAGCGATTACAGTTTTCTTTTAGAGAGGTGCTCCCAGTTCTATTGGTGCTAAGGGGTCTCTGCTTGGTTTCTGCTCCTTTGTGCATTTTGCACTAATTGTATCAAGGGGTGGTTGCTTATGAACTCCTCAGGTTGATACCTTCTCCCTTAGTGTTAAACCATTTCTGCTCATTCATCTCATAAACATTTATTGAGCGCCAGACATGTTGTAGGCACTTGAAATGAAATCAGGCCCCAGGCAGATACCCCTTTCCTTGTGGCATCTTTGTTCTTACTGGGTGAGAAAGTCCATAGACATGGTAACTATGTTGTGTGGAGTTTGAGGAGGGGGTGGGGTGTGGGAGAGAGGGGGCAGAGTGAGCAGGGTGGGCCTCTTTGAGGGAGACATTTGAGCAGTGATTTGGTGGTAAAGGGAGGAGTCAGTCCTCGGGGTGAGAGTGATTGAAGCGGAGAGAGCAGCTAGCATGAATGGTCTAACAACTACTGTTGAAACAGACTGTATACAGACATTTCTGAGAAGTCGTGTGAAGCTGAATATGGACTGGGCATTTGTTGACATTTAGGGCTTATTGTATGGTAGTTATGTCTTCAAAGGTCATTTTCAACTTGGGATACAGACTGAAGAGTTGATTGTTTAAAATGATAGCATATCTGGGATTTTGTTGAAGACCTTAAAGAACCCCATGGCGGAAGGGTACCTGTTGTGTTGGAGGCCAGCATGACTGGGCGGTGGGGTGGACATGCCTCTGGGATCAGGAGAGGACAGGACTTCACTCTGAGTGAGAATGCAGGGCCTTTGGAGGGTTTTGAGCTGAGGAGTGAAAGCAGGACGTCCAGTTTGCAGACCTCTGCCCTGTTACTGGAGGATGGTGTGGCTAGTGGAGGTGTGAGAGGTGACTGGACCCCACATGTGTTTGACAGCAAAATCAGTAGGATTTCCTAACGGACTGGATGATGGGTAAACCGATTAAGAAGGTAACACCAGATTTTAATCTGAGCATCTTGAAAGACTGAATTTGCCGTGAGCTAAAGTGGGGAAAGCTGTGGTTCAGGGTGAAAGTCTGAGATGACCTTAAAACTTAAATCTTAACATTTCTTACATGTTGCATAGTGTCCCATGATGCACTTTATGCATTAGTATATGACTTGATGTTAACCCCTTAGGAAAATGTCCAGTGTGTCTTGTGGTTTCAGAGTTAGGGTCCTTGGGTGTTTGTTGCGAATCATTTGTCCACACGAGCATGGGTGTATTCTGTTTGTCTGTCTGCTCTTCTCCTTTTATGTGCGTGTCACACTCCTGGTTACGTACTTGATGGTGTGTCTCCAGATTTGTTTCTTTTTCAGTGTTTCATCATTCTAGGTCCTTTACATTTCCATATAAATTTTGGAATCAGCCTGTTTGGTGTTTTTTTTTTTTTTTCCCCAGCAAAACATGCTGGCAAATTTTTGATTGGGGCTTTGCATCAATTTAGGGGAGAACTGACACTTTCTGATCCGTGGAAAAGTCATATCTCTATTTGGGTTTTCTCACTAATCTTGGTGACATCTTACTATAGTTCAGGTTACAGGTCTTGTCCATATTTTTAAAAGTCAGATTTATCCTTAGGTATTTTACATTTATGCTGTATTAATTATTACTATTTTTTTAGAGGTTTTTTTTTTTTCTTCTCCAAGATTTATTGCTTAGTTTCTTGTCTGTGGTGGATCTTCGTTGCTGTGTGCAGGCTTTTCTCTGGCTGTGAGCAGGGACTACTCTTAGTTGTGATGCACAGGCTTCTTACTGACTGTGGTGGCTTCTCTTGTTTCAGAGCACGGGCTCTAGGCATGCAGGCTTCAGTAGTTGTGCTCGGGCTTAGTTGCTCCTTGGCATGTGGGATCTTCCCGGACCAGGGTTTGAACCTGTGTCCCCTGAATTGGCAGGCAGATTCTTAACCACGGGACCACCAGGGCAGTCTGAGCTTTGAGCTTTTAAAAAGGTTATTTACTTATTTGGCTGCGCAGGGTCTTAGTTGTGGTGTGCAGGCTCTTTTAGTTGTGGCCTGTGAGATCTAATTCCCTGACTGGGGATTAAACTTGGTCCCTAAGAGCAGGGAGTCTTAGCCACTGGACCACCATAGAAGTTCTGAATTTTGATTGTTAGTTGTCATTGTGTGGAAATACCTCTGGCTTTTGTATATTGACCTTGATCTTGAAGAGAGCAGGTGCTTGGAAAAGCCCAGGGATACTCCTAAGGTTTCCCTCTCCAAGGCAGAGAGAGGCGTTGGCTCCAGGGAATTAATGGCATCTCCTGTGTTTCCCAGCCTGAATTGGGTCTAAAAAAGTGAGAGGAAGAGCCCCTCCCCTAGGAGCTAGCCCTGGGGGTGGCTGTGGCCGGCTCTGGGCCTCACTGAGGCGGGCTCTGTGTGTTCCTCGGCGCCCAAAGCGCTTTCCATAGGTATCTTTCCTATGATATTAGCTTATTTTGCAAGTTCTCCGGTGGGTGTGTTTCTCGACATCCATGAGCTGTGAGTTGCTGTGAACCCAGTTTAAATATAAAGGTTTCATATCAGAGCAAGCTCCTGGTAGTCATGTGGGTGCAGAGAATGACAACAGAGGTGATATTGACAATATTTGGCAAGCTACAGCTGGCCACTGCCTGGGAGGGTGAGCCTGTGTGCCCACTCACTGGGCGTCTAACCTCCCAGAGCAGGGGGAGTCAGGCTGCCTCTGTGACCTTGGGGGAGTTCCTGAGCGTTCTTGAGCCTTAGTTTTCCTGTCTGTAAAACAAGGCAGCCCCTTTTGCCTGGGCCGTGTAGGCCTTTTGGAGCTGATCCCTGGGTGAAACTTCTAGTTGCCCTGTGGCAGTGAGGCCACTTGGCGTGTGGGAGATGACGTTTGTCCATCCTTGGGCACCTCGTGTCCTCAGCCTCATGAGGGCAAACTCTGCCCTGCCTGTAATGGTGGTTTTCTTGGGGTCTGTGTTTGGGTGTGGGCACTGGAGAGCGGAGAGGTCACCTCTGGAGAGGGAGTTGTGGTGACCTTGGCCAAGTCCCTGAATATCAAATATGTCAGATCCCTTACCTGTCAAATGGGAATGATCTTGTAACTTAACCCTGAGACTGTCCTGGGGACTCAAAGAGATAACTGAGTTTTTTTTTTTTTAACATTTTTTTTTATTAGTTTTGCCAAACAATGACATGATATCACCATGGGTTTACATATGCTCCCCCTCCAGAACCCCCCTCCCTCCTCCCTCCCCCCGGGAAATCTCGTTGCACCAGTCCCAAGCATCAATCCTGGGCCAGCTATTGCTTAGACATATGATAATTAACATGTTTCAATGCCATTCTCCCATATCATCCCACACTTTCCCTCATCCACAGAGGCCCTGAGTCTATTCTATACATCTGCGTTCCTTTTGCTGTCTCGCATGCTGGGTTCTCGTTACCGTCTTTCTAAATTCCATATATATGCGTTAATATACTGTATTGTTGTTTTTGCTTCTGGCTTACGTAGATAACTGAATTTTAACGTAGTACCTGGAACTCACTGCTAAGCATCTGTTAAATGCTAGTATTGCTGTTTGCGCTGTGAACGCCATTAGTGCCACAGTCACCCCGTGAGCCGTTCTCTGCGTGCTCGGTGTGGCTCGTGGCTGTGTACCACCTGTTGTCTCTGTCTGTGCCGTTTGAGATGGGCTCTTTGGGGCCGAGGTCTTCGTGTTTACTGGTTGGTGCACCATATTGGGTCATGCAGTCAGAGACTGAGAGAGATTGATTTCTTCAGCTTGCCCTCCTGTGGAAGGGAGCAGTCACAGAGCTCTGGCTGAGATCTAGAATTATGCTGTGTAATTCCAGGGATTGGAGACATTTAAAATCGTCAGTATGTTACCGTAACTTTTTTTGGAAACTCAGTGTCTCTTCCTCTGTTCTTTGTTTTAGGTTGGCCAGCACGTTGACAGAAGTTGCCTTTTGACATAGCTCCCACCATGGCCGGCTGGTAGGACCACCGTCCCATGCCCAGAAGCCAGGTGAGTGTGAGGTATCTAATATGTGCGAAGTGGAGGCACTGACCACCCAGTAGGCCTCATTCCAGTCCTTGGGCATTTGAAACAGCACTGCTTCGGAAGCTGATGGCCCCCTCCTAGAGAGGGAGGAAGGCAGGCACCTCTGGTTTTGCACACTGGGCGAGCTCCTCAGGGCTGCCCAGGCCTGCCTTCTCTGGGATGGCCTTTTGCTCTCTTCTTGTGTCATAGGTCACTAGTTTGTAAAGCCCAGGCCCCGGTAGAATGAGTGTCTTCTGTGAGGATCAGGGGCAGAGGATAATCCTGGTCAGGTGGCCTTTGCCCTCTGGCCATTCCTGTGATTTCCCAATGCTGACGGAAACGATTAGAATTTATCCTTAACCACCCGGGCCTGGAGCTCACTGACCTTACCCCACTCTGTGCCTGTGGGGAGACTGAGCCATCCCCCCACTGCTTTGGAGTCTCAGGTGGAGACTCTGTCCAGGGCTTTTAGGACCCAAAAGGGCCGAGCCCAGAACCAGGTAGGGTTTTGTCTGTTACTGTCAGGGCCTGGCTAGTGATGTTTTGGGCCAGGGCTACCTAACTGGAGAAGGTAGGACTGAGAGACGTCTTAAAAGATGAAGACACCTTGGAGGCCTCCTCCTGGGTCAGTGAGCCGCTTCCTCTTGAAGGCCAGCTGGCTGGTGCCTGTATGCCCTTGAAACAGTGGCACAACTGCATGGGGCAAGAACTGGCTGCCGGGACTCCCCTGCTGGGCTGAGCAGGGTATGTGACAAGGGTTGGCTAGTCGGTTTGTGAGGTTTCAGCTCTCACCTACCTAGAGCAACAAACTATGGGAATCGTCAAGTAATCCTGGGGTCAGGAAAACATTTCCAGAATGTTTCCCCAGCAAAAATAAATTTTACTGGTGTTTAAAGTTTTTTGAGATAATTTGTATACCATATAATTCACTCATTTATAGTATACAAGTCAGTGATGTTTTTGTGTGTTCAAGAGGTGTGCAGATGTCACTTCTGTGTAGTTACGGAACACTTTCATCACCCCCCAAAAAAGCCCCATACCTATTAGCAGTCCATCTCCAGTCCCCCTTCCTCAGCCCCAGCAGCCACTCCTCTACTTTATATCTCTGAATTTGCCTGTTCTGGACATTTCTTATCAGTGGAATCACTATAGATGACCTTATGTGTCTCACTTTCATACTTAGCATGTTTTAAGGTCCAGGGTTTGTCCACTGTGTAGCGTGAGTCAGTGCTTCATCTGTTTTCATGGCTGAGCATATTCGATTGCATGGCTAGATTACGTTTTGTTGATCTACTCATCTGGGATAAATTTGGGCTATTCTTGCCTCTCGGTAACTATGAAGAGAGTACGATGAAGATTTATGTGCATGTATTTGTGGAGACTTGTTTCAGTCCCTTTGGACGTGTACCTTGGAGTGGAATTGTTGGATCATGAGTCTGATATTCTGAGGACATGCCGGACTGTTGTCATGGCAGCTGCACCATTTCACCCCCACCCCTGGCCCTACCCAGGGACCCTGGAGCTCTGGTGACAGCAACTCTGTGCCCGTTTCCTAGAGCCCAGTGGGGCCCGCTGGTGTTCATGGTGCTCGTTACCTGGTGCTGGTGGCAGCATGCAGTAGGCGAGCCACCTGGAAAGTGGGTCTGGCCTGTGGTTGTCAGCAGGCTCTCCTTGACTGTTAGCATTTAAAATTCATGGTACTTTATGTCTAGGAAAGGTCTTACTGCAGCCCAGGGTGGCATGAGTGACCATCACTTGTCCAGTAGCCCGGGGCGCTGTCTGAAGGCAGAGGGCTGGTGTAGGATTCTCTGAGGCCCTAGGCTGGCTGACTGCATGTCTGCCTGGCCCTGTGTTCTGTCTTAAATTTTGACCTCAGCTCGGCATGTAGGATCTCAGTCTGCTGACCAGGGCTTGGACCTGCGCACCCTGCCGCACAGGTGCACAGTCTTAGCAATGGACTGCCGGGAGAGTGTGGGCCTGGCCCCCTTGTTTACTGGGAAGTGCATGGTCTGAGCAAGAAGTCCTTGGTTGGAGAATGAATGAAAGAAAACTCATCCTTTCCTATCACAGGGCCAGCAAGGAAGACACAGCCATAGCACTAGAAAGTAGTCAGGTTGGGGATTTGGGAGGGAATTTCTAGAAGCCACCTTGGGTGCTCCCTCTGGTCCTGCCCCTCTGTACCTGCTGTGTGAAGGGGCTTGATGGGAAAATATGGTCTGCGGGTAGCTGTGCCAGGTGATGGTCCATGTCAAACAGGCAAAAGCAACCTTGAGCACTATTTTTTAAAAATGTATAAATAATGTCAGCTTGTGTACTTTTGGTCGTGGGTTTAAATCAGCCTAGCAGGTTGATTGATTGTTCTACTTTCCATTGAACCATGGCCTGTGGTCAGCTGGGGTCTCCTCATTCCTGCTGCCCAGGACTCAGTGGGCACAGAGAAGGGGCATGGCAGGAGAGGGGCGGCGTCCTGGAGAGCCTTGCGACACGCACACAGCCCCCGCACAGTGGCCCGCGTTGGATATGGTTGTCAGTGTGCATACTGAGGGTCAGCCTGCTTGCCTGGGCTGGCAGAATTGGTGTCTACCCGTGAATTGCGCCCCTCGGGTGTCCTGTTCGTTCAGCAGCTGTATATGCTGCTTGTGCGCTGAGAGACTGGCCTTGTGCTTGGTATTAAGGACCAAAATGGGTATGACTTGTAGAAAAACAAACAGGCAAAAGCAAATGCAGATGACCCGTAACCAAGGCAGGAAAGAGACTCAGTCTTGCCTGGTACTAAGAATAATGCTCACTGGAGCTTCCCTAAGACATTTCTGACCCTTTTTCTCGAAAGGTGGACACTGTTCTCTTGGTGGGAACCAGGTACCACCATATGTTGCTTTGGGAGGTTCACAACACATCAGAGAAGGATTTGCTTACCCTTTGCTCCAGTGAGTTCACTTCTTAGAAAGTATTCTGAAGATAGACTGTCAAAAGTAAGGATTGTGGCTGGGCTGTTGACTACAGCATTCTGAAGTGGCAGCCTGGGACTAACCTAGCTGTTTGTCAGTTGGGGCTGGGACTGATGGGGCTGGATCTGCCAGTAGAGTGGAGCTGAGCCTCTGAGCGAAAGAAGGGATGGCTTCACGTCATGGTGATGGGATTTCTAGGGTGAATAAAGTAGAAAAAATAACAAACTGAAGGGTAGATGTATTGCACTCACTTTGATCCCCCATGATAAAAGGTTAGGGGTAGGATGTAGACATAATGTGTGTTTGTTTTTATTTTATTGTTTAGAATGGCTATACAAACCATAAATGAACTACATGGTCACCTCCAGAAGGCAAGATGAAAAGAGGATAGGAGACTCCTCCAGGTTTCCTTTCTGTGTCGCACCAGATCATGTTTTATATAATTAGAAAATAAAGTTATGTCATGTTGGGGGAGGGGAATCCCTAAAAGCCATGAGCGAAAGCAAGCTGAAATAAATGAATCTAGGTACATATCAGTTGTTACTCAGATTGGTAATTTAACCTCTCAGAGGATTTATTTTACATGGCTTTAAAACATCCTAGTTTTGGGGACTTCTGGTGGTCCAGTGTTAACAATCCACCTGCCAAGGCAGGGGACACATACCGTGGGATGGCTAAGTCCGTGCGCCACAGCTCCTGAAGCAAGCCTGTGTGCCTGGAGTCCGTGCTCTGCAGCTGGAGAAGGGCCGCGTGCAGCAACAAAGACCCTGTGCAGCCATAAATAAATAAAATTGAAAAAAGATGGTAGTTTGATCATAAGATATGAGATAATGCCATAAAAGTAAGAATTAGGAAAAAAAATCTTTAACCGCTTTTAGGAATCATATTTTTGGTTTCAGGTCAAGAATGCCAATAGTCTTATTATTATTATATATTGTGGGAGAAAGCAAGTAATTGATGTCTTTAAGAACCAAAATTGGGAATTCCCTGGCAGTCCAGTGGTTAGGACTCCATGCCTCCATTGCAGGGGGCCCAGGTTTGATCCCTGGTCAGGAAACTAGAATCCTACAAGCCCTGTGGTATGGTCAGAATTTTTTTTTTTTTTTTTTTAAGGACAAAAGACATGAAGTGAAATATCAAAGCACTTGAGTGAAAATGTTTTAATTCTAAATCTGCATTGGGATGTCCCAGTTGTGAAAGATCCTGCCAGGGCTGTGTCAGAAGGACCCACAGGACACCCCACCCCCAGGCAAGGGTGGGGCAAGGGAATGTGAATGAAAATTAGTCCCTGGGTGGGAGCATCAAATGTATTAAAAAAAACAAAATCTGGGGTTTGTATTGATGATTAGAGAACAAGAAGAAACTCTTGAGTGCCCTTCAGGAAGTGTTAGGAAATCAACTCATTTTGAAAAATTGGTAGAGTGAAGAAGCGGGCCTTTACCTCTACTCTACAACTGAACTTGCAAGGAACAAAATAGTGGGTGAGGGCTAGCTTCCCTCAAAGATAGATTCAAGCTGCTAGAATTTTCCAGTATGCGCTACTCATGCTGTCTGATGTGGTACCTCAGTATTGTGATTGAGAAAGTCAGATTTTAGTTTTATTTAAATCTTTTTAAATGGCTTCATGTGGCTAATGGGCAGTGTAGCTGTGACGCTCTGGCCAATGCGTATGGAACATGAAATTATAAGTTCGTACACTTGCAGACACCTAATAAAATGATGGGTCTAGACAGTGGTCCTCAGTAGCTGCCAGCACCCAACCCCCACCCCCTAGGGAAGGGTACTTTCAGAGGGATGTATGCCTGATTTGGCCTCAAAATCTAGATTCTAGGAAATCGGGGTTGCTGTGTTGTGTTGTGGGAATACAGGAATTGGTTGTGTTCCTGGTGTGTACCCCTTGCCTCAGATGGGAAAGAATCTGCTTGTAGTGGGAGAGAACTGGGTTTGATCCCTGGGTTGGGAAGATCCCCTGGAGAAGGGAATGGCTCCCTACTCCAGTTTTCTTGCCTGGAGAATTCCACGGACAGAGAAGTCTATCGGGCTACAGTCCATAGGGTCACAAAAAGTCGAATACGCCTGAGCAACTGACAACTTTTCACACTTCCCATTGTACCGCAAGGAGGCCACTTGCAAAAGTTTCTGAAACATGATTGAAAAGAATGCCATGGGGGAACCTGTGTATTTTAGACAAGTGTGACTTTGACAGAGATTGAGGAGTGATTGTTTAATTGTTGATGGTGTAATTATGGAATTGTGATTTTGTGTTCTGTAGTGATGAATACTGAACTGTTTATTCATAAATAGATGTTGCATGGCATTTGCTTCTTAGAGCCTAGCAGACGTGAGGTGGGTGAAAGACTGTGGTTGGTTGTCTGATGACCTTGGGGTCTGGGTGGTGGGCATGTGCAATTTATGCTGCTTCTTTGGGTATGTTTGCAATTTTCCATAAAATAGTTTATTTTCCATAAAATAAATTTGGAAGATGGGTGTGACCCAGGACTTCCTTCAGGGAGCTTTATGACGCATGTCAACCAGAGCAGGAAGAGTACCGCTTATAAAAGCGAGGACGGTGGCCGCTTGTGGTTTGTTTAAGTTCAAGCAGAAAACCTTCAGCAGAGATTCTGGTGGAGAGCTGTGACCAGTAGCCCGTCAGGCGGTACAGCTTCCTGTTAAGCATTCCTATTTTCTGTAATAACAGCACTTACAGTACCTTCGTGGAGCCATATAATGATAAGTGGGTGTGTTCCCATTTTACAGGTGAGGACGGTGAGGGATGTGGAGGTGAACCAGGCATTCTGGTTCCGACCTGATGTAGTGTGATGCTGATAGCACTGTCTGCTCTGTGAGCACTTCCCCCACTGCCCCCAGAACCCAGAATGCATCGATTATTGCATGTGCTTCTTCACTTCAGTACCCTGATGTTGTAATGTCCCATATGTTGTTTTCTGACACAAATTAATATATTATTCATTAGAAATCAATCTCACCTCTCCATTGGTGGTGTCTGTCCAGAGCAGCCATAGCCAGTTCGTCTGGATAAAGTAGGTAGTTAGCTGGTCTTCTTCATGACTTTGTCTTACAAAAAAGAAGTGCTTTATAAATTTGAGCCTTAAGTGCGATCCAGGGATTTTGACAACTCCAGTGTGGGAGGGACCTCCGCCCTGCATCTCAGCCTGCTGTGTTTACCACCCACCCGGCACATCTGTGTGTGTCCCCAGGGGCTTCCTGGGACTGTGCTGCCATGGATGGGAGGCCTTTTGGCGGAACCCCCAAGGGGGTCGCTGGGGCCCTGTCAGCCCCAGGTCCCTGGTAGAAACTAAGCAAATGTGAGGGTGAACGAGTGAGGGACAAGCCTGTGAGACTGGGGCGTCGGACACGTGGGGCCAGGGACAGGCCTGACTTGAATCCTGCGCTGCACCAGCCGCCTCTGTGAGCCCTGCCCTTGGAGGTCGTGGCTTCTCACAGAGTTGATTCCCTTTTGGTAAATTGTCCCATTTGTGTCCCATGTGGCCACTCTGTATCACGGGCTTGCTGCGGCCTCCTTGGCTGCTGTGAGAAGCTGATAAGCGACTACGCCCCAGTGGACAGTGGCTCTTGGATTGGTGGCGATCTTGTTAGACAAAGGAGTTTCCTTGAGGACCCTTTTCAAGTCCTGTTGGGATCAGAGTAAGCCTGCTTTTCCTTTTAGCAGCTCTAGAGGGGCTGTGGCTCTTGACGTTAAGATTGTTTTGTTTTTGTTTTCCTGCCTTAAAATATTAAGGTAATGTTCACACAACATGAAATTCACCATTTTAACCCTTTAAAAGTGTTCATTGGCATTTTGTACAGTCATAATATTGTGCAGCTATCACCTCTAACTCTAGAACATTTTCATCACCTCAGAGAAAAACCTGTATGTATTAGCCTACCCTCCCCTACCTCTGTGCCCCCATTCCCTAGCAACCATTAATCTACTTTCTGTCTCTAGATTTTCATGGTTCTGGGCATCTCAGAAAAATGGAATCATATACTGTATGGTCTTTTGTGTCTGCTAGACATGCTAAGCACTTACCATGTTTTCACAGTTCATCTGTACTGTGACAGGGATCAGAAATTTATTCCTTCTTATGGCTGAATAATATTCCAATGTATGGATATACCACATTTTGTTTATCTGTTCACCCACTGGTGAATATTTGGGTTGTTCTTGTTGGTTGTTGTGAATAGTTTTTTTTAACATTTATATACAGTTTTTTTTTTTTTTTTTTTTTTACTAAACACATCTCAGATATATCTAGGAGTAGAATTGTTGGGCCATAAGAGTAATTCTGTGTTTATCTGTATTTAGCTTTCCAAGGAGCCTCCAGACTTTTCCACATCACTGCAACATGTTACATTCCCACCAGCAATTTATGGTGATTCCAGTTTCTTTTATGTCCTCAGCACACTTATTTCCCTTTTTTTCTTTAAATAGTCGTCCTAGTGGGGGAGAGGTGGTTTTGATTTGCGTCTTCCTAATGATTAATGATGCTGAACATCTTTTCATGTGCTTATTGGCCATTTGTCTGTCATCTTTGGAGAAATGTCTTTTCAAATCTTTTGCCTGTTTTTTTGAATTGGGTTTGTTGCTGAGTTGTAATAGTTCTTTATATATTCTGGACATCAGACCATTATTAGAGATACGACTTCAAATATTTTTTTCCCTACTCTGTTTATTTTTTTCCACAATCTTTTGCACAAAAGGATTTAGTTTTGATGAAGTCTAATTTATTTTTTTCCTTTGTTGATATTGAGCTTTTGGTGTTGTATCTAAGAATTTCTTGCCAAATTGAGGGTCCTGATTTTATCCTTATATACTCTTCTTCTAAGAGTTTTATAGTTTAGCTTTTAATATTTAAGTCTTTGGCCAATTTTGAGTGGATTTTTCATGTATGAAGTAAGCGTTTTGTTTTATTAATTTTATTTACTTTTTGGCTGCACTGGGTCTTTGTTGCTGTGCATGGGCTTTCTCAAGTTGCGGCGGGTGGAGGCTGCTCTTCATTGCAGTATGCAGGCTTCTCATTGCGATGATTTCTCTTATTGCCAGGCACAGGCTCTAAACCGTGTGGGCTTCAGTAGTTGTGACTCCCGTGGTCTAGAATGAGGGCTCCGTAGTTGCAGCTCACTGGCTTAGTGCTCTTGTGTCATGTGGGATCTTCCTGGACCAGGGATCGAACCTGTATTCCCTGCACTGACAGGCGGATTCTTAACCACAGGGCCACCAGTGGTTTGGTGTCCCCATTTTGTTTGGTTTTGATCATTTTATTTTCTATTGACATGAAGTGTTTTTTACTTCTTTAACGAGGGAGGGGAGTGCCAAAGTTGACAGTACTGAAAGTACTTTTTCTTGTCTGTTTAACAAGTATGTATTTAACGCCTATTCTGTCCTGGGCCCTAGGACAGTATCACTGAGCAAAGAGATAGTCTGTGTTCTTGTGGGGTTTGAGAGGAGGGGGACACACAGATGGAAAGATGAGTAGTTAGCAAGTCTAGTGGTGATGAGGTGGGAAAGGGGTAGAGACCCCCCCGAGTTGCGTATGTGGGGGGAGATTCATGTCACTTTGCTGTTTCTACTGAAGAAGAGTACGCTGTACAGAGATCCCAGGAAGGACCTAGCAGGAAGGCCCTGAGGTGGGAGTAAACTTGGCTTTCGGAGGAGCAGCTGGGATGTCTGAGTGGCTGGAGCTGAGAGAATGGGGCCGAGGGGTAAGGGGGACGTGAGAGGGGTGGTAGTAGACATGTCAGGGGGGCTCGCGGGGCCTTGACTGGGGCGAGACCTTGCCCTTACCTTGAGCAGCACGTTGTGCAAAGTGACCGCTCATGTGGTGTCCTCTAGGTCAGCCTGGCTGTTTCTTGGAGGCTGTGATAGGTGTCTGTACCCAGAACAACCCTCTGCCCAAGGGGGAGATTTCTACTTACAGGATGGAGGAGAGAAGTAAGATTTCTGTTCCAGCTGTCACAGCTGTGCAGGAAGTGCTGGAGGAACTGTTCATCAGTAGGAACTGTTTCTTAGGCCCATGGGCTTCATTGAGACCAGAAACTTATTTAGTCCTAGATGTAGGTTTCCCTGCTGGCTCTGATCCTTTTGGGGCTGCCGCCCTGCTGCCGCAGGATGTGTGCGGGAGGCGCTGACAGAGGAGCCCAGGCCTGGCGTCCCCACATTGCCAGGTTTTCCACTCCCATCTCCTCCTGAGAACGGAGGCTTTTCTGGCCCTTCCTGGAAATTTCTGTGTAAAACCTCCTGCCATTTCCAGCTTGGTGGAGCTGGTGGTCAGGGCTGCTTTCTCAGCCAGGTCCTGAGGGAGTCAGCCCAGGAAGAGTTAAGGCCTCCCATTTGGTGATGTGACACCCGCTGGGCACATTGCAGATGGCAGGGAATTGGCAGGCGTAACCCTTTGTGGACTGAGGAGGCTCAGCCACACATCTCTCAGTGAAGTCCTGCGCCAGAGGGCCCCTGGCCACCATTTCCTTGTGGATATTTAGTATCCTTCAAATTCCCCTCACAGGTAGCATCTTTATTACCCTGTCTCAGTTCTCTTCGGGTAACATTTGTTTCTCTTTCTGGGGTTGCACTTGGGCTTCAGGCACAGACCCCAGCCGGCAGAGGCTCAGACACCCTGTGGGGCCACTTCCAGGTGGGCAGTGTTGGGTAGTCACTGAGCACTTCTGAGAACATAAACACAAAATACAAGCCACCCTCTCCAGAGCGAGCCCAGGGGTGCTGTCAAGTTTTAAAAACATTTGCTGCCAATCTTTTCCCCCTCTTAAAGCGTGATCAGTTTAGGTGTACTTTGTCCTGCTGTATGCTTAAACTTGGAGGTGTGGACAGGCTTTCAACTCATGTCGCTGGGAAGGGATACTCAGAGGCCGAGGCATGAAGCTGAGGTGCAGACTGATCTCAGTAGTATCTGCATGGCCTGGCTGGTCAGTGGTAGTCCCTGTTTTCAGAAGTTTCAAGAGATGGTCTGTGTCTGGGAAAGATAAAAGCATACTCCGCACCTACCCCGTTTTCCCCTACAGGACCTGTGCTTGTGTTGCGGTCTGGGGATGTGGCTGCCCCAGGCCTGGCCCTGCGTGTCCCCAGGGTGAGTGAGCAGTTGGGCAGGCCCCCAGAGGGCTGGCTGTTCTGTGGGTGAGCCCCAGTGAGGGCGCTGACCAGCGATGTTTCTGGAGATGACGGTCCCCAGACCTGCTCTGTTCCCCCACGTGGTGCTGGGGTGAGGTGCTACCACCATCGGCCTTTAGGAATCGGAAGACTGTTGAGGTTTTATTTTTAAAATGTTGGTGGTTGCTACTTGAGTATATTAAAGTTTCTGCTTTCTGGATTAATTTTAGTAAATATATCCCAAAAAAGCATTATTTCAGAGTCTACATTTACATGTCCTCTACCTGGTGAAGAATCCGCCTGTAGTGCAAGAGACTCCGGTTTGATTCCTGGGTCAGGAAGATCTCCTGGAGAAGGGATAGGCTACCCACTCCAGTATTCTTGGGCTTGCCTGGTGGCTCAGACAGTAGAGTCGCTTGCAATGAGAGAGACCTGGCTTCCATTCCTGGGTTGGTAAGATCCCCTTGAGGAGGGCATGGCAACCCAAAAATAATCAGATTGTAAGTGTATGTTTATTTGTAAATGTAAGAGCCCAGGGTGTTATATATATATATATATATATTTTTTTTTTTTAATATTTTCCAGTGTTAACAGTTTCCATACCTACATATCCAAGTGGCTCTTGAACCAAGGACTGAAGGTGACCTGATAGGATGGCTGCCTTGGTCTGACTTTACCTTGCACGATTCCTGAGTGGGGATGGCCTTACATTTGATGTGTCATTATCATTTCAGGTGGATGTGGTGTCTGGGCACGCTTGGCATAAAAGAACTGCCCTGTTAGGAGGAGACTAAGATGCTCTTGAACTTAACCTTCACCTTTGACTCCTGAGTCTGAGTTGAGCCCCGCATTCATAAATGTTGTCTCTTCCCTGAAGGGTTAGGTGGAGTACGCCTTTGGGGGCTGGGATCAGAGAGTTCCCTGTGGAGAGTGCCTGCTCTCAGATTGATTAGTTTGATGGAGTGACTGGAGGCACTTGATTTAAATTGTGTGCGCACTTTCTGTCTCTTGGGAGCACACTCTGTGCTCTCAGCACTTCCCTTCTCTGTCCTGCACGACCTCCACCCCATCCCCAGTCCCAGGCTACTGCAGACTGGGAGGCCCAGTCATCACTGCTAGCATGTAAGTGGCCTCACTGTAATGGGGAAATGTTTTTTCCTTCTAAGCAACCTCATTCCATTTTAAAAAGTTGTTAAAAGTTTTGATCCCCTTTTATTTGGTTTCATGTACTTACTTGGGAGATGAGTTTTCACATGCCTGTATATTTCTGCCACTTCACCTTTTCTGCTACCATTGCTTTCTCCTCTTCCATCTCTACAACTCCAGGTTCTGCTCATGGGGCCTACCTCTAATGAAGCATTTCTAGATACTCCCCCTCCTCCTCTGGACCAGCAGAGTGGATTTCTTTTCCATTGTTGGCTTGTAACAAAACAATGATGGATACATGTATCCAACCCTTGCTGGATCTTTGCTCTCATGAAGGCCAGTGACCCCCAAGCTGCTCCTTGCCTTCCACAAAGGTGGGACCTCCCCCCCCCCCACCCAGTCACTGGCCCGTTGGAGGTCACTGACTGGCATCCATGTCCTGGATCAGACGGGCTGTAAACTAGGGGAAGGGCATCCCTGGTTGTTAGTAACTGACCAGGCTCCTTGGTACTGCTGAAGCTCGCTTCCAGGTTCAGGCATCACTCAGATATTAACACCGGTAACAGCAGTTGGCTCTTCATCTTCTTTGGAAGTTTAAATTTCTGTGTGCACAAAGTAGTGAAAATGAGCATGGTTGCAGGGGCTAGTGACTTTTAAAATGCTCTCTTGTTCTACCCAGGCTTGAAATTATTTGTCTCAGCGGAAGTGTGGGTTGAGGTGGCGGAGGTGTGCAGGGTCCACAGAGGGCCTGAAGGGGCTTCGCACGGCCTGTGGGCTCCTTCACTGGCTTCAGAAGCTGGTGGTCCTGGAGCCCAGCGGACGGTGATCACACGTAAGAACTGCTGTTCTTTTGCTCATGAATGAATTAACACAGAGAAGACAGACCTTTTCTCAGATGATGGGATAAGATTTGAAAGTGGGAGGAAGGGATGAAAACTACATACGTGAGTGGGTAGATGCATGTGTCTGAGTGTGGGTCCACACGTGTGTATTTGTGTGTGTGACGCAACGTTGCTTGGTGTTCAGCCCGCCTGGTGTGTTGCGTTTTGGGGAGCAGGGAGGTATCTGCCTGCTCCCAGCAGTTTCCTGAGTCCCTCCGCTGCCAGTAGGGTGTCCGTCAAGTAGGGTCAGATGCTCCCAAGTCTGGAGCACCGCTTGTCTCTTCCACGCCCTTCTCTCTTCCACGCCCTTCTCTCTCTGCATACCAGAGCTCTGCACCGCCAGCCACCACTGGAGGCCACCTGGCGAGAAACCTTTAAAAGAGCAAATGAGCTCCTTCAACATGACAGAAGAATTTGTTGGTCAAGACTTCCTTTTTTGTAAAGTGGTTGTCTATCTGGCAAACAAGGCTGGCTTCTCTTAACATTAAGCAGGAGGCTCAGAAAACCTGCATCAAGCCCCCAGGTCCAGGGAGCTTCAGTGGGACGGACACGATGCTGTCAGGCTGGAAGTGAGGTGCTGTGCCCACCAGTCAGGCCTAGCGTTCACAGAAAGGTCAGGAGACTTGAAGGACCAAGGTGCTGACTGGCTGAAGGCTGAGCCCAGCGGATGTTCCTGAAGCTGTTGTGGCGTCTCCAGGCTGGGGCTGAGCTGAGGAACCACGGCTGCAGGCAGAGTGCACTGAGGTTTATTCCGGATGCAAGGAGCAGGGCTGTGATGGCACTGCCTAACCTGCCCTGGAGTAGGATTGGGGGGGGGGGCCAGTGTGGTGTGAACCTGTCCTCCTGGACCCCACCCCGTCCCCAGCCGCCAGACCAGGTGAAGTGCTCTGCTTAGGGTTTCTCTTACAGACGACTGCACCCACGCCCACCGGCCCGCAAGGGCACAGTTCAGTCCTGGTTACCTGGAGAGAAGCCTGATCCCGTGGCTCTTCCCAGTGCCCCCTCCCCCATGTACTTGATTTGCACTTTCTTTCCTGGTGGCTCAGATGGTAAAGCGTCTGCTTGCAATGAGGGAGACCTGGGTTCAATCCCTGGGTGGGAAAGATCCCTTGGAGAAGAAAATGGCACCCCACTCCAGTCCTCTTGCCTGGAAAATCCCATGGACTGGGGAGCCTGGCGGGCTGCAGCCTGTGGGGCCGCAAAGAGTCGGGCACGACTGAGCGACTTTGTTTCTTTTCCTGGCTTAATCCTGCCCTGTGCCCGTGGGGCTGCCCCCACCCCCACCCTGGGTCCTCCGCCCCTGTGCTTTTCCTTAGAGCTTTGGTCTGATGCTCAGGCACGTGTGCTTAGGAACCATTTGTTTCTGTAACTGGGTTAAAGTTTCATCTGCTTCAGTAATTGAGTTTATAGCATGTAATTTCCTTCTATGAGGGGCCTATTTATCTTGAGAGCGTGTAGGGCTTTTAGAACGATGTAAAATTGACCCATGTAGTTGGGACAGACTGACTCTGCAGTGACCAGTGTGCCCTTGACACTTTGTGAAACTAAATTTCTTCTGATTTGTCAAAAGGGTTAACCTTGAGTCCTGGACTTGGATTGAATTTACACATTCATATCCTTTTTTTGAAACCAATTTTCTCTGTGGTCAGTTTTGCCATAATGCTTGTTTGGAAAGGCAGATTTGTTCCAGCACTGTTGGTATAAGGGCACACGGTTTTGTTACATGCAGTTTTGTCCAGGAGAAATGCCAGGTCTGGAGGGTTGGGAATCTATGGCCCACAGACTGGTGGCCTGTTTGGATAAATAAAGTTTGATTGGGACACAGCCACTCCCATTTGAGAACCAACTGTCACAGTTGCAGGGCTTGAGTAACTGTGACAGAGACTGCATGGCCTGCAGAGCTGAAAATATTTACTGTGTCTCTTTAAGAAAGTTTGCTGACTCCTGTACTAGATGAGTCCAGAAAACTGCTCCCAGCTAAAAGAGCACCTGCTGGGACCCCAAAACAAAATGCACGCACCTCAGGTGTGCATCACACCACACCTGTCCCCTTCTGGGTTCAGACAGCCTCCTCCCAACATGTCGCAGTCACTGAGAGATGCCCCCCACCCACAGTCACAACGAATACCAGGTCTTCCCCCAGGTGAGGCATAAGGCTTCAGGCAGCATTTGTGTATTTCTTAGCTGTCTAACACGCTGCCATTTAAGTCAGGTTCTAGACTCCCTTTCAGTGTCACTGATGGAGTTTGGTGGTGTTGTTCTGTCACTCCTACAGACCCTGGGTTCTTACTGCATGGTTTTGCACCATGTGGCAGTTGTTAGGAAGGTATACCCTGTACTCCAGTGGAATTTCTGTGCTCTGAAAGCAAACAGCAAGAGGTGTGGTCTCACTGATAACACTCAATAAAGTTGTAAACATTTAATATCTCATTTGGACCTCAGGGGGCCAGACCCAACTTCCTGCTTGTGAGGAGCTTCCTGTGTCCTTTAGAAAGGACACGCCTGACTCTGGGTTGGGTGGTTGATGGAGGTGCTTCAGTGGGCACTGTGTAGAGGAGCCTGGGCTTCAGTTCCCAGCACCGTCCCTCCCACTTGCTGTGTTACTTTCATCTTCCTCAGTTTCCCTTCCTGTAAATCAGGGGCTGATGATAGCACTCACCTTGCATCTGAGATGGTCCATGTGCGGTGCATAAATGCTCAGTCAGTGTAAGCTATCTTGTCTGTAAAAGCAGACCCCACATTTCTGTTAACAGAGGAGCAGTAAACTTGGGTTGAGATCTGAGAGTACCTGAATATCTGAGAGTGTTGAAAGGGAGCCCATGTTCACCAACCTGCACCGCAGCCCCTTGGCGGGGGGGAGTCTTTTAAAACCTGCATTTGTTCATCAAATGTTTGATGTGCACCTACTATGTGGCTGGTACTCCTCTGGGGCTGGGGATACACCAGGTGGGTGGCAGTGACATCTGATGCCAGGAGGCTCATACCTTTCGGTTGCAGGGGTCTTCCTGGCCAGACCTCCCCACAGGTGCTTCTGTGGCCCCTGGCAGATCAAGTCTTAATTCTCTGAAGTAAGGCTGCCATGGAGGCGTTTGAGGACAACTGTTCTGTCCTCACTGGTGTCATTTAAGCCCCACCATGTGCTTGTCTCTCCAAGGTGAGGAAAAAAAGATTTAAGCATGACTAACAAAAGGCCTTTAGATTGTACAGTGGAATGTTCCACAGTGGGCAGCTTATAAGAATGCCAAGTAGAAAGAAGAGTGTTGAACCTGGTTCCAGGCCCACTATACTAGGACTTCCCCCTTCATGGGATGACTGGCTGGTCTGCCCACAGAGGCTCTCGGTGAATGGCACCTGCCCTCACATGTGTGGGGATGGTTGGTCCCCACTCGAGTGCCCGCACTGCTGCAGGGAGAGTCTGTTGTCCTTGGAAGGCCTGTAGAACTTTTAGCCAGGTGGCTGGGCCAGGGGCCCTTCTGATGATATATAGAAGAGAAAACATTTACATTTCTGGAGTGTCTTTAAGTTTTGAGACCACTAAGGGTTCAGATGCTTTTGAACTGTCATGTTGGAGAAGATTCTCGAGAGTCCCTTGGACAGCAAGGAAATCAAACCAGTCAGTCCTGAAGGAAATCAGTCCTGAATATTCATTGGAAGGACTGATGCTGAAGGTGAAACTCCAATACTTTGGCCACCTGATGCAAAGAACTGACTCATCGGAAAAGACCCTGATGCTGGAAAGATTGAAGGTGGGAGAAGGGGACGACAGAGGATGAGATGGTTGGATGGCATCACTGACTTGATGGACATGAGTTTGAGTAAACTCCAGGAGTTGGTGATAGACAGGGAGGCCTGTTGTGCTGCTGTGCATGGGGTCACAAAGAATCGGACACGACTAAGTGACTGAACTGAGTGGAAGGGTTCAGAACTCAGCTCCAGTCAGTGAGTAAGACTCAGGTTTCTTTTTGAAGAAATCTTTAGCCCAGGACTAACTGTGGCCTCTTTTCCTCTGTCTGAGATTCCCGGCTCAGCCGCTTGGCCTATGCTGTTCCTCTGTCTGGACCATCTCGCTGGATTCCTGTTCCTGCTTGGCCTCAGTCTGTGAGGCTCTATCTCAGTAGGCTCCTTCCAGAAAGTCAGAATGCAGGGGGTTTTAATCAAAGTCCTTGACTGACTTGCTACATTTTGCCACATAAGCCATCTCCAAGAGCCATACCCTTCATGAGGCTGATTAACAGAAATGTAGGTCTAACTCAGCAGCCCATACTGAACCCATAATGTTTGCTCCACACTGAAGATGAAGACAAATGGGGGATATCTGCCGTGGGGAGATGACGCCCCTGAGCGGCGTGGGGCTTGCTGCTGTGGGCTGTCTCGGTGAGGGGCAGAGCGGGCCATGGGCCCTCTCAGGGAGAGCCTACTCTGATGCTGTGGCCTGATGTCCGCTGGGGACAGCTGGTGACCCAGGTGGAAGGTGGGCTGTGGGGGTGAAATAATGGGTTCGGGTTTAGTGCTTAGAACTCAGAAGTTGCTGTAGCAAGTGGTCCAGAAGGTGGACCTGAAAGCTGCCACTAATAAATGGGACAGTGGCAGCGGCATCCGCTCTCCATCCACTGAAGGGTGCAGTGCCTCTTAGGCTCTTTGTCTGCCTGTTGGAGGAGCTGGGCGCCTCCCTCCACACAGGACCTTCTCTCCTCACTGCACCTCGTGCAGCTGGTTCTTTGAGTTCTCACCCTCTGCAGTGGGAATGTTTGTTAATCTAGCTCTCCTTTTTATCTTTGTTTTCTTTGACTACAAAGAAACTGATTGTCACTGTTAAGAGAAATAATTTAGTACAGAAATGCTTAATATAGACAGTGAAAGTTTCAGAGAGTGAGTGTTGTGGATTTTAGTCCAATTTCCTCCAGTTTCGATTTTAGTGAGCTTTCAGTATCTTTTTCTGCAGGTTGTAACTAAGCCTTTTAAAACTGTGAATGGTGTCATACCATACTGCAACTTGATTTTCTCACTCAAGGTTTTACTGATGTCACTGTTTCTCTTCACCTAGCACATCTGCGAGTTGTGGAGGGGAAACTGAGGCTCAGGGAATGAATGACAAGCTCCCCTGGCCAGTTGTTCCCTAAGGCTCATCCTTGTTCTCTGCTCTGTCCTGTGGGGCTGGCCATAGGGATCAGTTTTTTATTTCCCAAATTCAATTGCATCCCTTGTATTTGGCCTTAATGAGGTTTGACATTATTGAAAACTCTAGAGCTGGTGTTTTTGGTGTGAGTTCTTTCCCGAACACAGCTGCTGCATCTCTGCCACTGTCTCTCAGAGGTATGCATCAGGAAGTAGCTCAGGCTGAGAGCAAAGTGAGGGCTCTGTTTTGGATGGGAAGACATGTCCCTGTCAGCCAGGGGTTGTGGAGGGTGTGGGGCTTGGCCAGTGCCCAGTAAGGCTGGCATCTGGACCCCCGGTCACTCAGCTCCCTGGCAGTTGCTGCGCAGGCCCTTCCCCGCCCCCAGGACAGTGGCTGTGCCGTGTGCAGGCCCCTGCCTGTCCGCATGCTCCTGGCCTCTGCAGGCTGGCCTGTCTCACTCCTAGCCTTCTTCCCGCTCCGTCTCAGTCCCAGAAAGTCAGGTCCATCTTTTCTCAGTTGCTCAGACAAAAATTAAGAACAACAAAGCAACCCTCTCTGGCCTCCTGTCCGGCTGTTGGTTTGTTATGTTGTCCAAATCCTCTGAAGTTTGCCCATCATTTGGTCATGTCTCCCTGCTGCTCTGCCTCAGTCTGTCTCCAGATCAACCACATGATCCTTTAGAGCAGATTGGACCCCTCTCCCCCTGACTTACCCCTGTCCTTTGTGCTGCCCCTGAGGTCAGTCTGCACTCAGCACCCTCCTCCTGCCGCCACCTTGAGTTCACGCCCTTCTTTGGGCTCTGGAAAAAGCACCCCACGTCATCTGCTTTTCAGAGCATCAGCTCTTGTCACTTCTCCCAAACACATACTCCTAAGCCTCTCTTTCCTCATGCCTGAAACGAGTATTACTAGCAGTGTTTTTGCTGTTAGGTTAGTAACAGTATACATAGCATTTCCTAGTACAGAGAGTATTAATGATAACCTCAGGGTTAAGACTCTTTGACTTATGCCTCTCTAAACCTCCCCCCTCCCACATGAACCAGCCTGTGTGGGGTGCTGGTCCCCTGAGTCCTATTTAAAAATATTGGTTCCTGCCATAGCACAGTCACCCTTTTGGAGTTATTTTAGTAACAGATTTTCCACCTGAGGTCCTCAGACTAGTTGGAAGGTGACATTTAACTAAAAGCATCTTTTGGTAGAACCAATTGAAATCTGTACCCCTCCCAAAGCCCTGTGTCAGCATGCTGCCTAGGACTTGGTAGCCCCCATCCTGGGGTTTGTCTGTGCTGGGTGCTTGGGAAGCCTCTCCTATAGCTGGAACTTGTCCTTCTCGGGTTGTGTCCTGCTGAGCAGCCAGGTTTTGTCTGGAGAGAGTGAGAAGGGGGACTGAACCCTCTGGGTTCCGGCCATGCTCCCCAGGAAGCGGCCTGTGCCTCAGGCAGCCTTGCAGCCCTGGTGGTGCCTTTTTTCGGTGGGCTTGCTGCCCTAGGGCCCTGCCCTGCAGCTGGCTTGGAACCCTGCCTCAGTTAGAGGGGCTGCTCTAACTTACACGCTGTCCTCTGTCACTGCCGCTCTGCTCTGCCTTCGTTCTCTTCCCCTCATTCTCCAGGAGTTTTGAAGCAGATCCTAATTTGCCGGCTGGGGCGATATATTCTCTTCAGCTGTTCTTCCGAAAGTATCCTAGTGCTCCTCCTCACTGCAGGTTGCAGAAGTTGTCCATCCTGCTCTATTCCTCCAGGCTGGTTCCTTTTTCACAACTTTTTTTGTTGTCGCGGTGCCTGCAGGGCGGTGGCCGTCAGCCCTGATGTGCTAGATTGGGTCACAGGTCCTTCCTGCTGAGAGGAGGGTGGGGCCCCTCCTTACTCGCACCTGCCCTCCCCAGGAGCAGTTGCCTGGTGGGATCGAGATTGGCTGGCGGCAGGCCCCACGTGGGCACTAAGGCAGCCTCCTTCCCAGTGGAGGAGGAGGCTCCACCCGAGGAGGGGGAGGTCAGAGCCTGAGACTCCATCCCCTCTCCACCCCCTGCTGTCCCCGCCCCCTCCAGCTGTGCGCGGCCTTTGTGGGGGAGGATGCAGCAGCCGGGCCCCCACCCCAGCAGCCTGCCAGAGGCCCAGGGAGTGTCTGCGGTTGGCAGAGTTCCAGCCCCTCAGCTTCCGAGTGAGCTGCCCTGAGCACAAGCAGTCGGGTCTCCCAGGTCCGCAGCTGGGGACCCTGAGCAGATCTGAGTCTGGAGGGAGCAGCCCCATGGGTGTGAAACTCCACTCTGGCCCCTTGGGATCACTTGTCCCACACCAGTGACGGTGAAATGAGGTCACTGGGGCACTGCCTCTCTGGTCTGATGACCTCATACAGAGCGACCTCCTTGTCCTCACTCCCCAACCTTCCCCCACCCCGGCCTTGTTCTTCACACTGACAGTTGGGAGGAAGGACTTCAGACTGAAGCTGGGGTTCAGATGAGCTTCATGGATTGGAGCCTGGGGCTTACCACTCTGGAGACTGTCCTGGGGGTGGGGCCCTTTGGGCTGGCCAGACGAGAGCTTCTCCTTAAGGGACAGAATTTTCTCTACAACAGTAGGGGAGGGCCTCCTTGCCTGAGATCCTGGACTCCCCACATCTTTTACACCAGTAGGCTCCTCTATGGTACTGGAAGCACAGGTACCCACTATTCAAAGTGACCACCAAAATCACTGCTCTCAACCAACTCCCCAAATGTTGGAGCAGCTCCTGTCGTTTAGGCAGTGCCCCAGAGGAAAATGACGGTCCCCCCCTTGATGAGGGAGAGCAGGGGAGGGTGACTTCGGTTCAGGGCATTGACTTGTCTGCAGCTCACGGGGAGACAGGACAGACTCAGCAGTCTGACAGAGTTTGTGGGATCTGGGGGGCCGAGGTGGTATGGCAGGTGTAGGTAGGGTGCCATCAGGGTTTGGGGGCAGGTGGAGGCCAAGTTCATAGCCTGTGCCCTTGAGCTTCAGAGTGCTAAAGCTCTGCCTGGAATGGGGAGCACCCTGGGGGGTGACATGGCCATCGGGAAACCTGCTTGATTCCACCCTTTTGGACTGCCTGTGGGAGCAGGTGTCTGAGTGCCCAGGCTCGCCCGCGCTGGCCTAACACGTGTCAGACGGACGCTCTGCCTCCTGCGCCAGGAGCATGGGGCAGCTGTCACTTCCTTTCTTTTCCCTTTGGGTCCAAGGCAGTGCCTTGCGCTGTTGCTCATTTGTGAAGTTGGCTTCTTTAAAGAGGTGGCAGATGAGTTGCCTCAGGAGTGTGTCCCACATACAGCGATGTGGCCCCTTTGCTGCCGTGTACCACCCCCTAGATTCCAGAAGTTGGGCTCTGGACTGATTCTGCCTGGTCCTACCAAGGACTGGCCTCCCAGGGGTTTTGCTGGGGAGAAACCCAGGTGCTGGGTGCCCTGCCTGCGTGGACATAGCCAGGAGGTCTTCAGTGTAGGCACTCTGCAGGGGGTGGTTGGGGTTCCCCCAAGGGCTACCGTGTTGGTAGGTGTGGGCGTTGACTGTCCTGTGGAGAACTGGTACTTCAGGAGTTCAGGTGCCTGGCAGCTAGATTCTTTTTTGTCCTGTGATGAACTCTTGCGTGGCTCCTTAGATCCTGACCATTGGAACTCTGGTTTCCAGTGTCCTGCCCCGTTGGGACATCGAGGCTGGTTTCTGAGTGGCCCCTTTAAGAGCAGGTACCTGTGACCCAGACTAGGTTGTGGAATGCCAGTGGTCTCCCTGCAAATGGACATCACTGTGATCTTCCTTCACTGTCTCTGTGAGGGTTAACAACACTTCAGCTTGTTGTCTGGAACCGGTTCAGACTGGTTTTCTGGAAAGTGCTTTGTCTCAGGCTGAATCCTGGGAAGGGTCATGTGGAGCCCAGTGATGTCATGGGATCAAAACCTGACTCAGCGGTTTTTTCCCCTTCTTTTCTTTCTTCTTTCAATCTAGAAATGTGTATGCTGCAGGTACAGGGTGCTGGCAGGGCGATGGGCCAGGCCCACCCCATTGAGGGTTCACTTTGTTGGCGGTCAAAGGGTTAAATGTGATCTCCCCCCCACCCCTACTCCTCACTCTGCTTAGGTGAGCAGGGAGTGCAGAGGCTGCCCCTGGCTGAAAGGCGAAGAAGGGTCAGGCCTCATCAGTGCAGGGCAGAGCTGGACTTGGGCTGTGACCCTGCTCCTGGGACAGCGTGGTCCCCCCCTTGTTGGATTCCAGATAGCTCAAATCCAGCGCTCTAGATCCCACCAGAGGTGGTCAGACCTAGAACAGTTTCCTCTATTTGCTCTTGAGTCTGGAATGCAGAGATTACCCCCTTCTTTCTGACAAGCAGCCATCTTCCATTGTTCCTGTCTAGGTCCCTGTAGGTTTCTGGTCCCGGACAGGGTGATGGCATAGGTCGGCTTCCCAGATGCTCTGTTGCTTCTGCTCAAGGCCGTGAAGAAATGTTCTGGGCACACTTTGAGGGCCCTTCATTTGTTGTATCCACTTCTGCCATTGTCATATGGTGAGGCAAACACTCCAAGCTGACATTGTGAAGTTTCTAAGAAGATAGGTACTTCGTTGTGCAAGTTTAAATGTCGTGTTTTCTCCTTCCCCTAAAGTTCAGAATGACTGAAGAAGCATGCCGAACACGGAGTCAGAAACGAGCGCTTGAACGGGACCCAGAGGAGGACGATGTGGAGAGCAAGAAGATAAAAATGGAGAGAGGAGTGGTGGCTTCAGATTTAAATGCTGACAGAGACATGCGAGTGACACCTGAGTCGGGAGCAGGCCCAGCCCCAGGGCTGCTGAGAGGGGCAGAGGCGACGGCCACGGGCAGAGGCGATGGGCCTGTGGACATGCGGACCACGCACAGGTGGGCAGGAGGGGCCGGCGCCAGGGCAGGCGGGGGTGAGGCTGCCCGTCGGGCCTGCGGGAGGCAGCTTCCCGTGGGAGACCGTGGAGACGGCTGTGGGCTCAGCTCCGACACCTCCCTGCTGTCCTGGCCTGGGGCCCAGACATCTGTAGCGTGGGGTGGGTCTCACAGGATGGGGGGTGGTAGCCTCTGTCGGCTCCCCTGCTCAGCAGCAGGTCTTAACTAAACGTGTACCTGTGTCCAATTCTGTGCTTCTGGTTTATAGGGAAACTTGAGTTTTTCATTTGACCCTGCCTCCCTACTTTGCACGTTCGGGGCACCAGAAGCCAGAGATGCTGCTGCCCCCTGCCTGGGTCATTTGGCTGTGGGCAGTCTGGAGCCCAGCCTCTCGCATGCACCTCCTCTCCTCCTAGGCAGGGGATGTGGGAAGAGAAGCCCCTCTCTTCCCAGGTTTGGTACTGTGTGCTTCATTGGTTTCCCCTTAATCAGTACTGATGGCTTCAAGAGTAACTTTCCCAATCCTCAACTTGAAAGAAATAAGACTCAGTGTACCATCCCATTTCTTTTCTCCCTATAAAAAGAATCGCAGCACCCCACCCCTCCTCCCTCCAGAGCTCAGGTGAGTGCTGTCCTCTGCAGAACGTTCGCCCCTCTGTCCTGTGGTGGGCATGTGGGTGTGGCCACAGCCTCCTGAGCAGCCCCACAGCCGGCTGTGGTTCCTCTCCTCTCTGCCTCTGGGCCACCTCTGCACACTCCCTTCCGGATCTGTTTGCCTGGGCTCGGGGGAGGGGCAGTAGGTGGAAAGGGCAGCTCTGGAGAACCTGGGTGCTCTTCCCCTTCTTGTGCCAGAGAGACCCCAGCCTGCAGGCTTTGTGTTCAATTCACTCGGGGCCCTGACAGTTGGTGTCCTAAGGACTCAGAGATTGTCTGACTCAGTATTTCTCAGCTTTAAAAATTCTTACCTCCTTGAGATAAATGGGGAACTTAACCCCCTCCTGCTGGGGAAGCACGTTACTTGGGGTGGTGTGCTTTGTGTTCTTGCTACCCAGAAAGGCCTTTTCTATCTGCTTTCTGCCCTCCCTGTTTTAAAACCAGAGGCCTCTTTTAAAGTTCTGGAAATTAAGTTGTAAGTTTGGGTCTGTTTTCCCTTCAACAGTGTCACATGTGGGTGAAGAAAAGGAAGAGCCCACGTTTGTGGAAATTTGCAGGGTCCGTCTTATATTCCTAGGCAGCAGTGGTAGTGGTGGTGGTGTAGTCCCTGAGTTGTGACCGACTGTTGCAACCCCATGGGCCGTAACCCACCAGGCTCCTCTGTCCAGGACATTTCCCAGGCAAGAATAGTGAAGTGGCTGTCATTTCCTTCTCCCGGGGTTCTTCCTGACTCAGGGTCAAGCCCGCATCCCCTGCATTGCAGACAGTCTCTTGCATCGTGGGCGGATTCTTTACCACCAAGCTGCTAGGGAGGCCCTGTCTCTAGGTGCCCGGTCGGCAGTTTTTCCCTGTAATCACCATGCTCCCCTGTAGGGCAGGCCAGGGAGCTGTGAGGCTAAGTGAAGGGGCGTAAAAGAACATGGAGAGCAAGCAACAGACTAAGCAGGCACACGGAGCAGGGGTCCTCCTGTGGGGCTGGAGACACCCTGGTGTCTCTAGACATGAAGCTGTGTGAGACTGTGGAAAGAGCCTGGCTTTGGCAGAGTAGGGGTCAGATCACACTCCCTGGCTGACCTTGGGTGAATGATCTTAGTCTGTGCTTCTTCATTTGTAAAATGGGTGATAATGTCTGCTTTGCATCTCTAGGTGACAGATGTGTGCGCAGAAATTGACCATGGTGCGTGGCATGAGAAGTGTTGGTGACAGTACTCTTCAGTTTTAAACTTTACTTAAAACTAAAATAAGATGTCGCATATAGAGCTTAGTGTCTCCTTGAGTGCCCACACAGAATGTTCTGTCTGGTTTGTTGTAGAATTTTGACACAATAGTAGGATCAAGTCTAGCCCAGAACTATTCTAGAACTAATCTTTTTTGGGGTGGGTGGCCATGGTTTCTGTGTTAGAAGCTGGCAGTCTTTGGATCCTCACTGAGAGCATCTGGCTCATCCCTTGGGAACCTCCATACAGAGAGTTTCATTTGATTGAGGTGTAGCATGCATGATAAAAAGTAGACTTGTGCCACGGCGTACGTCACAAACCGATCTCTTCCTTGTAGCTCGAATCAAGAAATGCAGTGTTATTTAGCCCCCTCATACCCACTTGCTGTCACTGCCCTCTGAGTAACCACTCTCTTGACTTTGAACAGCAGAGATTAGTTTTTCCACTTTAAATAATTGGCGTTGTGTAGTCGGTAGCCTTTGCTTACTTTGGTTCAGTGTGATGCCTGTGAAATTCGCTTGTGTTGTCGTTTTTAGTGTCTCGTTTACCTCTGAGTCTTGGCCGCGCCTGTGGCTCTCTCATCGTGGCCTGTGTGCTTAGTTGCCCAACCAGGGATTGGACCTGTGTCCCCTGCAATGGAAGGCAGATTCTTAACCAGGGGACCACCGGGGGGGGGGTCCCACATTTTCTTGTGTTGTTGAATGTTGAAATAATCTTCTTTTCAGTGCCATGTAGTATTTTTCTAGAATTTCTATTTGGCTCTCTTAATTTTATTAATTAATTTTTATTGCAGTATAATCGTTTTACAGTGTTTTGTTAGCCTCTACTGCTTAGCGAAATGAAACAACCATACATAAACATGTATCCCTTCCCTCTTGGGTTTCCGTCCTATTTAGGACACCACAGTGCATTAAGTAGAGTTCCCTGTGCTGTATAGTATGTTCCAATCAGTTGTCCATTTCGTATAGCATATCAGTAGTGTATATGTGTCCATCCCAGTCTCCCAGTTGGTCCAATACACCCTTTGCCCCTTGGTCTGGCTCTTTTTAAAAACTGCTTCTTTCTTTCATGCTATCCTATTCTTATGATCCAGTTTAGGCATATTGAAGACTAGAGGGAGTTTCTGGTGGCTTCTAGCAGAGAGAATTTCCTTTTTCTTTAAGGAACTGGCTGGTGAATTTAAATCAAGATACAACTTAAAAAAAACTACTTTGGGGGATTTAGAGCATGTGGAGATTGATAAAGAGGTAGCAGGATGAGTTTTCTCTTTCTCTACAGTTCCTCTTTTCATCTCTGGCATTTTTTTCTGACATAGTCTTCCAATTGTATGTTTTATTTTCAAAATGAGTCAAGACTGGAAGGCAGCTTCCAAGAGTTGATTGAGTAAAGAGAGATTGTCAAATACTTTCCCCCAAAAAACAGCTGTAAAGCAGGACGGAATTGACAGCCCAGCCCTGCCCCCCTCCCTGAATCAACCATTTCAGCATCCTGGAAATGGACCAGAAGCATGCAACAATCTGAGAAGGGTTTATGCTTAAGAAACTGCTGGAATTTGGGGTTAAAATGGTGACAGTCTATGTCACTTAACCTGGTGCTGCCCTCATGCTTCCTGCCCAGCCCTGTTCAGAGGGAGGTCCCGCCTAGCCAGTGCAGGCTGTAACGGGTAAGAAGGGACTCACTCAGTTTAGAGTGGTGGGCAGCAGCCTCTTTGGTTGAAGTGGCAGTTTTGAAGATGAACAAGTTGAAAGGGACAGTGGCTCTGTTAGTCCACGTTTGCAGGCATATTTGGGGCAAGAGAGAAAAACTGTTTGAAGGAAGAATCCCCAGAAATTTATTTGAGGAGAAGCTTATCCAGGAAGCTCAACAAATCTCAAGTAGCATATATGCAAAGAGATCTGTACCTAGCACATCATAGTCAAACTGTTACAAGCCACAGAAAAAGAGAAAATATCGAAATTAGCAAGAGAAAAACAACTCATGACATATAGGGGAAGCATTAATATAATTAACAGCTGACTTTTCACCTGAGACATTCAAATGGAAACCAAAAGGGAACCGAATGGCATTCAAAGTACTAAAAGAAGAAAACTATCAACCCAGAATTCTCACTGCATCAAAACTGTCCCTCAGAAACGAAAGCAGAAAGACATTTTCAGATAAACAAAGACTGAGAAGATTTGTTGTTGGCAGATCTACTGGTTCTTCAAGCTGAAAGGAAATGACATGTTGGTAACTTACGTTCACAGGAACAAATCAAGAGCTCTGGAAAAGGTAAATGTGGGCTACTATAAAAGACTTTGTCCCTCATTTCTTCTTAGTTAAAAGACACGTCATCTAAAGCACTAACTATAACACTGGGTAGAATTGACAAAAATGACCATAGCTCTTTGACAATTGATCAAAAGTCTGTAACAGTCTGTTGCATTTGTAACATATGCAGACAGATGGGACAATAGTAGTAAAGAAGGGATGAGACGGAGCTGTATCTGAATGAAGCTTTTCCATTTTACCAGGATCAGGTTAGTGTTGACCTGAAGCAGATTGTGATTTTTGTAAAATGCTGACTGTGATCCCTAGAGCAACTATTAAGAAAATCACTTTAAAATATTGCTTAAAAACTCAACAGAAGAATTTAGTGGTACATTAAATATTTGACATAAAAGAAAGCAGTCAGTGAGGAATAGAAGAACAGAAAAGAATGAAGACATGTAAAAAACAAATAGCAAAATGATAAATGTGTAAATCCACCGAGATCAAAAAGGTATTAAATGTGAATGGTTTAAACACTTCTATCAAAAGACAGAGATTGTCAGACCAGATAAAAAGGCAAGAGCAAGCTTAATTATATATTGTCTATAAGAGACACCCCTTAGATCCTTAGATAAAAGGATGAGGGAAGAGACACCGTAAGTAACCATAAGAAAACTAGAATGACTATATTAATATCAGATAAAATTAACTTTGGCTCCCCAGGTGGCACAGTGGTAAAGAATCCAGCTGCCAATGCAGGCGATTTGTTAAGAGATGCCAGTTTGATACTTGGGTCAGGAAGATCCCCCGGGGGAGGAAATGGCAGCCTAGTATTCTTGCCTGGAAAATTCCGTGGACAGAGGAGCCTAAAGGGCCACAGTCCATGGGGTCACAGAGAGTTGGGATATGACTGAGTGTGCACATACACGCACACACAGTCGACTTTAAAACAAAAAATATTCCTAAAGCCAAAGAGAGACTTCTTTTTTTGGTAAATGTGGACCATTTTAAAGTCTTCGTTGGATTTTTACAATATTGTTTCTGTTTTATGTTTTGGTTTTTGGCCACATGGCTTCCTGACCAGAAAATCGAACCCACACCCCTCTTAACCAGAGAACCACCAAGGAAGTCCCAAAGAAGGTCATGTTTTTTTAATGGCACAGCAGGAAGTTGTATCAGTCACAAATGTACATGTACTTAACAACAGCGTCCCAAAATAGCTGAAATATAAACTGATAGTATTGCTAATAGAAATAGATAATTCATAAATTGTAGTTAGAGACTTCATACTTCTCTATAAGTAATTGGTAGAGCAACTAATTCAACTAATTCACGTATTCAGCAATATGTGAACCATGAACTTCCAGATGTTCAAGCTGGTTTTAGAAAAGGCAGAGGAACCATGGATCAAATTGCCAACATCCGATGGATCATCAAAAAAGCAAGAGAGTTCCAGAAAAACATCTGTTTCTGCTTTGTTGACTATGCCAAAGCCTTTGACCGTGTGGATCACAATAAACTGGAAAATTCTGAAAGAGATGGGCATACCAGACCACCTGACCTTCCTCTTGAGAAACCTGTATGCAGGTCAGGAAGCAACAGTTAGAATTGGACATGGAACAACACACTGGTTCCAAATAGGAAAAGGAGTGTGTCAAGGCTGTATGTCGTCACCCTGCTTATTTAACTTATATGCAGGGTTCATCATGAGAAATGCTGGGCTGGAGGAAGCACAAGCTGGAATCAAGATTGCCCGGACAAATATCAATAACCTCAGATAGGTGGATGACACCACCCTTATGGCAGAAAGTGAAGAAGAACTAAAGAGCCTCTTGATGAAAGTAAAAGAGGAGAGTGAAAAAGTTGGCTTTAAAGCTCAACATTCAGAAAACTAAGATCATGGCATCTGGTCCCATCACTTCATGGGAAATAGATGGGGAAACAGTGTCAGTTTATTTTTCTGGGCTCCAAAATCACTGCAGATGGTGATTGCAGCCATGAAATTAAAAGATGCTTACTCCTTGGAAGGAAAGTTACGACCAACCTAGACAGCATATTAAAAAGCAGAGACATTACTTTGCCAACAAAGGTCTGTCTAGTCAAGGCTATGGTTTTTCCAGTGGTCATGTATGGATGTGAGAGTTGGACTATAAAGCTGAGCACTGAAGAATTGATGCTTTTGAACTGTGGTGCTGGAGAAGACTCTTGAGAGTCCCTTGGACTGCAAGGAGATCCAACCAGTCAGTCCTAAAGGAGATCAGTCCTGGGTGTTCACTGCAAGGACTGATGCTGAAGCTGAAACTCCAGTACTTTGGCCACTTGATGTGAAGAGCTGACTCATTGGAGAAGACCCTGATGCTGGGAAGGATTGGGGGCAGGAGAAGAAGGGGACGACAGAGGATTAGATGGCTGGATGGCATCACCGACTTGATGGTCATGGGTTTGGGTGGACTCCGGGAGTTGGTGATGGACAGGGAGGCGTGGAGTGCTGCGATTCATGGGGTTGCAAAGAGTCGGACACGACTGAGCGACTGAACTGAGAGCAACTAAGCTGAAAATTGGCAAGATTCTGGAAGACTTGAAGAGCACTGATTCTGTTTGGCTAAAGGGTGTCTATGGAATACTAGGAGATACATCTCATGTGCACGTGGCACAGCGTGGATCATAGGCTATAGGCTAGGCCATGAAACAAGTCTCCAGGGTGGCTGTATTAAAAAAGACAATAGCAAGTTTTGGTGGGGCTATGGAGAGGCCGAAACCTTGATACTTTGCTGGTGGGAATGTGAAATGACATGAGCCGTTTGGGAGTTTCTGAAAAAGTTAGATATGACCAAGTTAGCCCATGACCTAGCCATCTATCCAAGGAATGGACCTGAGAAAGTGCATCTGCACAAAGATAAGGGCATGGCCATCCATAACAGCATCATTTTGGGGTGAGGCTTCCCCAGAATCAAAGCTTTGTTCTAAGCTTTGATTGTAGGGATGGTTGCACAACTCTAAATTTACTTAAACATCATTGAATTACACTTTTATAGTGAAGGACTTTTGCGGTATGTAAATTATATCTCAGTATGGGTGTTTAAAATTAATAAATGAGGTTAAAATAGTTCAGTTTCCTTCATGGCATCCATAAATGTACTCATGGAAAACCAGAATCCCACAGAGGTGAAAGTCGAGCCTGTTGGTCTTGTGAGACCAGCCCAAAGGTCATGAGCCTGTGCTGCCCTCCCCCCACTCCAAGTCCGGACTGTTGGACAGGCTGGGGCTGGGACAGACAAAGGAAGCGGTTTGGGGTTCTTTCTCTTTTTTCCTTTCTAAGATAAATAGACTCCATTCCTACACATTCCTACACTTTCCTATAGAAGAGACTTTGTCACAAATTGATCTTCAAAAGTAATCTAGGCCACACACAGTTGAGAATAACTTTGTTTTTCCTCTCTCAGATGGAGGAACATTTAACTCAGTAAAATAATGAGCCTCTTTGCCAGGGCTTCTCCTCCTGAGAGGTTAGGACGGGCTCCCTTGGCTCCCCTGGGCCGTGTGAGGTGGGAGCTGCACGATTAGCCAACCCCACGCTTCACTGAAAACGTTTGTGTGTGCATTTTTCTGAGTTGCCAGCTCTCCCTCGATTCTCCAGCAGATCCTGTGCTGGTCCTTGGGGGCAAGTGATGGGACAGGTGTTGGGGAGCCTTGACTTCAGGGTGAGGCTCACAAGGGCTGAAGGTCACGGGGCACCATCTCTATTTCCTTCTTTTACCTTGGGGGGAACCAAGCTAGGGTTCCTAGGTCTCAGGCACAGGCAGGGCAGATTTGGAGCCCCATTTCTGCTTCTCACCAACCAGCCCTGTGGGCCTTGAGTGGATGTGTGGGGCAGGTGGCACGGTGACTGCGTTTCCTGGCTTCCATGGGGTATGTGGGTCTTCAGGCAGCTGCGTCCCCTGCTTTTCCTTCCCCATTTTGCATCGTGTGTCTCTTTTGCTCTGGGACAGAGCTTTACTTGGGCCAGTGGTGTGCCCTGTGGCATGAATGGGAGGCAGTCTGATGTGTGTTCTTATCCCCACCAAGGTGCCTGCAAAGCAGGCCACCTTTGAAGCGGGTAACCTTGAAGACAGAAGCACTGCCCCATCCTTCTTTGGGACTCTGATGGTGGTGGGTGACACTGTATAGAAGCCAGGATTCTCAGACGACTTGCTAAGAAGACAGGACTTAGCCACCCACCCGAAGGTCATGAGCATGTGCTGCCCTCCCCCCACCTTGGTGAGTGGTGTGTGGGAGCGCATCATCCACACCCAGGCTAATGCTCGAGTCCTCTTCCAAAGTGAAAATGAATCTGAAAGTGACATGGTAGTGCTTCCGCCTGTCGTCTGTAGCGTGGGCTCGTGTGGATGGCCTCGTTCTGTTCTGAGTAGAAATTGAGTCCACGGGCCAAGGTATGTGTGTCACTCAATGTTCATAGGTTGTGGAGTCCTTGTTTGCTCGCACCTGCTTTACCAGCAGCATTCAAGAGGAGGAGCGCAGATTGCCCTGCCAAGAGCGCTGCTGTCCCAGCTGCAGATGCCTCTCCTGCCGCGGGTCTCACGCGTGTGTCCACCTGTGTAGTCCAGAGCCTTACCAGGGTGCAGAGCCTTAGCACCCCAGAAGGTTCACTGGAGCCATCCGCACATACACTACCCTTCCTGACGGGGTGTATTCTTTCACTTTCGATCAGTCTTGCTTCTTCTCAGACCTCCTAGAAATAGAATCAGAGAGTATGTGCTTGGTGGGGTCTGCCTTCTCTGACTCCGGATGATTGGCATTCATCCCTGTTGTGTGTATCAGCATCTCAGTGAGCAGCTCCTGTGCGGATATGCATAGTCGTCCACTCACCTGTCCATGGATACCGGGCAGTCTCCAGGTTGGGGCTGCTGGGAGCATTCCTATAGAAATCTTCACGTGACCATCGATCATCTTGTTAAATACGGATCAAATTGCTGGGGTCACAGAGTAGGTCAGTATTGAGTTGTTTTAAAGACGTTGCTATACTTTTCCTCTAAAATGTCTGAGTGGCTTTACTTTTGTGTGGAGATTCGGCTCCTTGAGCCTCCGCACTCACTGTCAAGTCTTCAGTTTTAGCCGTGAGGTCTCCAGAGAGGTCTGAGCCTGCTGTGTGACCCCCACCCCTCTCCCTTCCGTGACAGAGGGTGAGGCCAGCGATGTGGCCATGCCAGCTTCTGTGTGGGGTGGAGGGGGTCCTCCATGGGCATGTGCTAAGCCGAGCCCCTCCTACCCGGCTCTCCCCACCATGCCCACTGCAGCTGTGCCTGCCCCGCCGGCCAGCTGTCTGCTGGAATGTGCGTCCTTGAGTGATTTGGGGGAATGTGACACGGCTGTGGGCCTGTGATGGCTCTGGAAAGGGCTCTGGTGCTCACAGCCCAAGTAGGTGTGGTGGTGGCCCTCACCTCGGCTCTCCTGCCATCGCCAGCAATTGACCCCGTCTCCCACCGCAGCAGCGTGTGTGAGAGCTTTGGGAGGCCTGCCGCCAGGAGCCTGTTCTTTGTGGCCATCGCTTCCCAGAGGTGGGGGCTCTGGCACACTGTGGAGCCCAGCCCCCCTAGCCACCTGTTGTGGGCTGGCCTTTCATTTGCTAATTCTTGGTCTGCTGCTGGGAGACTTCTGGGAGAGGCCAAGCAGGCTGGGGAGCAGCTCCATCACTTCAGCTAGGAGTCCATAGCTTGCTTGCATTTCACCACGTGGAACTGAGAGGTACGTTCCTTCAGAAGTCAGTTCCTCATTCTGTACTCCTGGCCTCAGCTGCCACCTCCCCAAACCTCTGTGACTTCTCTCCATCTCCTCTTCATTCTCTGCTTCTCCCCTTCCCTTGGGGCTGCTCATCCCAGTTGTCTGTCCAACCACATCTTATCACAGGTTTGTAATTGAAATTTGAGGGAAGTTCACCTGTACTTCTAAAAGTCGTTATTTTTGGATGGCAGCGTGACAGGCTTGAGGTGCCTTGTTTTCTAACTCTCAGAGTGACCTAGGGACAAATTGTGAGGAGCATATTGTGAGCCAGCCTGGTGACAGGTAAGGAGCCCCACCGTTTTGCCACTTCCCTGTTGCCTTTATGGCACCCTCCTCTGGCTGTGGAGGGGATGGCTTCTCACTGGACAGTGCCAGCCTTCTGGGGTTATTGCTGTGTAACTGCCCTACCAGGAACCAGAAGGCCACTGTGTACAGTCATCTAGGTAAGTAGCTGGGGCTTACCAGCTGGTGCTTGTGTTAAAGAACCTGCTTGCTGATGCAGGAAATGCTGGTTTGATCTCTGAATCAGGAAGATTCCCCTAGAGGAGGGTATGGAAGCCTACTCCTGTATTCTTGCCTGGAGAAGCCCATGGACATAGAAGCCTGGTGGGCTACAGTCCGTAGGGTCAGACACGACTGATGTGACTTTGCACGCACAAGGAACTCTTCGCTTCACACACGTGTGAGTTAAGCAGATCGGCAGATTAAGCAGATCACGTCCTTGTTTTGAAATTATTCAGTCTGGCTCTGCAGTTACAGTTTCTGACATCCTCTCCTGGCGTGTGTCCTGGCTGGTGCTGTATCACATGCTGACAGGCTGTGTCCTCACTGCTGCAGTGGGCCACTGAAGCATTCTACCTGTGGGGGTACATGAGAGGGGGTCTCTGACCAGCCCTCTGCTCTGCAGGCTCTGCTTTATATGCATTGCTTTTTATCTTGCAGCTGGCATCTGATGTGATGAAAGCAGGTATATCAGAACCTTAACCAACCCTGGGGGTGGGGATGGCGAACGTGCCAGCCTGAGGGACCCCATCTTGACCCTCTCAGCCACCTAAGCCTGTGAAGAGGTGGGCTGAAGGGAGCTCTGTGTGTGACCCCAGGCAGGCAGGAGTTACACACCAGGAGGGGAACATTTCCTCAGCAGAATGTGCCCTGGAGGAAAAGGAGAGCTGGCCTGGTTGCAAGAGATTTCTGTGTTTTTTTCCTTAAGATGAGCATTTGAATTGTAATTTGTGAGCCTGTAAGGGAGCAAGGATAGCAGGTAATTAAAAAAAAAAAAAGAATGTGGGGTCTGACAGTTGGATTTCACTCACACCCCTGGGTAGCCCAGGACAGGTCACTCCAGCCTCAGAGCCCACCCTCCGCTCTGAAGTGAGGTTGGTCATACTCAAACCTCAGAAGGTGCAGCATAATTCAGTAAGGTTTGTCACAGTGCTGGTGGGAAGGAGCTTTGGGACTCATGGATGTCCAAGAATGAGGGAGGGGGAACTGAGTTCTCTGTAACTCTGAGATGGGCCCAGCTGGGGAGGGGGAGTACAAAGGAGGTGGGGAGTGTCTGATGCGTGGAGAAATGGGAGACACACCAGACGTTGCTACGGGTCCCCTTCCTCAGGTCCCAAGCTGTAAGAGTGCTTATTTTTAGAGCTTAAATCTTGAAAATAGTTGTGATGTAATCACGTGGAAAAGCTTTGGGTCTTAGGTGTCTGAGACCTGGTGACATTCAGAGGTCCTTAAGGCAGGCAGGACCTTGACAAGGTTTCAAAAGCAGCTTCAACCCCACAGCGCTCTAAGGAGACCAGGCACGTGGTGTGCCCTGCCTTCAGGAGGCCTGTGTGTCCATCCGTGGGCAGTATGGGGGAAGAGCGGTCCGGGTGGCATGTTCTGGGAGCTCACGGCCCAGAAGTAGGGGTGCTCAGGTGTCCAGGTCTCTGGAGCCCACTGGTTTTGCCTGGAGTGGGAGCAGGGTCGGGTTGTTGGGCTAGAAGTGCAGGCCGTGGCCACCCTCTGGAGCAGGGAGAGTTGGTGCTCTGGGTGTGGGTCAGGCGCAGAGGCGCTGCAGGAGGGAGGAGAGGCCTTTGCCAGAGGACAGTCTAAGCAGGGAGCGTGGCACGAGGTGCAGGCCAGCTCGCTGCCTGGAGGTGGGGGTCCCCGACGCGCCTCCACGGGACGGCAGGGTGGCCCGGCCGCGCCGGGCAATGGCAGGCTCTGAACTGGCTGGCTGTGGGTTCTGTACAGGCTGCAGGAGTAAGGTTACTTGTTCTTATAAGACAAGCATCCTTTTCTTGTAACTGAATAGGTTTTATAGAGAAATTACAGTGTCACATGGAGGTGAGTCCTATTAAATTTTTAGCACACCTTGCTTTTCAAAACACAGCTTTGGCAACAAGGAAAAAACACATGGGTTGTGGCATGTCAGGAGGACTCCACTTGGGGGGCCTCTGCTCAGACTGGCTGGCATCTTCCTTCAATGGGGACAGAAAACCCTTTGCCAAAAGCGCTGACCTGGCCCCTTTTCTGTCTCTGGGCCCCAGAGAAGCTTAGTCCTGTGGAAAATGTGTTAACATTTATTGTGTTAGAAAAATTTGAAAATACTTGTTTATTTTTAAATAATAATAATGAACAATAATGAACCAATTCCCTGTTAGCATAAAGAACATTTTTTCATTTGAAAAAAGCTATTTTGCAACTCTCTCTAATAAGCAGACAGCTGGATTCTCCTATCTACTTCTCCATCTAGTCTTTCGTGCTCTAAGTTGTTAGGGGTGAAGCACCCGAAGGAAATCCAGCCTCACACTGACAAGCCATTCGGGACAGGGAGGAGTGTTTTTTAACACAAGACACAGAGTGGCCATTCCTAACAGTTAGTTGCACTGTGAACTCTGAAACCTTGATTAAGGTTTTATGCTCGGTTACATTAAAATCTATCAGTCTCTCTGATACTTTGAACAGAAAAAATTTTAAAACATTTTAGGATTGCTTTAGACTTAACGGAAAAGTTGCGAAGATCATTCCTACACACCTCTTCCCAGTCTTCTCCATTGTTAACAGACTACTGTGGGGCCTTTGTCCTAAGTAGTTACTACTGACCACAGTCTGTATCGTCTCTTCTGATTTCCTGTCCCCCGATCCCACGTGACATTTTGTCGTCTTGTCTCTTCACTCTCCTTTGGGCTGAAGCAGTTTGGAGTCAGGTGTTCCGTAGGGTGGCCCTCAGTTGAAACTCCGGTGCCCTCTGGAAGGAAGTCACTCTTTACAGCTCTTAGAGCATGAAGCATCAGAGTATTTTGTTTTTTCTTTCCCCGAATGATCTTTTACTCATATTTGAGTGTGTAATAATACCACTGAACATAAGAAAATATTAGCTGACAAAGTTGCAGAGATCTTTCAAATACTGATATATCTTATTTTTCAGTATTGCAAAAAATCAGATTAGTGAATTATCTGATCTGTTGGGAAGCTGTTGGGCTCACAAGTTTTCCAAACTTCTACACTTGCTTGTTGGGAGCTCAGACATTATCATTGGTGACATATTACTGGTTGTTCTCCTGGAGTGAACAAGCTTTGCTCTAACCATTTTGGGGAAAGTGCATACTGGACACCGGCATCTGAATAGCCACAGCACGTCTGTCCGTCCTTCCTTCAGACGTTGAGAATGCCCAAACGTGATTTTTTCCCCCCCTACATGGCTCTTCTGCTTTGGTGTGCAGCAGGAGTGCTTTATCTTGTCACAGAATATTAAAAAGACATGTGTCCTCAAATGCTGAGTTTTAATAAAATCAATAGCTTGTACTTCAAGGCACTGCCTGCAGTGTGACGGCGGTGTGACTCTTGGCACAGTTTTCTGCAGCTGTCCTGACTTGGCGCAGAAGGCAGATGTCATCTCCATATTACAACAACCTGGCAGAACCCTTGAAGGGGTCCTGAGGCCCATGCTGGGGAGTCACTGGCGTGTTGTCCAGGGTGGGTGCAGGCACGGATACCTGGCAGGACTCCGAGCTCACGTCGCAAGCAGGGCAGTGGTTAACGGCCTGATGGGGTCAGAAAGTGGGGGTAAGAGAAGCCCTCAGCTGGGGACCTCAGCCCCAGAGACCTCGAATTGCAGGTCAGGAGGCCAAATGAATCAATTCAGAGCTGACTTACAGCAGAGAAGCTGACGGGAGCTGCCCTGCGTATGCGTGCACCTTGTATCCTGTGAGCCTGGGAAGAGAAGCGGGTGGTCATCCGCTGACTGGGTGCGCTTTCTGTGCCCTCGGCGGTTCACAGTATCCTCTCGAGGCCAGTGGCATCCCATTCTGCAGATGAAGAAACTAAAGCTCTTTGAGGCTTGGTAACTGGTCCAGGTCACTGCAGCCACTGAGGGGCTCACAGCACCTTTGCTCAGAGCAGCTGGAGCAGGTCTGATGGGGGTGGCGACTCCAGAGTCTTGCTGGGAGGACATCTCCTGGGGTTTGCTAGGGCGTGGTGGTGGAGGATCCAGCAGTTTGACAACACATATTTAAGAGGGGGCAAGAAACTTCCAGGCAAACAAAGCACTTCCCATTTATCATGAGAGTTTGTGAACATTGCAAGCAGGAAAGCAGTGTCTGTTTCTTGAGTGTGAGTTCTTCTGTGTGCGGCCAACTTTTCTCTTGCTGTGAGTTTGAGGAAGCTGGCATCCTAGGAGGTGTGTTTGGGCTCATCTGCTGCAGGGAATCCCCCCGTGCTGCAGAGTTCTTCCTCCCTGGAAGAAGGCTGCCCTGACACGTGGGTGCGGGGGCAGAGGAGAGAGCGGGTGCTGGCGATGGTGGGGTGGCTGGCAGAGGGGCCCACAGTCCTTTGACCTCCACTCCGCAGGCCAGGTCGTTTGGAAGTGTGAGTTCCCGAGTGCTGAGACATACCCAGCTTCCTCGAGGAGACAGCAGTCCACAGGTAGCAAGAGCTGTTTCTCAGAGAAGTCTGAGGGCCACATCCGTGTCCTTGCTGTTGTCTCTTTATTACCTCAGGGACTCAGCATGCAGACGCTGCTGACTATCCAAGATCTTGCAGGTGTAAATAAAAATATTTTCCCCTTTAACTTAGTTCAAAAATGGTATTTGATAACCTGAATAGAGGCCTCACTGATGGTGTGTGAAACCCGCCCTCTCTAGCCCTGCACCTTCTTTTCTAGGGTGCCGTTTAGCCCCCTGCAGGCTGCTCTGAGCAGGACAGGGGGCTCGGGTCCCAGTGCAGTGTGGGGTGCACGTGGCAGACCTCGGTGTGCCAGAGTTGAGCAGACCTGCTGTGGGCCCGGGTTATCTGCAGGCCTTGGGGCTGTAACCTTAGGAAGTCACTCTCAAGACCCTCTCCTCTGCTGTGGGTATAGGTGACAGTTGAGTGGATCATACAGAAGCGTGCATCTTGGTGATTGGCACAGAGGTGGCCACCGGAAAAGGTCAGCAAACGTCCAAGTCTGACACAGGCCAGCATTTCAGTTCTCTGACGGTGGTGGTTTTCTCACAAGTGCCGCTTGAGCAGAGCATGTGCTGAATCGAACTTCGCCTTCCTGGTGGTGCCCCGAGTGGGGCGCGTTCCTGGCGGGCAGGGTCGTGCTGCAGTGCCCGCAGGGGCTCCAGGCCGCCCATTGCCGTCTGGGTGTCAGGGACTTTAGTGGGCCTCTGCAGTCGCTGGCACAGGGAGCACTCCCTTCCGCCCGTCCTTCGCTTGTTCTTCCAGTGATCCTTCACACCCCCATCCCTGCCCCATCCCTGCGTCCAGTGCCGGTAAGGTCCTCTGGGTTCCCCTGGCCAGGCTGTGTGCCTTCAGGGGCTGCTGTGTTCCTGGAAGAGCACCCAGCAGGACAGGCCGGGTGCCTCCTGGCTTTGCTGATGGCACAGTGCTCCTCCGCTGCAGCTGCCTCTGCCCGCCTCTGCTCCGGGGGCCTTGGTTGGGGGTGGGCTCTTGGGGCCAGACCCTGGTCACACGTGTTCCCTTCCTTTCTTCTGAGATGTTTGGCCATAATGGAGTCCTGGAGCAATAGCTGGACCTGGAGTCTCCAGGAAGAATTATGGCTGGGTTTCAAAACTCCCATCTCAGCTGCTCACCTCCACGGCCTCTGTGGCCTAGAAGCACGATGTAGTCTGACTTCCTGGCCCCCACAAAGCAGGCTCTGGGCTTTTGTCTTGACATCCCAGGCAACAGGGTATCAAGTTACAGGGCTGGGAGAGATGGTAATGGATGCCAAGAAGGGGAGCCGAGGGAGTCTCAGAAGAGCTGAGGTAGGCGGGGAGCAGGTGGGCTCTGGGGGCGCAGCAGGGACCCCGCACTCAGCAGTGCCCACCAGTCCCCAGGGCAGGCAAGTGGGCAGCCTTGGGGCGCAGCCTGTGTCTGCATATGGCACTTTCCTCTCTGGTAACACTGAGCACGTATGAGTGGATGGGGGCCTCTTGGGAAGGGAGGGTGCCATGTGGTGGGGTCCCAGTGAGTAGCTCTCACGCCCAGATGACTGAAAGGTCCCTGTGGTCTGTGTCCACTGAGACAAACAGCATGCAACTGGAAGCTGCCAGTGAGACAGTAGGACTAGCTTGGAAACTGGTGATAAACGTTGTTTTTCTCTCGTTAGGACTTTCTTAGAAGCACTTCTGAAATAGGGGTGCTCCTTGGATTAAGTATGGAATTGCCTCCCAAGGTTGACTCAGACAGTCCTCCCAACAGTGCCCGAAGCTGCCGGTGGCAGCTCCCAGGCCTGAGGGTGGCCACCTGCTCTCCTGGGACTCCCCGTGCACCCCTTTCTCTGTTGGACCAGGCCGTCCCTGAACTGTATGCCAATCTCCTCCTGAGTGGTCGTCTGCCCCGGGGCACCCTCTGTGTTCGGAAAACTTCTGTTCCTTTCAGGGGAGAAGGGGCTTTGAAGTTCAGTGGGGATGGTTACTTGGATAAGCCCTTTCCTTCCCGCCTTCTCTCTCCCAGGGGAGTATAGTGTCCAGAGTGGCCAGCCTTGTTGAAGACAGTCTGAGGGAGGCCGTGGAGTTTCACTGGCATTGGCTAGCTCTACAGGGCACAGCTGGGCTGCCAGCCCCAGTAGTCGGGTAGTTTAAAGTACCTGTGATGGCATAGCATCATCTGTTGGCTCTGCTGGCTTGCTGACTGGCTCCAGCTGAGCGTAGCCTCTTGGGTTCTCCTCTCTGCTGTCCCTTGTCAGCTGGACTGGGTGTCTCCAGTGGCTTTGTCCCTCCTTTCGGGGGGCCGGGGCCATCTCTGTGTCTGTCTCTGTGATCCTCTTTCCAGACAGCTAGCTTGGCATCCTTCTATGGGGGGTGGTCTCTCAGAGCACATGTTCTAAGGGCCCAAGCAGAAGCTTTTGAGGCTGTGACCTTGCTTCAGAAGCTTGTGTTGTTGCTCCCTCTCTGTCCTTCACTCCCGGCCTCAGGGAGTGAGCTGCCTTCAGGGTGCTCTTCAGACTGAGTGGGCGGCCTCGTGGGGTGTGGTGCCGTGGTCCTCTCTACGGCGTTTTGTCAACTAGGAGTGTTAGGACTCCTTGTTAACATCCACCAGAGTCCTGGGCTCACAGGAAGTGGATTTCTAGGCCTTGGTGCTTGAAATAAATAATGACACAATTCAGAAATCCTTTGGGCAGTGTAGCGTCTGTGTGCGTGTGGAAAGACCTGCCCACAGGTGCAGAGTGAGAAGTCGGTCTGCAGGCATTGTGGATTCCTCGTGAGCTCAGACTGTCACGGAGCCAGGTGCAGGGAAGGGGGGCGGTAGGTGCACACCAGGGGCCTCAGCTGAGCCCCCAGAGAGCAGACTCAGCACCTGTCTTCAGTGGGTTTGGGGTATTCAGCTGTTACCTGATTGTCCACCGTCCGCCGAGTTCACCGTCACAGCGAGCAGCTCCTTACCGCCTCAGGGGAGCTCCAGTGACCTCCTAGGGCATCTGAACCTCTTGGCACTGAGGTCTCACCTCACCCAGCAAAGCTGAGGGGCGGTAGGGCAGGAATTACTGTCCCCAGCCTTGTAGGAGGCGCAGAGAGGGAATGTCCTACCCTGGGCTTCTCACTTGGGAGAGGCCGGAGCAAGTGGGGGGGCTCTGTAGGAGTGTGGCCCTCCTTCCCTCAGCGCGTACAGGCTTGGTGCACAGCGCCTGCTGTGGGAGGAGGCCCTGTGGCCTGCCCACCAGCCAGCCTGGTGCCAGGAGGGGAGTCCCGCCCCTCTTGCTCAGGGCACCTCAGCCCCTTTTCTGGGGTTGTGCTGTCGCACCAGGGCTGGACCTGGTTTTGCCCTTGTCACACCACTCTGGGAACCTCCTGGCCCTCACCTGGAGCTGCAGTACCCCACCCTTCTGGAGAGAGGGTCTGAGTGGGAACACTGGTCCTTGGCCCCAGCCCTGGGTTGGGGAACCCGCCTGTCAAGTGGGCAGTGGCAGCATCACCCTGGGAGGTTGAGGGAGGGTGGCCCCTTGTAGGAAGGCCGAGGCACTGTCCTTGGACAGACGAGCTTGCGAAGACGAGGAGTGAGTGGGCTGGGCTCTGGCAGGGGAGTGCCTCTGCTCAGGCTTTTGCCGCCCTTGAGTGTGGTGTTTTGCCCTAAGCTCCCTGCTGAGGATGGGCAGTTTGGGGGTAGAACTAAGAAGCCTTCCCCTGACTGTGTGCTGTTGGGACAGGTCCCCTGAGTGCAGTGGGGTGGCGCTGACTATGCTTCCAGGGCCAGGGTGGGCAAGGGCTAGGCCAGCCAGGGGCTGTTCAGGAAGCGCATCTTCAAGTGTGAGTTGGGTCTGTCACAGGGGAGATGAGAACGTGATGGAGGGACTTTCCTTGGAGTGGATGGTGGTAAAGGTGGGGGCAGCTTAGGAGCAGGAGCTTGGGGTTCAGGGGTTGGGGACTGGAGAGGCCTGTGGGCCTGGAAGGTGGGAATGGGTTCTAGTGGGAGGAGTGCCCTGGGAGAGGGTCTAGTGGGGCCAGGACAAGTGTCTGCTTGCTGTTGGGTCCCTCAAAGCCTCCCCGACCCCCAAACAGTTAGCAACTACCTTCCTCTCCTCACCCAGCCAGGGCCAAGAGATGAGGGGAGAGGGAGGGTTCTGGCAGGGACTAGTTGGCTACAGCCCCGCTTATCGCCCCCCAGATCAGCCCCGAGGAGCAGTTTGTTGTCTTGAGGCCTCACTGGGGCCACAGTTGTCCCCGACTTCGTTCGTGTGTGCAGGCAGCTCAGGGATCTTACAGAAACGCAGGCTTTGGTCCAACAGGCCTGGGGCAGTGATTTCCTCGGGTGAAGCCGGGTGGGTGCTGGTCTACTCCCATGTGCCCCGTCACTCCTGGTGTTGGATCTGCCCCTCCTGGCTGACCCTAAAGACAGAACTGCTTTTATCCAGGGTTTCTCCCTGCTGCTGGACACAGCACCCACTTCTTAGGTTAGCTTTCAGCAGCTAGGACTGAGTAAATAGATGAGTGCGTGTGGATCAAGTGCACCTTTCTGGGACATCAGGAAACAGCAGAGGTCAGGGCTGCGTTCCCTGATGAAATGGCTTCCCCTGGCACAGGGAGTGCTGACACTCAGGATGAAGCCCGCCCTGACTGCACACAGGCAGGCACCTGGGGTGGTGGTGCTGTGAATAGAGGGATCTCGTTGTGAGTTAAGTTTTAATCTCCAGCAAACTTGACGGAAGTTCCGGGCACGTAACAGAATTTTTGTTTGTTTAGCCTTGGGTGGCATACAAGGGAGGGAGGTAGTGAGAACATTTTCACGAACAGCCTGTCTTGCTTCCAGGTCACATAAAATCTCTTCTGATATAATAATTTATATCAGGATTCCCAAGTTGGGCAGGCGAGGCTTAATGGATTTGCCCTGAAATCATAGCTTTCAAATAAACGTGGTGCCCAGGCAGCCTCCCTGGACCGAAATAGTACACATGGTCACTACACTGTTTCTGTGGCATGTTGGCGCTAGGTGGCTTTATAATTTAAAATATGTTTTTTTAAAAAAGAATGCCCATGATAATTTTGAGCCTTTTGTCAAATGAATGTCCTTTCCCCTGAATTAAAAGAACTCTGTGGGAAAGTACTGAGAAACTTGAAGTACCTTTGCTTTAAAATTGAGCTTTAGGAAAGTTTTTCATGTTGGAAACTAGTGGGGACTGGTGGCCCTTCTGGGTTTGGAAGAGGCTACTCAGGTCCCTGTAACAAGAACAGTGCCCTGTGGGTCGTCGCCACACAGGAAGTGCCTGCAGCCCCACAGCCCCAGGGCGAGCTGGCGCCTCCATTTCCTGACAGCACCTGAACCCTACCTCACTTCTCAAAATGAAGGCTGCATGTCACAAACTGGTTAGAACTGGCGGTTGCCATGGTTTTCACGTTGGAAGGCACAGTTAAAGGGTCACATGACCAAAGAGGGAAATGCCTTTGTCACATGACTTTTTGGTGGCCTGATTAGCATACAGGAAGTTCACTCCCTGCTGGCTGCTGGGATGCTGAGTGATCACTGATGGGAGGTGATGTCATCTCTTGGACGAGTTATTGATTAGTCTCGGTCCAAGATGGGACCTGGGAGAGTTCTGGTCACCAGGGTCATCTCAGAAAGCTTCAGCTCCCGTGTGGTCCAGCCCCTAACCCTGCCCTCTTCCCTCGGGCAGATTTGAGCTGTATTAAGCGTCTCACCTTTGGAAGATGGGCACGTCCTCCCTGCGATGGTAAAAAGCGATAATCCCTGTAGGTTACCGTCGCCTCCGTGCGCTCTTGCTCAGGAGGCACCTGCAGTCTGTAACTCTAGACGTGGTTCTGCCGAGGACGCTGCTCTGCCTATGCAGCACCTGGGAGCCCACCTGGGCTGCAGCCGGCGGCTGCAGCTCCTGTGCCGGAGCCTGTGTCTGCTCGGGGCCTGTGCGCATGTCTGCAGAGCCTGGAATTGGAGCCCTGGGGTCATCTGTAATGTGCATCTCGGGCAGAGTTGGCAGCCAGCAGGGAGACACAGACTTGAAAGAGTAGTGGTTCCTGAACTGCAGTGGTTTTTGGTTTGTTGAGGCCCAAGTGAGACATCCTGGGTTATTTTATAGACAACCAGCCAGTTTCTAGACTTGAAAATATGGGCTGATAACCCCAGTGAGGGAGTTCTGTACCTCGAGATGGGCACCGTTTTGTCGGTTCCCCCTCCTGATCTCTTGTGGAAGACCATCCAGCAGCTGTGCTGCTCTGAGAGGTGAGATTAGGGTGGGCTGAGGGGCGCCCTGCGGGGTGGGGGGTTGGGGGAGTCCGTGAACCCAACGTCTGGTCCTCTGTGCCCACCCTTCCCTGAAGACATAGCTCACTCTGGGATGGAAAGGGCAGTTCAGTGGGCTGTTAAAATACCAGTTTCCCATCTCTAACACTGTTCCCCACTCTGCTGGAAGGAATGGAACAACTTTGAGCTTTTGTTATTCCCAGTTAACTTAATCGAGTTTGTTCTTTGGGTCATAGTGCCACCTAGCGGATGAATTCAGTCCTTGGCTGGCTTTCCTGCTGATTTCAACACAGAGATGCTGAGGCTAGATCTTAAGGGAGAGTTCACATTATGCCCTCAGCAACCGGAGCTGCTTGGCTTGGCGCTAAGCACTGTCTCTGAGACCTGTTGGTCGTTACACACGTGGTCAGTGATGCCACTAGTGGAAGCCTAGCATCACCGGATGTGCATGTACGTCCTAAGGAACTTGAGTGGCAGGATTGGGGAAAGAGGGCAGAGGATAATGGGCAGAGGTGGCTGGGGACTGGTGTGTGAGCCGATTGAGTGGGTGGGAAGCACACCGGTCTGTGAGAGCAAATGTGTTCCAGGTTCCAGTCACTGCTGCAGCCACTGCTGCCACCTGTAGCCTGGGGAGGACCGCCCAGCAGGCCGCCTCGTGCGCTGGTGACACCCCCGTGCGGGGGGGTTAAGATGTCGGCTGACAGCATGTGCGTCAGCCCCTCTGCCGCCTGGGGAGGGGCAGCGGGCTCTCCAGGTGTGCGGGCGTCAGGGATTCAGCAAGGAAAGGCTGGTTCAGGTGGGGCTGGACTCCCGTCAGGTGGCTTCCAGCATGGGTGGGTAGGCGCTCCAGCAGCAGGCCCCAGATCCGGGAGCAAGTGTCCTAGTTCAGTACTGAGCCACGTGGTATGCAAAGGAGCTGTGGTGGGTTCCAAAATGTGATGTTTTCCTGCAGACACATAGGTATCCTTAGCCCACGGGGCACAGAAGTGGTTATCGGGAACAGTCCTGACTTTTTGAAGGGCTCAGCCACGAACAGGCAGGCAGGTTCGAGGGCCACGTGGTGAGCGCATTGAGAAAAGGCAGCCTGGGCAGGCGGCTGTGGGGCAGTCTGGGGCCACCCTGCGCCTCCGCTTCACTGTGTCTGTGTCTAAACCCCAGCATCCGTGGGATGCGGATGTAGGGCTCTAGGGAGTGCCGTCCTTCACAGGCGAGGTGCTCAGGTAACAGCCCTGCTCCCTGCCCCACAGCGACATGAAGTCTGAGAGGAGACCCCCTTCGCCCGATGTGATTGTGCTCTCTGACAACGAGCAGCCTGCGAGCCCGAGGGTGAATGGGCTGACCGCGGAGCCCCCGAAGGAGACCAGCACCGAGGCCCTCATGGTGAGCTTTGTCCCCGCGCTGGGGACCGCCTCACAGTGGAGCCGGCTGGTGTTTCCGGCCCCCAGCCCTCTCCCTCTCCCTCAACCCGTGTCCTCTTGACCTTGTAGAAAAGCAGTCCCGAAGAACGAGAAAGGATGATTAAGCAACTAAAAGAAGAGTTAAGGTTAGAAGAAGCAAAACTGGTTTTGTTGAAGAAGTTGCGGCAGAGTCAAATACAAAAAGAAGCTCCCACCCAGAAGGTATGTGTGTGGCTGTTCAGTCCTCAGGGGTCAGGAACAGGAGCTGGGTACGTGAGGAGTCAGGTTTCCTCGGGGGCAAAGGGGCAGGTTCTGAATTGGAAATTTGCAGGCTCAAGTTCGTGTTTTAGGTTTAGCTTAGAGCAGATCAGAGTACATTTCAGTGTAGAATATTCTGGATCTGAGTATGAGAACCTCATTCCCTGTAGAGTCCCATCGAGGAAATGGAGAGCAGATGTCGATGAAGGTGCTGGAAACCCAGCACTGTCCCAACACCTTTTTAGAGAGGCGTCCTGCCCTGTGGATGCCTGCGTTGGCTGGCAGAGGTTGCTCTGGGTTTCTGGACAGACTGCTGAACGCCTGCTACAGGGTGCCCCATACCCAACCCCAGAGGCCCTGTCGCCTCCCCCATGCCTCACGCTCCTTGTGCTGCTTCTAGATGGAGCTTACCGTGTAAGGGAGGGTCAGGCTGGTTTTGTGGGCCTTTTTTGTTACCCCATTCTGGAAAGGTTTCTGGTCCATGACAAAGCTACTCTTCCTTACATTCTAATGACTCTGAATGAACCAGAAAGTAAATGCATCCTGGGCAGTACAAGCTGACAGTGTGTAGACATTGCTTCCCCCTTAAAGGGAGCAAGACAGAAGGACACTCAGTGGCCCGACTTGGGGATTTGCTTGAGCTCCCTTGCCACACCTAGTAAACAAGTGGACCAAGCCTGGCGTCTGTTAATATCCTGATGGATGAGCCTGCTCGTTACTTGTTTCCTTGTTGATTGCTTAAGAGTTGATGATGGGGACCAAGTCTGTCACCATCCCTGGTGGACTGACTGTACGCCTGGACCAAACAGTTTCTCACTAGGGTGGGGGTTGATATATATATATATAATCCTCAGCCTTTACCACCAGCCTTTTTTTGTCCCCTGGAGGGCAGAGATGGCACCCGAATCTCAGTGATGCCAAGCACCCTGGGGCAGAGGTGTAAAGGGCCCTGGAAAATCCATCCTCTGTCTTACAAACATGTTAATTCCCGCTGCAGTGAAAGTGGCAGGCAAGCAGAATCTTTGAGAGCCTGATGCTTCTTAAGAAAAAAGCAGTGCTCCTCAGAATCATGTGTGGGGAGGAGCATGGTTGGTAGCCCTCTCATCTCCTGCCTGTCCTGATCTCTTGCAGCCCGCAGGCTCCACTGGGAGCTCCGTGACCACCCCTCCCCCGCTCGTACGGGGCACCCAGAACATTCCTTCCGGCAAGCCATCACTTCAGGTCAGTGTTTACTCTGCATCACGCTCCTGAGCAGCCCTGATCTGGTTTCTGCAAAAGGCCACTCATTCCTTCTCATAAAACTAGAATGAGGCCTTCCAGTGGGAGCCCCCGTACCCAAACCAGGCTCCTGTTGACATCATGAATCACACAGATGCTCGGAGGGCCCCTCCCGTGGCTGCCTCTAGTGAGACTGAAGAGACAACCAAGATCCTGGACACTTTGGGCTCCCACTTCAGCCTGACTCTCTGAGCCTGTCTCACAGCCTCCTCTGCCCACAGGGAGTGATGGGCAGAGCTCCCACTCCCAGCCATAGGACAGAGGTCAGGCCAGGCTCACTTGCCCTCACTCAAGCCAGAGAGCCCAGCTCAAACCAGCAGGCGGGTAGTATTGATCCCAGTTAGCTAACTTCTTACCATGGGGGTGCCTGAGTCCTGAGTGAGTCCAGGTTGGCATGGCTCTTGTTGGGAGTCTGTTCCCCATTCTTTTGTGTTTAGGATAAGGAGACATTTTAGCTTTTTTCTACCACCACCATTTTAGTGGGTATGCATATGTACCTTTATGAAAACAACAAACCTGTTTAAAAAGCCATGTAAGATCTGAGGGTTGGTGTTGTTGACAGACCTCTTCAACTCGGATGCCTGGCAGTGTCATCCCACCACCCCTGGTCCGTGGCGGGCAGCAGACGTCCTCAAAGTTAGGGCCTCAGGCGAGCTCCCAGGTCGTCATGCCCCCACTCGTCAGGGGGGCCCAGGTGAGCAGAGCACGGGCTTACGGAGCAGCCCCCAGCAGCTGTCCCTCTCGCAGGAGTGACCCCAGTTGTCAGACTGGGGCTCTTTCCCCAAGTGTCTCTTTATTGTCCTCTCATTGTCTTGTCTCTGCCCCACACCCCGACAGCAAATCCACAACATCAGACAACATTCCAGCACAGGGCCGCCGCCACTCCTTCTGGCTCCCCGGGCATCTGTGCCCAGTGTGCAAATTCAGGGACAGAGGATCATTCAGCAGGGCCTCATCCGTGTCGCCAACGTCCCCAACACTAGTCTGCTCGTCAACATCCCACAGGTGAGTCATGCGACAGACAGTCCAGTCGCATGGACTCTGTTGCTGTAGCTCCTTGGACTTTGTTGGGTCGTGAAGGCTGTGGACAGGAGTCTCGTGTTGCCCTCTGCCATCTAGCAGAGGGAGGGTGGGGTCATCAGGGGCTCCCCTTCCCCCTCCACCCACCCTTGCCTCTTCACCACCGCAGCCAGGCGCAAGCACGTGAGGGGAATGTCTGCAGATGTCCTTTTAGCGCCAGTGCATCTGTTTTTAGCTGCGTGTCCCTTCACCTCTGTACAGAGCCTCTGAGCTGCTGAGGGTCTGTTTCCACCTAACGGGTTGGGGGAAGATGGAACCAGGAGTGGCAGGCTGAAGAGCCTCATTGACAGATGGACTTACTGGGTCCACACGAGTGTTTGATGATGTGCGACTTAGCGTCTCTTCCTCCTTTGGCGTGGCTCATCCTTGCCTGCCTTTCTCAGATAAGATCGTGGCCAGCAGTGTTCTTCTGAAGTCAGGTTCAAGTACAGTCCTGCTGCCCCAGTGGCGATGTCCTGGGCAGGCCATTTCACCCACGCTGTAGACGCTGATAAATCCCTACTGTGTGTCATCCTGTCCTCGTGTCATGAGGATGGCACCCAGGCAAGCAGTGGTGATCCTGTGGCTCTGCTCCCTGAGGGGCCAAGGGAGGAGGCAAGGGGAACAGTGGAGAGCTGGCCGGTCAAGGCACTGTGGTGGCATCCTCTATACTGGGGGAGGGGTCTGGCTCCCTTGTGGAGACCCCTTGGGCCAGTGTCACGGGCTCCCTGAGGGCCATGGCCTGTTGCATACCAGTTGTCAGGTGTGTGCATTTTCCTGGGCATAGTTTACATAGCTTTCCTATTTCCAGAAAGGTCTTCAACCCCATAAAGCTGAAGGGCACTGGCACGGTCCGCTCCCAGTTTCGGGGAGAGTATTTGAGCGTGTCAGGTGGTGAGTGGGCTGGAGCGAGGAGGTGGTAGAGGTGAGCCACCAGGGTCCCAAAGCTGGTGAGTCCTGCAGGAGCAGTAAGGGCGGGACACAGCGAGATGCCTTGGCAGCCTTTGAGGAAGGAGGCCACCTGGACCCGGGCTGGAAGGAGAACCAGGCTGCAGTGACAGGAAGTGGCCGTGCGCCTGGGGGTGCTGGCTGCCAGAGGGGTGCCCACTGTGAGTGTCCTCCATGGATAGAGTGCAGCAGATCACAGATTTTAAAGTTCTCTGGGTATCAGCTAAACCTCAACAAGTTATTTGTAAGATGGGTCATCTCAGAGCAGCTGAGTTTAATGTCTCTTCTTTTGTTGCTTATTGATGTCAGGCAGCTCTGAGTTACTTTTAAGGACTTGTTAGTGTAGCTGATGGTGCCGACCTGGAGTACTTTTATAAGGACTTAGCGTGGCTAATGGTGCAGACTGTGGGGTTCTCCTCAGGGTGGGCCCCTCAAGCACCCTGACCAGGTCATTGTCTCCCCAAAGCCCTCCCCAGCATCGCTGAAGGGAACGACAGCCACCTCTGCTCAGGCCAACTCCACCCCCACCAGCGTGGCCTCCGTGGTCACCGCTGATTCTCCAGCCAGTCGGCAGGCGGCTGCCAAGCTTGCTCTGCGCAAACAGCTGGAGAAGACGCTGCTTGAAATCCCCCCACCCAAGCCCCCTGCCCCCGAGATGAACTTCCTGCCCAGCGCTGCCAACAATGAATTCATCTACCTGGTCGGCCTGGAGGAGGTGGTGCAGAATCTGCTGGAGACACAAGGTGAGGAAACCATGGGCCCAGGGCTGTTTTCTGTCTTGAAGCTGACGTTTCCATCATGTGAGTTGTTTCCGATACACAGTGTGTGGGGGCATGGCTGCCGTGTACGCACGGCTGTCTTGGAGCACACTGTGAACGATCTCTTCCCTCAGTTCGTCACTTGCTCCGAGGTTTAGATAATTTCTTTTCTTTAAGCTTTTCTTTGCATGTAGTTGATTTACAGTGTTGTGTTGGCTTCTCTGCTGTACAGCAAAGTGAATCAGTTATATGTATATCCACTCTTCCCTAGATTCCATTCCCATGAATGTCATTACAGGGAATTGAGTTGTTTCCCATGCTGTACATTAGGTCCTTATTAGTTATCCATTTTTATATATGGTAGTGTATGTATGTCGACCCCAGGCTCCCAGTTTATTGCCCCTCCCATCCCAGATCATTTCTTAAATGTCCAGTAGGCAGCTTCTTTCTGATGGGCCCTCCTCTGAGAGTTGGGGAAAGGTGGAGCTTTGCAGAGCCTTGGGTGCTCTGAGTTCCCACACTGGGGGAGGGACACCTATGCCTGGGCCTATGGAAATGGTCTGGAAAGCCCACCTGCATGATAAGAGGTTTTAGGAATGAAAGAAGACATATAGGCTAGTGAGGAGAAAGGATGCTAGAAAGTAGGAAGTCAGGTTTGCCTGAGGGAGTTGCCAGTGGGTGCTGAACTGGAGGCTCTTCTGTCCTTGAATTGAGCACGTGGTGACACCGATTAGCCAGCCAGCCTGGATCTCCTCCCCACGTGGTCTCATCAGATGTGCCGTGCCGAAGACGGGTGGACTCCACCAGGGGAACTGTGGGCCTCTGCTGGGCCCAGTGCAGAGCTGTGGGCTCTGACACAGCCCGGACCTGGCTGCACTCCTTTAAGGACTCCTTTGGGGTGAGGTCAGGTTGGCAAAGGAACTGCTGCCAGGCCTGTGTGGTGTGGCAGGCAGAAGGCTGCAGTGCCCGCCTGTCTTGCACTGGCCTGTGCTGGACACCTTCTCTCCCAGACTAGTCTGCCTGTGCTTGTTCTTGTTAGGGGTCAGTCTCCATCCCCTGTCGTCAGAAAACAGGCCCTAGCCACGAGAGGAGGCCCTGAGTCCTGCCTGAGGCGTCTCTGACACCGAGGGAAGCACAGCTGCCCGGGCAGCAGGGGCCACCTCCTCTCTGGGTGGACATGTGGACGGAGAAGCTCCCGGCTGCGGACCAGAGCTGGGGCCCGTGGAGGACCCCGGGGCTTCGGGCAGCATGGGCAGGTGGCGTCCTCCTGCTCTGTGGGGTGACAGGAGCCCCCTAAAGTCAGAGCCCCCTCTGCAGCCCCTCAGCAGGTAGAGGCAACTCAGCCAGGCCCCAGGCAGGATGGGGAGGCCAGGGTCTCCCCACATCATGGTCCGTAACGCCAAGAGGCTGTTGAACTTTGAGTGCTGGCCATGGAAGAGGTAGGAACAAAATGCAGAGTTGCCCCTTAACGCACATTGGATGGCGTGTGTGTGTGTGTGTGTGCGTGTGCGTGTGCGTGTGTGTGCGTGTGCGTGCGTGCGTGCGCGCACACTGAAGAGAGTATGACCCCGTGCCTCAGCAGGCGCTTTTTGTGGCTTCCCTGGTCACCCCTCTTGGAGCTGGGTGCCACCAAGTTCCCATTTCCCAGGGCACCTGGTTATGTGTCTGACCAGCCATGCACAGTCACTTCAGCTCCCTGTGCTGTTTCTTCTCAAGACAGTGGGGTCGGGGTGTCCCCTCAAAAGTTTGTTGTGAGGCGTGGACACCCTGATATGCACGGGACACTAAGCACAGTGTCTGTCATGAGCGCTTGCCTAGATGACTGGTCCTCGGTTACCTCGCCCACTGGCAAGGGTGGCATCACCTTACAGAGGGGGGCCTGGAGTGGCCACCATCTCCTCCCCAGGTGATGCAGTGCAGGAGGCGGGGAAATGTCTGCTCTGTGGGTAGGAAGGATGATCGGGAGAAGCCAGGTGTCTTTGAGAGTTGGTATCAAAGATGCCGAGCCCACAGTGTTTTCTAAAGTGCATCAGCATTGCTTCTGCCAGCAAAACTTCTGGAGGCTGGCCCTGTGTCTGCACACAGTTGGCACCCAATACGTGTGCCGAATGAACAAACGCTGGGGCTTTGGTGTCCTGGTGCCAGTTGGGCCCGTGGCCCAGGGCGCTGCCGGCGTCCACCTGGGGGTGGTGCGGGCTCTGGCTGTGCTGTTTCCGTCCCTCTGACGTCAGCCGCACTTGTCTCCCTGCAGCGGGCAGGATGTCGGCCGCCGGCGTGCTCTCCCGGGAGCCCTACATGTGTGCGCAGTGCAAGACAGACTTCACGTGCCGCTGGCGGGAGGAGAAGGGCGGCGCCATCATGTGCGAGAACTGCATGGCGTCTAACCAGAAGAAGGCGCTCAAGGTGGAGCACACGAGCCGCCTGAAGGCCGCCTTCGTGAAGGCGCTCCAGCAGGAGCAGGAGATCGAGCAGCGGCTCCTGCAGCAGGGTGCCGCCCCCGCGCAGGCCAAGGCCGAGCCCGCCAGTGCCCCACACCCTGTGCTGAAGCAGGTGAGAGTCCCGGGTTGGGGCCAGAGCCGCACGGGGGCGTGCACACGGACATTGCCCTCTGGGAGAGGGGCCTTGTTCCTCGTTCCCTTGGCAGGGAGCTGTCGCTAGCAGGCAGGATGTTCTGGCATTCTCTCCCACACTCGGCGATCATCTCCCTGGTTGTTAACTGTGCGTCTAAATTGCATTTAATGGTGGCTTTTGGTGGTGAAAATACTAATTTGCAGTTTCTTTAGATTTTGTAGCTTTCACTTGCAGTGTGCCGGCTGACAAGTACTTCTTGTCTAAAAGGACTTTTCTGAAAGCCACATTGAGCTGCAAAAGGGGCGTTGGAAGAAATGTTCTAGCTAAATTAAGGAGAGAAGCAAGTTTGAAATCAAATTTTTTTGGCAGCCCTTTTTTTTTTTTTAATGTTTTGTTTTCCTACCCCTTGTAGACCCAAAGCTCCCTGTTAGCAATTTTTTGTGTCCTTGGAAGTCATTGATAATTCACTAACAAACTCATCTTCTCAAGATCCCTACATAGTGGGTGGCGGTGCTGCCCTCAGGAAATTCCTGTCCTGGTGGGGACTCAGCCTCCCACGGCCATAGCTGCTGCCCTTCGGTCACGTGGTCGCCTGAGGTCAGCCTCTGGACACTGCTGACCTCGCTTTCAACCCCCATTTGTGTAGGTCATAAAACCCCGGCGTAAGTTGGCGTTCCGCTCAGGAGAGGCCCGCGACTGGAGTAACGGGGCTGTGCTACAGGTCAGAACTGGGGCGCCGGGAGCCCCCTGCGCCGCACCACCAACCAGCCCTCACGCCCCGACCGTGACCACGTCAGTCGCCGACTGTCACGCTGCCTGCGTCCGTCTGTCCGTCTGTCTGTCTCTCGCTCTCTCTTTCCCTTCCTCCTTCCCCTCCTGCCTCGGTGAAACTTACCTAGTCTCCTGATGTTGGACTTCAGGGTTCCCGTGTGGGTGGGAAGAGGTCAGCTAGGTCAAGGAGAGGCTGAGCTGAGCACCGTGCCCTCCGCGGCCCTTCCCTGTGTGAGCCGTGGCCCTCTCTCTCCCCCGCAGGCCTCCAGCCAGCTGTCCCGGGGCTCGGCCACAACGCCCCGAGGCATCCTGCACACATTCAGCCAGTCGCCCAAACTGCAGAACGCAGCCTCGGCCACAGCCCTCGTCAGCAGGACCGGCAGACATTCCGAGAGAGCCGTGAGCGCTGGCAAGGGCAGTACCACCTCCAACTGGAAGAAGGCGCCCCTGAGTACAGGTGGGCGGCCCCCCGGGGGGCTCAGCGGGGGGACCTCTCCAGGGCGGGTCCATCCCATCCTTATTTTCAACAGAGGCACGCACACGCCCAGGTTGTGGCACCAGGGCTCCTGAACCCATACCTGTTTTCTTAAGAGCAGCTGCCTCTGAGACTACAGCCTCACCTCTCTGTTCACTGAATAGGACACCCTGAACTAGCGGTAGCCCTGGATAAATAACTAATCACGCTTGGTATCTCCACCCTTATACCTAGACTCTCAGCTCTTGACCCAAAATGTGGGACAGAACCAGCTGAGGCAGTGCCCGCCTCACCCCTCCTCCTTCCTGCCACAGAGAACGTTTGTTTCTGCTGTTACTGCGTACCTTTCATGGTGTACTGACCCCATCCTTCATTCCCCACTCTGGGGGGACCCCTGCCCGCTTGGACAGGCCAGATGGTACAGAGTGCAGGATAGGATGAGAAAGGAGGCAGGAGGCGGGGACCCTGGGGAAGTGGGTGGGTATCTCAGAAACAGCTTGGGGAGGCCGAGACCCTCCGGGCCGCTCCCCGGTCTGCCACAGCTCCACCTTCCCTAGGTTGTCCTCGGGTCATCCCCACACCACTTTTTCTGATTTTCCTTGTTCATGTGCTGGCCTTGAGATGAACGTTAGATATTTCTTGTGTCTTGTGTTCTGGAAAGTGAAATGTCGGGGTGAGTGTGCTCTCCCGTCTCCCTCCCCAGCCCACCCCCAGGTCCCTATAGGAAGAAGAGGCACCCTCATGAGAATCCATCTCAGTAGTCAGAACTGGAAGAGGACTGTCAGTGGAAATACAACACAGAAAAGCCGTCTGTGCCTGCGGCTGACCATGAGTTAGAAACACGCCCGAAGAGCAGAGCGTGCTGGAGGGTGGGGAGGGCTCATCCAACTGCAGCAGAATCCAGCCCTCCTGGAGAGCAGAGAGCATTTATGAACATGCCAGACAGAGATACTTTAGCTCAGCACGTTTGAGATGGCAGCAAAGAACTCATAGGCTGGTCAGAAGATTTCTTTTTTGGAAAATTTGAAAGTATATGAAATAAGTGGGAAGAGTCAAATAGGAGGCTACATATGTGTGCGCGGTGATAGCGCCCATGGGAAAACTGCGTACTACGGGGAGCGTTTGAAAGAGAGCACGAGGGAGTAAATAGTTGCTGTCTTCAGATACTTGTACGATTCGATATCAAAGTGTCATGGCTTAGGAGCGGCACTCCTGATCGCCCTGGGTTTCTGGACGGTCGTTTGAGGAAGGTGGGCAGGACCTAGGCTGGCCTTGCATGTGCGTGGAGCGTTCTGTGGCGCATTCTGTTTGGAAGTCTTCTTCCACAAACACACTTGGCGCCACAGTGTCGGGTCCCTGCTGCTGCTGGGACTTCGGGACAGTCTTTTGCTGCATGCCGGCCCAGAACCCAGAGGGTGCTGGTTGGAGGGTTCAGGGGATTCCCCAAGCTGGGCTTTGGGCCACCTGTGCTCAGTGGGCCCGGCCGAGGCGAGGGTCCTCCCTGGAGCCCCCCTGACCCCCTTGGGGCCTGTTGCTCTGTCCTGTTGCAGGCGGGGCCCTCGCATTTGTCAGCTCGAGCTTGGCGGTGCACAAGACCTCTTCAGCCGTGGACCGCCAGCGGGAGTACCTCCTGGACATGATCCCACCCCGCTCCATCCCCCAGTCAGCCACGTGGAAATAGTGCGAGCCAGGCCCGGTGGAGAACAGGCTCCCTCCTCCCTCCCACCTGGCCCCACCACCCTCCGCTCAGAAGACACCCCGCTCCCCAAGAGGGCGAGCGAGCGCAGGCCACGCTGCAGAAGTGAGAGCTCATCTTGGCTACAAAGTCTTGTCACGTCATGGAGGGACGCTTCACAGGTGGACCAGGATTCATACTGGGGGACCTTTCCCGTGGGCTTCCTTCCTTTCTTTGCCTTTAGTTTGCCCAACACCAGCAGAAAAGCGGACCTCGGGGACCGGCTCTGCTCCTGGCCTTCCCCTTCAGCCCCTGGCAGGGCTCATGGACGGCGCACCCTAGACACTGTGACACGCTCGGGCAGCGGTGCCCGGCGCTGCAGAAGTTGAGCGGAGCATTGTTTTGTTTTGCTTTGTCCCCGTCTTAGCCTCCTAATCTCTGACTGCCTTTCTTCATGGCAATCCCTAGGTTGACAGATTTTTTTTAAAATCACCTCACGATGATGGAGTTAAATGTAAACTGTGCAGACCCAGGGTTCCCTGCCAAGCACGACCCCGGTGCCCTGGAGGCTGGGCTGCTGACCCCCAGCCTTCACTCCAGCAGAAGGCCTCTGCTGCTGCTCATCCCGGAGACAGCCTCCGACCTTCCACACTTACGCAGAAGAACAAACTGCAACCCACACCCAGCCAGAGAGCCTGGGAGCCTGGAAGCCGAGTGCCGCCACCTGAGTAGGGAGGGGAGAGTCGGCAGCCACACCCAGAGCTGGAGCAGGAAGTCGGAGGGGCCGGCTGTGGTGTTTTTTTGTTGTGGTGGTGATTTATTTTATTAAATTTTTTCCTTTTCTTTTCCTACTTACTTTGATGGACAGCATCCTAAGCCCTGGCCTGTGCTCCTGTCAGGTGTGTCCGCGTGGGGAGGCACCCCCACACCCCCCAGACTTCAGGGTCTATATTTGGCTCTAGTTTAGAACCTTCCCTTACAAAGCAGGGCCATGCTGCCAGGGTTTGCCTTCAGACTTTTTTTTTTTTTTAATCCTCTAGTGTCTGCAGAAATGTCTTACAAAGGATCAGGTCTGCTCTTAGTTGTGTTTTGTTTTCTCCCACTCCTTAAAAATCAGTCCATGAGGAAAGAGAAGCTGTTGAGTGTGTGCTGCACATGGGCCCGCTCTGTGCAGGTGTGAGGGTGTCACGTGTGCGTGCACACGCGTGTGGAGATGGGGTACGCTGCTCCTCACTTCAGCCCCAGCCCTGGTTTTCCTGTCCATGCAGTTAGGGACTTAATTTAAAATTCTTACTTTGTAGGGCCACCTTCCTCAAATACACTGCTGCACCATTCTAATAAAGGCTCATTTAACCCCCCCTCATGTTGTGTGAATATCAGTGTGTAGAAGACATTTTTGACATGCAATAGGAGACCTAGTTTTGCAAAGCGTTTGAATTTTTTGTTGTCTAAAGCCCTAAATTTCTCACTGATTTTTGTTTTGAGTGCATAATGAAGGTGGCCTGAAGGAGGGGAGGGCTGGAGAAGGGTGGCTTTCGTTCCAAGATCCAGGGATTTGGGGAAAAAGGGGAAATTGACCTTCGGGGGAGGGGGGAGTGGGGAAGGGTGTGTTTTTACACCAAAAAATCAAGAGTATGCAAGCATTTCTATTCCTCGCATTTTTCTGTGTGCCTGGCAAATAAATACCTGTCTTATACTACTCGAGCTGTTAGCTCTCTCTGTTCGATGACATGGGCCAAAATTCCCAAATCCTACAAGAAGGAGTGCCCAGCTGGCTGACCCGGGCAAACTGACCTCAGTTCTATGCAGCAGCTCAGATGTCTTGGCCAGGGTTACCTCTGCACTGGGGGATGCCCAGAGTTGCTGCACCCCCACAGAGGTTGACTGGGTCTGTGACTCAGGCTCAAAACCAAGCCACTCGCATTGGCCCCGAATCCTCTCCCCATCACTCTCCACCGTGCTCAGGATCCACCTCTCCTCACCTCATCTGGCCAGACTTCTCCAGGCTACTGACTAGACCTTGTGAGCTGAGTACAGACTGACCGCCACAGGCAGAGGACGCGGTGGCTGGGCCCTGACCCGTTCTCTGCCTCCTCCAGCCCAGCATTTGCAGGAACATTCCCATGGGTAGGACTTAACTGTGACATAAATGTAGCTTTTTAAAAAGGGATCAAGAAAAAAGGGGGGGGAATCCAGAAGGTGAGATGCCTTAATCTTGATTCATTTCCCCTGTCTCAAAACTTCTGTCCCCCTCTTTTTTCCTTTAGTTTCCCCTTTGAATTGTCACTCCTATAAGCCTCAAGTGCATGGTTCTGTGCTGAAATGTATAATGTTATTAAGAAAGGGCATTAAATACCTTTCAAGTATGGGAAGGATGTTACATTAAAGGTATTCTCCCAGCCCCAAAGCCCACCCCTCAAAATGGGCCATGGTTCTGGGAGTCTAGGCTGAGAGGATCTGGTACCCAGGAGAACCAGAGAATGTGGGGGCCCTCAGTCCCAAATGACAATTGTAACTGCCCAGTAATCTGACAGGAACCCCCAGTGGCAACTGGAAACTTCAGAACGTCAGCTGTCACGTGGGCTGGGGTGCAGGGCTCACCAGGCTCCCTCCCCGTCTGAAATGCTCACACAGCTAACTGCGTCTGCTCAGAGCTGCCCATGGCTCTGGCCATCCCGACTGTCGTGGGGATCCTAGTCTTCAGTATCCCATGTGTATCTGTTGGGACCCACACCTTTGACAAGGTCAAGAGTGACTGCTCTGGGAGGTAGGGGTGGGTGGCGGCTATGGTCTGGAAGCAAAAGTTCACTCTGGTGCAGAAGGAATGAAAGTGGCGACAGGACACCCCTGTGTGGCTGAGTGGCCCACAGGTCACTCCTGTGGATGGAGAGACACAGGGAGGAGTTTTCTATATAAATAATACATTCTCATCACAGGGGTGTGAATAACGGGAAAGACAGCCCTTGCTGCTCTGCCATAGGATTTTTCTTTGATGCCTAGTTATGCTGCATATGGCGTTTGCCTAAAGAAGTTGGACTGAGTTTTTTTTTTTTTAAAGACAGCTAAAGTTTTATAATCCTTAAAGGGTAATAGTCACACCAGTGTAGGGTATTTGGGAGGTGGTTTGTTTTGATTGGGGGGAGGAGGTTGTCACTTGTATTTATTGTGACTCTAAGTCTTTGATGATAATGTTAAAAAACAAAGTGACCACCAAACCGGCAAAGAACTTCTAATGAACAAAGGCGCTGGAATCGATGGCTGTACATTGTGTCATGAAGTTTTAGAATCTGAAGGACAATAAAGAAATGGATGATGTGTTGGCTGTATTTTTCTTTTTGACTGCTCGGCCTTGGTATCCTGCATTGTTTTCCTCCCAGCTTTGGGGCAGCTTGGAGACTTGGGGTGGCAGGGTGAACCTTTCTTAGCAGGTAAGCAAAGGGTCAGACACTTGTTTCTTGGGCTTCTTTCAGATCTCACTTGCCATGGAGATTTACTCTTCCCCAACTGTATGCTTAAGTTGAATGGCTCAGTCGTGTCTGACTCTACGACCCCATGGACTGCAGCACGCCAGGCTTCCCTGTCCATCGCAGAGTCGGATATGACTCAGCGACTGAACAGAACAGAATGGAACTGGATGTTGGGGCTTCCAAGGTGACACTAGTGGTAAAGAACCCATCTACCAGTGCAGGAGGAAGTGCAGGGATTCGATCACTGCAGGCATAAGTGCAGTGCAGGGATTCGATCCCTGGGTGAGGAAGGTCCCCCGGAGGAGGGTGGCAACACACTCCAGTATCCTTGCCTGGAGAATCCCATGGACAGAACCTGGCAGGCTATATAGTCCATTAGGTTGCAAGGAGTCAGATGTGACTGCGTGCAAGCACACACTCAGCTGGATGCTACAGTCTTACACAAAGGGTGGCGCTTTGTGGTCTGTTTACCCACAGGGCCAGCAGAGGGCTTGCAGGGAGAATGCAGTGAATCTGCCCCTTGGCTTGGGTTCTAGCCACCAACAGCCTCCATCCTAGAGAGGTGGGCTACTGTGGCTCAGTATTGGGAGTCTGCTGCAGGACAGTGATAGCGCAGTGTGGGAGCCACAGGGCTGGCTTTAAAAGGAACAATTCCTGGTGTAAATTTGTTTTCAGGGGTTGACACACTGTTTCAAAGTTTTACTCACAAAATGAAATCTGTAAGCACTTTGAACTCCAATATGCATAAAATGTCACCTTGTTTCCCTAGGTGCTTTTGTTCATTTATCTATTTATTGCTGCCACTTGTTATTGGGGCATCTCTGCCTCCAGCCTGGGGTCTGACTTCCCTTCCCTGCAGCCATGGCTGGCCTGGTCTCACCTGGGCAAGGCACAGAACTGGTACAAGACACCCCTGAAGTTAAACTCCAGCCTGTCACCTGTGACACGTGCTGACTGGCACCCACACACCCCGACACTGACTGAGAGAAGCCCACTTCTGGGGTTCCACAGCCCCCTCTTCAAGTGAGTCTGCTGGATCAGGCACCCAGGCTCCTCAGTGGAGGGAGGGCAAGTCAGGCATCTTCAGATAACAGGTGGGACACCAGCCTGGTCCCTGAGACCCTGTCCCCTCTTAGCTGAGTCATGGGTGTGGCCATGAGGGGAAGGAGCCCCAGGCCCACTGCTTACACACAGTAGTCAGAGGGCACAAAAAGGCATGTACCATGCCCCAGCCATTGGGGTCACACCTTGGGAGAGGGTGAGGTGGGAAAGAACGGGGCCTCATGAGAGGTGACCTTTTCAGGCCAAGCCTTGCGTGAAGAGGAGGGAAAAGCGCTGGGCGTGGTGTCAGCCTGTGCAGAGGCTCAGGTGAGAGCAAGCAAGGCAGGCTGAGGACAGAGGAGAGCGGTGTGACTGGACCTTGGGGACAAGGGGAAAGGACGTGGGTTTTTTTCCTGAGTGAGCAAGACATTTCCCTCCTCACCCCGCTTCTTGCTCTGTAAAATGAGGTGGTTGGGACCACACCCTATTTGAAGGGAGTGGAGGGAGAGTTGGCACATAATCCCCAAGGCACCAGAGAGCCACGGAGGGTGAGGGAGCAGGGGTGGCATATGGCCAGACCCAGAAACTGACCGCTCTTCTCAGGGCCTTGGGCTCTGGTGGAGGCAGACAGGATGAGCACCTAGGGCGCTGTTCCCATGTCACTAAACTCTAACCTCGTCACAAGCAAAATAACCCCCAACCTTCCCCAGACCCTGTGGGGCCCCTCTCCAGACACATGCCCCTGTTACTTCTGTGCCTCCTTTCCCTCTCCATTCCAGCTACAGGGGTTCCTAGCATTACTCAAACACACCAGCTCCACCTCGGGAACACTCCTGTTGTTTCCGGTGTTTGATTCCTTCCCTTCAGTCCCTCCTTGCTCACCCCCACCTGGCATTTAGCACAACTTACAATTATCTTATCTTCACGCCATTCTTTTACTTTCCACTTGCTCCCTCGCTGGGGGCACGGATGGATCCAAGCCACTTGGCTGTGTCCCAGTTCCTTGTACACAGCGGTGCTCAAGAAATGCCTGAATAAACAGAGCATGAATGAGAAAGCTCGAGTGGGATGGGGGACAGGAGGGAGGAGGCATGTGCATACCTATGGTCGATTCATGGTGAACGGCATGAAAACCATCACAATATTGTAAAATAACTATTCTACAATTGAAAAAGAAGGAGCCCGGCAGACTCCTTCGCCTCACCAAGGAAGGGGCCAAACACTAAAGAGAGCTTCCACCACCTCCCTACCCAACTTCAGACATATCTGGGTGCCAGTCCTGGCTGTTCTTGGACAAGTGATACCTATGTGGGCCTCAATGTCCTCTTCTGTAAACACTGTTTCTGTCTGGACAGGCTTCCCCCCGCCCCTTGCTGTCCCATCCTTAAACACCAGAAAGGTGCTGGGGTCCTTGCTCCCCAATCCAGCACCTCCACTCCCAGGGCCATTACGTTGCTGAGGATGACGCCAACGCCCCTTCGAGTCTGCCCAGGATGGGGAACCCTCAAAGTCTCTGTTTGAATCCTCCTAACTCCCTTTTCAGACCTGGAGCAAGAACCCCCACAAGTCTCTCTAAAATGGGGTGCCCGTGCCTGCCTTTCCCCGGGGAGTGATCCCCTCCCCCACTGCTCCATAAAAGGGGGCCATTGCTAGAGCTAGGTCCGAGAAAGAGCGAGTTTATTGCAAGTTCCAAGGAGGGCAGCGCCTGGAGGGCGGCTTCCCTCACCGGTACGCGAGGCTGGCTGTGGATCGACGCCCTCCGCGCGTCCGCTCGCCGGCAGCTTCTCCAGGCAGCCACCGCCCACCGCATAGCGGTCGCTCACCCTGCACCAGCGCAACGTTTGTCTCCTCTCATCCGGCCCCCTCCTGGGGCCTTCTCGCCGGGAACCGAGGGAGCGCATGCGCCCTCCTGCTCTAGGGATCACGGTGGAGTAGTTGGGTTACAGACAGGGGCGACTGCGGCCCCCGGCGTCGAAGAAGTGGGGAAGGGGAAGGGCGCGTGCACAGCGGTGCGCGGCGGCTTCGCGGAACTACCGAAGCGCGCTTCTTGCGCGTGCCCTGTGCTTGCACAATGCTCGGGGCGGCGGGAACCGTGGGAACCCCGGCTTCTAGCCGGAGTCCCCCGCACGCAGCCAGCCGTTGCGCGCTATTTGGCCCGCGGAGGGCCTGGCCGACGGACTGAACTGCAGCAACTCGGCTATCAGTGCTTTGCAGCGTTCAGATAGCTCGAGGCCGTCGGGGTAGAGAATGCCGCGCTTCTGGCGTCGGGGCAGGCCGGCGATGTCCGAGTCGTCGAAGGGCATACACCCGGTGACCATGACGTAGAGCACGACGCCCAGGCTCCATACGTCGTACTTCTTGGGGTCGTAGGGGATGCCCAGCAGTACCTCAGGCGACGCGTAGGCGGCAGAGCCACAGTAGGTGGTGCTCAGATCCGGGTATCCGTGAGCCTGACGGCCGAAACCGAAATCGGTGAGCTTGACGCGGCGCTCATCGGGGCTCAGCAGCACGTTTTCGCACTTGAGGTCGCGGTGCACCAGGTGGTGGTCGTGTAGGTAGCGCACGGCACCGGCGATCTGCGCGAAGAGGTCGCGAGCCTGCCCCCCGGGGATGCGCCCGTTTCGCTGCACTGCCTGCAGTAGGTCGGTGGCGGCCGCCTCCATCACGATGTACAACTTCCCGTTGCATACCTCGATGAATTCGAAGACGTGCACGATGTGTGGGTGCCGCACGCCCCGAAGGATGGACAGCTCGCGTGGCAGGAACTTGTTGACAAAGTCGGGCGGCGCGCGCCGCCGGTCCACCACTTTGATGGCCACCGTGCCCTTGTATTTCTTGGACGTGGCCACCTTTACCTTGGAGTAACTGCCCTCTCCTATCGTGCGGCCCAGCTTATAGCCGAGTTCGCTCAGAAGCTTGTCGCCCGACATGGTGGCGCCTGGGGCGCGTGGGGAGCAGGAGGCGGCTGCTGTCGGGGGGGCGGCCGGACTCCGATCTCGGGCCTAACCCATGGCGCTTGGCACCTGCACACCCGCACCCCCATGTGCCCACTCCCCGGCCCCCGCCTCCGCGGTGCCTTTTATTGCCCAGGTAACAATTTCTGCCTTGTGAAGTGACCGGGCGTCACCCTGCCTCGGGGTGGGGGGGGCGGGGGCTGACCCCGCCCCGTGGTGCTCTCCCCAAGGCCCTACGGCTTTGTGACTCATAATCGCTCTGAATGATCCAGTTCCCCAGGAGAGGACACTAGCAAGGCGTCTCGACCGTCACGGGAGTGGAATCCGAGCCTGGGGTTGGGACGGCTCCTCAGGAGTTCGAATCTGAGCTGCAGCCGGCCCCAAACTCCGTGTAATCCAGTCCCAACCCCACAGAGTCCTGGGCTGCCCGCACAAGGGGGGAAAATGGGACGATACCTGGCTCCCTCGGGAGCCTGGGGTTTCTAACTGGCCTCACATTGCCCCAGAGGGAAGGTGAGTTGGGAAGGCCCTTTAGTGCAAGAACTCTGGCGACCAAACGGGCTGCAGCCTTTAACACCGACCGAGCCACGCCTCCGTCTAGGAGAAGAGAAAATAAGGACATTTTGGGCGCAGGTGGGGCGCAGTCGATCCCAGGCCCAGCTGCGGAGCTCTCGCACGACCCGGGTTCGGTGCAGCGGTGCCCTAGGTTTCCCAGTCGAGTCCGAGACCTGCGCTGCCGCTTCCGCCACACTCAGCATGGTGTCGGCCGCCTTTGCGTCACTTCCTCCTGCGACCGGAAGTGCAAGGTCCTGCAAGCATGGCGGCGTCGAAGGTGAAGCAGGACATGCCTCCGGCGGGGGGCTACGGCCCTATCGACTACAAGCGGAACCTTCCGCGGCGGGGACTGTCGGGTCAGTGTCAGGGGTGTCAGGCTCTGGGCGTTGTAGGCGCCGCGGCGGGGTCGGGACGCCAGGGAGTCTAGCGGGCCCAGGTTTCCCCGGCCTATGACAGGAGGCGGAGCCCTGGGATCCCCCAAGCTTCAGAACTAACAAAAATGAAAACTGCTGCAGTTTGTCGACCGTTTACTAAGCCCTTTGCTTCCTTCTCGTAAAAGCCCAGAAGGTCGGTCCCGTTAATTATTTCCATTGATTAAACCGAGAGAGGGCTTCCCCGGTGGTTCAGCGGGTTAAGAATCCGCCTGCAATGCAGGACACACAGGAGGCTCAGGTTCGGTCCCTGGGTCAGGAAGATCCCCTGGAGGAGGAAATGACAACCCACTCCAGTATTCTTGCCCCAAAAATCCCATGGACAGGGGAGCCTTGGCGGGCTGCAGTCCATACGGTCGCAAAGAGTTGGACGTGACTGAGCGACTAAGCACAAACTGGAATGAGTTTAGCCCCCGCCGGGAGCCTTCCCGCACGTTTCCCTTTCACAGGTAGGGAGACTGAGACACGAGAGAGGATGCGACTCCCCGCAGGGCCACCCAGAGCAAAGCTGGGGCCGAACCTGGAATACCCAGGGAATTTGTAAGATTTTTCTGTGGGGGATGGGAAAAGGTTCTGCGCAGTGGTTCCTCGCCGGTGGCCCCCACCTGCAGGATATCCCAGAAATATGGATTCTTCTAATTGTCAAGGGCTCTAAACAACGTTTTAAAATTTTTTCACTGGGGTCAACACAAAAACCCCAAGTAAGAGAAAGTAAAAAACGCGCATACACTGCACCCAAGATTCACAGAAATACAATGTCAACCAAGTTAAGAGTGAATATTTGGCTGTAACTCACTGAGCTTTACATTTAAAACGTGTGCATGTTATGCAAATTATGCCTCAATTAAAAAGCAGAAAAAAATTCATGGGCATGATTTTTTTAAATGTTATCATTAAGACAGAGAAAAGTTAGTGTTAGGTTAAAAACTCAAGCCTTCCCTTGCTCTCTACTGGCTTTTTCGTAATTTGGAACAAACTTTTTCCATAAAGAGCCAGGTAAGTATTTTCTGCTTTCTTGGCCAGATAGTCTTTCTCCCCTCTTGCTTTTTTACAGCTTTACCAACCTGAAAGTGTGCTTAGCCTGAGGACCATACAAAAACAGTTACAGGTTAGATTTGGATTACTGGGCACTGGACTCTAGACTCACTCCTAGGTTCAGCGAGTACAATGCCATCTGTCTCATCTTTTCTCAAAATCTTAGCACCCAGGCTAGAACACTCCTCGGGTGTGTGGCATGAGTTCTGTTTATACACGTGTACTTCTGTGACCTGTGTCCAGACCAGGCTGCACAAGAACCTCTTTTATTTTGCAGTCCCACCTGTGGCCTTGATCCTGTTCCTCTCAGCAGTGCCTGCTGTGTGCCTTCAATACCCCTGCCTGGGTCTCCTACTCTCAGCCCGTTACACCCGCTTTCCCTGTTGCACCTCCAGACCACCTCAGCCTTTCCTGGCTGCAGAGGGAGGAGGAGTATAATCCTTTCTGAGGTGTGGTCTCTGTTTATGCACCTGCATCTAGCTAGTGTACCCCCATTTAGTAACTGTTGAACGCGTCCTTAGTGCTGGACTCTGTGCTGAGGAACTCGCAGCTGAGGAGACAGACACATTGCTTGTAATTTCCCATTGTGGCCATTGCTGAGGCCCAGGATAATTGGGGCCTTACTGAGCCAGAATGGGCAAGAGGACCTCTCCGAAAAGGAGTTGCCCAGGTAGGGGGAACAGCAAATGTAGAGGCTGTTCACTCTTATCCTGCACCCTGCCCTCATTTCTGTCCTCCAGCCTTATCCACTGCTGCTTTCTCTCCATCCGTCTTGCTCTTGTCCAGGCACCGTGACCCCAAGCTTGGCACCCACTCCCTTTTTCTCTGCCTGGACCACTCACTGCCAGCATGCTACAGCGTGCCAGGCTGGCTCAGGCCACCCTTGATCCACACAGCTAGTGAAGTGACTGTTTCCCCTGGTCTCTCACACCCAGCTCTCCTCTCTCTACACCCTTCTGCACCCAGTGAGTGGCCCTTTTTTTTCTGGTATCTTTAACATTTTAATTGAGATTCACATGCCATACCGTATAATCACCCATTTCATGTGTACAGACCGATTTCTAGTCTATTCCCAGTTGTGCAGCCATTGGAATGATCTAAATTTGCATTTTCATCACCCCAGAAGAAACGATGTACTGATGAGCAGTCGCTCCACAGTCTCCCCCAGCCCCTGACAGTCACTGAGCTGCTTCCTGTCTCTGGGGATTTGCCTCTCATACACATGGCGTAATTAACGATGTGGCTTTATGTCTAACTTTTCTCGGCATTTTTTTTTTAATGTATGTATTTTGTTTATTCATTTTGGGCTGTGCTGGGGTTCCACTACTGTGTGGGCTTTTCTCTATTTGTGGTGAATGGGGGGCCACTCTAGTTGTGGACATCATCGTTGCGACGTCTTCTCTTGTTGCGGAGCGTAGACTCAAGGGTGCGTGGGCTCAGTAGCTGCAGCGCGTGTGCTCATAGTTGTGGCTGCTGGGCTCCAGAGCTCACACACTCAGTAGCTGTGCAGGGACTTGGGTGCTCCGCGACGTGTGGAATCTTCCCAGATCAGAGATGGAACCAATGTGTCCTGCGTTGGCAGGCAGAGAGTCTTGACCACTGGACAGACAGGGAGGGCCTCTCAGCACACTGTTAGTGTGGACGTTGTAGTATGCTTCCGTGCTTCCTTCTTTATTATGGCCAAATAACCTTGTGTGGCTGGACGTTTCGTGTGTCCATTTGGTATTCAGTGGACATTTGAATTGTTTCCATCTTTTGCCTGTTATGAACAGTGCTGCTGTGAACATTCTTGTGTGGGTTTCTGTGTGAACATATTTCCTTTCTCTTAGTTTTGAAGTGGGGTTGCTGGGTCACATGGTAACTACACAGTTAACATTTTGAGGAACTGCCAAACTGTTTTCCAAGTTGGCTATACCAAATTATGTTCCCACCTACAGTGTATGGGCATTCCCATTTCTCTGTGTCTGGACAACACTAATTGTTTTCCATTAAAAAAGATTTTAGCCATGCTAGTGGGTGTAAGGTGGTGTCTACTGAGGTTTTGATTTGCATTTCCCTAGGGACTCAGGATGCCGAGCACCTTTTTTTAAGAGTTCTTTATATATTTTGGATACCATTGCCTTATCAAATACATGATTTGCAAATACTTCCATTCTGTGGGTTGTCTTTTCAGCTTGTTGATATTGTCATTTGCAATACAAAAGTTTAACATTTCAACAGGGTCCAGTTCAACTGTTTTTTCTCTTGTCACTTGTGTGGCCAGTGTCTAAGAAATCATTGCCTTATCCTAGGTCACAGAATGACTTTGCTGTTTTCTAAGAGCTTTATAGTTTTAGCTCTTATGTTGAGGTCTTTGATCCATTTTGAGTTAATTTTTGTGTGTGGAGGGAGGGAGATGCACACTCTATTCGTTTGCATGTGGCTACCAGTTGTCCAATTTGCTGAAAAGACTGTTCTTTCCCCATTGAATTATCTTGGCACCCTTGTCCAAAATCAATTGACCGTAAATTTGAGGGTTTATTTCTGGACTCTCAGCTCTGTTCCATCAATGTACATGTCTGTCCTTATGCCAGTGCACACTGTCTTGTACACACAGCTGCGTGGTAAGTTTGAAGAGCCCTCCAACTTTGTTCTTTTTCAGAACTATCTCAGCTGTTCTGGGCCCTTGCATTTCCACATGAATTTTCCGAGCTGCTTGTCAATTTCTGTGGGACTGTGGGGGAAGAAGGGATTCTGATGGGAACTGGGATGAATCTGGGATGGAGACTGCTGCCATCTGAACAATGCTGAGTTTCAGTCCATGAACACAGGATGCATTTCTGTTTATTCAGGTCACCTTTACACACGGCCTGCACCCTTTTCTGGGTATGCCCTCTGCCCACTGCCCCATTGTCGCCTCCCACCAGTTGAGGCGCAGACACCCACGGAGGGCCTGGGGCCTCAGCCTCACCACTGTTGGTGAGGACAGATGAGTTAGAGGAGAGGTCACCTTACCTCTTGTTGTTTAGTCCCTCCGTCGTGTCCGACTGTGTGACCCCACAGACTGTAGCCCGCCAGGCTCCTCTGTCCCTGGGATTCTCCAGGCAAGAGCACTGGAGTGGGCTGCCATGCCCTCCTCTAGCACCTTGCCTTAGCCTTGGAATTTATCTTACAGATGGACCCTCACAGGGGCGCCCAGTGTTGGGGGTAAGAGGCCCTTACAAGGATAGTCTAGGTCTGTTCTCTGGGGCTGGGTTAGAAGGAGAAACCCCTGAGCCTCTCTTCAGAGAATGAGCAGCTTAGATGAAACACTTGTCACCCAGCAGAGAGAACGCTGAGTGCCCAGCGCGGGTGGTCAGCCGTTGTGTAAGAGCCACGGGGGCACTGAGGGCTGGTCCTGGGCACTTGGGCCTCTCAGGAGAGGCCCTGCTTCCTGGTTCCTGAGTGCAGGAACCAGGGTGCCCCATGGCCTCGTCCCCTGTAACTTTGGAATGTCTTGCCTTGAGCTTGTGTTTTAACAGGTTGAATTAAAAGGAGTAAAAAATTGAGCCAGTTTCTCATTTATCTCCGGGTCCAACAGAGGTGCCAGATGGGTCTTGTGCTAAGCCAAGCTAAAGAAGAAAGAGCCCACACTCTGCCCCCGACACGGCCCAGGGTGTGGCTTTACCAGCCATTTGCGGGCCCTTTGCTGGGTGTTACATGCGGCTCAGGCTGGCTGAGCTTGTGAGCTCACCCCAACAACCACGAGTTCCATCCAGAGGAGAGACAAGGCTGGAAAGACAAGAGGGCATGGGACGAGCCAGCCCCAACCAGGCCCCAGGCATCCAGACCTCCCTGAAGACCCCAGCAGGCCCACAGCCTGTCACTCAGAATTACAGTGCAGGTGCCCCCGGGGGCTCAGTAAATATTCATTTCAGCCTCTGTCTCCTGGGGTCCCAGGAACGGGGCTCATCCCATGGCGCTGGGAGCTCAGGGGGTGGCCGGGTGGCCCCTGCCGGGCACTGCCTGCCTCCGGCAGCCCCCTCCAGCCTCTGTGGGCAGCACCCGGGGAGGTGGCCCTAGCAGCCGGGCCCTCCGTGGAGCCAGGACCCAGCGTGAACACCATCCTTCACCACGGGGACCAGCTGGCTGAGGGAACTCAAACAGCCTTCCTGTCTGTGGTGCAGCCCAGGCCACCCAGCCATAACCATTTAGACTGCAGGCTCGCCCACAGTCTCTGCCCGGCCTGTGCCTTCCAGGAAGCCTGGCATGGGGCTGAGGTCTGGCAGCCTTGCAGCCTGGTGTGCCCTCCCCGCAGAGTGGGTGATTGGGATGAAGCGCGGCCTACAGTTGCCGGGGAGGGGGTGTCCACGGGAGGGGCTGGTGGATTCTACACAGAGACAAAACACGCAGGCCAAAAAGAGGCGTTAGAAACAGCCCTGGCTGTCTGGGAGGGGCTCCGTGAGGGCTTTCGCCTTCTCCCTCATTCCTGCTTCTGAAGTACTTGCTGTGGGTGGGTTGTGGGTTAGGAGAAGAAGGGTCAAGGTGGCCTGTCCCTCAGACTGGTGCTGAGCGGTGCCCTCTCCCTGCAGGCTACAGCATGTTCGCCGTGGGCATTGGGGCCTTGCTCTTCGGGTACTGGAGCATGATGAGGTGGAACCGTGAGCGCAGGTAGGCCCCGCACTGGAGAGGCGGGTGGGGACTTATGCCGTGGACTTGGGGCTCCTCCAGGCCCCCCTCAGCACCTCAGGGAACACAGGACCTGAGCTAGCGAGTCCATTTCTGGGCTCTACCTTCAAGGAGTGACTGGCTAGGAAGTAAGAAGCTTGCCTCCGGGTGTTCACTAGGTACCCTTGAGCCCCACCCCCAGGTACCCCAAGGACCAGTTTGCATAGCCCATCAGGCAGAGGCAGAGGGACAGGCCTTGTTCCTCAGGAGGCGTGTCAGCGGTGCCCAGGTAATGGTGATATGCCGGCTTCAGAGGCTGATCATACAAGACAATGGCCGGGCCAGCCACACAGGCCTGAGGGTCCCGGGTCTGCAGTGGCCTTGGTTTGGACTGAGTTTGCCAGCACTCTGTCAGATGGCTCCTCCTCACTGGCTCCCAACCAGCCTGTCCCCCCACCTTCCCCCACTCTGTGTCCTCAGCACCCACCTTGGCCTTGCTCACCCCTCTACAAGGGCAGTGATGGAGAAGGCCCAGCACATGGAGGGCATTCTGCTTTGTTTAGTGAACACCAGCCCCCCACACTGGACAGGCAAGACCAGGCCCAGTCTCCCGAGGGTCACCGTGGTAGCCATGGTATGTGACTGGTGAGGACTCCAGCCCCAGAGTCTGGGCCCTGGCGGTGTTGAGATGGAGGTAGAGTTCCTTGGGACCCTTCCCTGTGCTGCTGTGACATTCATGGTGATGAGGGGACAGGATCAGGGGCCACTCCCTGAGCTGCGTCCCTGGGACCACTCTCCACACTCCCCCCAGCAGACAGGGCTGGTGAGTTAGAGATGCCAAAAAGCAGGGAGAAGAAAGAAGCTGCCCATGATACTCACGCCCCCCCACCCCGGTTATTTTGAGATGAAAGGGATGTGGTTTTGTAAGGCCCAGAACCTCATGATGAATGTTCCCCCCAGTTCACTGCAATCATCAGGCCTGGGTTATTTTTAGGGTTTAAAAAAAAAGTTTTGAACTGAAAAGAAAGTGTGAAGCCAGCAGTCTTGTGGACTGATGCCGCAGACTCTGCCAGCTGCGTTTCCCCACATCCTCCACGCCCATCGCAGGCTGCTGGTGGACTAAGCTCGCTTCCCCCTTGCTTGCCTCTGCCTCTCCCCCAAGCCCCGTCCCAGGGTAATGCGCGTCGAAGGGCTGCATTGTCTGCCCCCACCCCACCGCGGGCTGATCTGAGTATTGGTTTTGGGGTTTCACAGGCGTCTACAGATCGAGGACTTTGAAGCCCGCATTGCGCTGATGCCTCTGTTGCAGGCAGAGAAGGACCGGAGGTAGGCCGCTGGGGTCAGGAGGTCACAGGTCAGAGTGCCCCAGCCTGCACCAGGGGACGAGGCCAGAATACACGTGGGGATCAGCAGCCATGACCTTGTACTCTAGGGGCTGCTGTCGTCCGGACCCCACATTTGACTTACAGGAGAGACCCAAGAGGGAGAATGAATGTTTCTGGAGGAGGGGGCTTTGGCATCGGAGGGCTGCAAGAGTTTGCCAGGGGGAAAGAAGTAAAGCAGAGAGATCAGCCTGTGTGGGGGGCTGAAAGCCGTGGGAGTGATAGCTGGAGGAGAGGCAGGTCTGGCAGGTTTGTTAGGCAGGGGCCCCTGGGAGGAATCAGCCCTGTCCCCCACCTCCCACCTTGTCTCCCTACAGGGTTCTCCAGATGCTTCGGGAGAACTTGGAGGAGGAGGCAACTATCATGAAGGACGTGCCGGGCTGGAAGGTTGGTCCTCAACACCCCAGGGTCTTGGCCACTGCAGAAACACAGCCTCCCACAGAAAACCTGGGGCTTTGGGGGAGTGGGTGCCAGGTGCCAGAAGGAGAAGGCTGTTCCAGGTAGAGGCACAGGGACTGCCAGGCCTGGTGGGGTCCCAGCAGGCTCGTGGGACCCACCCATACCCCTCCATCCCCACAGGTGGGTGAGTCCGTGTTCCACACCACGCGCTGGGTGACTCCCATGATGGGTGAGCTCTACGGGCTGCGCACGAGCGAGGAGATTCTCAACGCCACCTATGGGTTCATATGGTACACGTAGGGGCCTGTGCCCCAGAGACTGCTGGACCCACGTCCCCTCCCCACTGGGAGAGAATAAACGCTTTGGAGACTGGCCTGCTTGTGTCCGAAGGACTGAGTGATTGGGGGTGGGGGATGCCGGAGGAGGTGTGGGTACTAAACAGAAGATGCCAATGGGATGGCCCCTGGATCGCCCTGCAGCGTTGGCTGCCAAATGTGCCTGGACTTTTTCCTGCCTTTGTTGAAACCCTGCTTATCAGCAGCCAGCCTCTTCAGACTGGGGGTCTTCTCCACTGGGGTACCGGGTTGGTGGATGTATGGAGAGTGCTGGGCTGGAGAGGGGCGCAACAGAGGCGGGTCCACTTGCACCCAGGCCAGGACCTCGTAGCTGGAGTAATGAGCCCGTCGCTGTCCCACCAGACTTTGTTTCCCTGCCAGTATTCGGAACTTTGGGATTCCCGCCATCCCATGGGCAGCTCCACTCCTGGCACAAAGGGGTTAAGTCCACTTGCACTTTACAACCAATGGCCATGCGCAGCGCCTTCGCGGCGTCTCCTGATTGGCGGACACACACAGTGGGCGGGAGGAGGGGACTCCCCCCTCCGCCCAGGGATGCATTTAAAAGGCTGAGGCAGTGGTGGCTCCCTGCGTGCACAAAGATCACCTCCGCCATGAGCAGCACGGATGGCCCGGAGCTAGCGGAGGCGCCCGAAGAGCGGTGTTTCCTCAGGTCAGCCACGGAGAGGGACCAGAGGGAAGCAAGGGCGTGGCTGGAAGAAGGCCTGGGGAGCCAGGGGCTGTATTTGGGAGGCAGAGGCATGGCCAGGATAGGGAGCGGGGAGAATGCCAGGCCCATTGGAGGGACTAAGCCTGCGGCTGTCAACTCCTCCAAAGCTGCGTTGCCAGGGAAACGGCATCTGCAGCAGGCCTGCCCCTCATGAATTATTCATCAGCATCACTGGTTGCTCCCCTCTTCCCCGACCCCCGCCAAACACACAAAACCTAAGCAGGGCCACCTCCTCTTTCCATCTTTCCTAGGGACCCTGGAGCCATGCCCCTTGTTACCCATCTGGGAAGAGCTGCAGGCTTTCAGCTCCTGAAATGCTCTCACCCTTCTTGGCAGTACCCCCTGCTACTAAACCCTTGTTTAGAGAATAAAACTGAAGACTGAGGAGGGAAGCCTCTGGCTGAGCTCGAATTACAGCGATTTTTAAATACACGGGCCACTTGCCGCTGGGCTGGTGAATTTGGGGTCCAGAGCTGGCTGCTGTGGTCGTGTTTCCACCTGACCTTAAGTCATTCTGTTGTGTCCTCCTCTAGTGTGTGCGATACGGGACCCCAAGCCAGGCTGTAGACCTCTCTCTAAACCAGACCCCACAGCCCTTTGTGCTGCCACCTGCCCACTGTCCACTCAGCCCCTCTTCTCAAGGCAGGTCCTGTGCAGTCCTTGGCTGGTATCCAGACTCAGCTAGAGACCCAGAACATGCGAGGCAGGGGGAGGAAAATGTTCTAGAAGCTGGAGCTGTGACTTCACCTGGTGTGGGGGACGAAGGGGCCTCAAATGCCAACCGGGGAGTGATGAGGTGCTGTGTGTTGGGTAGGAGTGGAACACGGGGAGAGGAGGCCAAAGTGGGAGACATACTGGGGAGCATGAGGAATTTGAATAAATATTCTCTGAATGCTGGGGAGGTTTGGGAAATCTGGTGTTCAAGTTTTCAAAGCCCCACGGCTCATGTGGAGTTTGAGGGGACGAGACTGCAGTAGCAGCCAGGTGAGCAGTGACGGAGGAGGACTGGTGGGCAGAGGCGTGAGGGTGGAGAGAAGCAGATGGAGCTGAGAAAGCAGGCATTTGCTCCTTCTGGGGCTGGTGGGCAAATCCTGGGGCTTTGCAGCTCCTCTCCTGGGGGCAGAGGTTGGGAGAAGCAAGAGGCACCCTCATAAACTGAGCACCCTCGCTCCTCAGTCCCAAACAGCTCTGCCATATCCCCTCCCTGACTTGGAGCAGCTGCTGCCCCAACCCTCAGGTTCCTGGACTGCGCTTTGCCTGTGGAGTCCCGGTTGTCACTCCGGTGACCAGCTAGGCAGGAAGATAATGGAGTTAAAGCCTCTCAGTCATGTCTGACTCTGTGATCCCATGGACTGTAGCCCACCAGGCTCCTCTGTCCATGGGGGTTCTCCAGGCAAGAATACTGGAGTGGGTTGCCATGCCTCCAGGGGACCTTTCCAAGGGATTGAACCCAGGTCTCCCACCTTGCAAGCAGATTCTTTACCATCTGAGCCACCAGGGAATCTCAGGAAGCCTCCACATGGAGGCCAGAGGCCAAATCTTCAGAACCGAGGGAAAAAAGAGGAGGATGGTGATCTTCCCCAGCCCTCCCAGGGGGCTGCAGAGCTGTTGCCAGCTGAAGATGGGGGAATGAGCCACGTTACCGCACGCGGGCTTTCTCTAGTGGTGCGTGGGGGCTACTCTTTGTCGCAGAGCACTGGCTTCTCATTCTGGGGGGTTCTCTTGTTGCAGAGCACAGGCTCGAGGTGTGTGGGCTTCAGTAATTACAGCTCGCAGGCTCGGTAGTTGTGGCTCGTGGCCCCTGAGCACATAGGCCTCGGTAGTTGTGGCATGGGGCCTCAGTAGTTGTGATGCATGGGCTTAGTTGCTCCGAAGCATGTGGAATCTTCCCAGACCAGGAATCAAACCTGTGTCCCCTGCATTGGCAGGCAGATTCTTATCCACTGTGCCACCAGAGAAGCCTCTGGGCCTCCTTGCCCTGGGGGCGCTCTTCATATGGCCCCACCAGGAGCTCCTTTTCCCTACCTGGTCCTTCAACCTACAGCGTCAGCCACAGACAAGTTTGGGGTTGAATGTGGCTCTGCTTGCTGGGGTCACGAGGCATGTCACCTTGCCCTAAGCCTCCATCTCCATCAGTGTGACACCCTGAGGTGTGTCTGACCAAGTTTCTCAAGCCTCACTCACTCTGCCTCTCTTCTGTCTCTTGAATCTGACAAATTCATTTCTACCACAGGACCTTGACCCTCATTGTTCTTGCCACTTGGATTACCTCCCACGGCACTCCAGGAAGCCTTCCCTGACATCCCATCCCATAGAAATCCTAGCTTCCCACCTCCAGCCCTTCTGCCTGGCCTGGTCACACTACAGAATTAGCTAGGTTGTAGTCTCTTGCTCACAGAATTTAAGAAAGGAACCTCAGGATTCATCCCAGTAAGCCTCTGCCTATCTGTAGGTCAGCCTCGGCTTCTTTCCTCATACCCTATCCATGGCTCTGGAGACAGACTCAAGGGTAGAAGCCTCAGTTTTCCAGTTTGCTTCCAGTTTAACTCTGGGAAAGCCATTTTACTTCTCCTGAGTTGTTATATATTCTTCCAACTCTTCTGAACCCGATCCTTTTAAAGTAATAATGATAATTATTATTATATGTATCATTATTATTATATGTATCATTATTATTATACTCAAGGGTGTGCTAATAAGCTGGGGGCAAGTGCTCTTCTTCACCTGGGCAGGGTCCTGGCTAGGGAAAGCTGGCATCAGGCTCTAGACTCTGCTCAGCTGCTCCAGCCCCTGATTCTGGCATGAGGAACATCTTCCCATCCTCAGTGCCAGCTTTTCCTCTCTGAAGCCACCAAGCCCATGTCCCTTGGAAGGGCCCCTAAACTGAGGCTGGGGCCCTGCTCTTAGAAGGGCCCAACACTTGGTTTAACGCTCTGCCATCACCATCTTAGAATTCTTAATAACTATTGATCAAGGGGCCCCACATTTGCATTCTGCACTGGATCTCAAAAATTATCTAGCCTGTTCTGCCTACACTTGGGCAAAGGAGGAAGAGAGCAAGGCTTGGAGAGGAGTCAGACCTGTCACTCAACAAGCTGGGGGCAGAGCTTCACCTCAACTGCATTGGCTCCGTCTCTCTGGCCTTGATGATTTGAATTTTTAAAAATGAATTTATTTGAACTTCTTTTATTTTTGGCTGCACTGGGTCTTTCTGGCTTTGTCTGGACGTTCTCTAGTTCCCGTGAGTGGGGGTTCCTCTTTGTTGCAGTGCCCGGGCTTCTTATTGCCATGGCTTCTCTGGCTGCAGAGAAGCACGTGGGTGCTCGAGTGCAGACTCAGTAATTGTGACGCATACACGTAGTTGCTTTGTGGCATTTGGAATCTTCCCAGGCCAGGGATCGAACCTGTGTCCCCTGCAATGGCAGGTGGATTCCTATCCACTGTGCCACCAGGAAAGTCCCCAGTTATTTGAATTTTATCACTGCATCTAAAGAAGAATCACCAACGAGTCTCATGGCTGCAGTCCCCACAGCCACCACCTCATGTGAACCATTAAAATCTTCTGCAGCCTTTAAAACCCACCTCTCCCAGGCACCCCCAGTCCAGTCTGCCCCCTCCAATGACCCTTCGGTGGTTTTCACTGCCTAAAATCCACACATTGCCCCCAACAACTAAGTCCTTCATACTCTGTTACCTGCGCTGGGTTCCTCCTGCCTTGGGGGCTTCAGGCATCTGGGAAAGGCCCCCATCGTTATTGTTGTTCGGTCACTAAGTCATGTCTGACTCTTTCTGACCCCGTGAACCACAGCACTTCAGGCTTCCCTGTCCTTCACTATCTCCCGGAGTTTGCTCAAGCTCACGTCCATTGAGTTGATGATATCATCCAACCATCTCATCCTCTGTCACCTCCTTCTCCTTTTGCCCTCAACTTTCCCAGCATTAGGGTCTATTTCAGTGAGTCAGCCCTTCTCATGCGGTCGCCCAAGTATTAAAGCTTCATCTTCAGCCTCAGTCCTTCCAATGAATTTTCACTGTTGATCTCCTTTGGGACGGACTGGTTGGATCTCCTTGCAGCCCAAGGGACTCTCAAGAGCCTTCTCCAGCACCACAGTTCGGAAACATCCATTCTTCAGCGCTCAGCCTTCTTTACGGTCCCGCTCTCACATCCATAGCTGGCTACAGGCGCCCGTGCTCCGGGGCAGTGGAGCCAACATGCAGTGCCGTGCGCGCCCTCTGCCACCAGGGGGCTCCCGTGCCTCAGGCTTGTGTTCCGAACTCCCGCTGCCTTCCTGGCAGGCCTCCGTTCAGCCCGGCTTGGGACAGATGAGGAAACTGAGCCGGGGTCTTCAGCTCTGGGCGCGAGGGCGCGGGTGGTGTCAGGGGCTGGCTCCGAGCACTGGTGGCGCATCTCCGGCTCCAGCTGAGTGTCTGTCTCTCAGTCTCCCTCTCCGTCTCTCTGTGTCTCCCCACTCTGACCCTCAGTACCGCGGAGGCAGCGGCCCTGGAGCGGGAGCTGCTGGAGGATTATCGCTTTGGGCGGCAGCAGCTGGCGGAGTGGTGTGGCCACGCCAGTGCCGTGGCTGTGACCAAGGTACCTGAGCCCTGCTTCTCGACCTCGACCCTGGGCAGGTGGCCGGCTCACCGAAGCGGAGGCCCGACCGCATGAGCCCCCTGGCCAGGGTGGTCATTTGTGCCCTCAGGAAAGCCCTCGTGGCTTGGGGCCACCCCAGCCCATCACTCAGATGAGGGAACCAAGGTCCATCACTGGCCCAGGCCAGGGGGTTGCTGAGCGTCAGGACAGAGACAGGGGTTCCCAGAGATGTGGAAGCAACAACAGAGATGGGTCTGGGGTCCTTGACTGGCCTCTCTGCCACCTCCTGGGTCTTGAGCAGAGGGGACACCCGCTTCCTAAGTCTGAGCACCCCCTAACAGCTACCTGCCACGGGTCCAGGAACTGAGGCCCAGAAGGGTAGGAGTAGAGCTATATTTGGCTTTGGGACAAATCTCCAGGCTTCAAAGTGCCTGCAAGAGACCCACTGCTATCCAGTGGTTCATGTCATGTTGCCAGACCACGCTGGGCCTATTTCCTCGTCTGAAAAAGGGTAATAAACTGACACCAATGAATAAACACTAACTCTTTAGGAAAGTGCCCAATTGAGTCAAGGCTCCAGCAGGTAACCTCTTCCTCCCCTTCTTCCTCTTCTTCTGATCACCACTGTATACTTTTGAAAAAACTTCATATCTTTCTTTACGTGGACTCAACTGTTTTTTAACTTAAACGTTCCTATTTCCAAGTGAAACATATCCTGAGTGAGATGCTCAGAGGTAAGAAGAACAATGAAAATCAAAGCCACAAAAGTAAACCCAGTAAAGTAACCTCATGCTTGGCTGTTGCAGACCAACCATCCAGTTTTCACACTGAAAGCTTTGTGTCTGTCCAGAGGCAAGCCAGCCACGTCTGACTCTCCCTGGCTAGGTCAGGTTTGGGGCTCTGGGCATGGCGTGGTGGGGTCATAGGTATGATCAGGGTGAGTCAGGACCTTGCTGAGACCCTGGGGAGGAGACTCAAAAGGAAAGAACTCCTTTGGTGTGGTTAGAAGTTAGAGTATAGTTTGGCCCCCTGGAGACCCCACAAGCCCGTCAGAGTCACTATTACTCCTACGTGATAGAGGTGCTGGGAGGAGAGTGAGCTGAGGCCACGCAGAGAGACAGGGCTGAAACTCAGCTCCTGCGTCAAAGAGAGGCACAGAGAGTCTGAGAGACAGAGACGGAGAGAAAGAGAGACACATGGGCGAAGACAGAGACTGGAGAGAAACAAATATAATATTTTTATCATTACTTTGAAAGGGTCGGGCCCGGAAGATTTGGAAGAACACGTAACAACTCAGGAGAAGTAACATGGCTTGCCCAGAGTCATGTAGGAAGCAAGCTGCAAAACTGAGCCTTCTACCCTTGGGTCTGTCTCCAGAGCCATGGATGGGGTGTGAGCAAAGAAGCCAAGGCTGACCTATGGACAGTCTGAGAGATACAGAGAGAAAGACAGGGACTGAGGACAGAGGCTAAGGGAGAGGGACAGACGGAGAGAGACAGGGCATGGCGGGTTGGAAAAATACCTCCCCCCCACCTCCCGCCCCCAACTCTGGGGCCTCCTGGAGGGATGCAGGCCTGGAAACATGGGCGGGGGAGGGGCAGCCACTGCAGTGGAAAAAGGTGGAAGAATGTCTGCGACTCAGGCCGAGAATAAACAAACCGCACTCCAGGCTAGGGTGGTGGCAGGACGCACGTTTCTCTGCTCAAGCTTGAGAGAGCCTGAGGCAAGGACTCCGCGTCTCCACCAAGGAAACTGAGGCCCCTAGAGGCCCCGTGCCTCCCCCAGGATACTTCTTCCCCCAAGTCTTGTCCTCTTGCCTTCTGGCCTGAGCCCTGCTCCTTGCTCTCCCCCGGGCCTCAGTTTCCTCCCTGGACTGAGGAGGAGTTCCAAACACTGTGCCTTTGCCTTTGCTGTGCCCCTGCCAGGTGTTCCCTCTGCCCACTCTCTCCCGGAAGCAGAGGACGGTGCTGGTCGTGTGCGGCCCAGAGCAGAACGGAGCTGTGGGGCTGGTGTGCGCGCGGCATCTGCGCGTGTTTGTGAGTAGCAAGGATGCCCTTGGCCTCCCAGGGTCACACCCACACCCGCTGCCCCCCCTGCATCCCTGAAAATATCGCTGGCTCCTCTGGTCAGTGTCCTGGGGGGAGACAGGCATGGCAGGTCACAGAATACGCCCAGTGCTCATGTTGGGCAGTTCCTGCCAAGCTGGGAGCAGAGGCCCTGTGGGGAGCCGGGGAGGATCCCTGTGCTGACCCCCTCCTGCTTCCCACAGGAGTACGAACCCACCATCTTCTACCCCACGCGCTCACTGGACCCCCTGCACCGGGATCTGACTACTCAGTGTGAGAAGATGGACATCCCCTTCCTGTCCTATCTGCCCACAGAGGTCAGCTTGGGTGGCAGCCGAGGGGTGGTGGGGGACAGTGCCCCAAGGCCACCCCCTGACCCTGCCTCTGCTTCACTCTCCCAGGTCCAGCTCATCAATAACGCCTACAGGCTGGTGGTGGATGCTGTGCTGGGCCCTAGTGTGCAGCCGGGCGAGGTCGGGGGTCCCTGCACACGTGCACTGGCCACGCTCAAGCTACTGTCCATCCCCCTTGTGAGCCTGGACATCCCCTCAGGCATGCCAGGTGGAGGGGGGGGTATGAGGGGCAGGGAGGTGGGCTTGAGGGGAGGCCCCTATACCCTGGTTTCTAGTGATCCCAGTCTGTTTGCCCACCCCGAGCATGCTTCCTCACCGTGGATGGACTCTACACTCTGGGTGAGGGCGAGGGTCATGTCAATCTTTTGGATGGGCAGTGTGCAGGCTGGCGCCCAGGTGACCCTGGCTCCCCTCCCCCTTACACCCAGCATGGCATGCCCTCTGCCCATCCTGGCCCAGTCGCCCAGGCAGACGTGAGCTCACTCGGCAAAGGCCTCGCCCATCCTGGCCGCCGCCCCATGCCTGTTGGAACCATTAGGCAACAGGCAGACGGAACAAACAGCTGCTAGCCAGCCGGACCCTCCATGGGGGCAACCAGACTCTGGGGGACATCCCGTGGCTTACAAGACCCCAGGGTCATGCCAACAGGATGCCACAGAGCTGGGAATGGTGGCTAAAGGAGGAGGTGGGCTGCCTGGTCGGGGGAGAGGCTGCAAGCTGGTGTCTGAACAGACAGCCTAGGACAGAGGGGGTCACCCTGTTAGGTCAGGAGGGGTTATTAGTGGCCCCTAGTCTGAGGGTGGAAGCTAGGGTCAGAGAAGGCAAGATTAAAGTCAGAGGGAGGAGGAATTCCCTGATGGTCCAGAGGTTGCGACTCTGCACTTTCAATGCAGGGGCACGGTGTGAGCTCTGGTCAGGGAACTGAAATCTCACATGCTGCACTGTGTGTGGCCAAAGAATAAATAAACACACATTTTAAATAAATAAAAAATCGGAGAGAGGAGGCTTTCAGTTAGCAGCCCCAGACAGGTCAGAGGTGGGAGAGAAGGCAAGACCCCAAGTCTGAAGGTGGAGGCTCATTTGAGATATGGCAGAGGCTATGGTCCAGTGAGGAAGGGGGTGGGACCTGCCAAGCCAAAAGGGAAGATCTAGTCTGAGGATGAAGGCAGGTCAGAGGGAAGTGTCTCTAGTCAGAAGGAGGAGGATGGATGCTCACGTTGCTAAGGGCAGGGCTTAGCTTCAGAGGCAAGAACCTGGCGCAGAGACAGGTCTGGTGGGGGAGGCTTGACTGAGGATGGAGGTGAGAAGTGTATTCCGAGTAGAGGGTGGGGATCTGGTCAGAGGAGGCTGTGAAGTCTGGGTGGAAAGAGACTTCTGTCTAAGAGGGGGAGCTGAGGACTGTTAGGGAGGGAGGGATACAGACAGACACAAGGTCAGAAGGCAGACGCACAGGTCTGATTGGGAAGAGCAGCAGGTAGAAATGTAGTCTGGTGGCAGAGGTTGAGTCAGATGGAGGAGGAGGATTGGGTAGCAGGATGGGAGCAGAGACAGACAAATAAGAAGGCAAAGGCTGTGTGGTCAGAGCGGGAGGGAAACATATCCAAGGAGGGAGGAGAAACTGGTCTGAGGGTAGAGGCTCGGTTTTATGGGGAGGCAGGTCTGACCAGGACTCACGTGTCAGAGCCGAGGCCGTGCAGGCTGGGGAAGGGGAAGTGGGTGGTGGGCGGCGGTACTCCTGAGAGCGAGCACCCCTCCCAGCTCCGGCTCTCCGCCTCCCACCCTTTCTCCCTCAGGCTGGGACCCAGAGACTGGCGGCGACACCGAGGACGGGCTACGACCCGACGTGCTCGTGTCGCTGGCGGCGCCCAAGCGCTGCGCCGGCCGCTTCTCCGGGCGCCACCACTTCGTGGCTGGCAGGTTCGTGCCCGACGACGTGCGCCGAAAGTTCGCTCTGCGCCTGCCGGGGTACTCGGGCACCGACTGCATCGCGGCGCTCTAGCAGGCGCCCGCGCCAATAAACAGACGTACCACCACCGCCCCCTCGCCCGGGCCTCCTCTGTGCGCCGCGTCTGCCGCGGGGGCGGGCAGCCTCGGGGGGGAGCTTCCCACCGGTCCTCCGGCGGCCCGAGGCGGGAGGGATGGAGGGCAGACGTACAGGGGACTTCCCGCTGGCCTCCGAGAAGACTCGAGCCAGAAGAGGGGCGGGTAGATTCCGGGTGGGATTGATTTCCAGCCTGCTCGGGCGACCCAAAGCCACCTGAGTCCAGTTGAGACCCGGGGGAGGGTTTCTAGCCGCCTAAAGGGCTGCCTAAAGCCTCAGTGTCCGGACGGCGTCAGGCTCTGTTCCAGGAGGCACTTTCCGACGTGGAGAAGGGAGGGTGGGCTCAGGAAGGGCCTGCCAGTCGGCGACGAGGGGACGCAGGCCAGCCGAGGGCGGAGGTGCAGCCGGATGCACCGAGGGGGTCGCCCCAGAGGGGCGGTCACCCGAGTCACCTCGGGCCCTGGAGTCGCTCGGACGGGGCGTGGCCTGCGTGGGGCGTGGCCTGCGGCCGCGTCCCTCCCCCATCCTCAGCCCCGGCGGCCGCCAGACCCGCGGGAGTCCGACCCGAGTGCGCAGCGGAGCTGGGACCCTCCCTCCGACCTTCGGACCTGGCCATGGCGTCACTGCCGACACTGCTCTGCCTCTGTGCTGCCGCCGCACACCTGGCGGGGGCCCGAGGTGAGGCGCCCCTAGACCCCCGCCCAGCCCCTCCTCCAGGCGCCCGAACGTCTGGCAGAGGACCTGGCAAGCAGCTGGAGCCTGGAGACAGAACCAAGGGACCCACTCGCTTCCCCCACGCTGCAGCCGCGTTTCCCGCCTCGGGAGTGGAGTGAGGGGGCAAGGAAAAGATGGAGCTCCATCCGGGACCACCTTGGGGCAAGAAGGGACTGCAGGGTATCCATCTCAGCCACAGCGTTTGGGCCCTGAATCATCCAGTCTTGTCCCCAGGATGAAGGGGTCAGAACTGTCCCCTCTCACCTAACTCCTCCCCTCTTGCACACACACACATACCAGTCAGAAAAGAAACCCCCATCTCTGGAACACTCAGTGGAGGCAGGGACTGGGCCTATTTTTCAGATGGGGAGACTGAGACTCCAAGAGGGAAGGGACTTGTCTGTCCTTGCCCAGCCTGGCTATCTCAGACACCTCGAGGCCAGAGAAGCCAGGCTAGATTCCAAAGACTTCCCCTTGGCAGCCTGGGCCCCGAGTGCAGGGATGTAAGGTAGACTGAGGGAGCCAGCAAAGGGATGAAGGAAAATTCAGATCAAGATGAGGGCAGAGAGGGGTAGAGCCAACTGAACTCATGGCCATTGAACACAGTGGGAGAACTGGGTCTCGGGGACTGAAGTGGACAGACTTCCCCAACCTAAGGGGCTGTGTCCAAGTGAGGGATGGGGCTGTGAGAGATGGGGTGGGGAGGTCAGGGGAGGCTTCCTGGAGAAGGGGAGGCTGCTGTTCTTGTGGTCCACTGAGGTTGGAGTCTGGCCTCTCCTCTGTGAAATGGGAGAGACCCTGGCAGCACCTCACATACCAGGAGCTCACCGAGGTCTCCCCTCCAACTCTCGCCACATCTCACCCCTTTGATAGGTACTCTCACTGCTGAGGAGCCCACGGTGACCCCATTGGGCCTTGAAGGTTCATTGTTGCGCCCTGGCCAGCCCTCGCCAGCCCTGGAGGACTGGGAAGGTGAGTCAGTTTGGGTCTGAGTCCTGGTTCTGCTGTGGGCTCTGTGTGAGCTCTGGCTGGTGGGGTCATGTGAGAAGGGGGATGTGAGCTGAGTAAAGAATGCAGTAGGTGCATTCTGGGCATGGTGGCCCCTGGAAGTGGTGCCCTAAGAGGTCTTAAGTTTTAGGAGCAAGGAGAGTCCGGGCTATTTGTCCAGGAGGAAACCAGGGAGGGTGGGGTGGAGTGGCATGGTGGGACAACCAGCTCAGTTCAGTCAAGGAAGCAAGAGTTCTGGTACCCAGGTCTCTTTCCCAGCTAGGAAGGTTCTATTTGACTTGCTCTTGAATCAGGAAAGGAGTGAGCACCCCCGGGGGGCTGATGGAAACAGAAGCTAACCTGTGAAAGGCCAGACCCTTCCCACCTCTGGCTTCCCCCAAACTGAGGGAGCTTGATGGGTTCAGCGGGCAGTAAGCAAGGTCCATTAGTGGGTTTCCCTTGGCTCAGATGGTAAAGAATCTGCCTGCAATGCAGGAGGCCTGGGTTCCATCCCTGGGTTGGGAAGATCCCCTGGAGGAGGGCATAGCAACCCACTCCAGTACTTGCCTGGAGAATCCCCTGGACAAAGGAACCTGGTCCGTGGGGTCGTGAAGACTTCGGCATGACTGAGCGACTAAGCACAGCACAAGCAAGATCCCAGTTGGCACTCATGGGGGCCTGGGGAAGGGCTGCAGAAAGGCTGGTCTCAGACGGGGCTCCTCCTGCTGCCCTTACATCACCTTATCTCTCAAGGGTTCTGAATTTTGAGGGTGGGGGTTGGTGACGCAGTGGCAAGAGCTCAGCTTGCTCTCCTGGGCCAGCTCAGGTACTGAGCAGAGCAGCAGAACTAGCGGGGCTGCAAGAGGAAAACAACCTTCCTTGATCCCTTTGCAGCTCCTTCTGTGCTGGAGGGCTCTGAATCTGGGAAGGCTGGGCTGGCCCATGCACTTTTGAGCGCAGGGCAACCCGGATTTAAACGCGAAATGGGGGTGGGCAGGCCAGAGTTTTCGCATGAATTGATGGGGCCCGACCGGCTGCTGCCCGGGTCCCAGCGCGTGTGGTGCCCGCAGAGGCCAGCGAGTGGACGTCCTGGTTCAACGTCGACCACCCGGGCGGCGATGGTGACTTCGAGAGCCTGGCTGCGATCCGCTTCTATTACGGGCCAGCACGCGTGTGCCCAAGGCCGCTGGCGCTGGAGGCGCGCACCACAGACTGGGCCCTGCCGTCGGACGTCGGCGAGCGCGTGCACTTGAACCCCACGCGCGGTTTCTGGTGCCTCAACCGGGAGCAGCCGCGCGGCCGCCGCTGCTCCAACTACCACGTGCGCTTCCGCTGCCCGCTCGGTGAGGCGGGGCTCAGGGGGCCGCGGGGGACTGGCGGGAGGTGGAGGACGCCTGGATGTACGGTTCCAGGAGCGGGCAGGACCGAGAGATGTGGGCGTGGCTAGAAAGAGGGGGTCCTTTAGGACCAAGGCCACAGGAGAGGGCTGGAGCCGGGAGCAGAGGGGGCTTTGGAAGGGATGGGCTGAAATGGTGGGGGCCCAGGTAGGGGGGGCAGGAAGCGGCCCCCAGGAACGCATCACTCTCTTGCTGCCCTCATTTGCTCATCTACAAGAGCTTCGTCCTGTGAAAGCGTGTTTTGAGCCCCAGACACGTGTGAGACGCCGAAAGAATAGCTCCGATGGTGGGGGGAGAGGGAGGCCCAGGGGTTGCTGGCGGTGGACATTCGACCGGTTCGCCTTGGCGGGGAGAGGGTAGGACTTCTCTCTGACTCAGATGCTAGGAGCGTCCTCCAGCCCCACACTGTCACCAGATTCTAGGTTTCTGAGGTGGGCGGCCACCTGACGCCCCCATCCCTGCCCTCTCTCCAGAGGCCACGTGGGGTTCGTGGGGCCCGTGGGGTCCCTGTTCGGGGAGCTGCGGGCCAGGCCGTCGCTTGCGCCGCCGCCGCTGCCCAAGCCCCGCGGGGGATGCATGTCCCGGGCGTCCCTCGGAGGCGCAGAAGTGTGTGAGGCCTCGGTGTCCAGGTAGGAGGGGCGGAGCCTGGAGGAGATAGCCAGACTAGAGGCGGGGCCTGGATGTGATGGGAGCGGGGCCAGTTGGGGAAGTACCTAGAGGGGCTAATTAGGGTGGAGTCTGATGGGGAGGTGCCTGGAGGAAGGAGGCGGAGTCTCGGCATAGGGGCGGAGCCTGGAGGAGCAGAACTTGGACCACATGGAGACCGGCTTTTCCTTCCCTTCTGGGCCCCCGAGGAGTACTGGTAAATGTGTACATCTGGATGGGTGGACTTCACGGCGGTCATGTCCAGTCATGGGCAGATCTGTGGAGGCTCTTGCTCCCTGTGCATGTTGGGGTGTGTGGATATCCCGGTGGACGTGGACACACACGGTAGCTGGCTCATGCACTCGGGTGCACACTTGCAAGGCATTGGCAGGCCCCGCCCGTCCCCGCACGCCCACGCGGACACGCGCTCACACCCTGGCAGACACGATGCCCAGGCCCTCCCAGGGCTGGACACCAGGCCAGCCAGGAGGCGACTGGAAATTCCAATCAGGCCTGGGCTCCACAAACACGGTCTGGAGACTGCCCCAGCAGAGCCCGCGGCAGGGTGGGGGAGCACTGTGGCCAATGGGGTGGTGGGGTCCCCACCCTACCCCGCTTGGCTCTGCGTTCTCCATGCCTCTGCCCGAAGTTTCCAGTGGAATTTTCCATTTTATGGAGAAACCGCAGGATTGGGACTGGAGGGAGAGGTTCTGGGCCCAAGACCCAGCCCCTTGCTGGGCCCCCAGCCCCTGCCCAAACATTTCCTCTCATGCTAGAAGGAGCCTCTCTGGCCTGTGAGAGTCAGCTCTCCTGGCCCCTCCCCAGGGCATCTCCCTCACACCAGGACCCAAGGTCCCCTGCTTGCCCCAGCCCTGACCACTCAGCCCCATGTCCTTCACACCAGGGGTTGCTCCCAGCAGGTCCATGCTGAGGACTCTCTGAGGGCAACAAGGTGGGCAGGGTGCCTAGGTGCCTTTGCTGAGTGACTGATGGAGAGGAAAGCCCTCCCCCAGGAAGGGGTCAAGAGTCTTCTGTGCATCCCTGTGTCCCTCCAGGATGTGGCCCCAACACCTGTGGGTGCCCCGACCACATTCTTCTGGGCTCGGTGCTCACCCCATCTGGGCGTCCGCTGCCAGGAGCCAGGGTCTCCTTGAGAGACTGGCCTGGCACCATAGCCACTAGTGATGCCCATGGAACCTTCCGGATGCCTGGAGTCTGTGCCAGCAGCCGAGCCAACGTCAGTGCCCAGATGGATGGCTTTTCTGCAGGCATGGCCCAGGCCCAAGCCAACAGCTCCATGTCTGCTGTGGTCACTGTTGTCCTTAATAAGTTGGGTAAGTGCCTCATGGCAAGAGGGATGGGGGGCTGAGGAACTGGGGAGATAACTCTGGGTGAGACCAAGCACTTGGGCTGATACGATGCACAGCGAGGTCAGTGGGCAAGAAATAAGATGTCACAGTCCTTAGAGAAGATGTGGGGTGAGACGTGGGTTGCAAAGGGAAGCAGTAAGATTAGGCATTAAGAACCCACTCCAGTATTCTTGCCTGGGAAATCTCATGGACAGAGAAGCCTAGTGGGCTACAGTCCATAGCATCACAGAGAGCTGGACACAGCAACTAAACTCCCTAATGGCTCAGTCAGTAAAGAATCTGCCTGCAATGCAGGAGACCCAAGTTTGATCCCTGGATTGGGAAGATCCCCTGGAGAAGGAACTGGCAACCCACTCCAGTACTCCAGCCTGGAGAATTCCATGGAGCCTGACAGCGGAGCCGGCAGGCTATAGTCCATGAAACTGCAAAATGTTGGACATGACTGTGTGACTAACTTTCCCTTTAGCAACTGAACAATAACAACAACCCCCAATCAGGCAGACTGTGCTCTAGGGAAATACTTCTTGATGGAAATGTGCCATAAAATGGAGAGTGAATTGACCCAGCAATAAGGAATACAGAATTCTATAAGAAATTAAAATTTGTGTGTAAAATAATAGCTGCAAATATTCAAACAATAAAATCCATGGCTAAAGGGGAAAAAATAGCTTCTGCATTAAGGGTACAGTCTCCAGCAGATGTGGGGTAAAAGTGAGTGGGGCGAGAGTCCTCAGAAAAGACCCAGGTGAAACAGGGCATCACTGACTGTTGGGAAGGGTCACTGGGAGAAGCTGGACCTGACCTTTGCTGCTTTTGCCCCCAGAGAAGCCCTACCTGGTGAAGCACCCCGAGTCTCGAGTTCGAGAGGCTGGCCAGAATGTGACCTTCTGCTGCAAAGCCTCAGGCACCCCCATGCCCAAGAAATACTCCTGGTGAGTGCTCTGCCTCGTGCTCACGGGTCTCTCACCCAGCTGTGGGCTTGGAATAGGCATCCTGTGATACGTGGTGCCTCGGAGACCCAGAGGAAGCTGCTCTGCAACCTCCTTGTGCTGCACATAGGGGGGTGGCTGCAGCCCCTCCCCTCTGCCAAGGACACCCACAGTGTTGTTCACCCGCCCCCTCACCCCTGCCCAGGTTCCACAATGGGACGCTGCTGGACAGGCGGACACACAGGTATGGGGCCCACCTGGAGCTGCATGGGCTCCGCCCAGACCAGGCAGGCGCCTATCACTGCAAAGCATGGAATGACGCGGGGGCTGTGCGATCGGGCACCGCCCGACTCACCGTGCTTGGTGAGCATCTTCAGTAACCCCCCCCAACCCCTGACACCAAACAGCCCCAACTCTAGCTAAAACTCAGCCTCACATGGAACCCCAACTTCAGACTGATCTCTGACCTTGCTCAGTCACTGACCCCCTGGGTTGAGCCTCTGACCTCAATCCAGGCCCCCACCCTTGGCCTCCCTGGAGCTCTCCCCCTTACCCTGATCTGTCTGCTTCCTTGCTGCACAGCCCCAGGCCAGCCAGCCTGTGACCCTCGGCCCCGAGAACACCTGATCAAGCTCCCAGATGACTGTGGTCAGCCAGGCAGAGGACCCACCTACCTGGACGTAGGCCTTTGCCCTGACACCCTCTGCCCCAGCCCTGCAGGCTCCAGCCCCCGGTGTGGGGACGCTGGCTCCCGCTGCTGCTCCGTGCGCCGCCTGGAGAGCAGGAAGATCCACTGCTCTGGCTACACCCTCCCAGTTAAGATAGTGGCTGAATGTGGCTGTCAGAAATGTCTGCCCCTTCGGGGGCTGATCCGGGGACGTGTGGTGGCTGCTGACTCTAGGGAGCCCTTGCGCTTTGCTCGCATCCTGCTGGGCCGGGAGCCCATTGGCTTCACGTCCTACCAGGGTGACTTCACCCTCGAGGTGGCACCTTCCACTCAGCGGCTGGTGATGACCTTTGTGGACCCCAGCGGCCAGTTTGTGGACACTGTCAGGGTCCTGCCTTTTGACCCTCGAGGTGCCGGCGTGTACCACGAGGTCAAGGCCATGCGAAAGAAAGCCCCGATCATTTTAGACGCCAGCCAGAGCAACACGATTTCCCTCGGGGAAATGGGAGAGGAGGCCCCTTTAGGAGAGCTGGTCATCCCGCCTGGGGCCTTCCGCAGGGCCGACGGCCAACCCTACACGGGGGCTGTGGAGGCCCAGGTGACCTTCGTGGACCCCCGAAATCTCACCTCGGCGGCCGCCGCCCCCAGCGACCTGCGATTTGTGGACAGGGACGGGGAGCTGGCCCCGCTGCGCACCTACGGCATGTTCTCCGTGGACCTCCGTGCCGCCGGCTCTGCCGAGCAGCTGCAGACTGGGCTAGTGGCCGTGCGCGTGGCCACCGACCAGATCCGGATGCCGGGCCACGTAGAGGCCCTGAAGCTGTGGTCGCTGAACCCTGACACGGGCTTGTGGGAAGAAGAGAGTGGCTTCCAGCGTGAGCGACCGGCGTCCCAGCGGGCCCGCCGGGAGGAGCGGGTCTTCCTGGTGGGCAACGTGGAGATCCGCGAGCGCCGCCTGTTCAACCTGGACGTGCCCGAGCGCCGCCGCTGCTTCGTGAAGGTGCGCGCCTACGCCAACGACAAGTTCACCCCCAGCGAGCAGGTGGAGGGCGTGGTGGTCACGCTGGTGAATCTGGAGCCCGCCCCCGGCTTCTCGGCCAACCCCCGCGCCTGGGGCCGCTTCGACAGCGCGGTCACCGGCCCGAACGGCGCCTGCCTCCCCGCCTTCTGCGACGCCGACCGGCCCGACGCCTACACCGCCGTGGTCACGGCCACGCTGGGCGGGGAGGAGCTGGAGCCCGTGCCCTCGCGGCCGCGCCCGCTCCCGGCCGCCGTGGGCGTGGCGCAGCCCTACCTGGACCGGCTGGCCTACCGCCGCACGGACCACGACGACCCGGCCCTCAAGCGCAACGGCTTCCGCATCAACCTCGCCAAGCCCAGGCCCGGCAACCCCACCGAGGCCAACGGCCCCGTGTACCCGTGGCGCAGCCTGCGGGAGTGCCAGGAGGCCCCGGTGACCGCCAGTCACTTCCGCTTCGCTCGTGTGGAGGCGGACAAATACGAGTACAACGTGGTCCCCTTCCGCGAGGGCGCGCCAGCCTCCTGGACCGGAGATCTCCTGGCCTGGTGGCCCAACCCGCAGGAGTTCCGGGCCTGCTTCCTCAAGGTGAAGATCCAGGGACCCCAGGAGTACATGGTCCGCTCGCACAATTTGGGAGGCAGCCACCCCCGGACCCAGGGCCAGCTCTACGGGCTGCGGGATTCCCGGAGTGTCCGAGACCCCCAGCGCCCCAGCTCCTCGGCCGCCTGTGTGGAATTCAAGTGCAGCGGGATGCTGTTCGACCAGCGTCAGGTGGACAGGACGCTGGTGACCATCATGCCCCAGGGCAGCTGCCGGCGCGTGGCGGTCAATGGGCTCCTGCAGGATTACCTGACTCGGCATCCCCCACCCGCGCCCGCTGATGACCTGGCTGCCTTCTCCATGCTGGCCCCGCTGGACCCTCTGGGTCACAACTACGGTGTCTACACGGTCACTGACCAGAGCCCAAGGCTGGCCAAGGAGATCGCCATTGGCCGCTGCTTTGATGGCTCCTCCGACGGCTTCTCCAGGGAGATGAAGGCCGATGCTGGCGTGGCCGTCACCTTTCAGTGCCGGGAGCCAACAGCAGGTCGGCCCAGCCTCTTCCAGAGGCTGCTGGAGTCCCCAGCAGCGGCTCTTGGGGACATCCGCAGGGAGATGGGCGAGGTGGCACGCGTACAGGCCCGAGCCTCGGGTTCACTCCGCACCCGCCGGGGCAGGGCCCAGCAGTGACCTGGCCCCCAGCCTCGCCCCTCTGCCCTGCTCCAGATCCCTGTGTCCTTGGGAAGCCAAGCCCCCTTCTCCAGATGCTCACTGTCTCTTAAGGTTTGTGGGCACCCCACTCCCCTGCCCAGGATTCAGAGTCAGGTCTGATGGTGGAAAACGCCGGCAGGTAATCGTTACTATGTGACATGAAATGGAGTTCGTCCTGACTGTGGGAGCCAGTGTCGTGGGGTGATCGTGGGGGCATCGTGACCTACTGAGGCCCAGAGGGGATCATTCCTAGCTCGCATACCAGCTCTGATTTCATGTGTATTTTGATCCCAATTTCAGATAATCCACTTCTTCAGATTTCTGTGCTGAGCTGGGTGCTCCATTGGGTCCTCTACCTCGAGCTTTGTTCTTGGAGTTATTTATTGAAACAAAGCCGGCCAGACTGGTCACAGGTGTGAGTGGGGAGGGGTCTGGAGGTGGCACATTGTAGCTCCGGGGCTGGGGGGGCACAGTTCTCACGTGTTTGGTGCTTGGAGATTCTCTAGGGGGTTGAGGCAGGGATTCAATTAAAGATGCTTCTTTTCCTCCTTGTGGTGTCAGTCTTGGGGAGGGAAGGATGGGGCCTGGGACTGCTAGATCCAGAGGCACCTTGGGAGGCAGAAACAGGCCCGAAGCACACACGGACATGAGTGTGAGAGCAGCTTGGAGGCCTCCGTGAGGTCCCGGACACTCCTCAGACAGGCATGCGGGCCCCAACAGATGCCCACAGAAGTGTGTCTGCGACACGTGTGCGCGGAGCTGACCCATGAGCCGCCGAAGCCCGTGCAGCCCTGACCGCTGAACACAGTTGCAGCTGCTGCCCTGGCCTTCTCCTCCTTGCCTGGCTGTGGTCAGCAGCTCCCACCTGGCCCCGTGCCCAGGGGCTACAGTGGGCAGGGAGGAACCCTGGCAGGGCCACTTGCACCAGGAGGCAGAAATTGAGGCCGCCCTGGACTTCCGCGGCCGGGGCCACAGCTGCCCTGCCCTGGGTCCCACCCAGCTGAGGCCTGGCCATGCCTTGACCACATGGTGATTGGGCTGCCCAAGGCCATGGTCCTGAGCGCTCTGACCTCACCAAGCCTCTCAGTCTGGAGGCGCAGAAGGCACAGAACCATCACTTGCACTCTGGGTGTGCTTCGTGGGGCAAGTCGTCCTGACACCCCATGGGGCAGGCGCTATTCTGACCACACCCCCACTTTCCAGACAGAGAAACCAAGGTCCCAGAAGGAGAGATGAAGAGCTACCTGGGCTCTGGAGTGAATCCTGGCAGGAGTGGGGGCTCCCTGGGTGGCCCAACAGTCCCCCCAGAACATGCCTAAGACCCCTGTGCCTGGAGATGTCAGCCACCGGAAAGCGTGGGTGTGGCATTTCTCAGGGCCTGGAATGAAGACTGTGGTGCGTGGCTGAGTTTGAGTGCAGAGTGTTCCCTTATTCCGGGGCACGCTTAGGCCTCTTGCATCCCTACCCTCCCACCCACTTCCCCTTCTATCACCCCCTACCCACTTGTCCACCCCACCCCTCCAGACTCCCTTACGATTTGCTTGTCCAGCATTAAGAGATGTCAGCTCTGTGCTAACAGTAGGGGCCCAGAGAGGGCCTGGCCTTGGGGAGGAGAGAGGCTCCCACATACTGTGGGGTCCCCCCATGGCCTGCCAGCTCTTGTCCATCTGGGGAACTCTCCATCGCCGACCCCCAACCTCCCCAGCGCTCCCTCACATCTTTGCTCAGGCCAGACCTTTCAGGGGAACACCTTCCTTTGCCCAGGGGTCAGACTCAGGGGTGTGGAGGATCTGGAAAAATCTAGCAAACCCGGGGTATCACGAGGGTGGGCCCTGGGGCTCTGCTTGGAGACCAATTGAGGGTTTGGAGCCCTGGGGCTGGCCCCCCAGCCTCCTCTTGGATCAGCTGTGACGGACAAGAGAGGGGAGATGCTGTGAGGATCCTGGAAGCCAGGGGCCTGTGCATTTATCTGGACTTACTCATCCAGTCTACACCCTCTGCTGACAGTGGGGCTCAAAACGGTAGGTTCCCACCTCAGGCAACGCAGACTCTGGGTCTGCCCTTCGAGGTCCTGGGAAGCAGCGGGAGTAGAGGGAGCTCCCCCTGCAGCCGCAAGAGAAGCTGGCTTCCAGGCCAAGTGTGATGAGGTGTCAGGCTCTGCTGCCAAGTACCTTTTATTGAGAAAGTGTTGGGGCCGTGGCCGATGCCAGGCCTAGGGCAGCTGAATTTGAAGCGGGCTGCTGGCCCCCCTTCCCTAGGACAGGGGTGGCTGGGTGTCATCCTGAGACCCCCTCCCCAGCTGTAGTGGCCGGGCCTGTGAGCAGGGGCTCCTGGAGGGAAGTGGGCTGGGACACTGCTGCTGGCTGGGTGTCAGGCCCGAGAGAACGCTTGGCAGTGGCTGCGGCCCGGGAGCCTCCTCGCGCGTGCTGACAGCCCTTCAAGAGGACAGCACTCAGCTCCAGTATTCAGATGAGCAAACTGAGGCCCAAGAGAAGGAGACTGTGGCTCTTAGCTGACAGCCCTGGGCTGCTTGACACTGCACAGTGACCCCATTCTAGTTCCCAGCCAGGAGTCCCCCCCCTTCCCTCCTGAAATGTTTGCCATCTGCCTCCTGCTAAATCCATCACTCTCCCCCTAAAGCTGGGGCTGCCAGACCATACCCCGTCAGCTTGGGGCATGGGGGTGCATAAGGCCTCCCCCCAGAGACCCCGGCCTCAGCCACCCTGGGGTCAGCTCAGGGCACAAGGAGGTCTTTGGTCCTGCCCACGACATTTTAGACTTAATTTTAGAAGCAGGGGTTCTTAAAATTCCTAGTACTGTGAGTGGGAGAAAAATCTTGGAACAGTGCTTAGAACAAGAGGATCTCAAACCTGCAGAATCCAGGAGGAGAAGGGAAAACGAATATGCATCGAGCACTGACTGGATACAGGCCCTCTTTGCCCCCTCCCCCAGCCCTAACTCGCTTTAAGGGCATTTGATTCCCGCCTGCAGAATTCTGTGGACAGGGGAGCTTGGCAGGCTACAGTCCATCAGGTTGCAAAGAGTCAGACACGACTGAGCAACTAACCCTATAATGTACATTTATTGTCTTGGACCCCCAAATGTACTTTTCATAAGGGTAGTTTTTCACACACATACCTCTCATTTCACAACTGAAGGCACTTGCTCAGGGTCACACAGGAAATGGGGACACCCTAGACTGAGGGAGAGGGTTATGTTTCCCAGAAAAAGGGACATAGGCAGTGGGTCTTGAAGGATGTATAGGAGTTTTCCAGGCGGGCAAGGCAGGAAGGGCATACCAGGCAGCTGGAAAGATATATGTGAAGGCTGAGAAGGGAAACCTCAAGTGGGCCTGGAGAAGGGAGATACCCAGGGGAGGTGAATACAGCCTTGAATGCTGAGTGAGGAGCTGGAAAATCTCTGGAGGTTGGTGGGGAGCCACAGAAGGTGCTGGAACAGGGGAAGATCACATAATTTCTCATAACAAAGATTCTTCTAGAGCTGTTGTGGGAAAGCATGTTGGGAAGTGTTTCTTTCATGGAACTGGGGTCTGCCCCCTCCCACACGGCAGCCCTTGCGGGGTCCAACCTGCAGGCCAGAGCCCACTCCCCTTGGGCAGCCTCCTGTCTTGGCTGGACGTTGCTGGCTCCTCCGTCGGGGCCTCGTGGCCTTGGCGCAGCCACCCACCACTTCCCTAGCCCTGTCTGTCTCCCTCATCAGCCCTCAGAGTTGGATATGACCCAGTGGCAGACCCCAAAGACTGGAGCCAGCCTGGCGGGGAGACCTGGCTTCAGTCAGGTGATGGGGGGGAATGCTTGCATTTTAATGGTGGAAACAGAGGCAGAGGGCCAACAGAGAAAGAACAGTCTAGCTGAATGTCTATGTCCAGCGGTCTGACCCCCTCCCATGGCAGGAGCGGAGGCCAGACCCAGGGTCTGGGGTGGGAGATCTGGGCATGCAGGAGGGAGGAGACCCCAGGGATCGGGGAGCAACAGACACACAGGGAACATCTTCCACCCTACCAGGGTCACAGGCACCGTGCAGCCCCGAAGATGTGGCACACGGGGTCAGGTGTCCTCACTAGCAGTCCTGAGGTCACACTGTCCTGGCCACGCCCTATCCTCCCCACTCAGATGCTCCCTCCCACACCACCCAGCCACCTTCTTGTCACTCATTCAGCTCCCCTGTCGTGCTTCATCGCAGTCCCACATGCAGTCTGCCCCCTCGAAGTGCACGTGGCTGGATCTGCTGGTCACACTACCTGGGACCGCCTAGCTGGTCATTGTTGCACCCTCACAGCTGCCCAGGCGGAGGCGTCCAGACAAAAGCCTATGCAACGGGGTCCTGCGAGGCGCCAGTGGCCAAGTGCATTTGCACAAAGTGGGGCATCGACACCCACAGTCGCCCTCGTATTGCCCTGCTCTTGGGGACACTCGACCCTCAGACACCCAGCCTGCTGAATTTGGGCTCGATCTAAGCCTCCATGAACCCCCATGGTTCAGTCCCGCAAAGCACGTGGGGCACCGCCCGGTGCACGTGGCACCTCCCACCTTCCGGCAGCCCTGGGGAGGGTGTGGGTTGGGGCCGGGGCGCCTCGGAGTCCCAGATGCTTTTCCTGGGAAGTCCTGAATCTCTTCCTGCTGACTCAGCCCTGGGGGCTGTCTGGCCGGGTGTTGCCAAACCTCAGGTATGTCCTCGAAGGCTGCCTGGCAGGGCCTCCCTCAAGGCAGTGATGGGGGCGCCCACTCAGGACTCAGTCTGTCCCCCTGGAGCCCCAGCCTGTCCTTTGTGCCAGATGGAGCTTGAGTTCTGACGGTGGGTCATAGGGCATGGCGCCTGCGTGGTGGAGGCTGAGGCAGGTGGCTCACACCCCCGCTTCTTCTCTGCTGAGAGTCGGGAGACAGATGAGCTCCCAGCCAAGTCAGGGCCCCAAGGGGCCCTGCTCAGCCCACACTCATTGCCTCTGGGAAAGATGCCTCTGTCTTGGGTGGCCTGGGGGGATTTCACCTGGCTGCCCCTCCTTGGGCCCGGCACAGGCACAGATGGAACAGACACACAGACGTGCACCCGTCTGCTCTCTCGTGACGTCTCCATGCAGACCTTTGGGCACAGTGATGCTTGATTGTGCTTGGACTGGTCTTTCCAGAACCCCAATCTGAAGAGGGACCCAGAGCCAGACAGATACCTCAGCCTGTAGGGGTTGGATTTGGGCCAATAGGAGGGTCAGGGACTGGAAAGAAAATTTAAAAACAGAAGGGCCAAAGAAAGGCTTTCTGGAGAAGAGGACATTTACTACGGGCTTTGAAGAGTAAATAGGAGTTGGCCAAACCACTATCAGATATCCGAAGGTCTTGAATGCTGGTTTTTGAGTTTACCTTTTGTCTGTGAGCCTTCTGAGCAGGGGAGGGACACAGGCAAAACTCCATTCACTACCTCCTCTTGAAGACCCAGCCTCTCCCTTCAGGGAGCTTTCAGTCTGATGGGGGAGGCAGCCAGACCCAGCCTGGAAGCATGGAAGAGTCCTCTGGTTTGTGAACACCTGCTAGGCATCGGGTTGAATCTCATCAAAGACAGGTTCCATTATCATCTCTAGTTTACAGCCAAGGAAAGCTAAGGCGGAGAGAGGGAAGTACCACATGGAGGCATGGCTGTTCACATACTGTGCTGGCTTCTGACTTACAATTGTGACCTGACCCTAAAGTTTGAAGGCCAGCATGGCCCAAATAAGTCAGCTTTTCCCAGGGTCATGTCTTTGCCCCTGGGGTCCTGGCTGGGGGGAACCCCTGCTCAGGGGACACACAAGCTCCCGCTGGCCCTCAGCACCGATTGTCCCTCTCCTGTATCACATGTCATTCTATGCTGAGCAGCTTTAATGAGCAGCTTTAATGAGCGGCTTCTGGGCCAGAGGGCTGTCTGAGTAGGAGCCTCGGGGTGCTTCTCCGGGCTTTCTGGGAGGCCAAAGCCACAGGCCCGCCGTCTGGCCCAGCTGAACACAAACACTTGGAAATGGCCGGCCCGACGGAATCTAGGTTGTGGTCAGGCTGTGGCTGAAGAAGCCACTGGAAAAACACGCAGTCCACGCGGCCAGACCCAGCTTACGTTTCACCAGGCAGGAGCGGCCTGCCGGGCGCCTGGAGCTGAGGAATGTCCGTTCTCTAGCTCTCTGGAACCTGCTGCCTCTGACAGGGGAGTCCAGCTGCTGGGCAGTACTCCCCTCGCACTCCTGCGGTCAGGATGTGACCTGCCTCTTAAAGGGTCCTCAGAGAGTCAGTCCTCTTGGCTTGTCCCCTGGCCCAGATGCTGTTGGAAACCTTGTTTGCTTGCATGCCCCTGACCATGGGGAGCTCACTCCTTTACAACTGTTATAGCCAGCAGCCAGGGGCCTATAACTGGACTGGTTCCCCACCGGAAGCTCTGGCTCCCTTGACCATATGAAGGGGAGGTCACGCAGCCTGAGTAAACCCCACTCCACCCCCTTTGATGGGTTCAGCCCCTTCCTGGGCCTCTAGACCTCCCCCATGCCCTTGGCGTTCAGCGTGTCCTAAGTGGACCCAAGTGTCCTTCCCCCAGAATGTGCTCCTTGCCCCACGGCCATGCTTCAGGGCTAATCTCTCTGTCCACCTGCCTAAGCCATGGGCTGGGCAGATGGCCCACACATCCATTGAGCACATGCTGGATGCTGAAGCATTTACTTGCATCTCTTTACTGACCCCTCCCTGTGAGGTTGTTCCTATAATTGCTCTACTTTACAGACAGGAAAACCAAGGCTCAGAGGGTTTGCTTGATGTCCTAGGATAGCACAGCTGATTCTGGAAGTAGGAGCCATTCCCCTGCTGGTGAACTAGGACAGGGCCCTGGTGACAGTCTTTGGGGCTGGGATGCCTCCTGGAGGTCAAAGGGGGAGCTGCAGCCTGTGCCACCCGGGTCTCCTGCGAGGCCCCAGCTTCCCACAGGCTCTGTTGCTGCCCTGCTCACACATCCTCCGGGGCTCTCTGGTCCCTGTCGGTGGGGGGGCAGGGGGTCTGCGTGAACCCTTGCTGGGTCACCATGGAGACCCCTGAGCACAAAACCAGTCTCTTATGTCAAACTCAGGCTGGACCCAGGGCTGGGGAGGGGCCAAATGAGGGGAGGGGCCAGAGTCCCGAATGCATGCGGCGACGCACTGAGGTTCCGGTGAGGGGCGATTCAGGTGAGGGAGGGGGAGTCCAGGTGGACAGAGAACACACGCCTGCCCAGTCTCCTGGTTTCACTCCACCCCAGGAGAGACGGTGAAATTAAACCAGAAGCTTCAAGGGGACTTTGACGATCGAGCGGGGTGGGGGGGGGAGGGGCCTAGACGGGGAGTAACTGGAGCCAAAACCCCCGGTGCAGAGCTGCCCCATCTCTGTTCTTTAATTTTTTGGGGGGTCGCACCTCCTGGCTTGCTGGATCTTAGTTCCCTGACCAGGGATCGAACCCGGGGAATTCCCTCCCCCGCTGTTTTTGGAGTTGCCCCATCTTTATTCCAGAGGGGCCAGGCAGGAGAAACCGAAACATTGAGGCCCTTGATGTGCCCGTGGCCCTTGGACGCGGGCTGGCTGGTGAGGGGGCGGCGGCTGGGAAGACAGCTGGGCAGCGGAGTAGTGTCAGGGACCCCGGGAGTCAGGCCCTGGGGAGAGGGGCTGTAGGAACTGGGCTGGGAGCAGAGGAGAGGGGTGGGATCTTGGGGGCTGGGGTAGGGCAGCTCATGGGGCAAAGAAGGAAACGGAGGGCCAGCGGACGGGGGGAGCAGCCAGGGCAAAAGCCCTGGGACGGGAGCATGTTTCTGGGAGGGGTGGTGAAGGGGGCCAGTGAGGAGGAAAATGACGTTTAAAGACGCCCTTCGCAAGACCTGGAGGAGGAGGAAAAGGGCATCGGAGTCGGAGGGAAGGGAGACCAGGGCCTGGACCTGCTTCGTGTTGCCAGTGCGCCCTCTGGTGGCCGAGTGAAGAACGGGCAAGAGATGGGTCCTTCCACCCTCAAGTCCATGCTCCCGGCCCTCACAGGGGGTCACAGAAACTGTGGCATCTTGAGCCAGGCTGCCCTTGGTCAGACCTCTGCCCTCTTGTCTTCCTGTCTCTGGGTTCCCCTCGGAAGGGGGACAAGATAACCCCAGACTCTCCAAGAGCATGGACACCATGCTTCGGGTCCTCAGCGCTCTGGTGAGTCCCACCAAGCCTGTGGGAGCAGGAGTTACTTCTGTTAATATTTCTACTCCGCAGAGGGGAAAACTGAGGCTCAGGGAGGCCAGGACATGGCCGGACCACCTCACACCATGGATGCCTGCAGGAGAGAATGGATCTCCCCCAGGGGCCAGTCCAGTGGACCAGAACTTGAGTTCAAGTTCTGCTACTTCATATTCTCAGGGTTACCTCCATGTGCCTCAGTTTCCCCAGTCCTTCAGTTGAGGGCAAGAATAGCTCTAATTCATCCTTCAAACTTTTTTTTTTTGCTGATGTTGGTGTCCATTTGTGCTTGTACAGTCGCTCAGCCGTGTCCGACTCTTTGTGATCCTATGGACTGCAGCACACCAGGCTTCCCTGTCCTTCACCATCTCCCAAAGTTTGCTGAAATTCATGTCCATTGAATCGGTGATACCATCCAACCATCTCATCCTCTGTCGTCCCCTTCTCCTTCCGCCTTCCATCTTTCCCAGCCTCAGGGTCTTTTCCAATGAGTCAGCTCTTCGCATCAGGTGGCCAAAGTATTGGAGCTTCAGCTTCAACATCAGTCCTTCCAATGCATTCAGAATTGATTTCCTTTGGTTTGATCCCCTTGCAGTCCAAGGGACTCTCAAGAGTCTTAGTTTCTGCTGTAAAACAACATACAACGTGAATCAGCGATGTGCTCTGCTCAGTCATTCAGTGGTGTCCGACTCTTTGTGACCCCATGCACGGTAGCCCACCAGGCTCCTCTGTTCATGAGAATTTCCAGGCAAGAACATTGGCGTGGGCTGCCCTTTCCTCCTCCAGGGGATCTTCCTGACCGAGGGATGGCTCTTGCATCTCTTGTATCTCCTGCATTGGCAGGTGAATTCTTTAGCACTGTGCCACCTGGAAAGCCCAGAATCGGCTATAAGTAATATATACCTCCTCTTACTTAAGCTGCCCTCCCAGTCCCCCTCCACTGGTGATTCTTTTTTTTCCCCAGAGCGAAGTTTATTGCTGTGTGCATTCACACACCAAAGCTAAATCCACCAACATAGGCAGTCTGATTTGTGCTGTGCATTTCCCTGTGTTCCTGGGCCATTCCAGAGGCAGATGGAAGGAGGCAGCACCACCAGACACCAGAGGGGGCCTGTTTAGTCTTCAATCTGTGTGTGTCTGTGTGTGTGGTTGCTCAGAATGTGGGAATCTTAATTCCCTGACCGGGATCGAACCCACGCCCTCTTGCAGTGGAAGCAGAGTCTTAACCACTGGACCGCTGAGGAAGTTCTAATCGTCCTTAAACTTGCCATTGAAGTAGGGCACCCAGTCGGGAATCAGTCATCACTGGGTGGCCCACACTAGTCCCACGGTGCCCACGGTGCCCCTCATGCCCTCCTTAGGAACCCAATTTCTGGCCAGCTCACAGTAGTGTGGGCCCAGGAGCCTATTCAGCATCCCCAGGCTGGCTGGTGAGTCTTGTGTGAATCAGTGCAATCATGGGCCAGTAGGAGGCTCTTCAGCACTGCTCCTGCATCTGCTGGTTCCCTAAAATTCAGGTCCTCTGGCTCCCTGACCCCAGGCTCCTACACATTGGATGTGTGTTTGAGATTTAAAGTGCTACCCTTCGTGCCTCAAGGAGGTCCCTCATCACCTGGTTCTACAAGGTCTGGGTCATGAGCCACTGCAATTTCTCACCTTCAACACACCCTGAAAGGAGTTTGGGGCAGAGATTAGGAATGAAGCTCTCAGTGCTCTGGGGAAGCTGGTCGAATAGCCCTTCAGATAGGTAGGTATTTTCAGAAGAAAACTTTTATGAACTCAGTTTCTTGCATCTTTTCATACTTAGAAAAGCGCTGAAATCATTAACTGAAACATCTGGTTTGTGTGAGGAGCAGCTCTTCTGAGACACATGCTTGATTGCACATTCTCCTTCTCCAAGATCACATATATGCTGACATCCTCCCACCTCTTTGGAGCAGTTGCTAGGAACTCTCTGAGAGGCTATAGGGGCTATAGTCCTCAGTCAGTCCCCAAATAAAACTGAAACTCACAGATCTCATGCTGTGCATTTTAAAAAATTTAATTTTCATTTTATGTTGGAGTAACTCAACATTCAAATAACAAAGATCATGGTATCTTGTCCGATCACTTCATGGCAAATAGTTAGGGAAACAATGGAAATGGCATTTTCTTGGGCTCCAAAATCACTGCAGATGGTGATTGTAGCCATGAAATTAAAAGATGCTTACTCCTTGGAAGGAAAGTTACGACCAACCTAGACAGCATGTTAAAAAGCAGAGACATTACTTTGCCAACAAAGGTCTGTCTAGTCAAGGCTATGGTTTTTCCAGTAGTCATGTATGGATGTGAGAGTTGGACTATAAAGCTGAGCACCAAAGAATTGGTGCTTTTGAACTGTGGTGCTGGAGAAGACTCTTGAGAGTCCCTTGGGCTGCAAGGAGATCCAACCAGTCCGTCCTAAAGGAGATCAGTCCTGAATATTCATTGGAAGGACTGATGCTGAAGCTCCAATACTTTGGCCACCTGGTGCAAAGAACTGTCTCATCGCAAAAGACCCTGATGCTGGGAAAGATTGAGGGCAGGAGGAGACGGGATGACAGAGGATGAGACGGTTGGATGGCATCACTGACTCGATGGACATGAGTTTGAGCAGTCTCCGGGAATTGGTGATGGACAGGGAGGCCTGGTGTGCTGCAGTCCGTGGGGTCACAAACAGTCGGACACGACCGAGCAACTGAACTGGCTGACTGACTGTTGATCTACAATGCTGCGTTAGTTCCTGGTGTACAGCAGAGTGCTCCAGCTGCACACATACATGTATCCATTCCTTTTCAGATTCTTTTCCTGTGTAGGTTATTATAGGTATACAGAATACCAGGTAGAGTTCTCTGTGCTTGTTTGTTATCTCTCTTATATATAGTAGTGTGTATATGTTCATGTTGTGTGTTTTTATTTCATTCAACACTCTCTTTCCAATTTCTCAATATTCCCAAATGAGGAACTGAAGGATCTGACAGTCCAGCTGGCCCCAAGGGAAGGCTGTCGTGTGCAGGTTCCACTCCCAGGCAGAGGCAGTTCCCCCAGTCAGGATCACGCATTCCAGGTACACGGCTGCTACTTGCAAGACTCTAACCTAAAACCAGACTTTTTCTTTCTTTAAATCACCAATCAACCTCAGACACTTTGCTAATTGAGTATCATGATGAATGTTGCTGTTGTTTGGTTGCTAAGTCGTGTCTGACTCTTTTGCGATCCCATGGACCCCATCGACACCATGGACCCCATGGCCTGCCATGGTCCTCTGTCCATTTCCCAGGCGAGAATGCTCGAGTGGTTAGCCATTTCCTTCTCCAGGGGATCTTCCCCACCCAGGGCTTGAACCTAGGTCTCCTACATTGGCAGGAGCTGCCTGGAAAGCCTCTATGATTAATACTAGAGTGAATTTTTCTCTGGCAGGAGCCTTGGGGTTAAGATGTATGGATTAGAGAGGTTAGTGGTTTTCCTGACATTTGGCCAGAATGCCAGCCTTATCTGGGAGCTGGTGGAAATGCAGATTCCCAGCTTTGGCCTGGATCCAATGACCCAGAACCTCCATTTAAACCCATCTCTGGCCTAGACACCTCAGAGTAGCCCTCCAGACTCTTGTGTCCTGCTGCTTGGAACCCTGCCCAGGTTTCGGTGGCTTTTGTCTCAGAGGGTGCGTGGAGCTCTAGGCAGACAGAGTGTGCCTTCCTGGGGCTCCTGAGCAGGTGATGGAGCGGAGATTTCACAGAACCTGGGGGAGGTGTTCACTCACCCCTCAGAGGCGGCCCAGGACATGGATTCCCAGTCTCTGTCTCCCAACAAACTGGCTCACACACAAAAAAAGATCTCTAAAGCACTATACAAATGGCATGCAAAAATATGCAAACCACACACGCGTTTAATTCAAATAAAGCAAATCGTGCATATTATATGCAAATCACAAACACACATGCAAATATCACGAGACTGAGAATCCCGAGTGAGGGTGATCAGACACTTTGCAAGGGACACATTGAGCGGAATAGTGACAGAGAGGATCTTGTTTCCTGCCCCGAGCCTGAACCTTTTGTGGACCTGCCTTTGAACCCCACAGCTGCAAGGTGAGGGGTCTTCCATCCCGGGGGTCCCCTGCCCAGGAGCAGCAGTACAGGCCTCCAGCTCAGCTCTGTACTCTCTGCAGGGCCCTGGCGACCCCTGGTGGACGATGGTGGGACACAGAGCCTGGCTCTCCCACCCTCTCCTCCCTGGGTGGTGGCCTCCAGCTCCTTCTCCTGTGGGCCTTCTCGCAGGTAAGATCCCCGATCATGATCATGTACTTCCAAGCAAAGGATTGGTGGGTAGATAACAGGCAGGACTGACTGGGGCGTGGTCAGTGTTCCAAGGGCTCTCTCTCCTCTCCCCACACAAGCCTCTTTCTGTTGTTGTTTAGTTGCTAAGTCCTGTCTGACTCTTGTGACCCCACGACTCCACAAATGGTAGCCCACAGGCCCTTAGGGATTTCTAAAATGCAGACTGCCCAAGGGTATGCAGAGAAAAGAGAGACTGCTTTCCCACCAATCCCCAGTCCTTGGTTCCTTCCGCAGTGGTCATGGCTGTGACCTGTGTCTCCTTCCAAAGACATTTGGATACCTCCTCATTTTAAAAAAATGTATGCAAATTGTTATCTTCCTACTCTTTTTTTTTTTTAATTTATTTTTTATTTTATTTTATTTTATTTTTTTTTTATCTTCCTACTCTTTACAGTAGCACGTTGTGGAGAAAAACTGCTTCAGCTTTTTAGTGGTTGTAACTATTCCACTACATGACTCACAGGATTTAAGCAGTCCCTGTGCTTCCTGCTTAGTTATGCAGTCGTATCTGACCCTTTGTGACCCCATAGATTGTAGCCCACCAGGCTCCTCTGTCTATGGGATTTATTCCAGGCAAGAATACTGGAGTGGTTTGCCATTTCCTCCTCCAGGGGATCTTCCCAACCCAGGGATCAAACCAGCATCTCGCATCATAGGCAGAGTCTTTACAGATGAGTCATTGGGGATGCCCCAAATAGTTCTCAACTGACAAATATTTTCCTTTTTTCGCAATTACAAAAAAATGTAGCAGGAAATGCATCATTTTGCATGCATTTGCATGTTCCTGTAGAAAAATTCTTAGAAGGCAAACTGCTGAGGGAAAGAGTGTGTACATTTTTAATATTAATAGATTCTAGAAAACTGCCATCTTGAGTCGCTGTACTGATGAGCAGTCTCCCCCGATCAGCTTTCAGGCTCAAGGCCTTGGGTCTGCCTACCTCTTTCCTAACTGGGGGGCCTGGGGCACAGGTCATGAAGCCTCCGAGCCTCAGCGTCCCCTCCTGTTGCACGGAGGTGCCATCAGCACCCACTCTGCCAGCAGGGCCACTCCTCTGAGCTCCTGTGATCCTTATAGCTCGATTACTGTCGTGTGGCCACATTTCAGGCATTTTTTGAGTAATGCGAAACGTTAGTAAAGTGTGACTTTAGGTGCAGAGTTTGACACAGGGAGTTTCCTCTAATTGAAACCCTCTGGGAGACCCAGCGGGAAGCTGGAGGCTAAACCAACCCAGAGCTGCATTCACAGCATGGCCGCAAGAGGGGCAAGTGAGCGGTAACCTACAAGTTACCTACAAGTGAGCCCCGGACCTACAAGTTGCAACTTTGTTTCCTTTGGGACACACCTGCAGGGCTTTCCCTAGCACCTGTACTCTCGCCTCCTCTCCAGGGTTCAGACGACCTCCCCAGCACATCCCACTTTCCCTCCCTCAGGACCTGCCTGGCAGTTCTCCCTACACCGTGCCTGTTTCCCTCTCACCCCCCACGGCCTCTGGCGGCATTTTTGCTGCAAATGTGCTCAAGAGCTGACTGTGCTCTCTGCCTCTGATTGCTCCTTGAACTAGCTTAGGGCCCCATGGTTTCACTGAGCCCAGGCTGCTCAGTCCGGCCACGCTGATGAGGCTTCACTTTCTGCTCCTGAGATGTCTTTCTGACTTGTGACATCCTCTCGATTTTTGTCCTATATTTTGGCCTCTCCCAACTTCCAAATTTCTTTTCTTTTGTTGTTGAAGTTCTGCAATATCTCCTTTATTTCTTTCACTTTACAAAATAAGCTCTTTTAATTTTTAAAAAGCTTTTTATTTTGCTTTGGTGTATAGCCAACTAACAATGTTGTGATAATTTCAGGTGAACAGGACAGAGACTCAGCCATACATATGTACATGTATCCATTCTCCCCCAAACTCCCCTCTCCTCCAGGCTGCCACAGAACATTGAGCAGAATTCCTGTGCTATACAGTAGGTCTTTGTCCCAGCTGCCACATTTCTATCCTGAACATGACTCCTCTGCCCAGCTGTGTGGACACACCAAGTCTGCCTGATCAGAGCTGAGCTACCCTCCCTCTGTGACTTCCCATCTCGTCTCTCTGTGGTTCAGAGCATCCGACTTGACCTGAAAACAGGCTGAAAGACAGGAGCCAGACACAGAAGACCTCATGTTATGTGACTCTGTGTGTAGGAAACGTCTGGAACAGGCAAATTCACGGAGACAGAGAGCAGGTTAGCAGTTGCCAGGGGCTGGGGAGGGGGGTGGGAAGTGACTGCTCATGGATAGGAGGTCTTCTTTTGGGTGGGCTGCTCAACAGCCTTGACTGGGACTCCCGCTACCCCAGGCTGTGGTTTTGGGGCTTCCTAGCATCTTAACCGTTCCTGCTGGGGAAGTGCGCGATGGAAATGTCACAGGTACAGGGGGAGGTCCTGATGGCTGGCCCTTGCGGCTTTCCAGGCAGCTTAGTAGTAAAGAATCCTGCCCACAAACGCAGGAGACACAGGTTTGAGCTCTGGGTTGGGAAGATCCCCTGGAGAAAAAATGTCAACCCACTCCAGTATTCTTGCCTGGAGAATCCTATGGACAGAGGAGCCTGGTGGGCCACAGTCCAGGAGGTCACAAATTGTCGGATATGACAGCACTACTGAAGGGAAGAAAAGAGGCGGCAACTATGTGAACAGCCAGGCCCAGGGTGGCTCGCTGACCAGCACTCAGCACTCAGGAGTTGCTGAGCTGAGGGGCAATGAGGGCCCAGAGCTGCAAAGATAGAACTACCTTAAGTATCCAGTACCAGGAATGAGGGGCTCATTCACTGGAGGAAGATCTTCCCAGATGCAGAGGCAGTGACCACTCCAAGATACATCATGTAAAAGCAAGGCGTGCCAAGTGGGGATGTGCACGCAGGGACACACAGACCATCACAGACCATCTCGGTAGGACCCAACCGTAACTCTGAGGACAGGTCTGCAGTGGATGCTGGTGGAGAAGGGGCCAGGGCCTGGACGGGGTCAGCTGAGGTTGTATTACCTTCACTACAAATCTATTTCTTGAGACTTCCCTGGTGGTCCAGTGGTTAAGACTCTGTGCCTCCAATGCAAAGGGCATGGGTTCCATCCCTGGTCAGGAAACTAAGATCCCACATGCCGTGCAGTGTAGCCAAGAAAATATATTAAAAGAAAAAAAAATCCATTTCTTGGTTCTCAAACAGAAATGGAGAGGTGGAGGGCAGTGTGGTAACAGGTCAGGTAAGAGCAGCAGGCCTGTGGCTGTGACAGGTAAGGGTGGGCAGGTGGATGGAAGCTAGAAGGGACGGGGCTGAGGTCCTCTGATTCCTGGAGACCATTGTGCTCAGCCTTTTGGGGTGCAGGCTGTGATCCTGCCGTGCTGCATGGCTGTACCTGGCGGACTTTCACTCCTGCACCTTGTTTCCTGTCTGCACCCCTCACTAAAGCATCAACATCACAGTGGTGGCACCGCAGGGGGAGGAGGCAGGAGGGAGGGGGAGGAGGCAGGGGGGAGGGGGTGGAGACAGGAGGGAGGGGTGGAGGCAGGTGGGAGGAGGTGGAGGCAGGAGGGAGGGGTGGGGGCAGGAGGGAGGGGGTGGAGGCAGGAGGGAGGGGTGGGGGCAGGAGGGAGGGGGTGGAGGCAGGAGGGAGGGGTGGAGGCAGGAGGGAGGGGTGGGGACAGGAGGGAGGGGTGGAGGCAGGTGGGAGGAGGTGGAGGCAGGTGGGAGGAGGCTGAGGCAGGA
>ML663012.1:11068297-11208830 GCA_007570785.1 Antilocapra americana
GAAAAGGTCAGTTTTCATTCCAATCCCAAAGAAAGGCAATGCCAAAGAAGGCTCAAACTACCACACAATTGCACTCATCTCACACACTAGTAAAGTAACGCTCAAAATTCTTCAAGCCAGGCTCCAGCAATATGTGAACCGTGAACTTCCAGGGAGGCAGGAGGGAGGGGTGGAGGCAGGAGGGAGGGGTCAGGGCAGGAGGGAGAGGGTGGAGGCAGGAGGGAGGGGTGGGGGCAGGAGGGAGGGGTGGAGGGCGTGGAGGCCAAGAACCAGAACGGTGAGGCATTCAACTGGCCAGAATCTGGGGTGAGCTGTGTGGAGGTGTGTGGGAGCTGGAACATACTGTGTGCAGAGGAGAAAACCTCTGGACAGAAACTCAGGGGCTAGTGGTGGGGTCCGCAGGTAGTTTGGATCAGGACGGCGGGACGTAGACTGATGGGCGGATACAACAGATTTGCTCAGGGCCCTGAGCCGTTTCCTTACCGCCTCAGCGTGGCACAGGGGACCCTTAGGTGTGGCATGTGAGCTCCGCTGTGGCGCGCGGGATCCCATTTCTGGACCAGGGATAGAACCCGGGCCTCTTGCATTGGAAGCCCAGGGTCTTAGCTACTGGACCACCAGGGAAGTCCCCCACTCTACCATCTTCATTCCCAGGGAGGGGAAGAGGAAGAGAAGGCGGAGCAGAGGCAGAAGCAGGTGAGGGGACAGAGGGACACCTGGGAGGCGGGGGAACCTCAGGCCAGCGGGATTTCACGAGCACGGAGGCAGGAAAGCGCTTAGGAAGTTTATTGTCTCGAATGACATTTCAACTGAAAATGGTAGAACTTTTATTAACAGAAGAAAGAAAGGTGCCAAACTAATTCCGGTAAAACCCTGAGCTCACAACAGACTTAAAACTGCATTTTCATAACACAACACAAGTGAGGGCGGGAGGCAGTGTCTGGGCGAGTTGGCAGCGGGATGGGCCAGTGAGCAAAAGGTCACAACTCGCACAATTGTGCTTGCTTCGTCCGCCACTGCCAGCAACAGGTCTGGGGCGAAGGTGGCCAGATTACTTAGTGCAAGATTTTAATGGCAGAATTGGTGCCAGGATTCCTTCTAGAAATAGTTCATAGGCTTAACCATAAAAACATATATATAAACAAGAGTTGGGAGAACAAGCAGCATCTCAAGCTGTTTCAAACCCCAGCTGATAAGCAGACCTGGCGTCGTCGGTGTCTCTGGCCGTCGGCTCAGGGAGCGCCCTCTGCTATCAGCTCCGGGTTTTCTGAAGGAACACAAGGGCCAGGGAAGTACGGCAGGTTCCCTTTTATCTGCTCGTCACAACACTTAACTAGCTGCGTCTGAGGTGACACTGCCGGGGCTGCCAGCGGGTGAAGCAGTTGACATTCGCTTCGCCTGCCAGCCGCCCCTGGCCTGCAAAGACAGAGACAGAGACTCAGGGGGGCTGTGAAGACGGATGGCTTGTCCGGCCTCCCCGTCCCTTAGAGCGTGCCGAGAACCGTGAGAGGAGCCAGGAGACGAGGGGGCACGGAGGGGTCTGCCCTGAGTCGCAGCTGGCCTCCACGGGGACGCGCTTCCTTGGCAGGGTCTGGCTTCCGACGGCCAGGGGCCGTGGGACGGGCACGGCTGCCTGTGCTCTGAGGGGAGGGAGCCCTGTCAGCGCCAGAGCTAACAGTGGGCCCTGAAAGACCGTCTGAGATGTGCTGAGCAGCAAGAGGTTCGGGAACACAGCAGGACGCGCGCCTGACTGGAGTTAGGAGGGAGGGGCCCGTGGCCGCTGGCTGGGGGGACGTCTGTGCTGTGGGGACGCACTGGGCACATGTGATCGTGGGGTGTCCGTCCACAGACCCCCCCACCGTCATGGAAACCAGTGTTGACAATGGCTGTCTGCTCCAAGGTGAGTCCTGTTTGCAGCCCACGAGAGCAATGAGGCATACGCGCCCCTTCTCCTTCCTCATTCTCAGACCTTCCTCAACAGGCTGACCCTGCCTGCCTGCGCCCTCTGGTGCATCCAGCCCCACGAGGCCCAAGACCCTGCTCCCTTCCCGTTCTCCCCACAGCTGTTACCTCCCACCTGTCCCCAGGGCCTGCCAGAGGACAGTGCTGGGCAAGAGAACTGCAAGGCCAGTGCTGCCCCACTCAGCCTCAGTCTGAAAGCAACTGGGGCGGGGATGCTGGCCTCAGGGGCTCACGCTGTACCCTCGGATGGACACCAGAGGCCTGTGACCCCAGCAGGAAGACATGAGTGAGGACGGGAGGGCTCACCTGGCAGGCCTGGGAGGTGACAGGCTGGGGCCCAGCATGGGACTGGGAGCCACAGGGCAGCTTGGGGCTGAGGAGTCGGTGCCCAGCTGGGTGGGGGTTGGGGGGGGAGGGGGTGCTCAGCCTGGAGACCTCTCGGGAAGAGCACCTGTGCCTGCCTAGGGCAGGGGCCTGGGGCCCAGCTGGGCAGGCACACCATGACCCACACTTTCCCGCTTACTACGTGGGGCCGACAGGACCTGGCCCCCTGTCCACAGACCTCTCACCCTGAGTCACTCTCATAGGCTTGCCCCTACTGTGCTCGAGGCGCTGGGCCTTGGGCAAGTGCAGAGCAGGATGAGCTGGCCCTCTGGTGGCATCAGAGTGCTGGCTCTGCCAGGTGCTCACTGTGGGCTGTGGGGTTGCCATGGTGATGGGATACCCTGCACCAGGAGGCATCCATTCCCTGCATCTTTAAGAGGGGTATTCTGAGGAGGGAGATCGGACTCTGAAGCAAACAGTCTGGCTGCGTAAGACCCTGTCCACTGCTGCATGGCCGTGTCACACCTGTACCTGCGCAGCTCTGGAGGGCAGTCCTGAGTGTGGGGCCAGGCCCCCTAACCACCCGCCCACCACGACTGACAGTGGGAGGCCCATGAGAGAGATGGTGCCCCACACCCTGAGAAAGTTCCTGAGGGCACATCCTGAGGCAGCTGCGATCCGAGGCCTGTGCTCTTCCCAGTCACCAAAATGGATCTTCGCTCTGGCCCAGCTGGGCACCAGTGGAGGGGGTGGCAGGGACGCTGAGGCTTGCTGGAGGCCCTGAGCTCAGGGGGCTGGCACCTTCAGGCCAGCAGGGCCTGGCCTCCCACCCCACCCTCTGCCTCCTCGGGGTGGGAGGGCCCCTTCCCGACAGGCAAAGCCTGCAGTGCCCACTGAGTCCTGTGAGGACTGGGGTCTCTAAGCAGAGGGACCCCTGAGCTCCCTGAGGGGCTCTGCCCGCCTGCACCATCCCTGTGACGCGGGCCCGACGGGCCCACCTGGTCGTCATGCCCTTCGCGAGAGCCTGCGGAGACCAAGACGTGGCTGAGGTGGCCGGTCCTGAGGCCCTGCCACCTGGGGGGGCTCCAGGCCTGCTCGTCACTGAGTCGGGGACCCCGCAAGCCTCGGGGTTGTGCCACAGACTCACCTGGGCCAGAAGGCCGCCTCCCCGGGGGGTGGGCTGGAGGCAGGCCAGAGTCTGCAGGTGGATAAGCGCATCCCCGGGGCCGGTCCGTGGAAAGGGGCCGGAGGAGCCTGCAGGGGCTGGAGGGGTCAGGACGAGTGTTCCTGCCCTGGGAGGCGCTGCGACGCCTCAGGTGGGACTCGCCAGCCCCTGGGTCAGGAAGAGGCCATGGACGTGACTCCCGTGGCCCCCAGCCCTCCTGCAGCCTGTGTGGGTGGGGAGACCCGCCTTCTGGGGTGCACCTCTGTCCCCATGGCACCCGCACAGCCGCTTGGGCTGTGTGCTTTGACGGGGACCATCTCCGGTGGGAACGGAAACCTCACAGTGTGAACAAAGGAAAGAGGTGTGTGCAGGGCCCAGCAGCTGCCCCAGACGCAGCTCCGTGGACTCAGCCTCGGGGAGTCACCGGGCCGGGCTGGGTGGCCTCACTCACTGGAGTGGGACATTGATGGGCAGCTGGCCTGGAGCCCTGGGGCCCTGACTTCGGTGGCGTCCACTGCTGTCTTGGCTGTGTAGATGGTAGCCTCTTCTTGAAACTTCCTCATGTTCTTTTTATACCGGATTCTTTTGTTGCCGAACCAGTTGGAGACCTGAGGACACACAGAGACAGAAGTCGCTGGAAGGCTGACGGAGCAATGAGACACGAAATGAGGGGGACGTTGCTGAGTGACCCTGGGACAGGGTGCGAGGCTGAGGCTGGGAAGCTGGCACCAATGAACCCCGGGCACAGGGAAACGTATGCCATGTGCGGGGGGCCGCTCTGCCTGCTCACAGAGAGGGAGGAGCTCCGCTGCTTGAGGACCAGGCACGCTGTGACCTGGGATGAGGATGGAGGTGGGAGAAGAGCAGGCACGTGTCACATGCCTGGAGAGACCAGGGTCTGCTCCCTGCAGGCAGCAGGCTGAATCCTGACGCGGGACGGGAGCACCAGCGACCGCGCCTCTGGGAATGCAATTTAAGCAAAGAACGCAACCGAAGCCAAAACTTCTCAAAGGATAAAGGACCACCTGACGGAGCAGGGGAAGGAGCTGAGCACAGAGTGGCGCGCAGGCAGGCTTCAGTCCTCAAAGCTGGTTGGGGAGCTGCAGTCACACACATCTTGTGAGCCCGGAGCCGGCCCAGGGCCTAGAGGTGGGGCCCAGCCCTGACTGCACCTCTGCACCAGCCCTCTGGGGCAGAGCCCTCCCTGTGGATCACTCTCTGGCGGGGGCCATGTCCTGGGCCCTGAGGGGGCTGAGCAGCATCCCTGGTCTTCACCGGCCAGAGGCCAGGAGCACCCTCCCCTCCTCTCAAGAGCTGTGACAACAAAAACGTCCCCTGGCTGGGTGGAAGACTGGACAGCGCTTAGCTATACGACCATGAAGATGTGCACAGCCCAAAACACCGCATGTCCCAAAGGATGGCGCCCGGCCCTGCAGCTTCACGCACACACGAGACGTGGGCATCTTCATGAACAGAAACACACAGCTGAACTGCATGGCAGGACTGTGGATGACCTTTTCTCCTTTAAAAATCAGTTTCTTTAAGGTCCCTCTGTAATCCTCTCAGCGTCAACCACGGTCAGAAGCCCCATGTGCGTTCCCTGCTCTCAACTCTCCTGCCCTCGGTGTGAGTGTGACCTGCTCGCAACCAAGCCAGGTAAAGCACCTGGCTCCCACTTACCTCCAAGGAATGTACCCACACGTCTGTGTTGAAGTCTGCAGAAGAATGTCAGCGAGCGGTTTTCCATGTTGAATTCAACTGGCATTTTAGAGGGACGAAGAGCAAGCTTCCCAGGTGGGTGTCTGCGGGGGAGCTGGCTCAGACTGGGGCCCGCCCTCCCTGCAGGGGCTGTGCCAGCACCTTGGACAGGAGCCGGATGCCCTCTCTGCAAGGCTAGCCACAGCTGGGCATCTCTGGCCACGCCCTGCCCAGCCCCTCTGGCCCCTTTGGTCCATGCGGCTGTGGCCACTCAGGTTCCCACCCACTGCCTTGTCCTTGGGCTCAGCTCTCCTGTCCTTTCCCCCTTGGGCTTCCTCAGCCTGGAGCTGCAGCTGATCCTGTCCTGAAAACATCCGTGGTCTCGTCTGCTACACCCTATGCCTAATGTTGCTGCCCTGTTTTCTCCGGACCCCACAGCCGGCACCACATTTGGAGCCCTACTCAGCTGTCAGCCATTTCTACCGAGGAGCCACCACAGTGGGGAGGGGCCCCAGGACAGAATTCTGGGGTGGGGATGTCAGGGCGCAGCCACTGAGCAGGAGTCATTGGGATGTGGCCCGTGTTTTTCAAACCTTTGTCACGAACTCTCTCCTCAGATGAAGTTTAGACCCAAGACCCGTCTGCACTCTGAGGTGGCAGGCCCTGAAGTGAATCTGGTCATTTCCAAACAACTGCTCCTAGGGACAGATGGGCTGCCATGCCTCCCATTTCTTCTGGGCCTTGAGGTCCTAGAGGCGCAGCCCTCATTTCAGCTCTGCTGAAGTGCTGAGGATCCCACGGCAGTTCCCGGTGAGTGAGGACACCCGTGAGGCCCCGCGGCCTGGGTGACCCTGCAGGGCTCCTGAGCGCCACTGTCCCCAAGTTGCTGCTGGACGCGGCGGGGCCTGGGGCAGACTGTGGTGCCTGAGGGCACAGGTTGACTGGGCTGGAAACTCAGCCTCTCCCATAGCACAGGGCGGGAGGTGGCTGCCTGCAGGCGGTGGTCCTGCTTACTGAGTCCATGTCCCTAATGGCCCTCTCTGCTGCCAGAGGCGGGTGCTGACCCCCACACTGCCCTGTGGGTGTTGCCTGGTCCTCCTTCTCACTTGTGGCCTGCCTGTACTTAACTGTTCTCCTTTTAAAGCCTTTTGAAAGGGCTTCCCCGGTGGTCTAGTGGTTAAGAATCCACCTGCCAATGCAGGAAACATGAGTTCAATCCCTGGTCCAGGAAGATCCCACATGCCTCAGAGCAACTAAGCCCGAGCCGGAGCACCACAGCAAGAGAAGCAGCCGTGATGAGCAGGCCGCACAGCGCAGCTAGACAGTAGCCCCTGCTCAATGCAGCTAGAGAAAGCCCATGCAAAGCAGCGAAGACCCAGCACAGATGAAAATCAGTAAGTAAATAGATCTTAAAAGACAAACAACAAAACCTTCTGACGCATTTCTTGGGCTCTCGCCTTAGCCCCGAGCCCACCCCAATTCCACTGAGATGGACAGTCTCCCCACCTGGCCCGAAGGTGTCCGGTCTCTCCTCTAACCTGCGCTCCTGTTTCCCATCTGGAGCCAGCTGTCTCCTGTCTTGTGCCCTCAGACGCACACCCTGGACTGTCTGATAAACCAGCAGGTGATGCACATGCCTGAATTTATTTCAGCTGAATCGGTACTTTTGCACAAGAGCTGGTCTATCACTTTAAGCCCTAATTTTGCTCCACCTTCTTTTTCTTCTCCTAAGCTTACACCCCCATCCATCTTACAGAACACAGCACAGCCCTCTGATATGAGAATATTAAATCTTAATGACTGGGCTTCCTTGGTGGTTCAGTGGTAAAGAAGTCTACCTGCCAACACAGGAGACACTGGTTCGATCCCTGATCCAGGAAGATCCCACGTGGCGTGGAGCAACTCAGCCCACACGTCACAACTCTGGAGCCTGCGCTCTGGAGCCCGGGAGCCACAAGTGCTGAGGCCCGCTTGCCCTAGAGCCTGTGCTCCACAACAAGAGAAACCACCACAACGGAGAGGAGCCCTGCTCGCCACAACTAGAAAGGAGCCTACGCAGCAGTGAAGACCCAGCACAGCCAAAACGAAATACATCAATAAACAAAGAATGGAAGGCTTAAAAAAAAATTCCTAATGACTACAATTCACTAAGTATCACTACTGAGTGCTATACTCAGTGGCGTCACTGCACACTCCACACCCATTGCCTCAGGGAGCGGGGAGGGTAGGTATGGCTTCCTGCCTGAGGCCCAGACCCGGGACCCGAGGCTGCACTGCACGCGCTTGGCTGTGGCCACACACCTCACTCGGCTCCTGCTGCACACATTTCATGAGCATCCCTGGGTGTCCCTTTCGGGTTCAGGGAGGTGTGGCAGGAAAGGACCATCACCTGGGAGACCGTGATGCCACCCCTCCTGGCCAGCTCCTCTTTGGCTTCTTCACTGGGGTAAGGGTTGCTCAAATGGGAATAAAAGTATTCATTCAGCACGTCTGTGGCTTGCTTGCTGAAATTCTGCCGCTTACGCCTGAGAAGACAGACAGCCTCAGCCGGAGATCATCCGCGGGCCTCACCCCCATCTCTGACCTCCCGGAGGCTGTAAGGCCAGCAGTCAGCACTGCACAGCCTCCCTGGAGGCGGAGTGAGGGCTGCACCTACAGCCGTGGCCAGAGCCCCTGCCTAGGCTGGGAGGCTCCCATAGCTCAGACCCAAACCAGCGCAGGACTGGCTTCCTCTCCCCGAGAGCTGGCTCTGACTGAGGTCACAGGTTGGGGGTAGGGCCTGACCTGGCGTCGAGGAACCTCGCGCGCAGGGTCATCACAGCCTCACAGGTGCTCTGCTTCAGCTGCATCTGGATGCTGTTGAACTTGCCGTGGATGACACCCACCACGTGCTCTATCTCTGTGGGCGAGACGGGTCTGATCCTGCTTTGCTCCTGGAGAAGGTTGGTGACGTGCGTGGTGAATTCACGGCAGGCCTGGGGTGGGGACACATGCCAGCTGGTGACCACCTAGTAGGCTGGCCCAGGGTCCCGTGTGGGGCCAGCCCCCTGCCCCCTGAGCCCCTCACACAGGCTGGCTACTGAGAAATGATGGCAAGGGGCCGTGGTCAAATCGGCCACCTCTGCTATGAGGCCAAGTTCGTGGGCTCTCTGCTTGATGCTGCCAAGGGAAGGCAGTTGGTACTCCATGTTTCCTTTGACAGATGTGCATTCACATGAAAGAAGCGCTTCCAGGCAGAAGGGTCACCTGTTCGTATTTCTCCAGCTCGCAGTGGTACATCTGTCGGATCCGGGACAGCTCGGCCCTGTAGTCAGAGTGCTCAGGACCACTGTCACTGGGGCGGCCGCCTGGCGTTGCTGTGTCGGCTGCTGCCGAAGCTCCCCTTCCTCGCTTCTCAGGCCTGGACACGCCCTCGGCCAGCAGCATGCTATCCAGCCTCAGGAGCTGAGCGTCCGGGGGGCCCTCTTCCTGAATGCCATGGATGCCCGACACTGGACCAGAGAGAAGAGATGGAATCAGTGTCTATTGTTGGAGCAAAACCCACCACAGAGTGCCAGCGCCGGCCACGTGTCTGAGCATTCTTCACGGAGCCCTTTCAGGGAAAGAGACTGTCTGATAACAGACATCAAATAACCCACTCTGACGCTGGTCTGGGGGCTGTGCTCAGGAGCCCAGCTGGGGTGCCAGGAGTGGAGGGGGCAGACTCGCCACAGCCCACAGCCCACAGCTGGGTACATGTGGCACTCCAGGCAGGGCAGGGGTGGGATGGCACTGGGTGCTGGGAAGCCTGAAGCCCCGAATCACACCTCCGGATGGGAGAGGAGGCACCTTCCAGATGCTCAGACCGCATAGACAGGGATATGAAGGCTAGTGGCAGCCTGGCTTTGGGCAAGGCTGTGCTGGCATGTATCTGAAACTGAGCCCCTCAGAAAACAAGTTCCCTTACTGAGTCTCATTAACTTCTCTAAAACCTTATTCCCCTTCTCATGCTCTTTGACCTCAACCCTGTGTTGTTCAGTTGCAAAGTCATGTGTGACTCTTTTGTGACCCCATGGACTGTAGCCCACCAGGCTTCTCCGTCCAGGGGATTCTCCAGGCAAGAATACTGGAGTGGGTTGCCATGCCTTCCTCCAGGGGATCCTCCCAACCCAGGGATCAAACCCAAGTCTCTTGCTTGGCAGGTGGATTCTTTACCATTGAGCCACCTGAGAGGCCTCAACCCCAGGTTAACTGAACACTAATCAACCAGTCAGATGACTAATATTCTGTTGTTGATAACATGGTTAAGGTGCTAAAATTGCTACTATAGATATTTCGTCATTCGTGTACAAACTCAGGTTGTGTCTCCAGCGCAAGATGAGCTAACAGACATCCAAGGCACGGACCACCTGGAGAATGACTCATAGGCCAGAAACATCCTGACTGTTGAAACTACAATTATGAAATATCACAAGATGAAGCTTAATTCCAGCCTCTCTGTTTTCCCCCTTGAAAAAAGACCCTCATTCAAAGACCCAAGTGGTGTAGATCTGAGGCTTGTCTGCCACTCCCTTGATTGGCCCCCTGAAATGTACTTTCCTTCGCTGTGACCTGGTGTCAGAGTGAATTTGCTTCTCAGGTGGCTGAACTTTGGTTTGGGAATGCGTCTGTTGTGTGAGGGTGTTGAGGGGAGGGTTTTTGCTGTAAAATCAGAGAGGAATGGATTCAGAGGTGCCAGAAAAGATGAACCAACCCACTGAGAGATGGGTTAGTTTGAGCATAGACACAGTCGACGGGCTTTATAACATGGAGAAGCCATCCTAGCTAGGTGATGTGCTCAAGGGCAGGACTGGACAGGCAGGGATGGGCCGGGGACGGGCTGCTGCTGTCCAAGGAGTGCATGTCAGCCACGAGGCGGCTGGAGGGAGAGGCCCCAGACTGTGACCGCCGGATATGAGAGTGAAGTCGCTCAGTCGTGTCTGACTCTTGGCGACCCCATAGACTGTAGCCCACCAGGCTCCTCTGTGCAAGGGATTTCCTGGGCAAGAATACTGGAGTGGGCTGCCATTTCTTCTTCCAGGGGAGCTTCCTGACCCAGGGATCAAACCTGTGCCTCCTATGTTTCCTGCATTGGCACGTGGATTCTTTACTGTCTGAGCCACCAGGACCTGATAAAAAGGAAGAGGCTGTGACAACTCCCACACTCGCCCTGGAAGGCTCTACTTCTTCCCAAGCAGAGCGCTCAAAACAGCAGGCAGGCAGGTGAAAAGGTGGTCCCCGACGCAGCTCAGCACAAACCTCTGGGCTGGGGCTGAGCTGACCAGTTCAGGCGCGAGAAGGTATTCATGAGTCATCGGGGTGTGGTGTGTGTTTGGGAAGTCTGCTTTTATCTACCTGTACCTGCAGGTACACCTATGAGAAGGCCACACCCCTGAATGTCAGAAAAATCCGCATTTAAAGGGCAGGCAAAGGAGGAGATGAGAGTTATGAGGCAGGTGGATGAGTAATCAGAAGTGGTCATTAGGGGGAGATTGTTCAGTTCAGTTGCTCAGTTATGTCCAACTCTTTGACGTTCCATGCACTGCAGCACGTCAGGCCTCCCTGTCCATCACCAACTCCTGGAGCTCAAACTCATGTCCGCTGAGTCAGTGATGCCATCCAACTGGGGGAGGATCGCTAGCCTCTGCAGAAGCAGCTGCAGGGTGTGGTGGGCTGGAGCCTGACTAGCGAGCTCAGAGGAGGACGGGAGGCAGCAGTGCAGGGAGGGGGCTGCCGCAGGGCCACAGAGTGCAAGCCGGGTGGTGGGGGGGTGGTCTTGCAGGGCTTGTTGTTTCTCTGTGGAGAGAGGAAGGAAGGTTGAGGGGTGGTTCCTAAGGGAACGGGAGCCTCTTAAAGAAAAGGCTCTCAGTATTATCAGCTACTAACTGACTTGAGTGCTCAAATAAGAATTGAGCTTAGGGAATTCCCTGGTGGTTCAGTGGTTAGGACTCGGCGCTTCCGCCGTCATGGCCTGCTTCAACCCCTGGTCCTGTAAGCTGATGGTGCAGCTCAAAACAAAGAGCGTAATCCTATCACACAGGCGTTTGCTCATTAATCATGTGCCCCTTTCTTGTTCCCTATTTAACAGATGAACTTTTTCTGTCAAAAACTCAATAGCGAAAACTGAAGGAGTTCAAGAGATATCCTTGCAGGAATTTTCCTCACATGCAGGGACCTCTACTTTCTCAGATTCGGGGACTCTCAACTCACACGAAAGAACCCTTTCCAGTTAGTCCCACTGGGCTGCAACAGGGCTCTTTCTGAAAGAAATAAAGGAAAAGGGTCCCTTTTATCAGTTGCAGGCCTTCCAGTTCAGAGACCTAATTCTGTAACGGCCTTACTTGGTCTTTAAGAAGTGCCGGATGTAAATGCTGGGGACTTCTGGACAGAGGGGAGCTGCACTGCCTGATCCTTGTACATTATGGAGCAGATTACGGACATGCTCCTCCCTCATCCCTCTGTGTGTGCAAATCCTATTGATTCTACCTGGAGGACTGACCCACCATCCAACCCCTCCCTAATGCCACTCCTGGAACCCTGCTGCGGTGACCCCTCCCTGCCCTCTGTGACCTGTGAGGAAGGCTCTCCCCTCTGGCCCATCAGGTACACCTGCAAGCTGACCACCCTCAAATGCTGTCTTCATCATGCCGGTCTTCTGTTAAAAGACTTCAACCAGCTCTGCATCCACAGCGGAAGCCTAGACTCTGACACCTGGCACTCAGGGCCTTTCCTCTTCTGGGCCCTTCATGGCCCTTGGAAGCACAGCGACTGTCTCAGGCTTACTCAGCAGCTCCTTCCGAAGCACCCATGGGCCCAGCCTGGGCTTAGGAGTGACCTGACAGGGACACACACAGCTGCGCCCCCACCCAGAGGGCCCCAGCACGGCCCGACTCCCAGGGCTGGAGAGGTCCCTTCAGACCTGCCCTGGCAGCTTCTCTCATGACTGTTAGGGGCAGGAGCGGTTCAGGCTGGGCACATGGCTGAGTGAAGGGTGGGTGGGAGCATGAGTGTGTGTGTACGACTCTGGGCTGCTGAGGAGCATCAGTGGTCTGTCTCTCTCTCTCTTTTTTTTTTTTTTGGTCACACCTTACAACTTGTGGGATCCCTGTCTCTCAATCAGGGGTTGAACTTGGGTTAAGGCAGTGAAGGCACCTGACCCTAAGCACTAGGGAACTCCCCTTCTGCTCTTTCATGTAATCAACAGCAGAGAATGGGTTGGCCGCAGCAAACGCCCTCTGCCGATAACACGAGAGACAGTGGATGTCACCAGATGGTCAATTTCAAAATCAGATTGATTACGCTCTTTGCAGCCAAAGATTGAGAAGCTCTATACAGTCAGGAAAAGCAGGACCTGGCTCAGATCATGAGCTCCTTATTGCAAAATTCAGGCTTAAACTGAAGAAAGCTGAAGTTCCCATACTTTGGCCATTTGATGCAAAGAGTCGACTCATTAGAAAAGACCCTGATGCTGTGAAAGATTGATGGCAAGAGGAGAAGGGGATGACAGAGGATGACATGGTTGGAGGGCATCATCAACTCAATGGACATGAGTTTGAGCAAACTCTGGGAGATAGTGAAGGGCAGGGAAGCCTGGTGTGCTGCAGTCCATGGGGTTGCAAGGAGGCAGAAACGACTGAGCGACTGAACAACGATAACAGATCAAAGAAACTAGGGAAAACCACTAGGCCATTCAGATATGACCTAAATCAGATCCCTATGATTATACAGTGGAGGTGACAAACAGATTCAAGGGACTAGATCTGGTAGACAGAATGCCTGAAGGACTATGGACAGAGATTTGTAGCACTGTACGGAAGGCAGTGACCAAAATCATCCCAAAGAAAAAGAAAGGCAGGAAAGCAAAGTGGTTGTCTGAGAAGGCCTTACTGAAGTAGCTGAAGAAAGAAGAAAAGCGAAAGGAAGGGAGAAAGGGAAAGATATACACAACTGAATGCAGGGTTCCAGAGAATGGCAGGGAGAGATAAGAAGGTCTTCTTAAAGGACAATTTAAGCAAGGGAGTTTCAGAAAAACATCTAATTGCCTTAATTGAATACGCTAAAACCTTTGACTGTGGAGATCACAACAATCTGTGAAAAATTCTTAAACAGATGGGAATATCAGACCACCTTACCTGTCTTCTGAGAAACCTGTATGAGGGTCAAGAAGCAACAGTTAGAACTGGACATGAAATTGGTTCAAAACTGGGAAGGAGTACAACAAGGCTGTATATTGTCACCCTGCTAATTTAATTTATATACAGAGAACATCATATGTACGACATGTTGGGCTGGATGAATCAAAAACTGGAAATAAGATTGCCGAGAGAAATATCAACAACTTCAGATATGCAGATGATACCACCCTAATGGCAGAAAGTGCAGAGGAACAAAAGAGCCTCTTGATGAAGGTGAAAGAGGAGAGTGAAAAAGCTGGCTTAAAACTCCACATTCATGGCAAATAGATGGGGAAAAAGTGGAAGCAGTGACAGATTTTATTTTCTCAGGCTCCAAAATCACTGCGGATAGACTGCCGTGAAATTAAAAGATGCTTGTCACTTGGAAGGAAAGCTATGACAAACCTAGACAATGTATTAAAAAGTAGAGATGTCACTTTGCTGACAAAGGTTCATATAGTCAGTGCTATGACTTTTCCAGTAGTCATGTATGGATGTAAGAGTTGGACCATAAAGAAGGCTGAATGCCAAAGAACTGATACTTTTGAATTGTGGTACCGGTGAAGACTCTTTTGAGAATTCCATGGACTGCAAGGACATCAAACCAGTCAATCCTAAAGGGAACTGATCTTGAATATTCATTGTAAGGACTGATACCGAAGCTGAAGCTCCAATACATTGTCAGTGAAGAGCCAACTCACTGGAAATGACACTGATGCTGGGAAAGATTGAAGGCAAAAAGAGAAGGGCGTGTCAGAGGACAAGATGGTTAGATAGCGTCACTGACTCAGTGGACATGAATCTCCAGGAGTGGAGGACAGAGGAGCCTGGCGTGCTACAGTCCATGAGGTTGCAAAGAGTTGGACATGATTTATTGACTGAACAATGACAGCAAAGCATCTGAGAATGCATCATAAGTTAAGTACCCAACCAGGTGCAGGAGATTAAAAAAAAAAAAACACTAGAAAACCATGGGACCTATTCTCAACTGAAAACTCTCACGGAGAACTTTGAGAACAAAGAGAACACCCTTTCCTCATACCTCTTTACGGGGTATGAATTACTGTGACCTTTTTTGGAGGGGTGCTTTGAAATGCTGTTTAACATCTTCAAATTCCTGTCCTGAGAACTTACCCTGCAGGAACACGGACACCAGTAGATGTTATATTTATAGAACACACAAGACCACACTGAAATTGTGAAAACCAAACCCGCCTAGATGCCCATGAATAAGGATACTCCTTGGCAGCAGATTGGCCCAAGGGCAGCTGGCAGGAACAGAGGGACCCTGGAGCCTTCTGCTCCTAGGCGTCTTCCAACATATGCTCCAGCCTTCCCCGGACTCCCTTCCCAGCTACTCCAGCAGGAGCTTTGCCTTGACTTTTGAGTCGCCTGGCCAGTGAAGGTCTACATGCTCAATGAGGACCAGCAGTGGGACAATCAGGGCACCAGGCATGTCATTCAGCTACATGGAGTGGCTGAAGGGCATGTCCCTGCTAGTTAAGGCCTGACAAAACATGGGCCACCTGAGAAGGGAATGGCAAACCACTTCAGTATTCTTGCCTTGAGAACCCCATGAACAGTATGAAAAGGCAAAATGATACGATACTCAAAGATGAACTCCCCAGGTCAGTAGATGTTCAATATACCAATGGGGAAGAGAGGAGAAATAGCTACAAAAAGAATGAAGAGGTGGAGCCAAAGCAGAAACAACATCCAGTTGTGGATGTGTCTGGTGGTGAAAGTAAAGTCTGATGCTGTAAAGAACAATATTGCATAGGAACCTGGAATGTTAGGTCCATGAATCAAGGTAAATTGGAAGTGGTCAAATAGGAGATGGCAAGAGTGAACATCAGCATTTCAGGAATCAGTGAACTAAAATGGAACAGAATAGGCGAATTTAATTCAGATGCCACTTATATCTACTACTGTGGGCAAGAATCCCTTGGAAGGAATGGAGGAGCCCTGATAGTCGACAAAAGAGTCTGAAATGCAGTATTTGGATGCAATCTCAAAAATGACAGAATGATCTTGGTTCATTTCCAAGGCAAACCACTCAACATCACAGGAATCCAAGTCTATGCCCCAACCACTAATGCCAAAGAAGCTGAAGTTGAATGGTTCTATGATGACTTACAAGACCTTCTAGAACTAACACCAAAAAAAAAAAAAAAGATGTCCTTTTCATCACAGGGGACTGGAATGCAAAAGTAGGAAGTTAAGAGATACCTGGAGTAACAGGCAAGTTTGGCCTTGGAGTACAGAATGACGCACAGCAAAGGCTAACAGAGTTATGCCAAGAGAATGCACTGGTCATAGCAAACACCCTCTTCCAACCACACAAGAGATGACTGTACACATGGTCATCACCAGATGGTCAATACCAAAATCAGATTGATTATATTCTTTGCAGCCGAAGATGAAGAAAGTATACAGTTAGCAAAGACTAACTGTGACTCAGATCATGAACTCCTTATTGCAAAATTCAGGTTCAAATTGAAGAAAGTAGGGAAAACCACTAGGCAATTCAGGTATGACTTAAATCAAATCCCTACGATTATACAGTGGAAGTGAGAAATAGATTCAATACACTAGATTTGGTAGATGGAGTGCCTGAAGAACTATGGACAGAGGTTCAAAATACTGTATAGGAGGTAGTGACCAAAACCATCCTCAAGAAAAAGAAATGCAAGAAAGCGAACTGGTTGTCTGAGAAGGCCTTACAAGTAGCTGAGAAAAGAAGAGAAGTTAAAGGCAAAGGGGAAAGGGAAAGATACACCCAACTGAATGCAGAGTTCCAGAGAATAGCAAGGAGAGAGAAGAAAGCCTTCTTAAGTGAACATTGCAAAGAAATAGAGGAACACAATATAATGAGAAAGCCTAGAGATCTCTTTAAGAAAACCGGAGATACCAAGGGAATATTGCATGCAAAGATGGGCACAATAAAGGACAGAAATGACAGAAGCAGAAGACATTAAGAAGAGGGAGCAAGAATGCACAAAAGAACTGTACAAAAAAAGCTCTCAATGACCCAGAAAACCACGATGGGGTGGTCATTCACCTAGAGCCAGACATGACATCCTAGAGTGTGAAGTCAAGTGGGCCTTAGGAAGCATTGCTTCAGACTAAGCTAGTGGAGGTGATGGAATTCCAGCTGAGCTATTTCAAGTCCTAAAAGATGATGCTGTTAAAGTGCTGTACTCAATATGCTAGCAAATTTGGAAAACTCAGCAGTGGCCACAGGACTAGAAAAGATCAGTTTTCATTCCAATTCCAAAGAAAGGCAATGCCAAAGAATGCTCGAACTACCACACAATTGTACTCATCTCATGTGCTAGCAAGATTATGCTCAAAATTCTCCAAGCCAGGCTTCAGCAGTATGTGAACTGAGAACTTCTAGATGTGCAAGGTGGATTTAGAAAAAGCAGAGGAATCAGAGATAAAAATTGCCAACATCTTCTGGATCATAGAAAAAGCAAGAGAATTCCCAAAAAAACACACATCTATTTCTGTTTCATTGACTACTCTAAAGTCTTTGACTGTGTGGATCACAACAAACTGTGGAATATTCTTGAATAGATGAGAATACCAGGCCACCTGACCTGCCTCCTGAGAAACCAGTATGCAGGACAAGAAGCAACAGTTAGAACTGGACATGAAAAATGGACTGGTTCCAAATTGGGAAAGGAGTACATCAGGCTATATATTGTCACCTTGACATGCAGAGCACATCACGTGAAATGCTAGGCTGGATGACTCATAAGCTGGAATCAAAATATCCGGGAGAAATATCAATAATCTCAGATATGCAGATGATATCACTTTAAGGACAGAAAGTGAAGAGGAACTAAAGAGCCTCTTGATCAAAGTGAAAGAAGATAGTGAAAAAGCAGGCTTAAAACTCAACATTCAAAAAACTAAGATCATGGCATCTGGTCCAAGCACTTCCTGGCAAATAGGTGGGGAAAAGTGGAAACGGTGTCAGATTTCATTTTCTTGAGCTCCCAAATCACTGCGGACAGTGACTGCAGCCATGAAATTATAAGACACTAGCTCCTTTAAAGAAAAGCTATGACAAACCTAGATAATGTGTTAAAAAGCAGAGACATCACTTTGCTGACAAAGGCTCAAATAGTCAAAGCTATGGTTTTTCCAGTAGTCATGTATGGGTGTGAGAGCTGGACCATAAAGGAGGTTGAGTGCTGAAGAATTGGTGCTTTCCAACTGTGGTGCTGAAGACTCTTGAGCATCCCTTGGACAGGAAGATCAAACCAGTCACTCCTAAAGGAAATAAGTCCTAAATATTCATTGGAAGGACTGGTGCTGAAGCTGAAGCTCCAATACTTTGGCCACCTCATGTGAAGAGCCAACTCATTGGAAAAGACCCTGATGCTGGGAAAGATTGAGGGCAAGAGGAGAAGGGGACAACAGGGGATGAGATGGCTGGATGGCATCACTGACTCAATGGACATGAGTTTGAGCAAACTCAGGGAGTTGGTGAAGGACAGGGAAGGCTGGTGTGCTGCAGTCCATGGGGTCACAAGAGTTGGACACAATTTAGCAACTGAACAACGACAAGGAGACGACCTGCCTGTCACACCCCAGGCCCCGCGGTGTTAATGGTGCATATGTTACGACAGGCATACATACGTTAGAAGTTTTGTTTCTTCCAAGTTGTACATTTTTGCGAACACACCATGGTGCCAGCTGCGGACACAGCTCCGCTGAGCACCTTTGCCCTCTGTCAGCGGCCTCTGTGTGGAGCCCTTTGTCTCCCTCAGCACGGCCCAGCTGTTTCCCAGCACCCTGTCCCTCTCTTGATTGCAGTCATTAGCACGTGTGACATCAGTGCATTAGTTTCCTCTCACACATGTGTAGATGACTTGTCACTATCCATCACAACAAGCTCATTTCCAGCCCCACTGGTGCCCCTTAGCTCCCCCAGGGCCCTCAACTTTGGAGCAGGTGGCTCTGGAGACCAGGAGCTCAGCTTAGGGACACCGTAAGTTAGAGGCATCCAGAGGAGCTGGGATCTAAAACAGAGGCACCCCCGCCAAACCACCAAATTTCCTTGTGTTCCCAATTTACTGTGGGTTTAAAAACCCCACAATGAGGTAAAATAAAGTTATGAATATCAACACACTATGTTTTTTATAAAAAACAATATGGAACTGCTATGGACTAAATTGTGTTCCCCAAATTCACACATGAAACCCCAAATGTCTTTGTGAAATAGGGCCTGTGAGGAAGTAATTAAGGTCAAATGAGGTGATGGGGCAGGGCCCAAATCATAGGACTGTGGCCTTCTAAGCAGAGGACAGGGCTTCTTTGGTGGTTCAGACAGTAAAGGATCCATCTGCAATGCAGGAGGCCTGGATTCGATCCCTGGGTTGGGAAGACCCTGTGGAGAAGGAAATGGCTACCCACTCCAGTATTTTTGCCTGGGACATCCCACGGACAGAGGAGCCTGGCGGGCTATAGTCCACGGGGTTGCAAAGAATGGGACATGGCTGAGTGACTAACACTTCAAGCAGAGGAAGAGAGACCTCTTCCGTCTACAAACCAGTAAGAGAGCCCAGACTAGGAACTGAGCCAGCTCCAGACGACAGTAAACCGATGAGCAGCGGAGTTCCAGTCAGACCGTTCACCAGCACTGTGGCCTGGGACTCCGCTGCTCAGTACGTGTGTCACAGAGCCTCACGCGTGTCTGAGGAGCAGCCTGTGCGTGTGCGGGTCCAGAGGCTCCTCACACCTGCGCTTCACCGCCTTCAGGTCCCCCTGTCCTTGGAGTTCCTTGGGACCCTTCGCCTTCCCTGACAACTTTTCTTCTAGGCGTGCAGCACAAAGGAGGGGATTTCAGTGTGCTTCAGTCAGTTGTACGAAGGAGGGGATTTCAGTGTGCTTCACTCAGTTCTAATCTAGATAAGGACTCCTCAAAAGGGGGTGTCTGGTTTGCCTTCTGTCTACGTAAAGGCCAGCACAAACATGAGGGGCAGCAACGTGACCAGGGAAGTTTATGTCTGTTGAATCTGATGAGATTTTTGAGCTTATTTTTCTAGATGTCTGCTTCATTTTTCGTTTCCCTTTCCTAGTTTCCCTCTTTGTGTTTCATGTTGGTCCTGGGCAGTGGTGAGCCAAAATGCCTCCTGTGGCCAGGGACACACTGCACCTGAGTCACTCCCAGAGGCTGTGGGTACGTCCCGGGGGTGCCCTAGTCCTGGGTGCAAGGCCCAGGTGAGGGGCAATCCAGCAGTGACACTCTGGGGGCGGTAAACCCGCTTCCTCTCACACATGTGTAGGAGGCCTGCCTCCCTGTGTATCACGACCATTCTCAGTCTTGGGGTGGAGATGGCGCTGCTACCCTGAAGGAGTCTGTGAGAGCACCCTGTGGCCTGGGGATGGGCTGCTGAGGGAAAGCCCTGTGTGTGGTAAAAAGGCTTATTCCAAGGGTTCCCATCAAGGGAACATGGAGGTGCTAAGCGAGGAGGAGGGGGCAGGGGCTGGGCTGTAAAGGAAGAGCAATTCATTCTCATGGGAAGATCCATTTCATGAGGAAGCAAGGCCCTTCAAGCCCCCAAAATGCCAGGTTGGTGGCATCATAGATGTGGCAGGAATCCAGGCTGTGGGCACTTTCTTCACAGAGAAGGCAGACCAGGTTTCCTGACCCTGGAGTGAACACCTTAGCCAAGGCAACAGCGTGGGAACAGGAGGAGGTGGGGCTGGTTCTGAGGACCACGAGCTGGCGTGACCCTGGAGGTGATCCGCTGACTTCAGTGGAGGTGACCCGCCTGGGGTGGGGGAGGGGCTGGGCAGGATGGGGAAGCGGCACAGCGCGAGGGAGATGCGGGTAGTGGGAGGCCCCCCAGGAGGCCGGGGGACCCCCACACTGAAGGTGCAGGGCCAGAGCAGGAGCAGGAGGTGGCTCGACTCCCCCAGCAGGGGGCGGGACGGGACCCCTGACCCCCACGTCCTCAGGTTCTGATTCTGAGCAGCTCCCTGGCACTCCCTGTTGCCGCTCACTCTCCTCACTCACTCAGCTCCAACCTGGCTGCCTGCCTTCGGGCCTGGATCCCAAGCCAGTCCTGCCTCAGAGACACTTTCCCAACGTGGAAGCAGAGATGTCCCATCAGTCAGGTCCTGGCTCAGGGCAGGACCCTTGGGGAGACTGAGCTGCCCAGCTGCCCCCGACCCCACTCCCCGCCACTGAGGGCTCTGAAGGCCACAGTAGTCTCTGCACGGCTGTGTGGGACAGCCCTGCTGCCTCGGGACCTAGGGACAGTTGCTGGCTCCTTCACTGCCACGTCTCTGCTTTGCGACACATTCCTGGCCTCACAGAATCATGGCCCAGAAATAGGGACTTGTGCTAAGAAACCTCTCCCCAGAGGCTAGCAGGACATTTTATGGACCAGCACTACCAGGCCCTCCAGGAAGAGAGAGCGCTTTCCTGCAACACTTTAAGAAAAGAGACACACAGGAAAACCAGCCGCTCACCAGGTGGAAAACTGAAGGCGGGCTAGCGTGCAGAGGCCACAGCCCCCCACATTCATGACCAGAGAGCTGAAACAGCGACACAGACGACCAGCCACCCGAAGTCAGCAGCATCTGTGTGCGCGTGTGAGCACAGATACAGGGGTCTCGGCTCTGAACGTGGGCGCTTCCAAGCACTGTCAGTAAAAATCACCATTGCCAATGAAAACCACTGTAAACCTATCAGCATAAAGTGCCATAGTAACCCCAAGGAGAAAAAGCATATCTCAAAAGATGCAAAAAGAAACAAATCGATTAAAACAACACCCGTTAGTGATAAAACCCAGAAACAGAAAGAACCAGAAACAGAGAGAACCCTCCTTAACCTGATAAGGGGCATTTCCCTAAAGCGCACGCATGCACACACATGCACGCGCACATGCGCGTGCACACACACACACACACACACACACACACACACACACACACACACACGCAGGATGTACTGGGGAACCTTTTGAGGCACTGCTTCAAGTCAGACACTCCTGTAGGTGCCAGTCAAGTGGATGGGACCAGAACCCGGAAAGGGACAGATGGGCAAAGTAAAGATGGGAGATGTCACCCGCTCACAGGCTGAAGGGCATCCCTGTGTGGCTGGAGTCACCCCGGGAGTCACTGATGCCACTGACAACTCCCCCCTCATCCTCCCCCTCACCCCCAAATTGGCCTCCAGGTGGGGCTGGTGGTGAGCAATGGCACTCAGACAGCTGGCCACCCACACTGCCGAGGGACCTTTAGATTCTTGTTTCCTGGGGATAACTTGGAACACAGCCTGCTGGTGTTGAGAACTGTCTGCATTTACCTTTGAGGGAATGTTTCCCGGGTCAGTTCTTTAAGCAAGATTCTAGATGAAGCATTCTTTAATTAAAAAAAAAATTGTATGTTATTTCTTTGGCTGCACAGGTCTTAGTGAAGCATGCAGGATCTTTTGTTGCGAGGCATGAGAGGTATTTTAGTTGCAGCATGGGGGATCTAGTTCCCTGACCAGGGATTGAACCCAGGTCCCCTGAAGAGTCTTAGCCAGTGGACCACCAGGGCAGTCCCTGAAGCCTTGTTTCAAGTCACTGGACTTTCTCAGTCCCACGAAAGTGAAAGTGTTCATCACTCGGTTCTGTCCAACTCTTCGTGACCCCAAGGACCTCTGACCATGGGACTTTCCAGGCAAGACTACTGGAGTGGGTTGCCATTCTCTTCTCCAGGGGATCTTTCCAGCCCAGGGGTCGAACCTGGGTCTACCACACTGAAGGCAGGTTCTTTACCATCTTTCCGATAGGACTTCACAAAGAATATTTCTTTAGAGAACGCCCTGGTGGTCCACTGGTTAGGTCTCTGCACTTTCACCGCCAAGGGTCCTTCTCAGGAACTAAGATTTCACAAGATGGGTGGTGAGGCCAAAAAAAGCAAAAAACTAAAGAATATTCCTTTAGCAGACACTCATCAATTTCTGAAGTCACAGCTGACATGAACATTGTTCATCAGACTGAAGGGGTATAACACTATGCAAATTCCCATCGGTCCTAATCAGTCCTTAGTTAAAATACATCACAACCTAAGCGCTGAAATCTCAACCAAATGTGCAAGTTGTTTTCATTTCAATACATGTTTGCAGTTGTTAATTAAAGGCCTGTGAGTCTGTCATAAACTACTGAACTGCTGATGCTCAGTAAAAATGGCATGGAGTTTTCTTGTGGCAACAGGGAAAAAGGACAAGACAGAGAAATGTTGTAATAGAAAATGCAGCCAAGTAAAACGTCTAGAAAACTAGTCCATGCTCTCCTGAGAGGCTTTGAGAATGTTTAAGAGCAACAGCCCAGAAAAACAGCACTTACGGCTGGTTTCTGTCTACCTTAAACAAACTTCTTTCTCATCTGAAGAAATGGTCTAATTTCAAGTGAGCGATATCTAGAAGCTTCTGAAGTTGGGCTACGATCACCCAAGGTATGACCCGTTCCCAGGCTGGAAATCAGATTTTTAGGCCCGCCCTGGACCTAACTCCCCCTGAGGGGTTGGCCCGGGGACTGCTGTCAAGCAGGTTCTAGGTGACAGTAAAAGGAGCATTCTCTGTTAAGAAAGATTAGTCACTTTCACACCATGACCAGGTTGACTGTGGGCCAAGCCCCTAACTGGGCTGGGATGCGCTGCAGGCATGTCTGCATTCGGGGGGCCAGTGTTCCAGGGAGGGGATCAGGAGACACAGCAGAGACAAACCCACAGGATAACTTCAGTGAATGGCTGAGCCCTCAGAAGAAACTGGAATAGAGGTACAGACGCTGCAAGAAAGCGATGCTTGGTGAGAATCTGTGTACTAAGTCCTGAAGCTGTGGGCCCCTGGCTAGCACCCTCAGACTTCGAGGGGTTTTTATGAAAGGTTCATTGAGAGAGAATTCAGGTGACGTGCGGTCCTACAGTCCACCCGTTTCCAGCGAGTAACTCGGCAGTGTTTCAGCACTTTCCACAGGTTGGGCAACCACTGCCTGATTTTCACCACCTCAGAGAGGCCCCAGCCCATCAGCACTCATTGCCCGCTCTCCCACCCGGCCGCTGGCAACCACGAGTCCTCCCCTTCTGCCCCCTCTGCACAGTTCACATAAATGCAAAGCATGCTATTGCAGACGTTTCCGTCTGGCTTCTTTCACTTAGCATAGAGGTTTTTATTTTTAATTGAACTATAGTTGATTTACAATGTTTCAGGTGTACAGCAAAGTGATTCTGTTATATATATATATATTATTTATCTAATACTCAGAAACATATATATTCTATTAACTTACTATATATGTACAGTTCAGTTCAGTTGCTCAGTTGTATCTGACTCCTTGTGACCCCATGAACCGCAGCACGCCAGGCCTCCCTGTCCATCACCAACTCCCGGAGTCTAACCAAACCCATGTCCATAGAGGCGGTGTAGCCATCCAACCATCTCATCCTCTGTTGTCCCCTTCTCCTCCTGCCCCCAATTCTTCCCAGCATCAGGGTCTTTTCCAATGAGTCAACTCTTTGCATGAGGTGGCCAAAGTATTAGAGTTTCACCTTCAACATCAGTCCTTCCAATGAACACCCAGGGCTTATCTCCTTTAGGATGGACTGGTTGGATCTCTTTGCAGTCCAAGGGACTCTCAAGAGTCTTCTCCAATACCACAGTTCAAAAGCATCATTTCTTCTGCACTCAGCTTTCTTCACCATCCAACTCTCACATCCATACATGACTACTGGAAAAAACATAGCCTTGACTAGACAGACCTTTGGTGGCAAAGTAATGTCTTTGCTTTTCAATATGCTATCTAGGTGGCCCATAACTTTCCTTCCAAGAAGTAAGCGTCTTTTAATTTCATGGCTGCCATCACCATCTGCAGTGATTTTGGAGCCCAGAAAAATAAAGTCTGACACTGTTTTCACTGTTTCCCCATCTATTTCCCATGAAGTGATGGGACCAGATGCCATGATCTCAGTTTTCTTAATGTTGAGCTTTAAGCCAATTTTTTCACTCTCCTCTTTCACTTTCATCAAGAGGCTTTTTAGTTCTTCTTCACTTTCTGCCATAAGGGTGGTGTCGTCTGCATATCTGAGGTTACTGATATTTCTCCCAGCAATCTTGATTCCAGCTTGTGCTTTTTCCAGCCCAGCATTTCTCATGATGTACTCTGCATGTAAGTTAAATAAGCAGGGTGACAATACACAGCCTTGATGTACTCCTTTTCCTATTTGGAACCAGTCTGTTGTTCCATGTCCATTTCTAACTGTTGCTTCCTGACCTGCATACAGGTTTCTTTAGAGACAGGTCAGATGCTCTGGTATTCCCTTCTCTTTAAGAATTTTCCAGTTTATTGTGATCTACACAGTCAAAGGCTTTGGCATAGTCAATAAAGCAGAAGTAGATGTTTTTCTGGAACTCTCTTGCTTTTTTGATGATCCAGCGGATGTTGGCAATTTGATGTCTGGTTCCTCTGCCTTTTCTAAAACCAGCTTGAACATCTAGAATTTCACAGTTCAGGTATTGCTGAAGCCTAGCTTGGAGAATTTTGAGCATTACTTTCCTAGTGTGTGAGATGAGTACAATTGTGCAGTAGTTTGAGCATCCTTTGGCATTGCCTTTCTTGGGGACTGGAATGAAAACTGACCTTTTCTAGTCCTGTGGCCATTGCTGAGTTTTCCAAATTTGCTGGCATATTGAGTGCAGCACTTTCACAGCATCATCTTTCAGGATTCAAAACAGCTCAACTGGAATTCCATCACCTCCACTAGCTTTGTTTGTAATGATGCTTTCTAAGGCCCACTTGACTTCACATTCCAAGATGTCTGGCTCTAGGTGAGTGATCACACCATCATGATTATGTGGGTCGTGAAGATCTTTTTTGTACAGTTCTTCTGTGTATTCTTGCCACCTCTTCTTAATATATGTTATATGTATAATATATATATTTGTCAGATTGTCTTCCATTATAGGTTATTACAAGATATTGAATATAGCTTCCTATACTATAGAGTAGGGCCTTGTTGTTAGCATAAAGTTTTTAAGGTTCATCCATGTTGTAGTTTGTGTCAGAAAACTTCACTTCTTTTTATGGCTGAACAGCAGTCCATTGAACAGGTGGACCATATTTTGTTTCTCTGGTCATCATCATTGACATTAGTTTTTTTTTCATAATTCTTGATTTGTGTATTTGTCTATACTAATCCATCTGTCTGTCCAGTAGAATTTCCCCAGTGATGGAATGTTCTACATCTGCAGTGTCTAATATGTGAACCACCAGCTACACGTAGCTACTGAGCGCTTGAGATGTGGCTAGTGTGGCTGAAGAGTGCCTTATTTAATTATACTTGATTTTAATTAATTCGAATGTAAATTGCCCCTGGGGGATGAACCACAGTCTACGGCTGCAGAGGAGCTATGATAGGCTGATCATAACTGGAGGCTCAATTCACAAGTCACCTTGAGACTGTGGGGCCAAGAAAGGACACTCCAAGCAACCTGAAAAATAACCCCCACCTCTAGGAGATCCGTTCCCTGTGCAGCCACAGTGAACTACTCCTCAGGTCCAGCCAATCATAAAAGGGGTCCAAATTCCAAAAGAAGTCACCCACTGGCCCAGAGGGTAGTCGTTGGGACAGACCCAACCAGAAAGCTGAAAGTGCCAATCATGATGTTACAATTGCAACAGCTCTGAGTGGCTGAGGAGGAAGGGAACCATAAGTAAAAAAACAAAATTAAAAAAAAAATGCCAGATTACTTATGCCTGACAGCTTCCACCCAGGCCCCGGGAACAGTGGTGAGGAAACAGGAGGGTGGTCCTTTGTGTGATGAGTTCTTTACATCCGCTCTGCTGACAGCAGCTCCTTGGCTCCAGAGCTAGGCTGGCAGAGCTGGGGCTTCTCGTTCCTCAGACAAAGTGAACCCAGAACCAACCAAAGGGAAGCACAGAGGGGCACTTGAGGCCAGCACAGGGGACAGTCATGGCTTGGAGAAGACAGGGCAGGGCCCTCAGTGTGAATTGCCTGGGATGCCTGGCAGCTCTTCAGGGGGCACTCCAAGATCCAAAGGTTTTTACACAAGCTGGCACTCGAGCTGATTTGGAGGTACAGCCTGACCCATACCAGAGTGTGTGGCTGTTTCTGCTCTGAGGCTCAGGCGCTGAACACAGGCTCTGCTCCAGTCCTTGTCAACACCCCACACCTGAAACCCGAACACTTCAGAGTCCTGTCACGCACCCTGAAGCCCCAAGGGTTTCAGGAAGGGGACTGGGCTAGTACTGGGTCCTCCCAGCTAACCTCAAAGATCTCCAAAAAGGGTTTATTAGTTCTCCTCAGAGAGCTCCTCCAGATACCAAGAAGGACGGGAAGAATGAGGAGGGAGTGTACTCCGAGGGCACGCTTGGCCTCCAGAGAGTGTCGCTGGCAGGACCCCCCAGACAGCACACAGAGAACACGGTGGGGCACTGGCATCTTGACCCCGGAAGATGTGCCCACATCCCTGCCACAGGCTGGAGGAGGCGTTGGATAGCAACTCCTGGAACTTGTAGGTAGGGCTTCCAGGAACACTGGACAACATGGCCTCCACAGAGGATGTGCTTCTTTTCAGGGTGATACAAACGACAAGCCTTGTGTTCTGAGTCAGGCTCCAGACACCCAATGTTCCTAAATGCCTTAAGATGTACAAGATAAAAAGGATTTCACTTAACAGGTATCAGTCACCAGAAACTGCTCTTAATTCAACAAAAATACAAGCTGTGTGCACTATGAGTCAGGCACCAGGGCAGTCCTAGGACATGGCTAGTTACAGACTCTGCACTCACGGGGGGAGCTAGACGGCAGAGGCCAGGAGCCACCGTGGAGGCAGTGAGAGCAGCAGACACGGAGGCAGGGCCTGGGGCCTGTGGGTGCAGGGTTCCCTCCCTGAGCCAGAACAGGGTGTGGTGGGGCAGCACGCGGCCTGGCTATGGGTTACTGGGGTGCAACCCTCCCTCTGGACTTCACTCTGCTCATCTTTAAAATGGGAGTGAAGTAAACGTCTGCCCAGGGCTGCTAGAAGGTGGGGCAATGATGCTGGAACTCGCGGAGCTGTCTTGCTGTGACCCACACTCCATAAGTGCCTCGTATTTGTGCTCAGCTGTGTCTGACTCTTTGCGATCTTATGGACTGTAGCTGGCCAGGCTCTGTCCATGGGATTTCCAGGTAAGAATGCTGGAGTGGGTTGCCATTTCCTCCTCCAGGGGGTCTTCCAGAGCCAGAGATCAAACTAGTGTTTCCTGCATCGGCAGGCAGATTGTTTTATCACTGATCCCCCTGGGCCCTGGCCTTTAAATCCTCTGTGCAGGTTTGGTTTTAGTTTTTAATCCTAAAGGCTTGTCGCAGACATCAGCCAGAGGCAAATTTGGGTTAAATAAAAAAGCCGACGTGGGGCTACTCTGGTAGTCCAGTGGTTAAAACTCTGCCTTGCAATGCAAGAGACACTGGTTTGATCCACCCTGGTCCAGGAAGAACCCACGTGGTGTGAAAGAGCTAAGCCCGTGCGCGCCAACCACAGAGCCTACACCCTAGAGCCTGCGGTCTGCAACAAGAGAAGCTGCTATGATGAGACGCCCATGCACCGCAATGCAGAGCAGCCCCTGCTCTCTGCAACCAGAGGAAGCCCCTGGGCAGCAATGAAGACCCACCACAGCCAAAACAGAGAATCAATCAATCTTTAAAAAAAAAAGAAAAGAAGAAGCTGATGCGCCACCCCCTGCTGTCAGCGCCCCGGGAGGCCCAGCCCCCAAGATTGCTCACTGGGCAGAGGCCCCTAGGAGCCCAGTGCAGGGTCAGGACACTCGGAAGTTTGCTTGGGGCAGGACTTGGTCATTCCTGGTCAGGGGGCTGGGGAAAGCTCAGGCAGAACTGAGATCTCGCTTCTTTTCTTTGTGGTCCGTCCTGAGATGGGAAGGCCTGCGGCCTGTGTGTTGGACACACGGTACTCCCATGACTGCACTTCCTACTAATGTGAAAAGACACCTGGCCACACTGAACCTGACATTTAGGCAGCTCTCGGCAGTCGTGATGGCTTGTATTTTTCAAGGTTGAATGGTGCTGCTCCATCCTGATGCCATGCCCCCAAAGGTACCAGGCACCCTGATGTTTGAGCCAATCAGTGGAAAGGAAGCATGATTTTCTAAAAAAAATGCCCAGATCTGATGCGTGGCCTCTACGGTGGGCCCCATAGCTGCCTTGGGACTCAGTCTGGGTGGGCTCAGGAGCCCTGAGTGAGACCCCTATGACCTGGGAGGATGAGCTAGGGGGACGGCATGGGCTACAGTGGACACTGCAGCCAGTCCTGATGGCGGTAGGTGTCAAGCCGTTCTTTTTCTCCTGAAATTGCTGAGTTTGAAGCTGACTAACGGCTGTCGTCATATCCGTAAGTACAGAATCGGATGAAGCAAAAGGAGACGTGCCCAGACAGTGCAGCCGCGGCACTCAGTTTTCTGATCAGTCCCAGAATCTCGCGGATGGGAAAAGGTTGTCAAGAGCCATAGCTTCCTGAGATGACAGCTCATGAAATTAGTTTTAAAGATTGCTTATTATTGCCACTTAGTTCTTTACTTTGCAGAGCTAAGTTGTCAATAAAAACCTCAAAGATCCACACATCCAAGGTGCTCTGAGGACAGGGCTGACTGCTGGTGGCAGTGGGGAGCCCCCCAGAGGGCAGTTTCTGTCCTCCAGGCAGTTGGGGGCTGGCTGGCACCTCAGAGAGAGGCACCACACCGCACGGTTTTGATGAAGGTGATCAGCATCACACAGTCTCCGTGGTACTAAGGAGCGTGTGACTGCACCAGGAGTTCCAGGCGCTGCACACTCACCGCGGGTCCCCTGAGGGCAGTGTCTTCCAGCCCACAGGACTCTCGGGTTGTGCTGCTTTTCCAGTTGCAGGAATGCTGCTTATCTGGTTCACACAGAGCTCTAGAGGGAGGTGCTGTGAGGGGTTGAGAGCAAACTTGTTTATAAACCCTTGAAAAGCCCAACCTTTGTTTACTGGAAGCCATAATATCTGTACCCCATAATAAAAATAAGGAACACAAATAAAAACATATATAAATAAGGAACAGATAAGACAGACCACTGGACATTCAGACACCTGTGGGAAGTGCCTGAGCAGGAGCCTAGGGGTGGAATGCTCTAGCCCTGTAGGGCAAAGGCCTGTCTGCAGGGGAGGGTGGCCTGGCTCTGGGCCTTGCAGGCTGAGGAAGGTGAGGAGGGCATCCAATAGGCGTTGGCGGGGGATCTGGGTCAGGGGCTGAGGTGGCAAGAAGGGATCCAAGTAGGGGAGAAGGAGGGATACCCATGAGAGGAGAGGGGACGACTGATTAAATAAATAAAGCACCAAGGGCGATGGGAGCAGGGTTCTGACTGTCAGAGAAATGAGTTACCAATCTAGAGAGAGAGAAAAATAGAATGAGCCCTGTGGTGCTGAACTGGGATTCAAGATATTGAAATGAGCGCATTTCCTGGTGGTCCAGTGGTTAGGACTCCATGCTTCCACTGTAGGGGGCAAGCGTTCCACCCTCGGTTGGGGAACTAAGATTCTGCAAGCTGTACCGCACGGCCAAAAACAGAGAGAGAAAGAAAAGAGTTACAATGGTAACTGGCTGTTTTAAATAATACTCCATGGATCAACAGCGATACAGAAAACAAAAGTGAATAAATGGGACATTTAACAAGGAGTAGTCTTAGACTACCTCCGACAGAATACTTACTACAAAGGGAAAAGGAACAACTTTAAAAAGGAGAAGTCTGGCAGATGCCACCTTACTTGAGTTATCAAAGTTAATGTCCCCAAGAGGGGGCAGAGCAAATGTGGGCACCACGGACCAGTCTTTGCGTGAGAAGAGGCGTCGCTTCCTTTTGAGGATGTGTAGTAGAAGTCTAATCATGAGGAAACACCAGATAAGCCCAGATGAAGAGGGCTCGCCTGTGATCTCTCAGATGGCCAAGGTCGCGAGAGTCAAGGAAAGACAGGGGTCTTATCACAGATGGAACAAGGCCAGAGAGATGTGACAACTAAAGGCAACACGAGACCTTGACTTTTTTTGCCCTTTTCTCCAAAAGACCTCATTGGGACGACTGGCAGAGCCTGAAGGAGATCTGAGGATCCCATGGCGGGTGACGTACCAGTGTTCCTCTTCTGACCAAGATGCTTGCTCTGTGGGTCAACAGGAGGCTGTGCCCTGTTCGTTGGAAATGTGCTCAAGTGTGCAGGGGTAGTGGGGCATCACGGCAGCAACCTACCCTCCAACAGTGCGGGGAAAAAATGTATTTGTGCTCTTCTTGGAACATTTATGTAAATCTGTGATTGTTTCAAAATAAAAAGTTAAACACGCATAAACAAACTTATCAGAACAAACACAGACCACTCAAACTACAGTGGCTTTGTAAACCAAATGGAATATAAGTTTCTGGGTTACAGAGTGCATAGAAGGTAAAATAATTAAGAAAGAAATACACCAAAAGCTGGGCTTTCCAGGTAGCACTAGTGGTAAAGAACCTACCTGCCAATGCAGGAGATGTAAAAGATATGGGTTTGATCCCTGTGTCAGGAAGATCCTCTAGAGGAGGGCATGGCAACCCACTCCAGTATTCTTGCCTGGAGAATTCCATGGACAGAGGAGCCTGGCAGTTACGGTCCATAGGGTGGCAAAGAGCCAGAAAGGATTCTTATGAAAATTGAAACTGATTCTTCTCAGTTTAGGAAGATGAAAATGTGTTGGAGATGGATGGTGGTGATGGTTGTACAATGATGTGAATGTAGTTAATACTACTAAACTGTACACTTAAAAATAGTTGAAGGTAAAAAAAAAATAGTTGAAGGTAAATTTTATGTTATATATATTTTGTCACAATAAAAATATTCAAATTGTGGGGGGGATAAAAAGAATATTATGTCCTTACAGCATCTGGGTGAAACTTATATAGGTTTAAAATTGAATTTCTCTTTCAGTCACCAGATAACCTCTGGAGGCCGGCACTGCCCCCGTAACCTTACATCTACGAACTCACATAGTCTTCAGTCATCATGAGCTAAGTGTTATCACTGTTTCCAGTTCACAGAGAAGGACTAGGGACAGGAAAATTTTCAGTCATGTGCCAGGGTGATGGAACCAGATGCAAAAAGGAATTCAGTGCTCTCTGCCACTGTCCAAGCCAAGTATACATCAATCTTGCACCAAAACCATGTTGAGAGAGAAACATCCTTTTGGACTTCCCTGGTGGATAGGAAACCACCCGCCATGGGTTCAATTCCCAATCTAGGAAGATCCCACAGGCCGCAGGGCAACTAAGCCCCTGCACCATCACTACTGAAGCCTGCATGCTCTAGGGCCTGCCAGCTGCAACTGCGGAAACCTGCGCACGCCTAGAGCCTGTGCTCTGCCACAAGAGAAGCCCACACAAAACAATGAAGACCCAAAAATAACCAAATAAAGAAAAAAAGAAACATACTTTTGTACCACATATGTACTTTCTACAAGCCCCAGTATAACTGAAGTGCTACGCTCTAAAGTGACACAATGTTCAAACTGATCTCGAGACCATCTCACGCTAAGTGACAACCCTTCTATTGATGACTTTAGTTTTAAAGGTATCGTCACCATATTTGGTGGCTTCTCTTATAAACCATCCTCAGGGGACTTCCCTGGTGGGCCAATGGATAAGAATCCCCCTGCCAAAGCAGGGGACACAGGTTCGATCCCTGATTTGGGAAGATTCCACATGAAGTGGAGCAACTAAACCTGTGTGCCACAATTACTGAGCCCACGTTCCAGAGCCCACGAGCCATGACCACTGAGGCCTGTGCGCTGCAACGACTGAAGCTCACACGCCTGGAGCCTGTGCTCTACGACAAGAGATGCCCCACAATGAGAAGCCCGTGCACCGCAAAGAGTAACGCTCGTTTGCTGCAACTAAAGAAGGCCTGTGAGCAACAATGAAGACCCAGCACTATCAAAAATTAAAAAAAAGAAAAACCTTCAAATTGTTATTAACCTTGATCAAGGTCAGAACCATCAGTGGTAGGATTTATTGGCAGCACATACCTCAGACACGAGGCACTGTACACAACCTTGCTTCTGTGAGATTTCTGCCAAAGTCGCACAACCTCAGTCTAGTTATGTGGAAACAACAGACAGACCACACTGAAGGACCCTATAAAATGACTGAGCAGTCCTCAGCAGAAGGATGAACGTCATGAATGAGGAATAACAATGGAGAAAACTTCACAGACTGGTGGTAACTAAGGAGACACGATGACTACAAGCAACGTGGATCTTGAATCAGAAAAAGGGCATTTAGGACCAAACCCAGGGAAATTCAAACAGGGCCTGTTGCTCAGTTACAGAGCATTGTACCAACGTCAGTTTCCTGGTTTTAATCACTGCACTATGGAAACAGTGACAAACTTTATTTTCTTGGGTTCCAAAATCACTGTGGATGGTGATTGCAGCCATGAAATTAAAAGACTCTTACTTCTTGGCAGAAAAGCTATGACAAACCCAGACACATATTAAAAAGCAGAGACATTACTTTGCTGACAAAGGCTTGTATAGTCAAAGCTATGGTTTTTCCAGTAGTCATGGACGGATGTGAAAGCTGGACAATAAAAAAGGCTGATCACCAGAGAATTGATGCCTTCAATCTGTGGGGCTAGAGATGACTTGAGAGTCCTCTGGACAGCAAGGAGATCAAGCTAGTCAATCCTAAAGGAAGTCCAACCTGAATTGGAAGGACTGATGATGAAGCTTAAGCTCCAATACTTTGGCCATCTGATGTGAAGAGCTGACTCACTGGAAAAGACCCTGATGCTGGGAAAGACTGAAGGCAGGAGGAGGAGGAGGCGACAGAGGATGAGATGGTTGGATGGCATCACCCACCCAATGGACAAGAGTTCGAGCAAACTCTGGGAGACAGTGAAGGACAGGGAAGCCTGGCATGCTGCAATTCATGGGATCACAAAGAGTCTGGCATGACTGAGTGACTGAACAACAACAATGGTTTTGAAGGTGTTGCCACTAGAAGAAGCTGGGAGAAGGGTATATGAGAATGTTCTGTACTAGTTTTTCAACTTTCTGCAAGTCTAAATTAATTCAAAATAAAAAAAAAAATTTTAAACAAAAGAACTTCCAATGGCAGAAACTTCCATGGGGCTTCCTTTGGATGCTTAAAACAAGCAAAACAAAATTATTCTCCTTCTCAAATTCTGTCATGTTAGACCCTTCTGTAAAGCAATGGAATGCCACAATGCCTCTGAGCTCTTATACATAGAATGCAGCTACTTGTTACTCACAGCAACAGTACTTCTCCTGCTACAAACTATGAAATAAATGAGTGTAATATACCAGAAAGCAGGGCTGTGACAAGTCAGAAGTGAATCATCTGAACGACTGCTGCCAGAGAGGGATGTGACGAGCAAGATGGCTCAGGATGCATGTTAGGACTGAGCCAGGACCAGAGGTACGAAGTGGCTGTGGCCTTGGATCCACACTGGCAGCGCCTTCTCAACGGCCTACCTGTCTTTTCCTTGATCTCACAGAGCACACTGAAGAGAGCAGGCTTCATCCGATGGCAATTCAGAGCATGCTTTCTGAAAGAGAGGTGACAGAGGAGCGTGTGAGAAGGTGAAGAGTCATTCTGGGCATGAGAGTAAAGCTCTTCCATATTGAGTGTGCCAGTTCTGTTGAAATTTCCTATGCAAGGACAGAACTGTGGCATTTCAAATGAATTCAATTTGTACCAAATCCAGACAGTAATATTAATATTCAAAACGCTTTTCCTTAAACACTGCAAATTTAAATAACAAATATGAAATTTCAAGGTCCAGTAATTTGAAAGCTGTTTACATGTTGCCCTATAGCAGCATTTCAGTGCATAAGTAAAACCCCCACTGAACTGTCTCAGTGTCCTGCAATGTTAACTTAGCAGGACTGATGCTGAAGCTGAAGCTCCAATACTTTGGCCACCTGATGCAAATAGCCTACTCATTGGAAAAACCATGATGTTGGGGAAGATTGAAGGCAGGCGGAGACGAGGGTGGCAGAGGATGAGATGGATGGATGGCACCACCGACTCAACGGACATGAACTCGGGCAAACTCCGGGAGATGGAGAGGGGTAGGGGAGCCTGGCGTGCTGCCGTCCACGGGGTCACGAAGAGTCAGACACACTAAGTGACTGAACAACAGCAGCGGAGCAGCTTCTAGGTGACACACGCTACTGCAGGGTCACAGAGACACAGATGAGATCCCTAGCAGACACCACACAAACAAAGGCACATCAGCAGCGGGGGCAGGGGCTTTCTGGTGACTTAAACTAGAGTGACTAGAAGGCTTATTGGAGTTCACGTGTCTCTGAGGTGACATCAAAGCTCAGAGATCAGAGTGACAAGGAGAAGTCATGTGGGACAAGGTCCAAAGAGAAAATGTGTAGGCAGAGGAAACGCTAGTGCAGAGGCCCCACGTGTGGGTTTCCCCGCTGGGCCCGTGTGAGAATCTGCCTTGCAATGTCAGGGACACCGGTTCCATCCCTGGTTCAGGAAGCCCCCTCGTGCCTTGTGGCTCCACAGCTACTGAACTGGCGCTCCGGAGCCCCCGCGCAGCATCTACTGAAGCTTACAGGCCTGAGAGCTTGTGCTCCCCAAGAGAAGACTCTGCAACAATGAGGAGTCCAAGTACCACAGCTAGAGAGTAGCCCCGGCTCTCCATAACTGGAGAAAGCCTGCGTGCAGCAACAGACACAGCATAGCCAGAAACAACACATACTGGGCTTAAGAGACCAGGATGCTGTAGAATAAGGGGTGAGGGAGACAGCCACGTGGTTAAGTTAGAGAGGCAGGCGGGCCGACTGGAGAGTCTCCTAAGTCAGGGGAGTGACTGGCCTTTGCTCACCTGTGATGGAGACTGTGGCTGGCAGAGGAATGGCCCCCAGAGATATCTGTATGGCGATCCTCAGAACCACTTACAAGAGAAAAAGAACTCTCAAGAAGATTAATGTTAACGACTTTGAAGTGGAAGGATTAATTTGGATTACACAAATGGGCACAATCTAATTTACGTGTCCTTTTCCCCCCCCCCCCAAATTGAAGTACAGTAGAAATGGCAACCTGCTCCAGTATTCTTGCCTGGAAAATCCCATGGACAGAGGAGCCTGGAGGGCTACAAGTCTATGGGGTCACAAAGAGCTGGATGTGACTGAGCACACACACAAATATACACATAGCTGATTTACATCTAATCATGTGTTCTTAAAAGTGGACAAATTCTCCCAACTGCGGTCAGTGAAAGAGAGGCAGTGACATCAGGTCAGAGACACTGTGTTGTGGGCTTTGAAGACGGAGGGACTGTGAGCCAAAGAATGCACGTGGCCTCCACAAGCTGGAAAAGGCAAGGGAGTGGACAGCTTTCCAGAGCCTCCAGAGGGAATCTCCTGCTGACACCTTGATTTTAGCCCAACAAGAACCAGGCTGGACTTGGAACCTACAGAAATGGCAGATCATAAATCTGTGCTTTTTAGGCTACTATGTGGTCATTTGTCACAGCTGCCAATAGAAAACAAACACAGGAAGCAACGGAGGATTTTACAGGGTGGTTTTCATGTGATATGGATTGCATTTTTATTAGTGCTGACTTTTTTGAGATGTAATTCACATGTCATAAAGTTCACCCTTAAGCATATATATAATTCAGTGACTTTCAGCTAATTCATGACAAGCAATTCTTACCACTACCTAATTCCAGGACACTTTCATCACCCCAGGGAGAAATCCTGTTCTCATTAGTAATCCTTCCACATTTCTCCCTCCTGCCACTCAGCAACTCCTGATCTGTTTTCACAAATTTGTCTGGACATTTCATATAAAAGGAAATCATATAGCATGTGGTCTTTGGTGACATAGAACATGTTTTTAAAGTTCATCCAAGATATTGTGTATCAGTGCTTCCTTCCTTTTTACAGGCAACTAATACTCCATTGTTAGAATATAGTTTGTTCCTCTGTTCATCAGTTGATGGACATCTGGGTTACTTCCACTGTTTGATTATTATTAATAATGCTGCTACGAACATGCAAGTGTACTGTTTTGTGCAACCACATGCCTAGGAAGAATGGTTGGATCATATAGTAAGTCTACATTTAACTTTTTAAGGAAATGGCAAACTTTTGCAAAGCGGCTGCACCATTTTCCCTTCCTATCAGCAACTTAAGAGGGATTCAATTTCTCCACATCCTCAACATTTGTTGCTTTTTAAAAAAAATTATAGCCACCCCTGTGGGTGTGAAGTGGTATCGCACTGTGGTTTGGATTCGCGTTTGTCTAATGGCTAATGACACTGTACATCTTTTCAAGAATTTGTTAGTCACTTTTTATGGTTGTACTGGGTCTTCTTCATTGCTGAGCACAGGCCCTCCCTAGTTGCGGTGAGCAGGCTTCTCATTGTGGCGGCTTCTCTCGAGAAGCACAGGTCCCAGGCATGCGGGCTGCACTAGCTGCGGTGTGTGGCTGTGGGGCGCGTGGGCTCCAGTAGCTGTGGCTCTCGGACGCTAGAGTGCGGACTCAGAAGCTGCGGTACATGGGCATCACTGCTCCGAGGCTTGTGGAATCTTCCTGGACCAGGGATCAAACCTGGGTCCTCTGCACTGGAAAGCAGATTCTTATCCACTGTGCCACCAGGGAAGTCCTATCAGCCTTCATCTTTTTTTTTTTTTTTTTTTGGTGTATTTGGTCTTTTTATTTTTAATATTTACTGGAATATAATTGATTTATGGGCTTCCCAGCTGCTCAGTAGTAAAGAACTTGCCTGCCAATGCAGGAGACCATGGATTCAATCCCTGGGTTGGGAAGATCCCCTGGAGAAGGAAATGGCAAGCCACTCCAGTATTCTTGCCTGCGAAATCCCATGGACAGAGGAGCCAGGTGGGCTACATACAGTCCATGGGGTCACAAAAGAATCGGGCACAGCTTAGCAACCAAACAACAACAAATAGTTGGTTTACAATGTTGTATACTTTCACGTGTACAGCAGGCCATTCTTTAGAAAAATGTCTATCCAAATCCTTTACTTATTTGACTGCACTGGATCTTAGCTGCAGCACTTGGTATCTCCGATGTGTCCCACGGGACCTTTTGTTGTGGCTCATGGACTCTCTTTTGTTGTGGCCTGCTGGCTCCAGAGTGCATAGGCTCAGTAACTGTGGGCTGTGGCCTTAGTAGCTCTGTGACAAGAGGGATCTTAGTTCCCCAACCAGGGATCAAGCTCTAGTTCCCGGTAGTGCAAGGCGGATTCTTAATCACTGGGCCATCAGGGAAGTCCCCTTTGCTCTTTTTTAAATTAGGCCATTTTTAACTGTTGAGTTGTAAGAGTTCCTTATATATTCTGGATACTAGATGCTAATATGATTTGCAAACTTTTTTCTCCCATTCTATAAGTTGTCTTTTGACTTTATTTATAGGGTCCTTTGAAGCACAAAAGTTTTTCATTTTGATGAAATCATATTTATCTATATTTTCCTTCTGCTGCTTGTGCTTCAGGGATCATATCTAAGAAGCTGTTGAGGCTGGAGGGTTTGGGGGGTTTGAGCATTGAGCACGTTTGGGGGAGGGTCTGGAAAGGAGGGCTGTGTTCTGAACAGGTTATACCTGAGATCCCTATAAGCGTCTCAAGAGGAGGAATCAGGTAGGCAGATAGCACACAGACATGGACAACATAAATGTTAGAAGAAATGCTGACTGAAACTGTCCACCCTGGCCAGGCACCATAGTAACCACTTACGTGTTATTTTCTGACAGGAGGTCCTGGTAAGAAACATGAAACTAACAAGCCCCCGCCAATAGGAAGAAAATGGGAAAGGTCAAAAGGAGATGCCGTATGTCCTACCAACCTCCCAGAATCCCCCTTGCTGGAATCCATCCTAGCTGAGCAATGCGTGCGCCACCAGGAAGGACCCTGAGTCAGAATGATGGGCCAGAGACAATCTGGAAACTAATCTCATCACCAGAAAACCTGAGACTGTGAGCCATGTGCCAGAGCAGTCCTCCTGGGGTCCTTCTCTCCGCCCAGGCACCCCTTCCCAATGAAGTCTCCTGTTCTGTCAGCTCGTGTATCTTCTCGGACAATTCATTTCCAAGTGTTAGACAAGAGCCCACTCTCTGGCCCTGGAAGGGGTCCACCCCACCTTCCTGCAATGTAAAGACGGAGCCCTGGGCATAGAGATGGCACTTTTAAGTCACAAGACTCGAGGGAATCACCACAGGAGAAGGTAGATAGAGAGGGACCCAGGCCCCAGGCTCAGCCATCCAGCCTTGGAGAGGCCAAGCAGATGAGAAAGTCCTGCAGAGGAGACTGGGGCCCAAACTGCCAGTGGGGAGGAACCAAGAGCAGTTTCAAAGAGAAGCGTGATCTGTGAGAAGTGCTTCTGAGAGGTGAAGCAGAAGAGACCTTGGGTTTAGCAACATGGAGGTTACTGGTCACTGACTCAGCAGAGGGAGGAGAAGGCTGGGAGAGGGTGAGTGAGGTGGCAGAGGAAGTAGAAGTAGCAACCACAAACTGACACGATCACAAAAAATAGCAAAGAAATGCAGCAAGCGCTAAAAGAAAGGGTGTGTGTTAATCATGTTGAAAGTTTTTCTTATTTATTTTTTAAAAGTATATTCCTTCCCTCATTCATTTGGCTGCACCGGTCTTAGGTGCAGTGTGCTCTGTCTTTTATGATGCTTTGACTTTGACATCCTGGGGCAGGGAGAGACTGACTTTCCCAGGGCTAGCTAAATCCACACATAACAACTTGTCTGAGAGTGTGTCTATCGTATGCAAACTCAAATCCAAAGCCCCTACTCCTAACTACTGCTCTAACTCTCAGCACCAGTCAGGATGTCCCTAGCCCTAAATCACCCCAGGTGCCAGGTACCAGATGAGGAGAGGGGAACTGCTGAAATTGCTCAGACTATCCAATCGCAAACTTGCTCAACTGTCTACCCAGCCTCACTGTTTCCTTCTCACACATGCATGCTAAGCCGCTTCTGTCACGTCTGACTCTTTGCGACCCTATGGACTGTAGCCCATCAGGCTCCTCGGTCCGTGAGATTCTCCAGGCAAGGATACTGAAGTGGGTTGCCATTTCTTCCTCCAGCAGATCTTCCTGACCCAGGGATCGAACCTACATCTCTTATGTCTCTTATGCATTGGCAGGCAGGTTCTTTACTACTAGTGCCACTTCATGGAAATCACAATAAAGGCTTCAGGCCATGCTTTCTCCTCACTTCTGCCCATGTGGTGCTTCCCCATGTGGGCTTGCATGGTGTGGACTGCCTTCTCTCAGGAATTTTAAGTGATAAATTCTTCTTTTGAAGTTGTCTCTGTCTTTCATCTTATTATACCTGATTAAAACAAAAAAAAAAAAAGATGGGAATACCAGACCATCTGACCTGTCTCTTGAGAAACCCGTATGCAGGTCAGGAAGCAATAGTTAGAACTGGACATGGAACAACAGACTGGTTCCAAATAGGAAAAAGAGTACGTCAAGGCTGTATATTGTCACCCTGCTATTTAACTTATATGCAGAGTACATCATGAGAAACGCTGGGCTGGAAGAAGCACAAGCTGGAATCAAGATTGCCGGGAGAAATATCAATAACCTCAGATATGCAGATGACACCACCCTTATGGCAGAAAGTGAAGAGGAACTAAAGAGCCTCTTGATGAAAGTGAAAGAAGAGAAAGAAAAAGTTGGCTTAAAGCTCAACATTCAGAAAACCAAGATCATGGCATCTGGTCCCATCACTTCATGGGAAATAGATGGGGAAATAGTGGAAACAGTGTCAGACTTTATTTTGAGGGGCTCCAAAATCACTGCAGATGGTGATTGCAGCCATGAAATTAAAAGATGCCTACTCCTTGGAAGGAAAGTTATGACCAACCTAGATAGCATATTGAAAAGCAGAGACATTACTTTGCCAACAAAGGTTCGTCTAGTCAAGGCTATGGTTTTTCCAGTGGTCATGTATGGATGTGAGAGTTGGATGGTGAAGAAAGCTGAGCACTGAAGAATTGATGCTTTTGAACTGTGGAGAAGACTCTTGAGACTCCCTTGGACTGCAAGGAGATCCAACCTGTCCATCCTAAAGGAGATCAGTCCTGGGTGTTCATTGGAAGGACTGATGTTGAAGCTGAAACTCCAATACTTTGGCCCCCTCATGGGAAAAGTTGACTCATTGGAAAAGACCCTAATGCTGGGAAGAATTGGGGGCAGGAGGAGAAGGGCACAACAGAGGATGAGATGGCTGGATGGCATCACTGACTCGATGGACATGGGTTTGGGTGGATTCCAGGAGTTGGTGATGGACAGGGAGGCCTGGCATGCTGCAGTTCATGGGCTCGCAAGAGTCAGACACAACTGAGCGAATGAACTGAACTGAAAACAAATCCTAGGGATATCCCTGGTGGTCCATTGGTTAAGAATCTGTCTTCCAATGCAGGGGACTTGGGTTTGATCCCTGGTCAACACTCTAAGATCCCACATGCCTCAGGACAACAAAGCACATAGCAACTACTGGGCTGATGTGCTCTAGAACCTGTGCCCCAGAACTAGAGATACCCCACACACCACGACTAGAGAAAAGCCGGGATGCCACAATAGAGGGGTCGTGAGAGGCAATGAAGACACAGCACAGCCAAAAAACCAAAAACAAACCCACCCAAATCCCAGGTACAAGTCAAAGACTGGGAGAGTCAAGGGAGGTTTTTGTTTCTTTGTGTGTTTTTTAAAGATGGGAGACACTAGCACATGTTTATATGACCAAAAGCCAGTCTAGGGAGGGTATTTGATAACACAAGAGAGACAGTGAGGATAACTGTAATCTCAAGGGTGTATATATATATGTGAGAAGTCAGCAGACAAATTTGATTGTTTGTAGCTAGGCTTCAACAGTACATGAACTGAGAAATTCCAGATGTACAAGCTGGATTTAGAAAAGGCAGAGGAACCAGAGATCAAATTGCCAACATTCATTGGCTCATAGAAAAAGAAAGAGAATTCCAGAAAAACATCTACTTCTGCTTCACTGACTACACTAAAGCTTTAGACTGTGTGGATCACAAAAAACTGGAAAATTCATAAAGAGCTGGGAATACCAGACCACCATACTTGCCTCCTGTGAAACCTGTATGCAGGTCAAGAAGCAAACCAGTCCATCCTAAAGGAAATCAGTCCTAAATAGTCATTGGAAAGACTGGTGCTGAAGCTGAAGCTCCAGTACTTCAGCCACTTGATGTGAAGAGTCTATTCACTGGAAAAGACCCTGATGCTGGGAAAGACTGAAGGCAGGAGAAGGGGACGACAGAGGATGAGATGGCTGGATGGCATCACTGACTCAATGGACATGAGTCTGAGCAAGCCCCGGGAGATAGCGAAGGCCAGGGAAGGCTAGCGTGCTGCAGTCTGTGGGGTCACAAAGAGTGGGACTCGACTGAGCGACTGAATGACAACATGGCATTGTTTTAACACTTACTGCTGCTTTAAATGTTTAATTATGATTTTAAATCCTATAATGCTGTCATCCAAGCATCCATTACTAAAATATGCTGCCAAGGACACATAATGTACCTGAAAACCAGTAACTTTGTTATGGAAGCCAAATGTGATTAACAGCATGAGAAAGGTCAGACATCTACCACAACTCACTGTAATGCTGATCCAAAGGAGAATGTCCTCATTTTCAAATGCTTTCTAAATTCACCATGTGCCCCCGTGGGATGCCTTTCAAAAGGTTAGGGTTGGGGTACAGAACTAAGATACACATCTCTGAGGCCAAATATGAGAATGCTAATGGGCGATGAGATTCGGTGTTCTATAAAGCTGAACCCAAATGTTAGTCTTTCTTACATAGTGTACAGTGGTTGATCACACAAGATATTACGCCAAAATGTTTTCCTTCCATATAAACAGTTATTATCATCATAAAAATGGACTCTGGTTAGAGCTTGTTATGCTCTGTGATGTAATTCTAAAAATACAAGGAGAGAGGAAAGAGAATAAAGTTGGCTGCTTTGCTTCTCAAAGGGGATTCTAGGAAAGCTTATTCCCAGGTCAGTTTCCTGCTTATAAAATATCTTACTTAAGATACAGTATAAAGGCACCTTTGAATGAACACAAAGTGATTTCACAGAATTTTTTTGTGGTTTATTATGAACAGTAAACAAATGTCTAACCTTCCAGCATGTTCCTGGCCTAGAGATGATCAAGCAACTGACATCAAACGATTAATGATTTCATAAAGTATGACAGACCAGTGAATTCACAGCATCACCAAGAAAGATGAATTATTTTCTGTGATGGACACACCCTAAGATGACCCCCACTGAGTGTAATCTTCTCTTCTTGAGTTTGGACAGATTCTGTGACTTGCAGGACAGCAATGGTGATGATATAGTCTTGCCTGCGATTATGTTACATTATGTACGACTCCAATTTAGTAGACTGGGGAATGTAACCTGCCGTCCTTGAAGCCAGCTGCTATGTTGTAAGCTATAACGTGGAACTCTAGGGAGTCTCTTAGAGTTGAGAGCAGACCCCATCCAACAGCTGGCAAGAAAATAAGAACCTCCATCCTATAACTGCAAGGAACAGTTCTGCCAACAACCCTACGAGACCAGCCAACACCTTGGCTGATGCCTTGCGAGACCCCGAGCAAACGATCCAGCTCATATGTGCGCAGATTCCTGCCCATGGAAACTGAGATCACAAAGGTAGTTGTTTTAAGCCGTTAGGCTTGTGGTAATTTGTTACATAGCAACAGATAGCTGACCAGATAGTAAGGTGGTGAATGGGGACTGTGGGCAGAAAAACAAAGTCTGTGTTGGCACCTCTAGCAAGGACATGACATGTTCTGCCCAACCAAGTATCTGCATTAAAAACAAAACAAAATGTTAATATTTATGAAAAAGTAAAATTCCAATGAATGAAAAATGATAAATCCTTTAAATAAAGAAACTTCTGAGGATAAACTAAATTAAAAAACAAATCTGTGAATATCCTTTTAAAACCAATCTGTAACAAAACTATTAGCACATAGAATCATGCCAGAAAATGAAATCATTCAGCTTTACCACCCTCCAACCCCACTTATTCAATATTTACAGGACAAACATTGAGGCAGTACTACATAGTGGTCACTGGATAAGGAGAAAGGACTGTGGGAATGAATAGAACATAAATCACATCCTGGCTTCTACCAAGACTATACTATGGCTTCTAGTTTCAGCTATTATTTACTTTTCCAAATCACGGAATGATCTGCCTTCCTGAACAAAGTATTATTTCATTGTATTTATTTTTGGGGTAGTTGTTTACAAAGTTTTTATTAAAGTATGGTTGACTTACAATGCTACTTTAGTTTTGGGGGTGTGTGCGTGCTAAATCACTTCAGGGGTATGCAGCCCTTTGTGGCCCTATGAACTGTATCCCGCAGACTCCTCTGTCCATGAGATTCTCCAGGCAAGAACACTGGAAGGGGTTGCCATTCCCTTCTCTGGGGGACCTTCCTGACCCAGGGATCAAACCCAGGTCTCCTGAGGCTCCTGTTTTGCAGGTGGGTTCTTTACCACTGAGCCACTAGCAAGCCCAGACTGGGGTGTATATCACAGTAATTCAGTATTTTTATAGCTTATACTCAAAACAAGGTTACTATAACATATTGTCTATATTCCCTGTGCTGTGTATTACTTTCCTACAACTTATTTTATAGCTACTAGTTTGCACCTTTTAACCCCCTTCACCTATTTGGCCTCTCCCCCAGCCCTCTTGTAACCAATAGTTTGCCCTCCGTGAGTCTGTTTCTGTTCTATTTGTTTTATTTTTTAGGTTGCTTTATTTTTTTGTTGTTGTTGTTTTATTTTTTAGGTTCTACATATAAGTGAAAACACACTACGAATCTTTTTCTCTCTGACTTATTTCCTGAACAAGATCTCATTTTTAAATTATTGAGAAATTTGATTTACAGATACATCCAGAGATCTTATCCCTTAGAATAGGATACTTCTTGAAAAAACTTCCCTGAGAGCAACAATGATCAAATACCTCAACAGAAGATAGAATTAAATCCCCTTAATTATTTTCATTTCTGAAGAACTGTTTTAGCTGACAAATATTATGTACCTCCTGGAGACAGATTGAGGTGAGGAACAACAATTAGAAGACATGGTCCCTAGCCTGAGGAAATAAAATCCTGATAGAAAAATTAGAAACTCACAGAGGGTGCTGAGCCCCAGAAGGGAATGCAGCCCAGGAGGCAGGTGCCCCTGGCATTTTAAAATAAACTTCTTAGTAAACTAGGAAGAATCAAAACTCTAGTAGGTGTCATCAATCATTTGTATAGTCATTCAAAAAACAAACTTACACACAACGAAACAAAAGCAGCTAAGTAAATGGGAGTTGAGAATACGTCCTGATACCTAAGTTCAACCATGGAAATCACCACAGCAATTTTAGCAAAATGAAGCCTTGAATCAAGACCTAGCTTTGGTACCAGGAAACAAGGAAAACTATTCAATACAACACAAGAAAAACTCTGTAGGACTTAAATGAAAGAACAATCTTTAAGTAGAATAAGTTTAAGACTGAGTAAAGCTCATTTCAATGTTCTTATTTCCTTATTTGCCCATGGACTGGTCATGATTGACACTACCGTGAAATTGCTTCCTCAAAGCCATGGAGAGATGAGAATCTCTCTGAGCACAAGGTGAAATGGCTACTCACTATCTGCTCCAATAAACTCAAATTCCTCAGCAAGGTATTTGAGGCTCTTTACCAGCATCTCTCTGACCTGCTCCCTCCGCTGGTCTTGAAAGTTAAAAGTGAAAGTGAAAGTGGCTCAGTAGTGTCCAACTCTGTAACCCCATGGACTATACAGTCCACGGAATTCTCCAGGCCAGAACACTGGAGTGGGTAGCCGTTCTCGTCTCCAGGGGTAGGCTGGGCAAGTCCTACCTTTCCGGCAAGTCCAGACTCCAATGGGTTGGACTATCCCAGCCTGGGTTCATTACTCCCCCCTCCATTCTATTGACAGCGCTTACCAGGCCTGGCCTGGGCATGATGAAGGCCTCAACTTAAACACTGTAGAAAGTTCAGGCCAGCCCCATACTTGGCACAATAACTGAGCAGGGATTTGTTGAATTTGATTGAAGGAAAGGTAGAGGCTAGAGAGGTCAAACTAATAGAGGAGAAATGAAAAGTGGCAGAGCTCTGACAGCTCTAGACTGAAGTAGGGCAAGTGGAGAATCAACAGCTAGGGTGAGAACTGTTAGCCACCACAGTCAAGGAAGAGAGGAGAAGCCAAAGGCACACAGGGCTCGGCTGGGAGCCCCTCCTTCTTGGTCTCTGTTATAGCGCTGAGCTCCTGGTGGGCGCTCATCCACTCTAGGAATGAAGAGAAAATATTAAGGGGTTTAATAATGCTGCATGACAAGAGAGATAATCAAGAAGGTTGATGGCCAGAACACACCACGTTTGGAGAATTCCCTAGAGGTCCAGTGGTTAGGACGTTGGCGCTTTCACTGTTGGGGCCTGGGTTCAATCCCTGGTGGGGGAACTAAGAGCTTGCAAGCCTCATGACATGGCCAAAGTGGGGGATGGGGTGGGGAAACACTAGATTTGGGCAGGAGAAAGTGATGAATAAAGAAGAGAAGTTGCTTTAATAAGAACTAAGAGCAAGAGTGCTTAAACCACTGGAAGGCTCAATCTGCAAGAGAAATGAGTGTCTCAACTCATTTCTGAAGAATGGATGGTAGAGAAGAGCCAATGACCATTCAACTTTCTTCTGATCCAGGACCAACACCTTAGAAAGGCTGGAGTACTTCAAGAAGTACTTATACAAGGAACAGAATAAACTTCATGCTCATTTCTTGCTTGGTGCTTGGCAAGGAATTGATGGTTGACTGGACAGCAGAGAAGACAGGCAGTCATCCCACTGAGTCCCCGCCTTGCAGGCCGAGCCCTCCACTCAGGTCTGACAGAACCATATGTTCCATGCCTTCCTTGCACACATGCTTGCCCCAGCCTGGAGTACTGTTGCCTCCCTGGGCTAGGCAAAGCCTCTCATCCAGGTCACAGTCATCTCCTCGGGGGATGCTTCTGACACCAGCCTGCCTGCAGCTGGACTCTGGTGTCCCAGGGGGCACATCATCTCGTCCTGCTGACAGGTAGTCTCTCTTGCCCGGGCTGACTGATTCCTCATCACCCTCTCTCTGATCACCCCCGCACTGTACTCTGCAGGGTCTGCCTCTCCCGAACTGTGAACTTTTGGGACTCACTGCTGGATCCCCAGAACCTGGCACAAAAGGAAAGATTACTGAGCAGTTGAGATTAAATTCTTAAGAATGAACTTAAAAAAACAGCTTCTGATGCTCCAGTCCAACTTTCTAATCTTCCACAGTACTGGACCAGCTCCAAGCTGCTGTGATATCATGCTCTAGGGAGCCTGTGGGGCATTGGGAGAAGCAGGGAGGACAGCAGGTCAGCACCAGAGTTCAAGAGGATAAGGCCAAATCTCCAACCACCCACACCCTAGTCATCTGACCTCAGGCAAGTTCTTAACTCAGGCCCAGTTCCTCTTCTAGAAACTCAGTGAAACCACCTACTTCCTAGGGTTTTTGGGGGATTTAAATGAGAGAAAGAAATTATGGCTGTCATCATCATCATCAACCATTATATTCTGAAAGAGGTGCTCAGTGCTGTGCTGTGCTTGGTCACTCAGTCGTGTCCGACTCTGCAACCCTTGGACTGTAGCCCGCCAGGCTCCTCTGTCCATGCGAGTCTCGAGGCAAGAACACTGAAGTGGGTTGCCATGCCCTCCTCCAGGGGATCTTCCCAACCCAGGGATAGAACTCAGGTGTCCTGCACTGCAGGTGGATTCTTTACTGTCTGAGCCACCAGGGAAGCCCAAGGTGCTCGTAACTGTCCCTAAATGACTGAAACCTGCTCATTCATGAAACTTTTCTGAAACACTCACATATTGCTTTACTTATTGATAAAACCACTTCAAAAGGGATTTTTCTGTGATCCTAGATAGCTTCAGGAAATGATTTTAAAACCAGCAAAGTCCAACTCTTGGGAAAAGTACACCAAAGACAATGAGAGTTTCCTCTGGCACTAGACCAAGTCCAGCTAAGTGTGTAAAGCTAGGAGCACAGCTAAAGCCTGCAAGCAGGCTAAGGACATAGGCTGCCAGGCACCAAGTCGACTCGGATTTTCAGAACCTCCTTAAGGGTGATGAAAAAGAAAATTCTAGCACTGAAATTTTACTTCCCAGGTTTGGACTAATAGATCCTCTCTTGCTAATGCTATCTGGCTTTAGGAAATCAAAAACCATAAATTCCTCTTCTGACTCCTTGCCTTCTTTGAAGGGTGTGCTGAAAGGCTGAATGCTCTCTGATATGCATTAACGTGCTTACTTCTAATGATCTGTGTTCCCATATTTGGTATCCCAGAGGTACTGAGACAAAGGGCAATTGACAGTACATGCCTCGCCATTTGAGTAAGTTCTAAGAATAGTCAAATTTATGTCATCATCACCTTTTAATATTCAGAACTTAATCCATATTATAAGTAAAACCTGCAGAAATACTGGAGGAGTTAATAAAGTCATACAAATTTTGACCAGTAGAAAATATTTTACAACTTATATAAGAAAAAATCAAATTAAAAATCGTTTCTTCTTAAGGAAAGTTATGAAGGTCCTAATTGAAGTCTCCATTATGTTGCCTAAAAGCCAGCTTCTAAATATAACCTTTTTAGTTTCAGGTACACTACCCCATATGCCATATAGCTAGCTCCTAACACATGTATAATAGTGATGGTTTTTTGATCATGTAATCTCAACTGTTGCATTGTAATCCCTTTAAAAATTTTTATTTATTTAATGAATTTATTATTTGGCTGCATCAGGTCTTAATTGCAGCATGTGGGGTCTTTCAGCTGTGGCATGTGGGATCTAGTTCCCCAGCCAGGGATTGAACCAGGACTCCCTGCATTGGGAGCACAGAATCTTAGCCACTGGACTACTAGGAGTCCCTCTTCATCATATTTTTATTTGTTATATATAAAGCTTTTTTGCCCTAAAAACCTTAGTACCATTCCCTATTGGTCATTTGCTATTATACTCAAATTCTACAAACTAACAAATTTGAGCTATGGTTTTATAGACTATGTACAAGAAATATTAGACACAATGCCTGGAACCTCTAAAACTTGATTTCCTTGGATTGGAAATTAAACAGACCCTGAAACAACAGGGTCCCAAGCCCCCAGGTCAAAAGTATCATCTAGAGGGGAAAACAATCAACTATTTTCTGATTTTTATTTGGTTCATTTCTAATTTTCTTTCTATATAAAGTAGGCAAAACAATGCTAATATGTGAGCCTTGTAGTTAATTTTAAATTCCTTATGCCTACACACAATTCGGGCTCAAAAATAATTTCCATTTGTCAGATTAACCATATACTCAAGGAGATCAAACCAGTCAGTCCTGAAGGAGATCAACGCTGAATATTCATTGGAAAGACTGTTGCTGAAGCTGAAGCTCCAACACTTTAGTCATCTGATGTGAAGACCCAACTCATTGGAAAAGACCCTGATGCAGGGAAAGATGAAGGCAGGAGAAGGGGATGACAGAGGATGAGATGGTAGGATGGCATCACTGACTCAATGGGTATGAGCAAACTCTGGGAGATGGTGAAGGACAGAGAAGCCTGGGATGCTACAGCCCATGGGGGTAGCAAACAGTCGGACACAACTTAGCGACTGAACAACAAAAACAAGGTAAAATGATTCATCCATACTCTTGAGAGTCCAACCTCTCCAAGGTGGTCAGTGGGGTCTTTGGCCCCACTGGGACCTGGTACATCAGAACGTGCAATGCAATAGGATTTCTGCAGAGATCTGCTGCAGATCCAGCTGAGAGAAGCATTGCTCTAAAGCACAGCTGTCTAGAAATTTCTGCAGTGATGGAAATGTTTTTTACCTTCATTAATATAGTAGCTATTAGCTACTGAGCACTTGAGATATAGCTAGTGTGACTGAGGAACTAAAATGTTTAATTCTATTTACTTTTAATGCATTTTATTATTTTTAATTATTATTATTTTTTGCTGCTCTGCATGGCACGTGGGATCTTAGTTCCTCGACCAGGGACTGAATCTGTATCCCCTGAAATAGAAGTGCAGAGTCTTAACCACTGGGATGCTGAGGAAGTCCCCAATTTTAATGCATTTTAATTTAATTTATGGCAAGGGCCTACCACATTGGACAGTGTAGCAAGTACCTGCATTTCCTTGCAAGCAAATGGTCAAGAAGTGACCATAACAGACAAATCTGCCAATCTGGCAGCACAACCCATCTATCCTTCCAACACGCAAAATGACTTGAAGGCCAGTCCTCTTTAGCTGCTTCTCCCAGAACATCAGGCCTGAAGCCTGGGTCCCCAGGGCGACACTGCTCTCCATTCTGTTTCCTTTTTTTTTTTTTAAGGTAAGAAGTGGATTTATTTAGATTCAGAGAGAAGCACACTCCATAGACAGAATGTGGGCCATCACAGAGGGTGAGTGTGGCCCCCTTTTTAAATTAAATTTCTAAAATTCACCCCTCAGCTTTCCCAGGTCTAGAGTTTTCACCCTGACTTATTAGGAATCTCACTACTAGACAAAAAGTAAGTCCACCAGCCTTTGATGAGTGGCAGCTTTCAGACCCCAGGGCACCTGAAGCCTGAGGATTCTCAAAGGTGTGGTATACAAGCACACTGCTTGGGGCCAATGGTAGTGGGGTGGGGGACCCAGAGATTGCACCAGATTTTCAAACGAGCCCATGATTCAAACACTGGTTAAGAACTCTGGGAGGAAGGAAGAACTTTGGAGCCTGACAGTTCTGACAGAGGAGCCTTCAACCTAGTCTGGCTTCTCATAAACCCTTCATAAAGGGTTTCAAAGGTATTCAAAAGGTATTCATAAAGGTATTCAAAAGAAGCAAATGAAAAAAGTCTATGTAAACTTCAAAATGTAAAATGTACTATTATAAAAAATAAGGCTATATGTGATAGAGCGATATACTCAGAAAATCTTTGGCAAATGAGAGAAAATTTTCTGCCTTCCTGGTTCCATATAAGAAATAAATGAGAACATGGTCAGTGAAAGGTGCAAATCAGAAACTGTAAAAACTGTCCCTTCTCCAGGAAAAGCTCAGGGTGTCACCCAAGAAAGTCAGAGATCATTCAAGGAAACTGGTTATCCCTCACACAGGAAGTCTCCAGCTGATGAGGGCTGAATTTCAACTAAGACGGTGCATTCCAAGGTCCCCAGTGTCCATCTGTGTAGCCAGAAGGAAGAACAATACACAGTTCACTATTCCAAGACTTCATTAAGCTGAAGCTAGATTGACAAAATGAATTACACACAAGCACACAGAGCTGCCTTCCTAATAACGTAGAAAGGTGTCAGAAAAATACAGGTTTAAGGAGGATAGGTGTGCTTTCCTTCTTTAAACACATTTAATGGTGACAAAGTGGGCTTCCCTGGTGTCTCAGTGGTAAAGAACCCGCTTGCCAATGCAGGAGAACTGGGTTCAATCTGGAGGTCAGGAAGATCCCCTGGAGAAGGAAATGTCAACTTATTCTAATGTTTTTGCCTGGAAAATCTCACAGACAGAGGAGCCTGGCAGGATACAGTCCATGGGGTTGCAAAGAGTCAGGTATGACTTAGCAACTGAACATGCACGCATGGACAAAGAAGGTTGAGAGGGCCTCAAATCTGAGATGAAAAATTCTTTCTTGCCAGCCAGTTGAGCTAAATGGACTCCAGGGGTTATGAAGGGTTGGCAGGGCACAGAGAGAGCGCAGGGTCAAGAAGACTCAGAAAGGTCTCACCCAGTTGGCCAATCAGGAAAGACACAGTTTGCTCCCCTGCCAAGGTTGATAATCTACCTGGCTGCTGGGTTTACTATGAGGAATGAAAAGTTAAAAGTGTTAGTCGATCCTGTCCGACTCTTTTCCAACCCCATGGACTTCAACCCGCCAGGCTCTTCTGTCCACAGAATTCTCTAGGCAAGAATACTGGAGTCAGTAGCCATTCCTTTCAAGGAACAAACCCACCCAAGCTGTGTTTTCTCAGAAGTGGAGTAAGTGGCCCACCCACTAGAGGACTAAAGACTTGGGTGACTTTTGAGGGCCCTGAATTCATCTAGAGGCTATGCAAGAAGCAGGGCAGATGTGAAGCTCCCCAAAGTCTCAAAATAGAAACCCCAGGGCTCTTTCTACCTCGGAAAGAAAACAGGAATCAGCTACCTAACAGCTATGTGGTGGTAAAAGAAGTACCATACCCTCCCTTTTCAGTTTCTTAGCTTTCGAAGAAAAAGGACTCTTTGAGAACAGCAAGTAGTGACTGACTGCATTCCATTCTAAAGCCTGCCTAAGGGAGTTGAGAATCTCGGGATTGACAAGAGAAAAGCAGCAGCCTCGGGGCTGTGCTGGGGTGACCCATGCCTGAGGAAGGCCATGTCTGAGCAGAGTTCAAGCTGCTTAAGCAGCTCCAGGCCTAGGACAGAAGGAACATAGGTAACTTCCCAAACACTGGAAACACTGCTTCTGTGGTTCCTGGGTGCAAAGAGCCCATTTTCCCTTTCCCCTAGCTCCAACCAATCCTTCTAGGATCTAAGCGCCACAAAAGTTGACTGAACACTAGGTGCCAGGCATTGTGCACAGCCCTGAGAATACAAAGGCAAGCCCAACAATGCCCTTGCTCTCAGACTGGCTTAGCAGACGGGGCATCACAGAAGGGCACCCTCTCCTGGCCCAGCTCTTTGTGCCAGCAATTACCTCTATTTAGCACACCGCTATTATGATGACTGTTGATAAGTTAGACTCCCCCACACCTTCCTTCTGAATGAGCTTATTATAGAAGAACCTCTTAGCCATCCTGGTTTCTGTAGCACCTAGCACACTGCTCCAGTGGGGGTGGGGGTGGAAGTATGTATATGTGACACTCTTAACTTTCCAGATAGAGGCCTTGAAGCTGTGGAAAGCATTGACATGTTACAAGATGCAGAGGAAAGATAGTTTGAAGAATGCCTGCCACATCCACCTTTTACTTGCCTCCTCTTTTTCTGGGGCTGCTGTTCACCTGGCTTTGTAACCTGTCCTCCCTGGAAGGTTCTAGGCACTGTATAATTCACACCTCCAGACCCTGGTCCCATCCACAGGGACCACCCTTTACCCCAAACAGGTTCCATTCAACAAGACCTCATCTTCCAAAAGGCTATCATTCAGTGCTTTGCTATTTTCTAATAATTCAAGCAGACCCCAAACACAATAGGCTGCCTTGTGAAGCACATTCTACCAACCCTGGCTGGCTGACAAGTGGTAGGTGGAGGTGAGATATAAAAGCCACTGTGGTTTTCCCACTACAATTGAAATAAAACTCAGACTCCTTCCCGAGGCGGGTTAGACCCATGTGATCACGGTTCCAGACTCTCTCCACTCTACCGGGGAAAGTCCGTGGCTCTGCTTTCTTCCTGCCCTTTCCTACCTCGGGACTTCTGAAGGTGCTGTGCCTTCTCCACTTGGCTTCCCACAGCTTTCCATCCCTTTACTTACAGTTTTTCTCACAACTTATTTTGTTATTATTCTCTCTCTCAAACCATTAGCTTGAGAACAGTGACTATGGCAGCACTCAGCTCTGTGCCCCACACAGAGCATCTAACAAATATTCGCCAAATTAATTAAAACAAAGGGGGGTGGGTGGGAATCCTCTGTCTCCACTCAGCTTCCCCACTAACCTTTTTACTGGATCATTTCCAAATCAAATGACACCATCTCTTCATTACCCAGTCTTATTTCCCACAACTCATTCTCCATTACCGGCCTCCCAAACTTCCCATCTTCATAAATACCACTGATTCATTCAGTAGTCCATTATTCACAAATCCTGTGTGTACCCACCTCTCAGTCCTTAACAACCCCTCATCCCCCAAACTCTTCCCCCTTACATCCCATAAACCTTGAAACCACCTTTCACCATAAACCTCTCCATCCACAAACTCGCCTTAAACCCATCCCTCTCACCTCAGGACGAGCTCCTAAAATCCATCACTCAACTGCTTAGCTCGCAAGCCCCCTCTCAATCCGCTCCATCTTAACCCGTCACGTCCCTCCGGCCTCAGAACCCCGCTCAGTCCCCTTCCAGCCTCCCCCTCCCAAGCGCCCTGCCCTCCCTCTCTCCTAGAGACTCCTCGCATCTCTCACCGCGCACCTTCCTCACCCCTCACGACCCCAGCTGCCCCGGTCCTGGCCCCTCGGCCTGCCCCCTTCAGTGAGGCGACTTGGGACGGACCCCGCCGACTCCGCGCCAGCACCTGGCCTGCGCCTCGTCCAGGCTCTGCTCGGTGATGGCCATGATCTGCTGCAGGACGTCGCCTGGGTTGCAGCCCGGTGAGGGCCCGGGCGGCGAGCGGCGCGGGGCGGGCGGCGGCGGCGCGGGGCGCGGCGGGCGCTGCGGGGCGTCCATGAGCTGCGGGCGCTGAACCGGGAGCCGGCGAGCCTGGAGCGCCCGCGCGGGCGTCGTAGCCAACTGCGGCGGTAGGCGCGCCCGGCGCGCGCACCCGGGGCCCCGCCCCTCCCACCGCCTCCGGCCAACCGCCGCCAGTCAGGCGGCGGCGCCCCGCCCAGGGACACGCCCCACTACCTCCGCCAGCCAACCGCCGCCGCCCAAGCAGCCCCGCCCCGCCCACAGACACGCCCCCACCAGCCCCTCTCAACGGCCTAGCACTCGTGTGGAGGTTGCTGAGGTAACGGCGCTTTCCATTTTAACCCCCTCCCTCTTCCCTGCTGGCTCAAACCGTAAAGAATCCGCCTGCAATGAGGAGACCTGGGTTCGATCCCTGAGTTGAGAAAATCCCCTGGAGTGGGGCATGGCAACCCACTCCAATACTCTTGCCTGGAGAATCCCCATGGACGGGGGAGCCTGGCAGGGATCGTAAAGAGTCGGACACGACTGAGCGACTAAGCACACATTCTTCCAGCCGGAGAGGGCGACGCCGGTTTTGCTCTGCTTCGGAGACTCCCACCTCCCACATCTCTGCCTTCCGCACTTCCTCAGAGCGACCCCTCCTGCTCAGAGACACTTTACTTCTCAGAGCCAGAGCCCTCCCCTCTCCCCTTTTCATAGGCTCCCATGTCTCAGAGCATCCCTCAGGAACCTACACATCTCAGATCCTAACTCCTCAGACACTCCACGCTTCCTTCAAGCCACCCTTTCTTTTCAGACTTTCCCTTGCCTTTTCAGAACCCCATCAACACCCCTCGCCACACACAGTCTCCAGAAACCCTGAGCCCCAGACATCTGCTCAGTGAGCTAGTGCATCCCTCGGCCTAGGTCCCATCAGGTAGGTCACTGGGGCTTCTAGCCTCCTGGCTCCCCCTGCTGCATCTCTAGTGTTCCATGGGTGGCACAGGAATATGTGGTGATGGTGGCTGGGAAGTTAAAACTGAGTGATTTTCTCAGTTGCAGAAACCAATCCACCTTTCAAGATTCAGCTTAAGAGTGACCTTGCTTGTTTATTCATTCTTTTGCTCTACAGCATTCTGCTAGCACGGGAAGAATACTTTCTGAGGACCTACCCTGAGATGCATCCCCAAATGAGTGAATCTTCACAGGCCTTTGTTTCTAGCTGTTAGGACTCCCACCATCAGAGGATTCTTGTGTGAGAGAAAAGGATTTATTATTGGACATAAATCACTTCTCCAAAGTCATGGGACCTCCCGGAGCCTGTTTGCTTTGGGGACAGATTTCTGATACAGGCTCAGAAAGTAACCTCAACTTCCTGGGAACATTTTAGAATCTTCTTCCCACTACTGTTAGAGAGGAAATGCAAACTCCATCTAATATGAAACCCCGACATGGCCCCAGTTAACAGGAAGTACTAGAACATGTGGGGACCATGGAAACGTCAGTGACTAGTATGGTCAGTGACCACACGAAAGACCTGAAAAGCGGTGGGTTACTTTGGCGTCCTTCAGTGAATTGTGGCGGGGGGAGGGGGTTGAAAGCTATGAGTACCGTCTGAGACAAACAAACGTGAAGTCACCTGGTAGAGAGGAGAGAACCTACAGGGGAGGGAAAAACTGATGGCACAAGATCCCAAAGGAGACCAGAATTGTGTGGGTTAGAACCTGGAAGATGCTGATGCAACAGCAGCCAGCTCAGAGCATGTGAAACAGAGCTACCTTTGGAGACCACTGCGGCAGTTCCCACCCCACAGGAATTGATTGACTGCCTCTGCATCCTGTCCAACGGGCATGGAGCTCCATGGAGACAAGGACTGTGTACTCATCTGTGTGGTAGAAGGTGCTGGCCAAGCCATCACTTCTGGCAATTCAGGGCCCAGGCCCAAGGAACCACACTGCCCACCTTGGACCCTGGGATACCTGGCACCCCAGCTTATTCTTGCCTCCTCACAGAGCTGTAGGGCCGGGAGAGTTTCCCAAAGGGAAACCCAGCCCCATTCAATGGAGAAAGACCTCCATGTTTTTGGTTCTTTGGCAACGCATGCTTTAGTAGTTTAAGAATTTGGTCTCTGATGGGAGGCCTGGGTTCAAATTCTGACTAGGTGTGGGAGCAGAGGATCCAGATCCTGGTTCACTCTGTGTCTAGCAGACTGCCTCTATGAGCATCTGAGAGGGGGTTCATCACAGGTCTGGCACATCTGAGACCATAGAGTGAAGCAGGGAAAGCCTGGCTGAGCTTGTGACCAATTCTGGACTTCACGGAAAACTGAAGTCCTTTCTTCAGGGGCCTCCCTAGCCCCTGCTGTGTCCTTCTGAAGCTATGTAACCATGGGCCAAATCTCAATCTTTTTGGGTCACTGTCGTCACATGAAAAGTATGTATAATACCTTTGCCACAAGAAGGAGATGGTGATTAAATAATGTACCTAAAGTACTCTGATGCTGGGAAACAGATGGCAGGAGGAAAAGGGAGAACAGAGGATGAGATGGTTGGATTACCAATTCAATGGAAAAGAGTTTGAGCAAGCTCTGGGAGTTAGTGATGGACAGGGAAGCCTTGACGTGTTGCAGTCCATGGGGTCGCAAATAGTAAAGTACATACCTGTGTGCCAGACACAGCAGAGGAGCTTGAGAAATGGCAACTCTAAGATCCTGCATGCTGGCCCATGGACCCACTACCCCTAGCCCATCTATTATAGGTAGGTGATAGAGTAGGCAATGGGATAGACACACCTGACTATTAACAACCTGGACTCAGACAAAAGGGCAAGCAAGAGGGAGAAGGCTTACACAGGCCAGGAACCACTCTGGGCTCCAGAGGATGGAGACAGAGGCAGGTGGAGGCAGGTGGTAAGATGAAGGCAGGGGAACAGATGGAGGAGACAGAGGGCAAAAGGAAACAAGAGGAACAACAGCCATACAGAGACCAAAGGGGAATGAGAACAGGGCCAAGGAGATGCCACGTTGAAGGATCCCAGTTCAGTCTGAACCAAGGTGGACAATTCTGGGACACAGGGACGGACAGACGAAGCTAACAACTGAAGAGGCTTTGGAGATCTCAGAGTAGAAAAGTTTACTCCTTAAGTCACGCCCTCCTTGTAGACTGCCTCAGTTCTCATGGGGACAGGCAAGACCTGTGGAGGCTGCACACAGGTCTCACTCAGCTCACACTCAGCACTCCTCAGTCTGCGCCCCTCAACAATCAGCCTCAGGCAGATGGGGCACCCATAGTCTGTCCTTGTTACTCTGTTTCCCTGGGCTGCATGGCCCAATAGTCCTCATCTCATCTTTATCATCCACACCACCACGGACAAAGCAGTCCACAGGGGTTACCAGGCATGTGCAGAGAATAACAGAAAAGTGTCTGTTAAAAAGCCCCCCAACCTGAGATGACTTCAGAGCCTGATTCTTGTACATTCAACTCTCTCCCAGTTGCAAAGATGACCCTAACCCGCAGGCTCAGAGACAAGCAGAGCTGTGTGCATGGGTAGGGCTGGCAGTGGTTCATGCCATGTCAGACTGACGGTCTGCCTTTAAGTCTGGCCCGCAGACTGGGTAGAACCGGGTGCATCCACAGTGGCCAGGGGCAGCGATGTGGCATTTGCTATACCCTACTTAAGTCCAAGGTTAGCTAAAGAGTGGAGTCCATCAGGGAATGGCCATTCTCAGGAAGCATGATGCGAGTGCTAGTGGCTGTGTGGGTGGAGGTTGTGTAGCGAACAGACTCGTGGGTAGATGAGCGGAGGCACCGACAGCAGAGGAGATGGCGGAAGGTGCGGCGCATCTCAGCATCACGGCACGAGTATACCACGGCGTTGACCAGCGAGTTGGCCTCGGCTAAGAGTAGGAAGTACTTCTCCACTGCCAGGACGTTGCAGGACTTGCAGCCCAGACCATCCAGGAGCAGCACCACCTGGCCCGGCGTCCAGCAGACCACAAATGCCCCTGTAGGGTAGAGCCTGATGTGAGCAGGGCCAGCTGTTGCCTTTGCAGCATGACGGGCAGAACGGCTAAGAAGGGGAACCTTTCTCTGATTTGTCTGCCTTTCCTAACTGGTACACAGTGGACAGATGGAGTAGGAAATGGCAATCAGCTCCAGTGTTCTTGCCTGGAAACTCCCATGGACAGTGGAGCCTGGCGGGCTACAGTCCATGGGGTCGAAAAGAGTTGGACGTGACTGAGCACGCACAAACACAGTGGACAGGACTCTGGACATTGAAGATTGTTTGGTGGAAAGGAGGTCACTGCGGGACTGGCCAGTTAGTTGGTGGGGGAAAAGGAATGATGATTGGGAAGAGTTGCTCTGTTTCTTGGGGCTGGTGTGCATCCTCAACCCAGACCATTCTACATTTAACAGCTGAACTGACCTCATTACTGCTGGCTAAGAACCCTTAAATTTCCACGGCACTCAGAACAAGCTATGACTCATGTCTGTACCCTTTAAGGCTGTACTGACCTCTCCTCGCGCAACAGCTACGTGGGCCTTCTTCTCCCTTTGGGCTGGTCCTGTTGGAGCTCTCGCTTTCTGTTCCCTCTGCTCGGAACTCTCCCCTTGCCTCATCTCAGGTATCACTTCCTTGGAGAACCTTCCCCACTCAGATCATCCCCTCCCATCCCGCTCGATCAGCTTGGCAGTTGGGAAGCAGGTTACCACTCACCTAGGATGATGACAACAGTCTTGACCAGGTTCAGCGTCGTCTCACGGTAGCGGGGGTGGCAGCTGACGTGCTCGGCCATGCGCTGCACTCGCCGCCTCACATAGAAGAAGATGCGGGTGTAGACAGCCACCATGAGCAGGAAGACGAGCAGGCTGGACAGCGCCCAGACGGCGAGGTAGGAGCGGCTGAGCAGGGGGGCCATGCGAGAGCAGTGGTCCAGGGCACAGAGGCAGTGCCAGGAGTGGGCGGGCAGCAGTCCGAGCCCCAGCGCCGCCATCCACACGCCCACGATCAGCATGACGACCCGGCCCCGGGGCATGCGGCTGTGCAGCTGCACGGCCATGACACTGCGGTGCCGCTCCACGGCAATGGCCAGAAGCGTGGCCACGGAGGCTGTCAGGCTCGTGTCCAACAGGCCCTGCCGCACGAACCAGCCCTGAAGGGACAGCCGGGCCGTGCGCGGGCCTGTGTGGAACATGAGGAAGAGGTAGGCCACACCGGCAAAGAGGTCAGCTGCGGCCAGGTTGCCGAGCAGGTAGTAAATGGGTTGGTGGAAGCGGCGGTTGGAGGCGATGGCCGCGATGACCAACAGGTTTGTCAGAAGCACCAGCACGCTGACAGTCAGGCCCAGCGCCACCACAACCAGATCTTTGGGCCGCCAGTGGGAGCTGAGCTCCTTGCCACTGTTGTTGTAGAAGAAGCCGATGGTCTCATTGTAGTAGCACTGGCCCATGGTCACCAGCTGGGGGCAGAGAGGGAGAAGTCAGTACAGGCAGTCCTGGGTGGAAGGACACAGAGGGGAGCAGCAGCCAGAGGGAGGGTTAAGACAGGAAGGGCAAGTGTCTCAAACTCAGGTGAAAGTGAAAGGGAAAGTGGCTCAGCCCTGTCCAACTCTTTGAGACCCCATGGACAGTATAGCCCACGGAACTCTCCAGGCCAGAATACTAGAGTGGGTAGCCTTTTCCTTCTGCAGGGGATCTTCCCAACCCAGGGATGGAACCCAGGTCTCCCGCATTGCAGGCGGATTCTTTACCAGACGTCTGACCAGCAGGGAAGATGCCTCATGGCAAAGTGGCGCTGGCGGGAAGAGGGCTGACCTGGAAAAGCAAGCTCCATGAGTTGGGGGGTGGGCAGCTGTTGCTTAATTACTAATAAGCCTCTTGTAAAGATAACCCCTGAATCAAATGACTTATTTTTTTAACCAAAAAAAGCAAAACAAAACTCATTTGCCCATCGGGGCCAATCTGTAACCACCTTGTGTTGGGTGGTGGTGGGGGGCGTCTATTAGGGCAGGACAAAGGGGTGTGAGCCGTGAAAGGAGACAAGGGAGGGTCAGTTTGCTGTTGGGGTCAGTGCAGGGAGCAGAGACCAGTGGGCGTGTTCGCAGGGTGGGGCCACTGCTAGGACCTGGCAGGAGGTCGGTGCCGCTGTGTGGTGACCTGGGCGATCAGATTGGACAGTGAGGCGGCTCCATTAGTTGGGCGGCGGGCTTTGCTTTGCGCGCGAGTGCTCCCGAAGCAGGCGGTGCGTCGGGCCGCTCGGGTGGGAGTGAAGACGCTGGCGGCCTCTGGGACAAAAGGGGCTGTCAGGAAGGCGGCGGCGGCGGCAGGCCTGGGGGAGGAGAAGGAGGTAGGAGAGGATGGTGGGGCGCCGGGCCCCGCGGGCACGTGCCGCGCCCTCCCCTGAGCCCGCGCGCACCCACCCCGCGTCGCTGCCGGCCTCACCTGAGCCGCCCGTCACGCCGCAGACTGGGCAGCCTCGCGCCCAAGACCCAGGGCCGCGCGGCCGGGGCGGGAGCAGAAGCGCGTCTGGGAGCGCCAGGCCGCCGCGGCCCGGGGCGGGCGGGGGGCGGGCCCCGATGCCACGCCCCCGCGGCGCCCCGCCCCGCCACCTGGCGAGCCCCGCCCGCCCCGGCCCCGCCACCTGAGCCTCGCTTCCGCAGCCGCGCGAGGACGGGGCGTCCGGGCCCGCCGCTCCCCGTCTCCTCCCCGCCTCGCGGCCCCTCGGCCGCCTCTCTCCGCTTCCGGCGCGGGACGCCCCCTCCTGTCCCCGCACACCTCGCGCGCCTGCGGCTGCGGGCCTTCGCCGGGCTGGCCGAGAGCTCCCGCCGCGCCCTGGCGCCGCCCGGGCCGGTGTCCGGGGGCTCGCACGCTCCGCGCCCCCGCCCCGGCCCGCCCCCGCCCGCGCCCTCGCGTCCAATCCGTCGCCGAGTTGCAAGCCACGCCCTGATCCGACCCGGCTCCCTTTGCCCGGACCCCGGCCCCTCCTTGGCTTCGCCCCGAGCGACCGCACGACTGGCCCCGCGGACCTCTCCGGCCGCAGCTGACTGTCCGGTCGCGCTCCGGTTTCTCGGAATGCCTCCCTCCTCAGCGCTGTTCCCTGCCCGGCCCACGCCTGTGGCAGCCCTGGACTCCCACGTCTCAGAGCACACAGCCCTATTGTCTCGGTTATCTGCACTTTGTTTTAAGTATTTGACTTCAGAGGACCGGATCGCACGCGGAGCTCTGGGAGGACCGGCCCGTGTGACTCAGCCAGGTGTCCAGGCCCAGCCTCTACCGCCTTTACGAGCTCAGGGGTGTTCTGAGATGAAAATAAGGGGGCCTTGGCTTCTGTGGTCGGTGAAAATGAAGCGGAAGGCTGCTTGCTGCCTCACCCTCCCCCAGCAAAGAAAGACACTCAAGGGTATAAAAGACACAGTTTATTCAGAGGCCACCAGACCCCAGGCACCACCAGGATGCTGAGTCTGGGTTGCCACACCCTCCAAGATCTGGTCACTTGGGATCAGCTAAGGAGGCAGACAGAGATGGGGGAGTGGCCACAACCAAAGTAGCAAAAAGCACCTCTGTCTCAAGGATCCCATGACCTATATTGACCCTGAGTAACCTCTGAACCTGAGTGGCCCTGATGCTTGACATTGACCTGTGTCTTGTAGAGGGTATCCTGGTACCGCCGAAAGGGTTTTAGTTCTCCACTAGGCCATGTGGTCTTTCCTCATAGGAACTCTCCAGACACCCCAACATTTAATTCCTGGGAAGTTGGGCCCATCTTCTCAGTCCTGGCCTTCTTGATCAGAGTGCTGGAATAGTCAGAAGTGGTCCTCAGCTTCCTCAGTTTGGGGGTCTGGGCAGCTGGTGGCCTTGGGCACAGACTCGCTGTGCAGCTTGGAGAGTAGCCTGGCTGTCTCCTGGGTGATCTCAAAATGCTTGGGCAGTGGGGTGCGGCGCAGAGGGCTGTCTTCACGGGTGGTGGCAGCAGGGCTGGGTCCTCGCCTCCGTAAGCTCCCTTGGGGCACTGATGTGACCGGGGTCTCCTCGGACAATTTGGAAGCTACCAGGGCCAAGCCAGACAGCTGGTGGGTGACAGGCCGCACACCTCCCCGGGAATACTTCACTGGCTGGCGGCTGAAATGGCCACGGGGCTGTGTCCCCAGGGGTGAGTCCTCAGGCCCTTGGCTGGACACTGTGGGATAGGGTGGTCAATGCTAAGCACCCCAAAGTCCTCTGGATACCACCCTCCATTGTCATCACTAAGTCCAGCAACCCCAGGGCAGGAGCAACCCCAGAACCCTGAGCTAACCTCCAACACACTCACCTTCCCCTCCCTCATTTTTGATGTCTTCGGTTATTTCCTCTTCCTGCTCACTCTGTAGAGTTGAAATCTGTAAGAAGAAACCCAGGGATGAGACCTCCAGCAATAAAATCCCCATTCTTGGAGACTCTTGAACGTGCCAAAGCTCCTTTTTTGCAGTTTTGTTATTTGGGGAGAGATGATGCCCTTAAGAGTGTACTGCTTGCCCTCCTGAGCAGAGGTGTCATTAATCTCCACTGTGGGCTCTGTGAAGGTGGGAAGGCCTTTGTTCAGCAGAGGTTGTTGGTTGTTAGTCACTCAGTCATGTCTGACTCTTTGCAACCCCGTTAACTGTAGCCCACTGGGCTCCTCTGGCCACAGGATTCTGTAGGCAAGAATACTGGATTGGGTTGCCATTCCCTTCTCCAGAGGATCTTCCCGACCCAGGGACTGAACCCAGGTCTCCCGCATTGCAGGCAGCAGAGGACCAGCCTGGAAAGTGACAGCCATCTTCCCATTAGGAATGGGTGAACTACCGATCTCCATCCTGCTACCCTTTCTGCAATTTCAGGCCTGCTTTTTTTTTTTTTTTTTTAGCTTATCTGTGTACCTTTTAGTTTATCCTCTAGCTAAATGCTAATAGCAGTTGGAATGCTCTGTCTGTGTCCTGAGCACTTTCTGAAGTTCTGAGTCCCAAACTCCACTAGCAGCCCCTTTCCCAGCTCTGGGGTGCTATAGGGGAGATCCAAGCTCTCAGGAACAGTGAGTATATCAGGATCTGAGGGACAGGATGCCTCCTCTAAGAGTCCCATCTGTATATGATTTTCACTAGCAGTATGTACCTTAGGGCACTTACTGTGTAAGCTCATCTGCACTGTAGGCACGCAGCCAGTGGAGGCTTGCACATCCCTCTCTGGCCTCACTTCCTACCACCTTCCCCTCACTCATTCGTCACAGCACAGGGCTCTGCCCTGAACATAGCAGGCATGGTCCCCCCTGGGGGCTTCTGTACTGGCTGTTCCCTTTGCCGGGAACACCCTTTCCCTGATCTCCACCTGGCTTACTCCCCCTTCACATCCTTTTAGTCTGATTGAACTCATCTTCTTCAGGAGCCCCACCCACAGCATCCTATTTACTGTTACAAACTGCCTATCACCTCTCATTTTGGTGCCCTTGACCGTCTCTTACTTTACCCAACCCTTTCTTTTCTTTATTGTACTCATCACCTTGTAATATCCTATATAACTTTGTATGACTTTGTATCATGTATCTTGTTTATTATTGGTTTTTTCCTCACTAGAAAGTAGGCAACCAAGAGGGTGGAGTCTGAATATTTTGCTCACTGATATATATGTAATGTCTAGAACAATGCTTGGCACACAGCAGGTGTTCAATAAATATTCTGTTGAAGGAATCAATAGTATTCATGTTAGGATCTCTGCAAGGCTGTGCCCTGTTGTTATTCCATTATTTCTGACCATTCTATTCCTTACTTTTCCTTTCAGGATGAGTGCAGGGTCAATAATAAAGGAGGAAGGGAATGAAATAGACAATTTTAAAGGGGAAGGAAGGAAGGAAGTCAGGAGAAAGAGTGAGAGGATTAAATGGAGAGAAGGTTCTCCCCATGTCTGTGGGCCCAGCAGGTTCCTACCTCTGGGAGCGTGGCCTCGGGATGCTTCTCCAGGGCACTAAGGAGCATGGCGTCTGGGTCCCGGTCTGAGGCTAGGGATAAGGGCAGGGGGTCCAGGACAAGTTGTACGTGCGGTGGCTGGAGGCTGGTTGGGAGGGTCACAGGAGGTGGGCTGGGGTCTCGGGGCAGGGGCTCCGTGGCCAGGAGGAGCTCATCAGTCCCGAAGATCTGCTCATAGTGCACAATGAGGAACTCGATGAGCTGAGCCTGGTGTGCGGAATCCAGCAGGCAGGTGACAGGTCCGGCACTGGCTGGCCCTGGACCATCTGGCAGCCGCAACAGCGTCGGCCCAAATACAATGCCCAGGTTGTTGGCAGACATCTTGTTGTCCTCAACCTGTGCAGCCACCCTGGGGACAGCATGAGCAGAAGGATCAGGGTACAGAGTGTCTGATTACTGGTCACTGGGTAGGACCTGCAAACCAGGCTAGTGTGACTTGCTCAAGTCATGGGTAAGGGGTCCTGGTCATTGTCTGCGGCCAGCAGCCACAAGCCTGGAGATGGGGGGTCAAGGGTCAGCATCCAAAGTCAGGAGCCATGTATTAAGTTTCAGAGCTCAGAAAACACATATGAAGGTCAGAAGTCAGTGTCAGAGGTCAGTGGTCCCATGTCTAAGGAAGGCACAACGGTCTGAGCCTCAGGTCAGAAGTCACATGTCAAGATCAAGGGCAGTGCACACCTGAACAGATGGGCCACCAGGTGCCGCAGGGTGTTGTAGTTAGAGTCAGGCAGCTGCACCAAGAGGTTCTTCAGCGAGCAGATAACCTCAGGGCTGGGGCTGGGGGTCCCAGGGTCGTGCACAGGGTCTGCATGCAGGGTCTTAGCCAGAGAGATGAAGGCATCGTAGAGATGGAAGGGGACCACGGGGTCAGTGAGCTGGGGGTGGAATGGCAGGGGGGATATGGGTGTGGGTGGGCTGCAGAGGGTCCTCAGCCTGAGCCCATCTGGCCCGTGAGTCCCACGCCACTGAGCACCCACCTCCTGGAGGAATCGCTTGAGAACACTCGAGACATCATGAGGTGAGTTCCCTGACAGGTCAACCAATGCTCGGCCATTCTCAAAAGCCTGGCACAGCCGTTCCACGCGGACCCTGGACCCGCTGACCCGATAAATGCCCTGCAGGGCAGGGGTGGGAAGGGGACACCTGGCTCACAATCTGGCCATCCAGAGGGCTGGCTCACTGTTGGGGGGGTCAAAGGTCAAGGCACACCTGCACATTCAGCCCGCGCTCTTCTATCTCGGCCGTGCACCTGGTGATTACAAACGGCACCTCCTCTGGGAAGTCCCTGGGTAGCTGCAGGAAGTTGACCCCAAAGAGGGGAGTCCGGGCTGGTAGCCGCTTATGTCCACAGACGATCAGTAGAGTCTCGAGGCAGCGCTTGTGACAGGTCAGAAAGCACTGAGGAAAGGTCACAGGGTCAGGAAGGTCATCAGGGTCAGTGGGGGAAGAGAAGGTCATAGAGATACACAGGGGGGTCTTAGGGGATCATCAGATCAGGGCAGGTCCCTCGTGGGAAGGTCTTAGGAATCTCAGGTCAGGGAGACACCTGTGGTTAGAGAGGTCATCGGGGGTCAGCAGAGGTCATCAGGTCGTCAGCCCAGGCCCTACCTCCTCGCACTCTGTCCCGCTGACCATGAAAGCCTCACACTCCCTGCACTTGGCTGGGCCCCGCAGCCGCCGCCACCGGTGGGTCTGGGCCGCGTTGGACAGTATCCACTTCTTGTAGGGGGTCCCTGGCCCGTTCTCCAGCCCATCTCCCAGGTCTGCAGGGAGGGAGACACGGTCAGAAGTGCCTCGTCCATCTCCAGCCCACCTCCACCTGCTTCCAGCCTCACCAGGGTCTCGCTCCTCAAAGTCATCTGAAGACTCGGTGCCTATGGATGACACTTTTATGAGCCGCCTCGTGCCAGAGCCTGCAGTCAGAAGGCGACAGAGGTTGGGGGTCACAAAGGTCATGGGTGAGGCTCCAAGGCTAAAGAGACCTTCCTGGTCTTCAGCCTTCCCAAAGCACCCATGGATGCCCTTGGGGAAAGGGTCAGAGGTCAGGGGGGTCAGACAGGTCAGGGGTTAGCGGCTGAAGAATAGGTCAGTAACCTGGGGGTAGCAGTGGTTCCAAGTTGGATCAAGACAGTGGGTCACGGGTTGAGAAAATAGGTCAGGGATGCAGGGTAGGTCAGAGGTCAAAGAGAGAGTTTGAAATTGAGGGTCAGAGCCTGGCCAGGGGCTGGAGGATGGGCCCACCTGGACTGGAAGTGGGAGAGTCCTGGGAGCGAGACTCGCTGCCGCCACCCACGCTGTCTACATCACTGCCCCCAGTGGGGCCCAGGGCTCCTGGGAAGGACAGGTCAGTCAGGTGCGGCCTTCTCCCAGCGCCGCTCCTGCCCCCGTTTCACTGCACTCACCCTGCCAGGCTGTGCCTGTGTCCTCCCAAGGGCCTGGCTCGGCTGCACTCTCATCCAGCTGTGCAGGGGGTGCTCCAGAGAGCTTCTTTCTTGTGTCCAGAGGGGAACTGAGAGGAGAAGTTTGGGGGCTCTGATCATCAGGAAGCTGGCCTGGGACTGACATCACCCCTGGCATCCCTTTTAGCACCCAACTTCAAGGACTTGGGTCTGCAAGCCCTTATGGCCACGGGCTTCATGGCCCCCAGTGCAGTAATCCCAAATTCCCAACCCTCCCAGACTAGGACAACCCCGCCCAAATGCCTGGCCCCGCCGTGTCTGCCTGGCTTCCTATCCGACCCTGCTCTTGGGGACCCACCTGTGCGTGAACTCCTGGAAAGAATAGGCGGGTGGCGGGGGCGGTGGGGAGTGGGGCTGTATTGTCCTCACGAACTCTTGGTATCGCTGGCCGGGCTCGAAGGGAGCACAGCACTCGGCCAGGGCGGCGAAGGCGCGGGGGCCACGCTCTGCCTGAGCCCCTCGAAGCCGGAACAATCCCAGGGTCACCTGTGGGGCGGAGCCCGCGTCTGAGAGGGGCGGAGCCTGGGGGCCTGGGGCGTGGCCGGACCCCGAGAGACGCCAGCTCGGTCCAGGCTTGAGGGCAGGGCAGGGCAGTGGGAGGTGGCTGGGGACAGCCTGCAGCTGGGATAGGGGTGTGATCAGAACCCGAGTGGGTCAACCTCGGGGCAGGACCCCTTGAGAGGGGCCGAGAAAGGAAGTGCTGTCAGGGTCTGGGGGCGGGAACTGGCTGTCCCGGGAGAGGGAGCGTGCCCTGGTGCCCGGGAGGCGGTCTAGGGACAGGGGGTGCCCAGAGGCGCCAGGGAGTGTGGCGGGCAGCTGTCGGGTTGGGGTCTCACCCGCCTCAGCACTTCGTCCCCCTGCAGCACCAGTTTGCGCACGTGTGACACGATCCGCTGCTTGGCGGCCTCCAGTTCCTGTTGCCGGGCGTTGGCCTCTCTGACGCAGGCCTGGTACAGCGCTTCGGCCTCCTGCGCCTGGAGAAACCGAGGCAGGGAGCGTGTATGGGAGAGATCCGCGGGGCTGGGGGCGCCGAGGCGCAGCGGGGCACCGGGCGGAGGCCCCACCTTGGCCTGGGCCTCTTCTCGAGAGCGCCGCCGCCGCTCCTGCTGTTTGTTGGGGCCTGGTGAGGCTTGGAGAGCCAGGTCTTCGGGCGACACCTGGGAGCGCACCCGCAGCTCCTCGCTGCGCTGCATGTACTGGAGGTGGGCCCGCCGCAGCGCCTGCAGCGCCTCGTTCTAGGGGCGGAAGAGGGACCGGCCTTCTGGCTTCTTCAGCTGCACCCCCAGCCCGCTTTCCCAGCCCACAACCCTAGCCTCACCATCCGCTTCTGCTCTTTCATCCACTGCTCCTTGAACTCCTTCCGCCACTTCTCAATCTCAGTCCGTTTGGCAGCCAAGGGCTGGAAAGGATGAGGAATGAGGTTGCCTGGTCATCCCATTCCCTGGGGCCACAGGTCTTTCACCTGCTGGCCCTTTTCTCGTCTGCACCCTCTCCTGGGTCGTCTCCCCCAGATCTGCCCTCCCCCACCCCGATGGCCTCCCCACAAAGAGTCTCGGTGGTCACTTCCATCCTTTGGGTCTGGAGCTGGGGATGCCAAGGCTCTCTTCCTGAGTACCCTCGGCATCTCGCCCCATGGGCCGCAGACAAACAAAAACACAGTTTTGCAATCACACAGGAAGCCTGGTTTGAATCTCTGCCGGGTAACCTTGGGCAAGTTCCGCAGCATCCCTGGTCTCAGCTTCCTCAGCAGCAAACAGTGCTGATGGTAATGAGGCTTCCCCGGATGCTTGTAGAGAAATGACGCATGAAAGGCCCCCTCACCTGGTAGTAGTCTCTTTTCTGCTGGGTCAGTGTCTCCATGGCCAGGGTTCCTAGGCTGAGGTCGTGCTCCAGAAACAGGAGGTAGATATATTGCAGTGACATTTGGCTCTGAGGGAGGGGAGAGGCAGCTGGTGTTAGAGGATGCTGAGGATCTAGAAGGGGGTCCAGCTGAGATTCTGGAGGGGTTGGGCTCTGGGGGCCAGTGTCTGCTTATGGCTACCTGCTGCTGGATTGACACCTTGCCAGCCTCAGCAATCTTCATGACGTTTTTGGCAAACTCCAGCTCTGTGGGTAGACAGCAGGGGTCTGAGTCAGGCAGGGTCTGCAGGGCCCAGGGTGGGGCCTGGAACTGGGCCCAAGGAGCCCTCACCGTAGCTGGCTCTCTTCTCAGTCCAGGCCAGCAGCTCCTTGACGTAGCGGCTCCAGGTCTTAGCATACTCCAGGGCTGCATCCACGCCCCCATTGGTTCGGATGAGCCGCAAGTCCAGTTCCTCCCCTAGGGCAGATGGATGCCTCTGAAACCTTCCCTGAGCCCTCAGACCAGACCAGTGAACCCTGTTCTACATCCTATGGCTTCTTCAAACACTCCCTTGCTTTTGCTTATCCAGGTTGCGATCTTACACTGATTCTCTACTGAGACTGGGGGCCCCCCTGAGGACAGGGGTTCATGTCTGTTGTGTGCACTGCCATGTCCCTGGAGCATGGAACAGACAGTTGGTGATGGAAGGAAGGGCTCCTTTCTGCCCCCATGCTTCTGGTCCCAGAGCCCCCTACCTGTAAGGGGTGCAGGATCCTCCGGGGAGGGGCCACTCCAACGGCTGGTTTCACTGGTCTGACAGGTGGGGGGAGACAGCATTCAGGAACAAGGAGTGCAAGGGCCCCACCTTCCTCAGTCTCTCCTCTGAGGCCCCCTTCTCCCTGTCCCCTGGCTCCCATCTCTCACCAAAGTGGCTGTGGGGTTCTTGGCAGGTTCCGGGTCTCCTGAAATCACAGGGTCTCCAGCCAGCATCTCAAGAGTCCTGGGAAGTAAGGATCAGGATGCCACCCTCCACTGAGTCTGTCCCATCTAGGGTGCTGGGGGCCCCAGGGCAGTTTGGGGATGGTCCTAGATATCACCTCTGTGACATCTATCATATCTGGGGGTCCTGAGGGATGGGACTTTAGGGAGGGAAGTGAGCTTTTTTTTTAAATGAAATTTGAGATAGAATTTGAAGGACCCTGGGTAACTTTGGGGTTTAGAGTAGGATTATAAAGCTCTCAAATGTTTTAAGGGATCACAAGGGTCACAAGAAGGATACGTGGGGGCCCTAGGATCACTCTGGGGGTTGCTGGTGAATTTGGGGATATTCAGGTGTGTTGAGGGCCCTCTCTTAAGCTTCTTGGGTTATTAGGTAAGTGCATCCAGAAGTTGTAGGTTCCTAAAGGGGCTTTGGGTATCTAAATGGTTAGGGATTTGGGGATCCTGGCAGAATTTGGGGTGACTCAGGCTCAGACTCACACATTCCCCAGTGAGATGTCGAGGTTGTCCAGGCTCCGGAAGATGTCACTGTACCTCTTCCTGTTCTCAGGAGCCGGGGGTAACCCTTGGAGAGGGGAGTATCACACATGGGCCAACAGAAGCTTCTCTCCACCCACTGCACTTTGGCAGGTTGTTTGGAGGGTAAGGATGGCGAGCCGGGTGGGGGTCGAGTGTGGAGGAAAAGATAAAGGAGAGAGAGAGAGAGAGTTCTGGCCCCATGAAAAGTGTAGGATGGGATGGGTGTTTGAGCTGGGATGGCAGGAGTGTGGGCTTGGGTGGGGCCTGACTCAGGACAGGCAGATGGACTCAGGCACAACTCAGCACAGAGACCAGAGACCGCTGCTTGGAGAAGCAGAGACACCCACACAGGCATGGGCCTAGAGGCAAAGTGACAAAACAGATGTCCTAGATACAGCCACACCGTCTCCAGGGACAGAGACAGCTTGACAATGGAGCCACATGGACCTCAGGCCAGACAGATGGAAATACACGTGGGACAGACCAGACAGGGCCTGCGGCAGAAACACACACAGGCAGATTGAAACCCGGAGAGGCATAAAGACCAAATGACACTCAATATGCAAATCAGAGACACAAAGACTGGGGGAAACAAAGTAGGACCTCGCCGCGTTTTTGCTGCAGGCGCCCCTTCTAGGGGGCGCAGATCAGCATGTTCCCCTCCCTTGGCAATGGAGTAGCTGGGTGGGGATCCTGCCGCGTAGCCCTCTCCATCAGCATTCGTGACACCCTGCCCCCATCACAAATATCAGAAGCAGAAGCGGCCACTTCCCCTTCCTGGGCCCCCTCCCCCAGACATCCGGGGTGAACTCCTAAGGGGGAGGGGGTCAGGGGCTGGTGTCCCGGGCCCCCTCTCAGCTCGGGAGTCCCCACAGTGGAGGAGTCCCGCGTCCTCCCCATTCAGGAACTCCTCTCCCAGCTCTCTGGACAGGGAGGGACAGGCGGGGACCCTCACTGATTTAGGAAGTAGGATACGGTCGGCAGAGGCCCTTCGAGGATCACGAGTCCCGGACCGCCTACCCGGCTCTGTTGAGTCCATGCTCCGGCCCTAGGGTCGCTCGGCTAGGACGGGGACTGGGATGGGATCGCGCCGGCGCCGCCGGGGCCCAGCCCCGGTTTCCTGCCGCGGCCGCCGCTGCCGGGGTTCCGCGCGGCCCCGCCTGGCGAAGGCCCGCCCCCAACCACGCCTCTGCTGGTAGGCCACACCCTCCGGGAGAAGACGCGCGGACCGCGCCCCCTGCCTGAGCGGCCCGGGGTGCACTCAAGACTCCATCCTGGCCAGGGTTTCCCCTTCCCAGATCTTTGTGGGCCCCCTAACCCCAGCATACTCCCTTTACAGTGAGCCCACACAGTCTGCCTGGCCAGAGGAGCCTGTCCCAAACTTTTCCCGTTTTACGGCTCACTGACACCCCTGCCCAAGAGTCTCTTGGAACTTGGAACCCATCCTCATCTGGCTGGGGCAATGGGATCCCCCTGGTGGTGGTCTGATGTTCTGCCCTATTCTGGTTGAAGCAGAAGTCCCGAAAGGTGAACGCCGAAGAACTGAAGTTTTTAAACTATGGTGTTGGAGAAGACTCTTGAGAGTCCCTTGGACTGCAAGGAGATCCAACCAGTCCATCCTAAAGAAATCAGTCCTGAATATTCATTGGAAGGACTGATGCTGAAGCAGAAACTCCAATACTTTAGCTACCTGATGTGAAGAACTGATTCATTGGAAAAGACCCTGATGCTGGGAAAGATTGAAGGAGGGAGGTGAAGAGGACGACAGAGGATGGGGTGGTTGGATGGCATCATCGACTCGATGGACATGAGTTTGACCAAGCTCCAGGAGTTGATGATGGACAGGGAAGTGTGGTGTGCTGCAGTCCATGGTGTCACAAAGAGTTGGACACAACTTGAGCGACTGAGCTGACTGAACACAGTAGTCCTCAACCTTTTTGGCATCAGGGATCGGTTTTCTGGAAGACAACTTTTCCATGACCTGGGGGGGTCAGAGCAGGGGTATGGTTTCAGGATGACTGGACAGCATTACAGCTATTGTGCACTTTATTTCATTATTACATTGTGATACATAATGAAATCATTATACAGCTCATCATAATGCAAATCAGTGGGAGCCCCGAGCTTGTTTTCCTGCAACGGGATGGTCCCTTCTGGGGGTGATGGGAGACAATGGACACCTGACACGTGTTGCTTATGTCCAGTCTACTCTGGAAGCTCATTTTGGTTGCTGTCACTGCAGAAAACCCTGCGTCACAAAGATGAGATGGAATGGAAATGGAAATGGAAGAGGTTTTTCAGTGCTTTTGTAGCAATCTCAGGATATTCTGCTTTGACTTTAATCCAGAACATGTGGGCTTACTAAGTCGTTTCAGTTGTGTGAGACCTTACGGACTATAGACCACCAGGCTCCTTTGTCCGTGGGATCCTCCAGGCAAGAAGACTGGAGTGGGTCGCCAAGCCCTCCTCCAGAGGCTCTTCCTGACCCAGGGATCGAACTGGCGCCCCTTACGTCTCCTGCATTGGAGGCAGGCTCTTTACTACTAGTGCCACCAGGCCTGCAAGTGTTAGTTGCTCAGTTGTGTCTGATTCTTGGCGACCTCATGGACTACAGCGCACCAGGCTCCTCAGTCCATGGAATTTCCAGGCAAGAGTACTGGAGTGGGTTGCCACTCCTTTCTCCAGGGGAGATTCCTGATCCAGGGATCAGATTCTTTACCATTCTGAGCCACCAGGAAAGTCCATCCAGAACATGCAGAAATTCGAAACTATCTCAAACATACTTTTAAGGCCACCGTCATTTTTGATCTCAAGCAGTTGATCCTTTTCTAGCATGGACAAAGTCAACTCACCTGGATTTTTCACAAATGGGTTGAGGATCCATTCCTTCCCAATTTGGGGGTCTCCTGTGGTTGGGAAGTAGTGCTCCAACTCTTGAAAGCTGTGGTAGGTGATCACTCATCAGCTGGGAGAAAGTAGGTCCTGGCTCAGTCCCTTTCAAAATCTCTGCTAACATTTTGAAACATGTCAGAAATTCCTATTGTTCACTCGTTGCCCCCATAATTCTGGTGTGGGTTTGAACTGCAGCCACTTTATCTGCTGACTTGAACACAGTTGTTTGCCCCTGAAGTGACAGACTGAGCTTGTTGAGCAGGTTGAAGATGTCACACAAATAAGCAAATTTTACAACCCATTCTGTCACTGAAACATGCAGCCAGTGGTGACTATTTCTAAAAGAAATCTCTACAGCAGCTCTCGTAACTCAAAAACTCCGGCTAGGGATCTACTTTTATGTGATTTATTTTTATTTATTTATTCTTGGCCATGTTGGGTCTCCACTGCTTTGTGCGGGCTCTCTCTCGTGGCGGCGAGCAGGGACTACTCTTCACTGTAGTGTGCGGGCTTCTCATTGTGGAGCACAGGTTCTAGGCGCAGAGGCTACAGGAGCTGCGGCTGAGGGCTCAGTAACTGTGGTACTTGGGCTTAGTTGCTCCTTGGCATGTGGAATCTTCCTGCACTAGGGATCGAACCCATGTCCCCTGCATTAGAAGGCGATTCCTATTCACTGTACAACCAGGGAAGTCTCAGTGATCCACCGTTAGAAAGGATCTCACTTCTGTGTGTAAGAGATGCTTGAGCTCTGTGTCTATCTCTTCACAAAGCTGCTAGAAGAGATGTGAGTTAAGGGCATGTACTTTAACATGGGTGCTAATTTTAATCACATCATACACAATGTCAAGTTCAGGTGACGTTTTTCGGCTAGCGGCATCTCTTTATGGATGACACAGCATGTAGACTCACACTCGGAAGTGACCTCCTTGACCCAAGGAGTGAAACCAGAAGGCCTTTTAGCCATGGCAGTCCTTCAGTCCATGCATTTACCGACACAGTGACCTCACACTTAATCCCTCAAAGCCTTGTGCTGTTGGTTGGCAACGAAAGTGCAGGGAACATATTCTCATGAAAAGTATATGGCACAAGAACAAACGCTGCTGCCTTGTTGTCAAACTGGTAGATTAGTCAAGCTGGATTGCGTACCATGTTGATTTGTTAATCCTAACAACTGTGCCTCAATATTCTCTATTTCATCAGTTTACTTATGAAAGTGCCACTCACTCAGTCGTGTCTGACTCTTTATGTCCCCATGGACTATAGCCCACCATGCTCCTCTGTCCAAGGAATTTTCCAGGCAAGAATCCTGGAGTGGGTTGCCATTCATTCTCTTCTGCAGAGGAATCTCCCTGATCCAGGGATGGAACCTGGGTCTCCTGCATTGCAGGTGGATGTCTGAGCTGCCAGGGAAGCCTAATTATGGTATCCTCTAGTTATGGCATGAGCCAAAAAAGGAACACATGCCACCTTTTGAACCGCAGCCTCTCCTAAAAGTTCATGACAAATGTCCTCAGCAGCAGAAAGGATCAACTCTTCACCAACAGTAAAGGGCTTAGGTTTAGCAATAGGTTAGCCACTAAGAATGATGTTTTCTATTCAGTTCAGTTCAGTCGCTCAGTGGTGTCCGACTCTTTGCGACCCCAGGAACCGGAGCATGCCAGGCCTCCCTGTCCATCTCCAACTCCCAGACTCTACCCAAACCCATGTCCATTGAGTTGGTGATGCCATCCAGCCATCCCATACTCTGTCATCCCCTTCTCCTCCCACCCTCAACCTTTCCCAGCATCAGTCTTTTCCAATGAGTCAGCTACTTCGCATGAGGTGGCCAAATTATTGGAGTTTCAGCTTTAACATCAGTCCTTCCAATGAACACCCAGGGCTGATCTCCTTTAGGATGAACTGGTTGCATCTCCTTGCAGTCCAAGGGACTCTCAAGAGTCTTCTCCAACACCACAGGTCCAAAGCATCAATTCTTTGGCACTCAGCTTTCTTTATAGTCCAACTCTCACATCCATACATGACTACTGGAAAAACCATAGCCTTGACTAGATGGACCTTTGTTGGTAAAGTAATGTCTCTGCTTTTTAATATGCTGTCTAGTTTGGTCATAACTTTCCTTCCAAGGAGCAAGTGTCTTTTAATTTCATGGCTGCAATCACCATCCAGTGATTTTGGAGGCCAGAAAAATAAAGTCAGCCGCTGTTTCCCCATCTATTTCCCATGAAGTGATGGGACCAGATGCCATGATCTTAGTTTTCTGAATGTTTTCTGTTCAGACACCTTTAATGAAGTGGTGGCCTTCAATAATTGCTTCTGTTCTTTGGTTCACTTTTTTTTTTTCTTTTGAACAACTCCAAAGGCTTGTCTTTTACTGCAGGGTGCTTGGTCTCCATGTGGCAAAGCAGTTTTGAAGCCTTCATGGATTTGTTGGATAGCCAGTTGTCCATATTATACCACACGGTCTTAGAGAGTGTGAACCACCTGTTACAATGTACCCATGATTTAACTACGCTAGGACTCTTGGTCACTGTTGTTTAGTTACCAAGGTGTGTCTCTTTCACAATCCCATGGACAGTGGCCCACCTGGCTCCCCTGTCCATGGGATTTCCCAGGTAAGAATACTGGAGTGGGATGCCACCTCCTTCTTCAGAGTATCTTCCCAAACTAGAACTCTTGGTATTTTCTTTCAAATGCAGCTTTTTTGGGGCAGTCTTGGAGTCTCCTGATGTCTCTCATCACTGGGTCTTTCCTCCCTTACAAAGAAGCTCTCCAGCGATATTTGTTTTTACACATTTTGGCTAGGATCAGCTTGTGGGCTTATCAAAACTGTAACTGAGACAAATGTGCAGTTCGGAAAAGAGGACGGATGGAGTGAAGTGGTAAGTACAATGGGCAGGCCACAGATGGACTGAAAAAAAGTGTTGGACTCTTACTTTAAACCAGAACGCCATCAGATGTAGCTGTATCACTGAAGTACATCAACTCACGTGCCACTATAAATCCTGCCAAGAGATGCAGCTTAACTGGCACTTGCCACTCACTGATAGGGATCTGACTCTGTGGCAATTGATTTATGGCCTCTGTGCAGTGGACCCTCTCTACTAAGGACAGCCTGGATCTGCAGCTGCTTCCTGTTAGCACCGCTGCCTCAGCTCCACCTCAGACCACCAGGGATTAGATTCTTTTAAGGAGTGCGCAGCCTTGGGATCTAGGCTTGAATCCTTGCATGTACAGTTCATAATGCTATGAGAATCTAACACTGCCAATGGTCTGTTAGGAGGTGGAGCTCAGGTGGTAATGCAAGAGGTGGGGAGCAGCTATAAATATAGATGAAGCTTTGCTTGCTCACCTGCCGCTCACTCCCTGCTGAGCAGCCTGGTTCCTGAGGCCCAGGGGTCAGGGCCTTCTGCCCTAACATGGTGGAGCTGAAGACCCTATTGGGGAACCCCCGGGGAGGGCTCAGCGCTGGATCAGGCTCTCGAGGGCCCCTTTTCAGGGCAGTCAGAGCACCCCTTGGACCTCTCTCATGCACAGAGGGTACAAGGACCCCCACTCTGAGCCCACCAAAAATCATTCCCAGCAACCCCCACCTCTCCACCCATCCAGAGTGCTCCGCTTCCCCATCTGAGTGCCTCAAATGGTCTCAGGAGTCCCCTGCTGGAGAGGGTCCGGCACCTCTGTTGTTGCTCAGCCGCTAACTGGTGTCCGGCTCTTTGCGACGCCACGGGCTGGGAGATGAGTGGAGAAACAGGAGACACCTCTTCCCCTCTGGAAACCCTGGCCAGTGTTCAGGGCCCATGTGATGCTCACAGCCGGTCCCAGCCCCTTCCTCGTTCTGGCTTCCAGGGCTCTCAGCAGGCTGTGGGCTACACTCCCTCTGCTAGAGAAGCCCGCTGGGTGGGTTGCTGAGGATGACCATGAGGCAGGAGCAGAAAAGAGTTAGAGTTCCTTACTGAGCATAGGTGGGGAGAGGGAAGTAAGTTGTCCAGAAGCCTGGCCTTGGTTTCCTTGGCCTGAGGCCAGCACATGCAGCCTGTCAGAGTTATTCAAATGCACCCACACCCCACCCTCTGGAATTTCTGACTGGAAATAAAAGGCTTTTTCTAGTTTTTTTGGCTGTTGAAAAGGTAAGGGATCACTGACTGCGACTCTTAGCTTTCACGCTACCAACTCCACAGTTCCTGAACTGTAGTGGGTGAATGCCTTCTGGAAGGACAGTGTCAGTACCGAGAGCCAGACTGCAGGTCAGACCCTCTATGATGTGACCTAGTGCTGGTACCCATGTGCTGCAGAATCCTGAGGGTGTGACCAGAGTCAGCATTTGTAACGACTTCAACTTCCTTGTATCTGACGGCAGGAGAGGAAGGCATGCTGTTCTTAAAAAGGAAAATTGCCATGACCCTAACACTTCCCCGAGTGCCTGAGGTGTCAAAAAAGCGAAGCTACGAGGCCATGGAAACATGGAAGTGTTTACAAAACCAGGTGGGCTCCGAGCCTGGCCTGTCCAAGGGCCAAATGCGTTGCAAAGCAAAGTTAGAACCTCACACTGCCCACGGAGGGAGGCAGGGGCCAGGACCTTCCTCAAGCAACACTCAGACCCTGGCAACCCCTTCCGTGGCACAGAGATGGAGGTGAGGCTTCTTAAAATCGTTGATGCTGCTTTATTTACTAAAGGTGCTAGCCCGGGGCTGGTTCCGCCAGCCAGGCCCTCAGACAGCCATGGGGGGTAGGGTGTGGGGAGGGGGGTGTCCCAGCTCAGTCTCAGTGGGCAAGGCCAAGTCAGCCTCCCTGTGGGGCCAGTGTTCCCTCCTGGGCCCGCGTGGGGCTCCTGCCCAGTGGCAGCAGGGTGGGCACAGATGCCAGCACTGCCGTCTCAGGAAGGCACTTTCAGCTTTGGGGTCCCCAGGAAGAACTGCAGGACACGGTCGGCCAGGAGCGCCAAACAGAAGTCCAGAAGGAGGACCTGTGCGATGACCAGCTTGAACTGTGGGGCAGGGAGAGCTGGTGAGTCAGGTGCCCAGACCGGCCCAGGCTGAGTCCCGGGGCCGTGCCTACAGAGTGACTTACCTCCACAGGGATGTCCACGAGCCCAAACTGGCTGTTGAACTCAGGCGAGGAGCCGAGGAGCAGGCCCACGACGGCCAGGAGTGACACAGCCAGGCTCCACACCAGGGGCCTGTTCTCAGGCAGGCTCTCCATGAAGGGTGGGCCCTGTGGGGACAGATGCATGGAGAGCTGTGCCGGGGGCCAGAGGGCGGGCAGGGGCCGCCTGGACAGGGGCTGGGCCTTACCTTGTAGTTAATGGCGAAGGTGGCCATCTGCATGGCCATGGCCATGATGTACACTGTGCTGTTGACCAGGCTCGGCTCAAATTCTTTGTACAGGTCGACAAACTGCTCCTGCCTGCGGGGGGCATGCGGGGTCAGGGCCCCTCAGAGCCAGGACGCTGCTGGCCGCGTCCTCCCCGCCCCCGCCCCCGCCCCGCACGGGCACTCACTTCTCAGGGCTCCGGGCCTGGGCCTCGCCGTACAGGTAGATGAGACTCGCGAAGTGCACACAGAACTGCAGCGTGACAGTGAGGACGGTGTACAGGTTGAAGATGTTGGGCAGGGGCCGCTCCCGGGACAGTGTCTTCAGTGGCTGCAGAGGCGGGCTGGGGTCAGGGCCCAGGCTCGGCCTGGGGTCACCCGCCTACCCTGCCTCCTGGCAGGCCTTATGGAGAGTGATCACTGCATCCTGGGGGTTACGGGTTGGCCCTGGTCCCCTGCTCACTCCTCCAGCTCCTCAGCCCAGATGCCACCCCAGCCTCGCTCAATGCCCACGTGCTGCACAGCTGTCGCGGGGTCTTACGATCCACCATGCCCCTGCTCTAGAATCACTGTCAAGCCCCGCGCCCCCACTACTGCTCATGGCGCAGGCACGGTCAATCCAGACCCTCTGGCCCCCCTGCACCAGCCCTTGACTACCTGCGACCTGTGGGGGGCTCCTGGCTGCTTCTCTTGCTCTTTGTGCGTTGACTTGAGTGTCAGCATCACACAGCCTCCCTGACTGACCCCACAGCCTGTGTGACCCCACTTGGTGTCCCCCTCAGCACTGCATTCTTTGAGTGGTCTCGATAATCGTTTCCCCACCTGTCTTGTCCTCACCTGTGTGGCCCGCCTGAGAGCTCCGCCTACCGTGCCCCGATCCCCACCTGTGACTTGGGGGTGGCCGCCCCCACCCCAGGGCTGCTGCACAGACAAGTCAGACGCACGGCTCCACCTTAGCAGTGCGCCCCGGGTGGCCCAACTGTCAAGTGCTGGCCAACCATCCATTCGAGAGGCCCTCACCACCTCGAGGGCAGGAATTACGGCTCAGAGAAGAATGCTTTTCTCAGGCTCCTGGCCCACCTTGGAGCGGGAGATGAAGAGGAAGCAGCCAGCCAGCAGCAGCCCCTGCAGCGTGGCCTGGAAGTCACTGAACTTGACACCCTCCAGGTACAGGACGCTCTGGCTGTAGGCCAGGATGAGGGCGTTGAGCGCCAAGATCTTGAACATCTGCAGTGTGGTCACCAGTGTGCATCGGCCCTGCTTGATCACGTGGCAAACTGCGGGGGAAGGCAGGTGTGGGCGTGGGGGCCAGGCCGCACAGCTGAGGGACGGGGCAGGGGGAGGAGCAGGCGGCAGGACTCACTGCACTGGATGGAAGAGAGCTTGGAGGTGAAGGGCGCGGCGATGCTGGCATCCCCCAGCTTCACGATGGGCGTGCTTTCGTCCTCTAGGTCCCGCAGCACCTGACTCAGGCGGTCCTAGGAAGCAGGCGGCAGGGGTGAGACCCGACCACAAGGGGGCGCAGGTGCCCCACCTCCGGAGACTCACCCTCTGGGATGCCAGCTGATCCTCTGGGGGTGGGAGCCCGGACCTCTGCCTGGCAGCCCTGGAGGTGGCCCTGACTCCGCTATTGCTCAGGACGGGGCTGTCCCGGGGCCGTCGCCGCCGCTCCACGACCCGCTCGGGGGCATTGGCCAGCAGGGCCACACCTGGTGGGAGAGTGAGTCAGGAGCCAGAGCACGGAACCTCTGCTCAACGCAGCTCGCCCGGTACCTAACCTCCCCACTCCACTGCCCGCTCAGCCCAAGGAGCGAGCACCTCAGAGAGCATCTGTCCTACTTTCTACAAACTTCTTATAGGAAAATTACAAGAGGAAAGCAATATCCAAATAAAGCATGTGATACTACATAGATCCAAAGTGATTCCCAGAGAAGTTTATTGCCAAGAGTCATGCGGTCATGAGAATTGTAGTTGATAAACCAAGTAAATGTCTGAAAAGCAATGAAAGAACCTGGGGCTTCCCAGGTGGTGCCAGTGGTAAAGAACCCGCCTGCCAATGCAGGAGACCCGGGTTTGGTTCCTGGGCCAGGAAGAGCCCCTGGAGGAGAGCATGGTAACCCAGTCCAGTATTCCTGCCTGGAGAATCCCATGGACAGAGGAGCCTGGTGGGCTACATGGGGTCGCAGAGTCGGACAGGATCGAAGCGACTTAGCATGCACGCATGAAAGAAACGAGGTTAAACTGGCTTTAAACACCAACTTGCTATCCGTACTCTGCTGACACAGAGTCAAGGTGGTAAACTCTCCTGGCCTTGGCTTCTGGTGCTCACACAGAGCCTGAGGGGAGGGCTGAACAAACCGAGCTGTGTCTGGCCCATGGAACCTGCCTGGGGCCCAGGCAGGGTGTGGGTGGGATGTGCACGGAAAAGAGTTATGTCTGCTCCGTGGGGCCTCCCTGGCCCCCACCACACTCTTCCTCAGGCATGGGTATCCCTTCCTGGCCTTGCAGCCCTTCAGATCCCCAAGCCCACAGGCCCTATCTCTTCACCACTGCCGCCTTACAGAACCGGCTCAGTGGCGTGCCCCTGATGTCACCAGTGATGGGCAGAAGAGCCCCCTGCGCCCAACCCCAGGCTCACCCACATCGGCATGCTTCAGGGCCCCAACGTCATTGGTGCCGTCTCCACACATGAGGGTCACATAGCCTAGCTCCTTCAGGCTGGTGATGACAAACTCCTGTTTGGGGAAGAGATGGGCTGAGTGACGGCCGTGTGCCATGCTCAACGCCCCGCCTACCCTCTGCCACCCCTGGTACCCACCTTCTGTTTGGGGGCCACTCGGGCGAACACTTGCACATAGGGGATGAGGTGAAGCAGCAGCTGGGGGTCCTCGGCCTGCAGGTGGGCCAGGCCATCGCCCGTGAGGCAGAGCGCGTGCTCCCGGGCCAGGGCCTTGGGGGAGCCCCGGGCCAAGGGCTGTGAGATGCTGCCGTCGATGGAACGCCACTCACATGGGCCACCTGCAGAGCAGGGCCGGGCTCAGGGCAGGGGGTCTGGCCACTTGGGTGGGCCCTCACCCGGACCCCACGTACGTGGTCCTTGTCCTCTTCCTCTGGAGAACCTCTTGTCCCGACCCCTCCTAAACCAGGCCCATACCAGCCTGCAACCTAGACTCTCAGAACCCCAGACTCTCAGCACCCCACAGAGATCACCCACGGAAGGGTCCAGTACAGAGAATCTGAAAACCTAGGGCCTCAGCCACTAGAGACTGCATGAAGAGGCCAGATCCAAACGCTATCTCTGCTCTCCTAGGCCAGGGCACCCACGCCCCTCCATCAGGCCAGACACTGCTTGCTATTCACTTCCCCTTTCTAGCTGGTGGGTCTAGGCCAGATGCTGAGTGTCAAGGACGGCTGAGGGCAGACTACCAGCCCTTGTGGCACTGGGCTAGCCCTGAGCTGTCTCAGCCTGGAGGAAAGGCAATCTCCACCTGGCTTCTGTACTAGCTGTTTTGCTAAAGTAGCTTGGTTGGAAAGCTAACAGTCTTGGGAGTCATCTCTGGGCCACCCACCTACGGTTTCCCAGGCTCTGGAACAGCGCAGTGCCTGGGACTGGGACAGAGATCTGGGATACAATACAGACCAAGGGAAGGGCGAGGAGGTTGTGGAAGCCCCCTTGGCTGGGCCATACCAGCATCCTCCTGTCTGGCCTGCTGCCTGGTGACACCCCTGGTGCATGCTGCTACCAAGCCAGGCCCTGCATTGGGGGCCACCCTAGGGCATCTGGCAGATTCCATCCCACCAGCTGGAGGTGCTGGACTGGATGTGCCTCTTAACCAGTGTAATTCTGAGGCCACACCTGCAATAATCTGGTTACTCAGGAGACGCCAGAGACCACGAGCTCTGGACCCGAGTTCACATCCTTAGCCACAGTGTCTCCAAATGACCCAGGTGGATGGATTCGCTTCTGTGTCTCTACCTATAGAGCAGGGACCCCAACAACTGATCAGCTGGGCTCCTATGTGGTGTGGGGATGGCGGGCCCTTCCACGTGGAGCAGAAGGGCTGACCTGGTGAAGCAAACCAAGCCCCTGCCCTGGGTCTGGACACGCCAAGTGTGAACGCCAGCAGTGCCCATGCTCACAATGGGGGCACTGAGGAGGCCAGCCAGGCCCACGGTGGGTGGAGGCTACAAAGCGTGGGCTGGCGTGACCGTAACCGACTGCCTTAAGCGCGCAGATCACTGAGGGTCCTGGAGCCGCGGCCATCTGCATGTGCTGCACAGCTGGGGTGTGGAGTGCCCGGCAGGTGGCCATGCGTGCTTACGGGGCAGGGCTGTGACCAACAGGCCTGCGTCACAGGTGCTGGAGGACACCAGGCATGCCCACTCAGGCCTGGCACAGAGGTGAGCCACCAGGTGGGAGCTGCTCTTGGACTCAAGGTCCCCCTAACTCACGGGACACGGGGTCTCACCTTTCTCCGTGGGAGGCTGAAGGATCAGCGTATGAGCCTTCTCAATGAAATGCAGCTCCTGAGCCACATGGCAGGCGGTGAGCGGGTTGTCACCTGTGATCATGACGACCTGGGGGAAGGCAGAAGCTCAGCAGAGCAGGGCTCAGCGGTCAGAACTGCGGCCTGGAGACGTGGGGGCTAAGTCTCTTCTAAGGAAGGCCACAGAGGGAGATCTTGGCCTCCTATTGGGGACTGGGCTTCCAGGAGCCATAACGCCTGGTAGCGGTTTCTACAAATGGTATACGCATCTGTTGTCTTTGTGAGAACACTCATAGCCTTTAACTATAATATACAAGAAACAGCCTTTGGTGTGGACCCTCTTGGCTTGGAGCCTGGTGATGGGAAGACGGGCCTGGACTGCTGAAGGTCAGGTGAAGACTAATCATGTCACTACCCTCTGACACTTCCAGCTCATCCCCCGCACCCTAAAACTGCATCCTGAACCCTCAATTAGAAAACAAACCATGAGGTCTGACAGAGCAAAGCCACCGGGACAGACGCGGCCTTTCTGGGTGTTGTTTCCACATCCTCTCAGCCAGTCTCAACTTTCCCCTAAGATGGGGTGGAATGGGGGAATAGCCCTCATCTCCCAGGGATGCTGGGGGCCTGATGAAGTATGGTGAGAAGGGTGGGCATGCGTCCTGGAGTGTCAAGACGGGACAGCACGAGTGTCTAAGTCATGGTGGAGCTCAACCAAATGCCATGCTCTTTGCTTCCAAGACCCAGAGGCCCACCCCTGGGCGCCCCACTGAGGGCCAATTGTCTTCTACCGTCACATCCCCCTCTCTGTATGGAGCAGTCAAGACTGCCCACCCAGGGGGCCTGGTAGAAACGGGGCTAGTGGCTGTACCCGATGGGAGGCGTTCTGGATCTCACGGATCACGGCCTTGGAATCAGCCTTGAGTGGGCAAGAGACCACGATGAAGCCGACGAACTTGAGGTTGCACTCCAGGGCCTCCCGCTTGACCTCCCGGGCCTGTGGATGGACACACCGGTGCCCTAAAGATCTGTTTATCTCCTCCTTCCCCAACACCTAAGCTCTGACACGACAACATGCTGGGGGAGGGGAGGTCAGAGACAGCCCCCTCCTTGCAGGAGCAAGGCCTGAGGGTCAGCAGGTGAGAGATGTTGGGAGGGTGAGAGGTGCCCTGGTGGCAGAGGGGCTGAGCAGTGGCTGGGTGGTCCTGGCTCCCCAGGGACACCCCCGCCATCTATCATGGACAACAGTGGGGCATAGCGTCCCTGGAGTCCACTTCTAGGACAAGAGAGTCTGGACTCTCCTTTGATAACCACTGAGCACAGGCTGACTATCTTCACCTCATACTAGAAAGCAACAACTCTGCCTGCATGGAGCTTGCCTTCTCCTGGAGGAGACATGTAGTAAAGTTACAGAAACCAGAGCAGAGTACTATGAGAGGAACAAAGGCAGGGGAGTGGGGCGCAGAGGGTAGTGGGGAGGCAGAGAGCTGGGTGGCTCTGACAGGTCTGTGACTAGGCTTAGGAATGAGTCTTGAATGAGGCTCTGGACAGAGAGGGGTGACCCGCAGTGCTTTCTGGGAGGGTCTCATGGCCACTGGGTGCAAACAGATGAAAGCCACTTGGATGAGGGCCGAAGTGGAAGCAGACAAAGGAGTAGTGTTGATGACAGAGGTGGGAGGAGAGTCTACAAGGATGCGGGCTGTGACCAAGGGCTGGGAATGCCCCAAGACCATACAGCGGCCAGGAGGCTGGGCAGGGCAGGGATGGAGCTAGGGAACCCAAGGTACCCCAAGACCTTCCCAAAGGGGTGTGAGAATAGGAGGTGAGACCTGGGTGTGTTCTCCAGGGAGCAGCCCTGGACTTGGGGATGGAGTGGGGTCCCATAGGGGAGGGGGCATGCTGGGGAAAAGAAGAAACTGCGGATTGAGTGCCACCTGGGGCCTCCAAAGGTAGAGACTAGGGAGGAAGATGATGAAATTGTGACCGCTCATGGTGGCACCACAGGGGAGAGAAGGTGGTCTGCACAGGGGGTTGGTGGGTGGGGGGCCTGGGCCCTTACCTGCTGGTGAGTGAGGTGCCCCAGCTCCTTATACCCCAGCGCCAGAACACGGGCTCCTTCCCGGGAAATCTCCGTGTGAATGTGGTGGTAGTCAGGTGGGCACTGGGCAAACTGCAGGGAACGCAGGGGGATATCACCGACCGCCCCGCAAGCCCCCTCCCGACCCCAGCCGGGGCTGGCTCACCATAGAGTGCAGGGTTTCGGGGGCCCCCTTCACGGCCGCGATGTAGCAGAGATCGGTGGAGCCGAGCTTCTCATAGGAGGCGAGCACGGACATTCGCTTTAGGGCACTGGCAAAATGAAAGCGCTGGTGAATTTTCAGCCCCTGAGTTTTAATACTTCGGGGGAATACTTTCTCATCTGGAAACAGATAAGCACGAGTCCTGAGGGCCTTCGCTCCAAAGAGGCCGCCCGCCCCGCCCGCCCCCGCCACTCCCTTCCTCCCTCTGCCCGTCCTCCCCCCCTCCCACTCCCTGGGAGGGTCAGAGCTGGGCGATCTGGGCACAGAGGACGCTGCCCCAGGTCAGAGGCGGGCCTGTGCCCACCCGCGTGCCCCTGAGTTGAACGCACAGGTGTCTGACAGGCATGCTCTGCCTGCCCGGGATGTAAAAGCTGGTAGTGCGCCGGAGGCTCCAGCCCCTCACCTCTGGTCAGTGTCCAGTCTACGGCCGTCAGCATGGCCTTCTCCAGGGGGTCACCCACGAGGGTTCCATCGTCCAGCTGCATGAGGGAGTGGCACGAGGCCAGAGCCCGGTGTGTCTCTATGGGGATGCTGGACACAGGGGTTACCTCCTTCCCATCTCTGCAAGGAGGAAAACCTACTGGTTACAGGGTGGAGGTGAGCGGGTAGAACCACCCCTGGGAACTGCCAGTCAGGATGAGGGTCGGGCCCCCACACTCCACGCCAGTCACGGGGCGGGGGTAACAACGACAGGGTGTTGCCTTGGTTCTTGTAATGCCTGCGTCAGCTTTGTCAATGCCCCGAGACCCCGTGGCTGCCTGAGGCCTGAGCTGAGCCACGTGTCCGTGTCACTCACACTGAGCTGCTGGGGGGACCCCGGAGTGGGCCTCGGGGGTAGGGCCTACGACAGGCCCTCACTGTGAAAGCTTGGGCTGGGCCGCTCTCTGTCCCTTGAGCTCCCAGAAACGCCCCTGCTGGGCACCTGGTGATCCCGACGCCCATGCTCACCGGAGCCCAGCCACACCGCGCACCACCAGGCTGTCACTGGTCAAGGTCCCGGTCTTGTCGAAGCAGCACACCTCCACCTTGCCGGCGAAGGGGATCCGGAAGGGCTCCGTGCAGTACATGTCTGGGTGGTGGGGGCCAGGGTCAGGGTCCTGCTGGGCCGCAGCCCACTTGGCACCCTGTCCCTGCCCCGGAGACTTACAGAGCTTGGCCAGAGCGATGAGAGAGGTGTTGACAGCCAGAGACAGCTCAATGGGCAGCTCGGGGGGCACGACGGAGGTGAGGATCAGCGTGCATTCCAGAAACAGCTTGTAGCGGTTCCGGCTGGGGTCCTTGGTACCTGCAAAGACAGGGCCTGCCAGCCTGGGGGCCACGGACATGGGGCCTAGCAGATGGCTGGGGGAGGGGTCAGGGCACTTACCTTCTATCCACACGTAGGCGGCTGCCGCAATGGCAAAGACCAGGAGGAAGAGAATGAAGATGAAGGTCTCCAGGTTGTTCGCCGTCACCCTCTTGACCCCAAAGAGGATGGTGCGCAGCAGCTTGCCCTAGAGGGATGGAGGGGCAGAGGTCTTTCCTGGGAGGGCGGCAGCCTCTCCTGCCCCGTGACTGAAGACTGGGGTCAGGGAAGGAAGTGGCTGTGACGGGGGCAGCGGGTGAATTCTCCAGGAGAGCTGACCATCGTCTTTCCTAAGGAATCCTTAAGCCACGTTAGTGTTTACTTGGCCCAGACCATTTGTGATCCCCACGTGTGCGGGATCATAATCTGGGGACTCCACTAGAGCCCCAGCCAGGGAAACCTGAGCGGGTCTGAGGCTTGTCTCTGCACTGTGGCCCGCAGCCCAGCATCTGCTACCAGAACACGCTTATGGGCTGAATGTTCTGGGGTCTGAAAAGGCTGCCACCTCAGCTGCCTACCAGTCGCCCCAGGTACCACCCTCCTCAGGATGGGGCAAGGTGCCACACCTGGGACGTGTTGAATCCGGTCCTCAGGACGTAGGCCACACACCCGTTGTCCACGGCTGCGGAGACAAACAGCAGGCATCATTCGTGTCTGCATATCCTGACCCTCTCTTGGAGCCAAGCAGACTCGGGGTTTGGGGGTGGCAGGGTGGGGACACCCCCCAACACCCTTGAGGCACCTACGCTTCAGGCCTGTGGTGGCTTTCTGAGGGGGGATGTGCTGCACCACTTTCGTGCCCCCAAAGATGACGTGGAGCCGGGAGTCAGCCTGAAGATCCAACACCCGGCTGGGGCTGAGGTCTTCGATAGGCTCCTAGGCAGGAGGAGAGGATGGGAGAGTCAATGGCTAATCCCACCCTGGCCTCCTTCATCCCTAGTCTGGAGTCTGCAAGGAGCCCGCCCAACCCTCACGGGGCTCCCCATCTGACCTGGTGCACGTTACCAGGGTCACGGGCCCTGGTCTGTCTTCCTTCTACCTTCACGTACAGTATCGATTCCCCAGAACCCTGTACCTAGCCTTACTCTAGAATCACAGCTTCTACCTCTCTCTCAGCCCACCTCAGCCTGAGACCTGAGTGCTTGACACCCCACAGATGTTGCTGCCTCGCACTCCTCCTCCTCACCACCAGGCTCCCCTTAGTCCAGGGTGCTAACCCGCCAGGAGAGCCAGGGGCCCTGTCTCCTGGGCCCCGTCCCTCCCGGGTCTGAGCCTGGGCAGGATCCTGGCTTGTTTCCTCCCCAGTGAGAGTGATGCTGACAGGCCTGAGAAGGTGGAGGGGCACTCCTCTCCCGGACGCCCGCCCCAGCACCTTCATCTGGGGCACGGACTCCCCGGTGAGCATGGCCTCGTCCACGATGCAGCGGCCCCGCAACAGCAGCACATCGCACGGCACCAGGTTCTCCTGGGGGGAGCGGCCTGTGGGGCAGGGGTGGGGGGGGTTGGACCAAAGCCCGAGGCAAAGGCTCCCACAGGGGTGGGGCAGGGCTGGGCCTCACCGACTGAGACGATGTCCCCGGGCACAAGTTCATCGCTGGTGATGGGCCTCCACTTTCGGCTTCGGTAGACCTGGGTGGGGCCGGGGTGCCGTCAGTTCTGGGGATGCTCCCCTGCTGTGCCCACCCTCCTACCCACCCACTGCCCTACTGGCTGCACCTGGATCATGTGGGGCTTGTTGCCCATCTTCCGGATCTCTGACATGTTCCGCATCTGCTGCTGCACCAGGGAGGCCTCGAAGGCCACCAGCATGGAGAGGGTGAAGACACTGTAGTACCAGTACTCATCCAGACACCAGAGGCCCACACAGAACACCTGCGGGACATGGGCCTGGCTGCTCCCACGAACGCGGGGAGGCCGCCTGCGGCGGGCCGGCCGGCGCACTGAGGGCCTTCTGCCCACGGGCTCGGACCGTGAGGGCAGGGAGAAGTTTTCACGTTTTGGGGTGGGCTGTGAGAGCCCCAAGAACAGGTGGGGAGAAGGACCAGCGCTGCTGCTTTACCTGGAACACAAAGAAGGGTGCCGTGGCTCTCTCCTTGAACAGCTCCGAGAAGTCAGGCACCACCATCTCGGCCCTGAAAGAGACAGATGGCTCACCCTGTTACAGGCAGGAGGCCCTACCTTGACACCTCCACTTGGGGGGCACTGAAGGCCTCCCTGGGCAACAGGATGCTCCGATCAAGTCTGTCTTCTTGACCGGGCAGCACTTAAGCAGGCATGCTGACCGCTGCAGCCCTCTGCTCTGCAGAACCCTGATGAAACTTCTGAATCTGCACAATAGGTGCTTTAGGGAGCCGCTACCCGCTCGGCGGGGCTGGTGAAGACAAGAACCTCTCATGGGGTTGGGGGACAAGGCAAGGGGGGGAGGAACGGCTGACTGTGGGCTGGGAGCCCTGAGGCTGCACAGAGGAGGCCGGGCAGCTGGGCGCTGTGGGGCACCCTGGGGCCTGAAACAACGTGTCTGAACCCCCCCATCTGGAGAAGGGAGGTCTGAGCTGGAATTTCCCAGACTCCTTGGATGAAAGCCCTGGAATATGAGGAGGAGGGCTGACAGGTATGCTCTGCAGCATTCTGGGTGGTGGCTGGCTCTGTCCAGGGGACCAAGTCAACTGGGCTGCCTTTGTTTGGCCCTGCAGAGCTGCAGTGACGCCCAGGACGTGGGACTCGAGAAAAAGAAACTGCACAGTGGCCGCGCTGCGATACAAACTGAGCTCTGATCTGGACCGCGCAGGGTGCCTTCACCTAAGTGAAGGTGGTGTGAAAGGGGACACCCCAGGCTGCCAGCATGCTGACCAGGGTCGGGTGGGAGGAGAATCAATAGATGCTTCCGGTAAGACCTCCGATTAGATTGCTGGGTGCAGTAACATTTTTGTAGTTTTTGAAAAGCAACTAGGTCAAGAAGTAATTTCCTAGAGGTTCTGAGGGTTTTCAAGTCAATCACCACCAGGATGGGGGCTCTGAAGCCCAGCTCTGGTTCCACCCAGCCCGGTGTCGACACAGGTGGTTCTGAAGATGAAAGGAGAAAGTGCTAACGGAGCATCTGCATTCCACCTGGTACAAACAAGAGCTGTTCTAATCACCACCATCTTTGTTTCTTATTACCACTCATACAGTACGGGGACATATACGACAAGAATGACAAGAACTCACATCTAAAGAAAAAAATCTCAAACGAAAAGGAGAACTAGACACACGAGGCAAAGATGAACAGCCGCAGGCCAGGCTCCCAGCTATCGGCCCTTCAGGGGGTCCTATCAGCACGCACGCTGGGAAAGACGACACTAGCAGGCTTTTCTCAAATGGCGCCTGCCACGTTTGCCTGGGACGTTTTGTTGAAAAGGAAGACTCCCTCAAACCACTGAGCATACACAAACGGGAAAAGTGCCATCAGCTGGAGCAGGGACCTGGCCTGTGACTATAAGGCAGAGCCCCAGCCCTGTCTCCTCAGGGGCAATATACAAGGATGCTGGGACTCACTTGTTGCTCCCAAACTTCTTCTCGGCGGCACGTATGTCCGAGTCCTCCTGGAACCCTCTGTTGCTCTGGTAGAATGAGAAAGCGTTTCCCACTGGAAAGGCCACAGGGAGAAAACGCTTCTTCTCCAGGGCATCATAGGAATACTTGATCTTCTGGAATTCGAAGGACAGCACCTCCTGCCCGTCTTCGCCCTGTGGGAGGTGAGTCTGTGGCAGGGGCCCCTGGCCTGGGGACCCCATCTGAGCCCAGGCTGGAGCTGGTGGTCCCTACCTCATCGCGATGCAGGGCCACGAGCTCGGTGGAGCCATTGTTGGGAGTCGGCACCACCTTCACTAAGGTCGCTTTGTGGGCGTCGTACTCCTGTGAGAGGAAAAGCGCTGCTGCTGAGCCCTCCTTAAGTCCCAGCTCCACATTCTGGAACATGCCACTGGGCTCTGGGTGTGGGCCTGGCCACACCCAGTTTACCATTGGGACAAGGGACAGCATTTCATTGGGCCTTTGGTCCCGCCCATATCATAAAGCCAGGGTCATGAACAGTGCCAAGTGCCCAGGGCTCTGCTGACGAAGATAAACTCCAGCAGGAAAAATGCTGCCGGGCAGGAGGTACGCCCTCAATCCCTGTGAGTTAGGCCCTGTCCAGCCCCCCTGGCCTTCCCTGCCGCCCGTGACTCTTCTCACTGTGTTCTCCAGTGAGAAGGGACAACAAGTCTCATCCTCACTTCAGCGAAGGGCACATACTGTCTTTTTTCTGCCTGGAACGCGTGGTCACACCGCTGGCTTTAGGTTTTTGCTCAAATGTCACCTCCTCACGAAGCTGCTCCACCCCAAGTTCCCTCACAGGATCCTTGTCCTGGGTTTCCCTTTTGCATTGAATGCGGAGTTCCATCTCCCCCACCAACACCACGAAAGCAATGCATTTTGTCTTGTTCGTTGTTATTGCTCCAGCACTTAAGACACGGAGGCACTGAATACAGCTGCATTAGCGCTCTGCTGTGAGTTGCATCCACTCCATGGCTGCTCCACCAGAACCTGTGTTGCCCTGTGTTTTTTTCTTTTGCGGGGGTGGGGGCGTGGAGGACATGGCAGTGATCCTGAGAAACAAGGCCCTGCCCCTCCAAGAGTTCACGGTCCCCAAAGCAGGCAGAAACTAATGACGAAGGACAGAACTACAAACCCTGGAAACGCCAGGTAGAAAGGTGCAAAGTAGTACATGGGGCCAGCCGTATGCCAGGTGCTCTGCAGATGTCATCTCCGGTTCTTCTTACACTAGCACCCTGAGCTAAGTGTTACGGTTCTCACTTTACACAAGGGGAAACTGAAACCCAGAGTGGAGACGCACCCTTGTCTGAGATCTCTGATGTAAACTCAGATCTGCTGGTCCTAACCTCCAACTGTTGAGCTCTCCAGTTCTGGAGGGGAAGTTAATAACAGTCACACTTTTTAGCTGCAGGCTAATAGGCAGCTGGAGGTTTGGGGGTGTCACCTCCCCAACTTCCCTTCATTCTTTTGCCCCTCACTGGGGTCTTTCATTGCACTGACTGGAAGCTACCAATCTTAGAAGCTTGAGTCTCCCTCCTGGGATATGAGAGATTTCACTTTCTCAAAAGAGAGAATTCAGTCCATATTTGGAGTCAGACAGGTTGTAGGGTGGGGTTGTTGCTTCCTTTTCTCTTTCTGGAGCCCTTGGTACTGCTCCCTTTCTCTCTTCTTTTAGCAAACATGTCTGGGATGAGAGGGGAGGCTGATTGGAGGCTGACCTCAGTCCCCATGGCTCCATACCTGCTGGTGTCGTATGAGGCAGGCCCAGAAGGCAGTGGACAGTCAACTGCTAGCCCTAGGACAGCGCTCATGCAGACCTCACTGCCAAAGTCACATGTACTACCGTGCTGTTGCATTCTGAGGGTGGCCCTCCTTAACATCATACCCTTGCATAGACATAAGGGTCTCTGAGCAGTTAAGTCACTTGCTCACAAACACCCACTGCTCCTCTTAAACGCTGCAATTAACTGCATTTCAAGCTCATTTTGGTCGTTGTGGGGTGGAGACTCCCAGCACTGGTCAGCAGGACTGATGCTCAGTTCTCAAGATGCACAGACAGGGATATCCATCCTACCGGTCTAGCCTCACACTTTGAAAAACAAGGTAGGAGACAGACAACAAAGAAGGTAGGACCGATTCTAGGAGACTCATACTCGCTAAGTGTAGGAGCTAGCAAATGGTGACATATGCTAGGCTCTGCGCTGAGATTTTTACAGGGTACCTTATCGATCTAATTGACCACACCAGGGAAGAATTTGGAAGTAACCTGCGCCAGGGTCGTACAGCTAAGTCAGTAGCCGGTCGGAATTTAGCGAGCGGCGCAAAAGGATGGAGGGCGCCCGGAGGCACCTGGGACCAGCTGAGGCAGCCCCGGCTGGGTTGGGGACCGACACGAACGCAGAGGCTGGGATCCGCGGTGAGGCCTGACCCTGGCTGTGGCCGGTCTCGGGCGCGCACACTTACCGGGGTGCAGGTGAGCGCGCAGTGCGCGTGCACGGACCAATGCCCCGAGAGGACGGTGAGCGCGTGCGCCAGGCAGATGGTGGCGAGCACAAGCAGCGCGGCCTCGGGGATCTGCGCCCAGCCGCTGCCCCAGCCCCAGAAGCCGGTGGCTGCGGAACCCAGCCAGGCCGGGTAGAGCAGCCCCACGAATGGCAGCAGCGTGAGGCGCCGCAGCAGCGCCAGCCGCCGGTACGGCCACACAGCGGCGACCAGCTCGTCGCCGCTCTGTACGAGCGCCGGCCCGGCGGCAAGCAGCGGGCGCGGCTGCGGCCTGGGCTTGGGCTGCCCGGCGGGCCGGGCCCCGCGAGAAGCCGCATTGCCCACCGCCGCCTCCGCCGCCATCTTTCCCAGCGCCGCGCTCGCTTCCGGGCAGAGGCGCCGGCTCACTTCCGGTATTTTACTTCCGTTAAGCCCTGGGGGCCGCCATGACGCATGGGAGGAAGGAAAGCCCGGGAGACGCAGGGGTTTGTGTCCGGCTTGGGCTACTCAGGGCGCCGCCATGACAGGCTGTGCCCGGAAGGAGACGCGGGGCACCGCCACGAGGGAGAGGGTTTGAACTGACTGAGACCGCCTACCTACTCTGCCACGCCGGCGTGAGGCCGGAAGAGACGAGGCGAGGTGGGCTGGGCGCCACCATGACAACCGAAACCGGAAGAAGCGAATTCTCCTCGGAGTCGGCACTGTCTGGGTCGGGAAGGGTGGAGCCTGGACGCTGCGGAGGCGGAGCCGAAGGAGCGCCGGCGCCGACTCAAACTCATGTCCATTGAGCCGGTGATGCTGTCCAACCATCGCATCCTCTGCCGTCCCCTTCTCCTGCTGCCTTCAATCTTTCCCAGCATCAGGGTCTTTTAAAATGAGTCAGTTTTTTGCATTAGGTGGCCAAAGTATTGTATTTTCAGCTTCAGCCTCAGTCCTTCCAGTGAATATTCAGGACTGATTTCCTTTAGAATGGACTGGTTGGATCTCCTTGTAGTCCAAGGGACTCTTCTCCAACACCACAGTTCAAAATCATCAATTCTTCAGCGCTCAGCTTTCTTTATAGTCCAAATCTCACATCCATACATGGCTATTGGAAAAACCATAGCTTTGACTAGATGGACCTTTGTTGGCAAAGTAATGTCTCTGCTTTCTAATACGCTGTCTAGGTTGCTCATGACTTTTCTTCCAGGGTGTAAGAATCTTCTAATTTCATGGCTGCAGTCACACCTGAAAAGAGGCGTCATGTAATAGGTAATAATTACACACTCACAAGGGGCTTCCCACGTGACCACAGTGGCAAAGAATCTGCCTGCCTATGCAGGAGAAACTGGTTCTATTCCTGAGTTGAAAAGATCCATGGGCTAGAGGACCCTGGTGGGCCTCAGTCTGTGGGGCTGCAAAGAGTGGGCCAGGACTGAATCACTGAGCACATGCCCACAAGATTACTGCTTTTACATAAGAGTATGAAAAATTGGTGTTTATTTACTGTTACATAAATGCTGCTGTTTGAACAAAATAACCATAGGACTAATAACGATGGCAGTTAGTATTTCAATACTTGTTATTCAGCCACATCTCACTCTTCGTGACCCCGTGGGCTGCAGCAGGCCAGGATTCCCTCTCCTTCACCATCTCCCAGAGCTTGCTCAAACTCATGTCCATTGAATCGGTGATGCCATCCAGCTGTCTCATCCTCTGTGGTCCCCTTCTTTTCTTGCCTTCAATCTTTCCCAGCCTCAGGGTCTTTTCTAATGAGACAGCTCTTTACGTCTGGTGGCCAAAGTATTGGAGCTTCAGCTTCAGCATCAGTCCTTCCAATGGATATTCAGGACTGATTTGCTGTAGGACTGACCAGTTTAATCTCTTTGCAGTCCAAGGGACTCTCAAGAGTCTTCTGCAACACCACAGTTCAAAAGTATCACTTCCTTAGTGCTCTGCCTTCTTTATGGTCCAGCTCACACGTCTATAAACGACTACTGGAAAAACCATACCTTTGACTATATGGACCTTTGTTAGCAAACTAATGTCTCTGCTTTTTAATACATTATCGAGGTTTGTCAAAGCTTTTCTTCCAAAGAGTAAGCATCCTTTAATTTCATGGCTGCAATCACGATCTGCAGTGATTTTGGAGCCCAAGAAAATAAAGCCTGGCCCTGTTTCCATTGTTTCTCCATGTATTTGCCATGAAGTGCTGGGACCAGATGCCATGATCTTAGTATTTTGAATGCTGAGTTTTAAGCCGGATTTTTCACTTTCCTTTTTCACCTTTAAGAGGTGGTCTAGCTCTTCTTTGCTTTCTGCCTTAAGGGTGGTGTTATCTGCGTATGTGATAATATTGATATTTCTGCCAGCAATCTTGATTCCAGCTTGTGCTTCATCCAGCTAGGCATTTTGCATGATGTACTCTGCATGTAAGTTAAATAAGCAGGGTGACAATATATAGCCTTGATGTACTCCTTTCCCAATTTTGAACCAGTCCATTGTTCCTTGTCTGGTTCTAACTGTTTCTTCTTGATCTGCATACAGGTTTCTTCTTCTTCTTTTTTTTTTTTTAATTTTCTTTACTTTATTGTGTTGGTTTTGCCATACATTGACATGAAACCGCCATGGGTATACATATGCTCCTCCTCCAGAACCCTCCTCCCTCCTCCCTCCCGATTCCCTCCCCCTGGGACATCTTGGTGCACCAGCCCCTAGCATCAACCCTGGGCTGGCGATTGATTTCACATATGATAATTAACATGTTTCAATGCCATTCTCCCATATCATCCCACCCTTGCCCTCTTCCACAGAGTCCATGAGTCTGTTCTATACATCTGCGTTTCTTTTGCTGTCTCGCATGCAGGGTTCTCGTTACCGTCTTTCTAAATTCCATATATATGCGTTAGTATACTATATTGTTGTTTTTCCTTCTGGCTTACTTCACTCTGGATAATAGGCTCCAGTTCCGTCCACCTGAGTAGAACTGATTCAAATGAATTTTTTTTTTAATGCTGAGTAATATTCCATTGTGTATATGTACCACAGCTTTCTTATCCATTCGTCTGTTGATGGACATCTAGGTTGCTTCCATGTCCTGGCTATTGTAAACAATGCGGCGATGAACACTGGGGTGCACGTGTCTCTTTCAATTCTGGTTTCCTCGGTGTATATGCCCAGCAGTGGGATTGCTGGGTCATATGGCAGTTCTATTTTCAGTTTTTTAAGGAATCTCCACACTGTTTTCCATAGTGGCTGTACTAGTTTGCATTCCTATCAACAGTGTAAGAGGGTTCCCTTTTCTCCACATCCTCTCCAGCATTTATTGCTTGTAGATTTTTGGATGGCAGCCATTCTGACTGGTGTAAAGTGGTACCTCATTGTGGTTTTGATTTGCATTTCTCTGATAATGAGTGATGTTGAGCATCTTTTCATGTGTTTGTTAGCCATTTTTATGTCTTCTTTGGAGAAATGTCTGTTAAGTTCTTTGGCCCACTTTTTGATTGGGTTGTTTATTTTTCTAGAATGGAGCTGCAGGAGTTGCTTGTATATTTTTGAGATTAATTGTTTGTCCGTTGCTTCATTGGCTATTATTTTCTCCCATTCTGAAGGCTGTCTTTTCACCTTGCTTATAGTTTCCTTTGTTGTGCAGAAGCTTTTAATTTTAATTAGGTCCCATTTGTTTATTTGTGCTTTTATTTCCAATATTCTGGGAGGTGGGTCATAGAGGATCCTGCTTTGGTTTATGTCGGAGAGTGTTTTGCCTATGTTTTCCTCTAGGAGTTTTATAGTTTCTGGTCTTATGATTAGATCTTTGATCCATTTTGAGTTTATTTTTGTGTATGGTGTTAGAAAATGTTCTAGTTTCATTCTTTTACAAGTGGCTGTCCAGTTTTCCCAGCACCACTTGTTAAAGAGATTGTCTTTTCTCCATTGCATATTCCTGCCTCCTTTGTCAAAGATAAGGTGTCCATAGATGCGTGGATTTATCTCTGGGCTTTCTATTTTGTGCCATTGATGTATATTTCTGTCTTTGTGCCAGTACCATACTGTCTTGATGACTGTGGATTTGTAGTATAGCCTAAAGTCAGGTAGGTTGATTCCGCCAGTTCCATTCTTCTTTCTCAAGATTGTTTTGGCTATACGAGGTTTTTTGTATTTCCATACAAATTGTGAAATTATTTGTTCTAATTCTCTGAAAAAGACCCCTGGTAGCTTGATAGGAATTGCATTGAATCTATAGATTGCTTTGGGTAGTATACTCATTTTCACTATATTGATTCTTTCAATCCACGAACACGGCACATTTCTCCATCTATTTGTGTCCTCTTTGATTTCTTTCATCAGTGTTTTATAGTTTTCTATATATAAGTCTTTTGTTTCTTTAGGTAGAAATACTCCTAAGTATTTTATCCTTTTTGTTTCGATGGTGAATGGAATTGTTTCCTTAATTTCTCTTTCTGTTTTCTCATTGTTAGTGTATAGGAATGCCAGGGATTTCTGTGTGTTGATTTTGTATCCTGAACCTTTACTATATTCACTGATTAGCTCTAGTAATTTTCTGGTAGAGTCTTTAGGGTTTTCTATGTAGAGGATCATGTTGTCTGCAAACAGAGAGAGTTTTACTTCTTCTTTTCCAATCTGGATCCCTTTAATTTCTTTATCTGCTCTGATTGCTGTGGCCAAGACTTCCAAAACTATGTTGGATAGTAGTGGTGAGAGTGGGCACCCTTGTCTTGTTCCTGACTTCAGGGGAAATGCTTTCAGTTTTTCACCATTGAGGATAATGTTTGCTGTGGGTTTGTCATATATAGCTTTTATTATGTTGAGGTATGCTCCTTCTATTCCTGCTTTTTGGAGGGTTTTTATCATAAATGGATGTTGAATTTTGTCAAAGGCTTTCTCTGCATCTATTGAGATAATCATGTGGTTTTTATTTTTCAATTTGTTAATGTGGTGTATTACATTGATTGATTTGTGAATATTGAAGAATCCTTGCATCCCTGGGATAAAGCCTACTTGATCATGATGTATGATCTTTTTAATGTGTTGTTGGATTCTATTTGCTAGAATTTTGTTAAGGATTTTTGCATCTATGTTCATCAGTGATATTGGCCTGTAGTTTTCTTTTTTTGTGGCATCTTTGTCGGGTTTTGGAATTAGGGTGGTGGTGGCCTCATAGAATGAGTTTGGAAGTTTACCTTCCTCTGCAATTTTCTGGAAGAGTTTGAGTAGAATAGGTGTTAGCACGTCTCTAAATTTTTGGTAGAATTTAGCTGTAAAGCCATCTGGTCCTGGGCTTTTGTTTTTTGGAAGATTTCTGATTATGGTTTCAATTTCCGTGCTTGTGATGGGTCTATTAATATTATCTATCTCTTCCTGGTTTAGTTTTGGAAAGTTGTACTTTTCTAGGAATTTGTCCATTTCATCCAGGTTGTCCAGTTTGTTTGCATATAGTTGCTCAGGAGGCAGGTAAGGTGGTCTGGTAGTCCCATCTCTTTAAGAATTTTCCACAGATTGTTGTGATCCACACAGTCAAAGGCTTTAGCATAGTTAATGAAGCAGAACTAGATTTTTTTTTTGTGGAATTCTCTTGCTTTTTCTATGATCCAACGGATGTTGACAATATCACAGTCAATATCACAGTAATCCAAGTCAGAACCCAAACAACTAATGCTGAAGAAGCTGAAGTTGGACGGTTGTATGAAGATCTACAAGACCTTCTAGAACTAACACCAAAAAAAGAGATGTCCTTTTCATCATAGGGGATTAGAAGGGAAAAGAAGGAAGTCCAGAGATACCTGGAGTAACAGGCAAGTTTGGCCTCAGAATACAAAATGAAACAGGGCAAAGACTAACAGAATTTTGCCAAGAGAATGCACTTGTCATAGCAAACACCCTCTTCCAAGAATACAAGAGATGACTCTACACATGGATATCTCTAGACTGATTACATTCTTTGCAGCCAAAGATGGAGAAGCTCTATACAGTCAGCAAAAACAAGACTGGGAACTGACTGTGGCTCAGCTCATGAACTCCTTAGTGCAAAATTCAGACCTAAATTGAAGAAAGTAGGGAAAAGCACTAGACCTTTCAGGTATGACCTAAATAAAATCCCTTATAATTATACAGTGGAAGTGGCAAACAGCTTCAAGGGATTAGATCTGATAGGCAGAGTGCCTGAAGAACTATGGACAGAGGTTTGTAACATTGTACAGGAGGTGGTGATCAAAATCATCCCCAAGAAAAAGAAATGCAAAAAGGCAAAGTGGTTGTCTGAGGAGGTCTTAAAAATAACTGAGAAAAGAAGAGAAGTGAAAGGCAAAGGAGAAATGGAAAGATACACCTATCTGAATGCAGAGTTCCAAAGAATAGCAAGGAGAGTTAAGAAAGCCTTCCAAAGTGAACAATGCAAAGAAATAGAGGAAAACAATAGAATGGGAAAGACTAGAGATCACTTGAAGAAAATTAGAGATACCAAGGGAACATATCACGCAAAGATGGGCACCATAAAGGACAGAAATGGTATGTACCTAACAGAAGCAGAATGTACTAAGAAGAGGTGGCAAGAATACACAGAAGAGCTATACAAAAAAAGATCTTAATGACCCAGATAACCATGATGGTGTAATCACTCACCTAGAGCCAGGCATCCTGGAATGTGAAGTCAAGTGGGCCTTAGGAAGCACCACAAAGAACAAAGCTAGTGGAAGTGATGGAATTCCAGCTGAGCTGTTTCAAATTCTAAAAGACAATGCTGTTAAAGTGCTGCACTCAATATGCCAGCAAATTGGGAAAATGCAGCAGTGGCCACAGGACTGGAAAGGTCAGTTTTCATTCCAATCCCAAAGAAGGCAATGTGAAGAATGTTCAGACTTCCACACAGTTGCACTCATCTCACAGGCTAGCAAAGTAATGCTCAAAATTCTTCAAGGTAGGCTTCATCAGTATGTGAAACGAGAACTCCCAGATGTTCACTTCAATACTTAGTAGTACGACTAATAGAAAACACATAACCATATGTTTGAGATACATTTGTTTTGATATGTTTATAATTTTTTCTGTCCTCTAATACAGTAGTTTATTTGAACTATTTTTTAAACTTTCATTGGAAATTAAATTTATAGGTTTATATTGTTGCCAGTTAAAGTATATAAATGTAAGACTGCAGAAGGAGAACAGAAGTGCAGTAGGGCTTAGGTAATATTCTATGTTTAATTAAAAATATGACATTTCTATGTTTCCCATTTTCCACAGTAGGATATCTTTACTCTTTCAGTTTTGTTTTCCAGTAATACTTCTTTGAATGGACTGCAATCTTTACAACATCCTTTTCACAGGAATTCCCTGGCAGTCCAGTGGTTAGGACTCTGTGCTTTCACTGCTTAAGGGCAAGGGTTCAGTCTCTGTTTAGGGAACTAAGATACTGCAGGCTTGGCCAAAAAAAAAAAAAAAAAAAGATTTTTTTTCTTTCTTTTGGTGGTGATAAAACTGGCCCAGTCAGGGGTTTCCTTGTTGATCCAGTGGTTAAGAACCTGCCTCGCAATGCAGGTGACATGGGTTCACTTCCTGGTTGGGGAACTAAGATCCCACATGATGCTGAGCCTGAGCGCCAAAACTAGAGCCTCTGTGTGCTGTTTCGAAAGATCCCACATGACACAGGGAAGATCATGGGTGCTGCAGCTAGGATCTGACACAGCCAAATAAATAAACAAACATTACACACAAAAGCTAGCTCAGTCAAAGGTTTCATCACTTCGGGACTTCCCTGGCGGTTCAGTGGCTAAGATTCACGGGACTAGGGTTCCATCTTTGGTTGGGAAAGTAGATCACACAAGCCACAACTAAAGATCCGGCATGCCGCAACCAAGGCACAGCGCAGCCAAATAAATATAAATAAATATTAAAAATGGTGACATCACTTCAACTCGCTCCCCTGCTCTTAGCAAACCCACAGTGACACTGATTCTTGGTGTCATTCCACCGTGAAGACATCAAGTGAGTGTCTTCCCACCTGAAGTCTTTCAGCATGGATTTCACTAATTATTAATGGCATCAGCAAGCTTTCTGACTTGCAAGAATTCATTTCTATTAATAGCTCTCCAGACCAGATTTGTTTTGTAGACCAGCTGTTTGTCAGTCAGGTCTTTGCAGTCAGTGATGACCTTGTAGTAAAGTCATCAGATGCCACTACTGGTGTCCAAGGTGTTCACCATTTCTGAACGCTCTGAAGCACAATTCCAGTGTTAACTTATTCCAGGTTAACTGTAAGTTAAACCTCCCTTGCTCAGGGACAATGGCTTTAAAGCGTAGAGGTAACTTGTGAAATCAGAGTTGGATTCCAAATAGTTACATTTTTAGAAAAGTAACAGTCTATCCCATTTAATTGACTGCCCCTTTCTGTTGATATTTTGAATTCCAAAGCAGTCATACTTCAAAAAATGAGTCATTGTTTGTCATATGAGCTTAAAAAATTTATTTATGTATTTATATATTTATTTTCGATAATCCAGTGGATGTTGGCAATTTGATCTCTGGTTCCTCTGCCTTTTCTAAAACCACTTGAACATCTGAAAGTTCACAGTTCATGTATTGTTGAAGCCTGGCTTGGAGAATTTTGAGCATTACTTTACTAGCGTGTGAAATGAGTGCAGTTGTGCAGTAGTTTGAGCATTCTTTGAATGTTTGAGCATTGCCTTTCTTTGGGATAGGAATGTAAACTGATCTTTTCCACTCTTGTGGCCATTGCTGAGTTTTCCAAATTTGCTTGCATATTGAATGCAGCACTTTCACAGCATCATCTTTTAGGATTTGAAATAGCTCAACTGGAATTCCATCACCTCCACTAGCTTTGTTTGTAGTGAGGCTTTCTAAGGCCCACTTGACTTCACCTTCCAGGATGTCTGGCTCTAGCTGAGTGTGAGTGATCATACCATCATGATTATCTGAGTCGTGAAGATCTTTTTTGTACAGTTCTTCTGTATATTCTTGCCACTTCTTCTTAATATCTTCTTCTTCTGTTAGGTCCATACCATTTCTGTCCTTTATCGAGCCCATCTTTGCACAGTTCCCTTGGTATCTCTAATTTTCTTGAAGGGATCTCTAGTCTTTCCCATTCTGTTGTTTTCCTCTATTTCTTTGCATTGTTCACTTTGGAAGGCTTTCTTATCTCTCCTTGCTATTCTTTGGAATTCTGCATTCAGATGGGAATATATTTCCTTTTCTCTGCTTTTCGCGTCTCTTCTTTTCACAGCTATTTGTAAGGCCTCCTCAGACAGCCATTTTGCTTTTTTGCATTTCTTTTTCTTGGGGATGGTCATAATCTCTGTCTCCTGTACAGTGTCACGAACCTCCATCCATAATTCATCAGGCACTCTGTCTATCAGATCTAGTCCCTTAAATCTATTTCTCACTTCCACTGTATAATTACAAGGGATTTGATTTAGGTCATACCTGAATGGTCTAGTGGTTTTCCCTACTTTCTTCAATTTCAGTCTGAATTTGGCAATAAGGAGTTCATGATCTGAGCCACAGTCAGTTCCCAGTCTTGTTTTTGCTGACTGTATAGAGCTTCTCCATCTTTGGCTGCAAAGAATATAATCAATCTGATTTCAGTGTTGACCATCTGGTGAATGTCCATGTGTAGAGTCTTCTCTTGTGTTGTTGGAAGAAGGTGTTTGCTATGACCAGTGCATTCTCTTGGCAAAACTCTATTAGCCTTTGCCCTGCTTCATTCTGTACTCCAAGGCAAAATTTGCCTGTTACTCCAGGAACTGTGGTGCTGGAGAAGACTCTCGAGAGTCCCTTGGACTGCAAGCAGATCCAACCAGTCCATCCTAAAGGAGATCAGTCCTGGGTGTTCATTGGAAGGACTGATGTTGAAGCTGAAACTCCAATACTTTGGCCACCCATGCAAAGAATTGATTCATTGGAAAAGACCCTGATGTTGGGAAGGATTGGGGGCAGGAGGAGAAGGAGATGACAAAGGATGTGATGGCTGGATGGCATTAATGACTCGATGGGCATGGGTTTGGGTGGACTCTAGGAGTTGGTGATGGACAGGGAGGCCTGGTGTGCTGTGGTTCATGGGGTTGCAAAGAATCAGACACAACTGAGCAGCTAAACTTAATATTTATTTTTGGTTGCACTGGATTTTTGTTGCTGTGCATGGGCTTTCTGTAGTTGCAGTGAGCAGAGGCTACCCTTTACTGCAGTACATGGGCTTCTCTCGTGTGAAGCACAGGCTCTAGGCACATGGGCTTCAGCAGTTGTGGCATGCAGGCTTAGTTGCTCCTCAGCATATGGGATGTTCCTGGGCCAGGCATTGAACCCGTGTTCCCTGCATTGGGAGGTGGATTCTTATCTACTATACCACCAGAGAAGTCCCATATGAGTTTTTGTCACAACCTACACATAACTAAGATGTCTAGCAACTTAGGGGTAATTAGTCCTTACCTGAGCTCCTTATGGCTTCTTTAAACAAGTGTTTTGGAGAAACAGCTTATAAATTTCTTCTTTGCTGTAATTGTGTTTTCATTCTAATTCTCTATGCATTTGCAAATTAGAGAAAGTCATTTTTCCTTTCTAACACTTTGAAAACAGGTTTTATGGCAAGTCAACTTAACAAAAACCTTTATTTTATTAGAGCAAATAAAACTTCAAGCTCAAGCAAAGCTAAGAGAAAGGTACAGTAATTTCCCACATTATCACCTGCCCTCCCATATTTATAGTATTCCACATTGTCACCTAACTCTATGGACATGGATTTGAGCAAACTCTGGAGACAGTGAAGGACGGGAAGCCTGGCATGCTGCAGTTCATGGTGTCACAAAGAGTCGGGCATGACTTAGCGACCGAGCAGCAACAGATTATCAACATCCTCCACCCAAGTGGTACATTGTTACATTGATGAACCTATATTGACACATCATAATCATTCTAAGTCTATAGTTTGTTGTAGGGTTCACTTTTGGCATTGCACATTCTTGAAGAAGTGAAGTGAAAGTCACTCAGTCGTGTCTGACTCTACGACCCCATGGACTATACAGCTCATGGGATTCTCCAGACCAGAATAGGGGAGTTGGGTAGCTTTTCCCTTCTTCAGGGGATCTTCCCAACCCATGGATCAAACCCAGGTCTCCTGCATTGCAGGCAGATTCTTTACCAGCTGAGCCACAAGAGAAGCCCAAGAATACTGGAATGGGTGGCCTATCTCTTCTCCAGGGGATCTTCCTGACCCAGGAATTGAACTGGGGTTTCCTGCATTGCAGGCAGATTCCTTACCAACTGAGCTATCAGGGAAGCCCCCTCAAATAAAGATGTCTTGTAACCAAGCCTGCAGTGACCCAGCAGTCCTGACAGGCAGGTCACACCCTGAATTCTTTGCGACCCCATGGACTATACAGTCCTTGGAATTCTTCAGGCCAGAATACTGGAGTGGGTAGGCTTTCCCTTCTCCAGGGGATCTTCCCAATCCAGGATTGAACCCAGGTCTTCTGCACTGCAAGTGGATTCTTTACTAGATGAGCCACCAGGGAAGCCTGTACATTTGAAGTGAAGTTGCTCAGTCGTGTTCAACCCTTTGTGACCCCATGGACTGTAGCCTACCAGGTTCCTCCATCCATGGAATTTTCCAGGCAAGAGTACTGGAGTGGGTTGCCATTTCCTTCTCGAGGGGATCTTCCCGACCCAGGGATAGAACCCAGGTCTCCCGCATTACAGGCGCACGCTTTACCATCTGAGGCACCAGGGAAGCCCATACATTCTATGGGTTTGGGCAAATGTGTAATAAAATGCATCCACCATTGTAGTATCATACATAGTAGCTTTACTGTCCTAAAAATCTACTTTGTTTTGCATACTCACCCCTCCTCCCCCAAACTCCAGACAAGCACTGACTTTTTCCCCCTGTCTCCTCTGTGTTGCCTTTTCCAGAATATTAAATAGTTGGAATCATGCCGTATGTAGCCTTTTCAGACTGACTTCTTCACTTAATACCACACTTAAGTTCCTCAATGTCTTTTCATGGCTTGATAGCTCATTTCTTTTTAGCACTGGATAATATCCCATTATCTGGATGTACCACAGTTTATTTATCCATTTCCCCTACTGAAGGGCATCTTGGTTGCTTCCAAGTTTTGGCAATTATGGATAAAGTTTTGCTATACGTGTATGCCATATGTGTCACAAAATGGTAATATGGTGACATACATTTCTTTTTTCTTCCTTTCAAATGTTCTAGCTTTATTGAGACACAATTCACACATAATATTGTAAAAGTTTAAGGTGTACAACATGGTTATTGCTGTGCATCATACAACATGCTTATGTATTCCAAAATGACTACCACAGTAAGTTAACACCTCCATCACCTCCCATAGTTAACGTGTGTGTGTGTGTGTGTACTGAGAACATTTAAGAGTTACTCTTCTAGCAATTGAGCTTCTCTTGTAGTTCAGCTGGTAAAGAATCTTCCGGCAAAGCAGGAGACCTGGGTTTGATCCCTGGGTTGGGAAGATCCCCTGGAGAAGGAAATAGCAATGCACTCCAGTATTTTTGCCTGGAAAATTCCATGGATAGAGGAGCCTGGTAGGCTACAGTCCATGGTGTCACAGAAGAGTTGGACATGACTGAGTGACTTCACTTTCTTTCTTTTAGCAATTTTCAGCTATACAGTACAGTATTAACTATAGTCGTCATGCTGTACATTACATCCCCAGGACATATTCATCTTGTATCTAGAAGTTTATACCCCTTGGCCAACATCACTCCATTTCCCCCACTCCTCAGCCCTGGCAAACCACCCTCTACTCTCCAAGTTCCAGGTTTTTAGATCTCAAATATAAATCATGTGATCGTGAAGTATTTGTCTTTCTCTTCTCTGTCTGACTTCTTTCACTTACCATGATATCCTTACGGTCCATCCAGCTTGTCTCAAATGGCAGGATTTCCTTTTTTTTAATTGGCTGAATGTGTGTGTGTACATATGTATATGTACATATACCACAGTTTATTGATATATATATTTATAATATGTATGCTTTATAAATTCATATACACATATATTTGTCATATGTATATATCTCACATTTTCTTTATTCACACATTGTCAATAAACACTTAGATTTTTTCTGTGTCTTGCCTGTTGTGATTAATGCTGCAATGCGCATGGGAGTGCAGATAGCTCTTTGAGATACTGATCTAACTTCCTTAGAGATAGTGATTTCTTTTGCTTTGGATATATACCCAGCAGTATGATTGCTGGATCACGTGGTAGCTCTAATTTTAATTCTTTGAGGAAACTCCATGCTGTTTTCTGAAGTGGCTGTGCCAATTTAACATTCCCGCCAGAAGTGCACAGTTTTCTCCAAATCCTTGCCAGCTTTTGATATTTCTTATTTTTTTTTGACAAAAGCCATTTTAGGGATGAGATGATCTCTCATTATGATTTTAATTTGTGTTTCTCTGATAGTCATGTTGAATTCCTTTCCATGTACCTCTTGGCCATTTATATAACCTCTTGACTGCCAGGGAAGTCTCTTTGTATGTTGATTTTTTTTTTATTAGTTTTGCCATACAATGACATGATATCACCATGGGTTTACATATACTCCCCCTCCAGGACCCCCCTCCCTCTTCCCTCCCCCCCGGGAAATCTCGTTGCACCAGCCCCGAGCATCAATCCTGGGCTGGCGATTGATTAGACATATGGTAATTAACATGTTTCAATGCCATTCTCCCATATCATCCCACCCTTTCCCTCATCCACAGAGTGTATGTTGATTTTGTATCCTGAAATTTTACTAAATTTGTTTATTAGTTCTAACAATTTTTTTGAGGAGTCTAGTATTTATAAAAAAATCATATCAGTTGATAGAGAAAATTTTACTTCTGTTTTTTTTTTTTTAAATTTGGATTTTTTTGTTTTATTTTTTTTTTTCTTATCTGATCACTCTGACTAGGACTTCCAGTACTGTGTGGAATAGGAGTGGTGAGAGTGAGCATGCTTGTCTTATTTCTGATCTTATGGGGAAATGTTCAATCTTTTACCATAGCGAATGGTGTTAGCTTTGGGTTTTTATTTATGGCCTTTGTTATGTTGAGGTATGTTCCTTCCATACTCACTTCTTTTGAGAGTCTTTATTATGAAAGTATGTTGAACTTTGTCAAATGCTTTTTTGGCATCTACTGAAATGATTACATGATTTTTGTCTTTCATTCAATTAGTGTGGTGTACCATATTTACTGATTTGTGTGTCTTGAACTCTCCTTGCATCCTAGGGATAAATTCTGCTTCTTCATGATGTGTGATTCTTTCAATGTGCTGTTGAACTTGGTGTGCTAATATTTTATTGAGAAATTTTGCATCCATGTTCATCAGGGATATTGGCCTATAATTTTATTTTCTTTTAGGGTCCTTATCTGGCTTTGGCATCAAGATAGTGTTAGACTTGTAAAATAAACTTGGGTGTGGTATTTACTCTTCTATTTTTTTGGAAGAGTTTGAGAATGACTGGTGCTAATTTACCCTTGATTGGTAAAACTGGTAGAAAACTGGAGTTTTCTTTCTTGGGAATTTTTAATTACTGACTCAGCCTCCTTACTTGTTATTGATCTGTTCACATTTTCTATTTCTCCTTATTCAGACTTGGTAGGTGGTATGTTTCTAGGAATTTATCCATTTCTACTAGGTTGTCCCGGAGAAGGCGATGGCACCCCACTCCAGTCCTCTTGCCTGGAAAATCCCATGGATGGAGGAGCCTGGTGGGCTGCAGTCCTTGGGGTCGCGAAGAGCCGGACATGACTGAGTGACTTCCCTTTCACTTTTCACTTTCATGCATTGGAGAAGGGAATGGCAACCCACTCCAGTGTTCTTGCCCGGAGGATCCCAGGGATGGCGGAGCCTGGTGGGCTGCCGTTTATGGGGTCGCTAGGAGTCGGACACGACTGAAGCGACTTAGCAGCAGCAGCAGCACTAGGTTGTCCAATTTGTTGACTCTTTTTTGACTGTTATTGTTTATAGTAACCTCCAATGATCCTTTGCATTGCTAACCCTTGAACAACTTTGGGTGCTAGGGGCACTGACCCTCTCTGCAGTAAAAAAACCCACGTATAGCTTTAAGTCAGTCCTCTATATCTGTATATTCTGAGTTCTTGAATTTAACCAACTGTGGCTAGTGTAGTATTATAGTACATATTAGGTGGAAAAAAATCCATGTATAAGTGGACCCACCCAGTTCAAACCTGTTGTTCAAGGGTCAACTGTGTATCTGTGATACTAGTAATATATCTCTTCTTTCATTTATAATTTTATTTATTTTAGTCCTCTCCTTTTTTCTTGGTAAGTCTGGCTAATGGTCTGTCAATTTTGTCTTTTCAAAAAACCAATTCAGCCTTTTCCGGTAATCGGCCTGAGGTGACCCCTAAAAATGGTGCGCTATTCACTTGACCCAGAAAACCCCACAAAATCATGCAAATCAAGAGGTTCAAATCTTCATGTTCACTTTAAGAACACTTGTGAAACTGCCCAGGCCATAAAGGGTATGCATATCCGAAAAGCCACCAAGTATCTGAAGGATGTCACTTTAAATAAGCAGTGTGTGCCATTCTGTCGTTACAATGGTGGAGTTGGGAGGTGTGCACAGGCCAAACAGTGGGGCTGGACGCAGGGCCGGTGGCCCAATCCCATGGACAGGGGAGCCTGGTGGGCTACAGTCCATAGGGTCATAAAGAGTTGGACACGACTAAGTTTTTACTACACATGCTCAAAAATGCAGAGAGTAATGCTGAACTTACGGGCTTAGATGTAGATTCTCTGGTCACTGAGCACATCCAAGTGAACAAAGCCCCGAAGATGTGGCACAGGACTTACAGAGCTCACGGTCGGATTAACCCCTACATGAGCTCTCCCTGCCACATTGAGATGGTCCTTACTGAAAAAGAACAGGTTGTTCCTAAACCAGAAGAGGAGGTTGCACAGAGGAAAAAGATACCCCAGAAAAAACTGAAGAAACAAAAACTTATGGCCTGGGAATAAATGCTGCAAAAAATAAATGCAAATAAAAGTAAAAAACAAAAACAAAAAGCCAACTCAGTTTCATTTTCTTTTCTGTTTTACTAATCTCTATTTCATTTATTTCCCCTATGATCTTTGTTATTTCTTTCCTTCTGCTAACTTTGCCCTTTATTCTACTTTTTCTAGTTCCTTGAGATAAAATGTTAGGTTATTTGAGATTTTTTAAAAACGTAGGCATTTATCGTTATGTAAGTGTCTGACTTTAAGCTTTTGATTGTCACGGCATTCATGTCAAAAGATATCCATCTTGAATAAACATCTTGGCAACTGTATGACACAACTAATAGCCCAGGTAAGGAATTAGGCCACCTCTACTCATGAAGTTCACTCTTTCAGAATGAGAGAGTCCTCTCCTAGGCAGGTTGATAAGAAGTCTAGGGGTCCCCAAGGAGAGAGGAGTCTGGAATTCTCAAGGGGGAAGAAAGGACAAACTTATTTTTCTCTCTACTACATTCTTTAGGATTATATAACAATAATGTATCCTTCTTGGAGACAGTCTGGAAAAAAAACCTTCTGGCTAATCCTGTTATCTTAAAATGTAAATCATGGGAATGGGTCTGGTGAGGTCTTTATAACCTCCAGACATTCTTTTGATTCACTGTAATAACTAATTTGAGAGTATATAACTCCAGTGCTAATGCTAGCAAATGGGTATTCTTTCTACCCCCTTCTGATGCCTATGTCAGAAGCTTTCCCTATCTCCTTTATACTTTAATAAAACTTTATTATACAAAAGCTCTGAGAGATCAAGCCTCGTCCCTGGCCCCGGATCGAATTCTTCTCTTCTGGAGGCCAAGATTCCCGGCGTCTTTGTTGTGATCTCGTCCACAACCTTTCAAGAAAGCCCTGGGTAACCTAGCTTTCTGACCACTGGAGTAACCCTGCTTCTTTCTTTCTGTGCCCTAATTCCTGCTCTGAAGCTGTAAGTTAACCAATAAAGAGTGAATCTACAAAACTCTGGGCACCCCAGTCTTGGATTCTTTGAATCCCAATAAAAACAGACCCCTGTGGCTACTCTTTGTCTACCACCCACTCCAGTACTCTGGCCTGGAGAATTCCATGGACTGTATAGTCCATGGGGTTGGAAAGAGCCAGACACGACTGAGCGACTTTCACTTCACATTAATTGACTTGAATGTTATTTTGTCTGATAAAAGTATAGCTGTCCCTATTCATTTTTGGTCTCCATTTGCACGGAATGTCTTCTTTTATCCCTTCACTCTATGGCTACATGTGTTATTTTATTTAAAGGTTTTTTTATTTGCTTACTCATTTACTGTAGGCTGGATCCTTCTCGCTGTGTGTGGACTCTCTCCAGCTTTGGTGAGTGGGGGCCACCGTCTAGCTGTGATGTGTGAGCGTCAATACGGTGGCTCCTCTTGTTGCGGAGCCAGGCTCTGTGTGGAGCACAGAACTGCCACGGTTTCAGGGCGTTCAGGCTCCCGCAGCTGCTGAAGCAGGTGCTCGGGCTCAGTAGTTTTGGCCCACGGGCTTACTTGCCCTGAGGCACGCCGAGTCCTCCCAAACCAGGGATTGCCCCAAGTCCCCTGCACTGGCCGACAGATTCTTAACCACTGGACCACCAGCAAAGTCTGGCCTATGTGTGTTAAAGCTAAAGTGAGTCTCTTGAAGGAAGCATGTAGTTTGACTCTTTATTTTTTTTTTAAATTCATACAACTGCTCCATGTGTTTTGATTAAGAATTTAATCCATTTGTATTTAAAGTACTTATTGATAGGTAATGCCATCAATACAGCATTTTAATTTATTTATTTTTGTCTTCAAAAATTACTTTGGGCACTCAGCATTTTTTTTTTGAAGGATAATTACCCTATTGTGTTGGATTTTGCCATGCATCAACCTGGATCAGCCATAGGTATACATATGTTCCCCCCTTCTACGACATTTTTCCTTTTTCTTTTTCTTTTTGGCTGTAGCACGCACGATCTTAGTTCCCTGACCAGGGTTTGAACCTGCGCTTCCTGCTCCCTGAAGTGGAAGTGCAGAGTCCTAACCATTGGACCACCTGGGAAGTGCCTAATGCTATTTGAAAAAAAAAAGCAAAAGCAAGTGTATTTGGAAATAGCCATTGGAACTACAATTCCAGAAATTCAGGCTATGGAAGACTATAAACTAATGCTGTCTTAATACTTGTTTTCTGAATATTTGTAGCTTTCTCCTCTTCTGTTGCTGTTTTCCTTTATGAATTGATGCTTTTCTATAGTAGTATGCTTTTATTCCCTTCTCTTTATCTTGTGTATAACTACTATAAGTTTTACCTGAAGCTTCCTTGAAGCATATTTACCCTGCAGCTTCCTTGAAACATCTTAGGGGATAGCCTATTTTAAGCTGATAATAACTTTGATCACTAACACAAACTCTGCGCTTTACTCTCCTCCACTTTATGTTTTTTAATGTCATAATTTACATCTTTTTATATTGTATATCCATTAAAAACTTATTGTAGCAGTAGCTAGCTCTTTTTTAAATACTTTTATCCTTTAACCTTTGTACTGGAGTTAAGTGCTTGATACATTACAGTTTTAGAGTATTCTGAGTATGACTATACACTTACCTTTACTGGTGTATTGTATATTTTTATATTTTTTTTCTATTACTGATTAACATCCTTTTGTTTCAGCATACAGAACTCATTTCAGAATTTTTTTGTAAGAAAGTTATAGAGCTCTGAACTCCTTCAGATTTTCTTTGGAGAAGCCTTTATTTAGCTTTCATTCCTGAAGGACAACTTTTCTGGGCAAAGTATTCTTGGTGGTACTATTTGTCTTTCAGTGCTTTGAATGTGGTAGTATTTCAATGTTTTGAATGTGGTAGTATTTTTCTTTCAGTGCTTTCATTCTGTACTGGCCTGCAAGGTTTCTACTAAGAAATCTGTGTGCAGCACGTGGGATCCAGTTCCCCGACCAGGGCTTGAAACGGCCCCCTGCGTTGGGGGCATGGAGTCTTGTCCACCGGACACCAAGGAAGCCCTCGGGTGTCTTTTTTAATGCCAGTGCCATGTTGTTTTGATTACTGTTAGTTTCTACTAAGTGTAGAAATCAGGAAATGCGAATTTTCCAAATGCTTGGTCCTGCCCTGGCTCCTCAAGGGGCGCAGTTACTGGATGTCCTTCCTAAATGCTTTTTCTAAGTTCTCCTTTGTGGAGGAGGCCAGAGGCCCAGAGAGAGTGCACGCAGCACTGCCGTGGGCCCACACGGGCATGGTTGCCGTGTCTGATTCCCCCTTCAGAAGGGGCACAGTGCCAAGCCAGCCACTCCAACCTTCCCAGGCCCAGACTGCAAGGGGAGCTGGGGCAGAGTCAGGTAGGTAGCAGGGTCCTTGCCTTTACCCAGGGGTCTGGATTAGGCCCGTCCCTGCTCTAGCTGGTTATTGGGGGTTGACTGGCTTCTGCCTTTACGTGGCTCCTCTGGAGCTCTGATTATCTGTGGACTAGAACTGAATCTGGCCATCACGGCCTGAGGCAGAGTTTCAAGCAAAAGTGAAGTCACTCAGTCGTGTCAGACTCTTTGCGACCCCATGGACTGTAGCCCACCAGGCTCCTCCATCCATGGGAGTCTCCAGGCAAGAATACTGGAGTGGGTTGCCATTTCCTTCTCCAGGGGATTTCCCGACCCAGAGATCGAACCCAAGTCTCCTGCATTGCAGGCAGATGCTTTAACTTCAGCCACCAGGGAAGCCATAAACTTGGAATTCTCCAGGCAAGAGTACTGGAGAACCCAGGGATTGAACCCAGGTCTCCTGCGTTGCAGATGGATTCTTAACCAGCTGAGCCACAAGGGAAGCCCAAAGTGAAAGTGAAAGTCGCTCAGTGGTGTCTGACTCTTTGCGACCCCACAGGCTGTACAGTCCAAGGAATCCTCTAGGCCAGAATACTGGAGTGGGTAGCCTTTCTCTTCTCCAGGGGATCTTCTCAACCCAGGGATCGAACCCAGGTCTCCCACCTTGCAGGCAGATTCTTTACCAGCTGAGCCACCAGGGAAGCCCATATTAATGCTATTGGTTTCTTGTGAGAAACTGACAGGTCTGCCTCAAGGGTCAAAGTTGTATTTCCTCCCTGGGTGGGCTCAAACCACCAACCTTTCGGTTCACAGCCGAAGGCACTAACCGACTGCACTACAGAGACAGAGGGTAGAGTTTCAAGAGGCTGGCAATAACGGCAGGGTTGTTCTGTTATGCTCAGTGTGGCAGGGGAAAACATTTGTCACAGATTTACTTACAGATGTGGAGAGAGTGAGAGAGTTAATTCTTAGGTAGGTTGATAAGGAGTCCAGGGCCATTGAGGAGGAGAAAAGGGCCTGGGGCCCTCGAGGTGGAGAAAAGGGACAATTTTTTTCCCCTCTTCATTTCTTCATCTTAGTCGGGCTTCCCTGGTGGCTCAGATAGTAAAGAATCTGCCTGCAATGCAGGAGACGCCAGTTTGATTCCTGGGTCGAGAAGATCTGCTGGAGAAGGGATAGGCTACCCACTCCAGTATTGAGCTTTCCTGGTGGCTCAGCTGGCAAAGACTCTACCTGCAGTGTGGGAGACCTAGGTTTGATACCTGGGTTGGGAAGATCCCCTGGAGAAGGGAACAGCTACCCACTCCAGTATTCTAGCCTGGAGAATTCCGTGGACTGTATAGTTTATGGTCTTAAAGAGCCAGCGGTTTTTACATTTATTTTTCATCTTAGTCACAAAAGACACCTTTTTTCTTTTTTTTTTTTGAAAAGTTAAAAATGTAGTTTACTGAAAGATATGTATCTTTACAAAGAGTAATAGCAAACAATCCCGTCTAGAAGTTTAAATAAATGTAGATGATTTTAAAACTAATAATATATATAAAGCTGAAGTCACTGCCTTGGATAATTTATACACTGCATCCAATATTTTATATAGGACATTCATTCTTAAGGCAGAAAAATTGAATCTGACATGTAATGACTTGGCTCTTACATCCAAGGGTCAAACTGGGAGTAGACGTGAGCACACAGATTCCTTGCTAATGAGGACAAACCTGTGTTGACAACTTCTTTCTTAGAGTAGGTTATGTCAGACACATACATTTGGGAGAACAGAAAAAGATTAAGTCTAAGACACATAAATATGTGTTTTCCACATGAGGTCAATGAGACTAGGCTTTCTATTATGAGGTGAAACTACTCCCATAACAAACTAACAAACTTCAACATAGTCTTTCTGGTAGGGAACATAAAATGCTTAAAATATCCAAGTATTCACTTTTTTTGAAAGTGTTTGTTTAGACTCTAGTTTTCAAGATGTAGTATAAAAGGTAGCCTGAATAGTTAAAAGCAGCTGAACGTCAACTCACACTGCTGACACCTTTTTTCTTAAGCTGAGTTGTTATGACAACAATCTATTTCTTCTGAGACTAACTTTCTTTAAGCCCAGAGCTAATGATTACAACAAAACAACTTATCTTGCTCAAGGGTATGTTTCTCCTTAAACTCTGTGAAAGTGTTAGTCGATCAGTCATATCTGACTCCTTGCAACCCCATACACCCGAAGCCCGCCAGGCTCCTCTGTCCATGGGATTCTTCAGTAGTCCAGCCTACTGGAGTGGGTTGCCATTTCCTTCTCCAGCACTTCTCTGTACTAATGATTATATAACAACAATGTATTTTGCTGGAGGACATGCTTCTCCTTCTTAAGAACCTTCTGACTAATCCCGTTATCTTAAGATGCATGTTGTGGGAGTGGGTCTGGGAAGACCTTTCTATCATTAGTAACCAAGTGAAAAAGAATATAAGGCCTCAATAACACTAGTCAGCAGGGAGCTCTCTACTTCCTTCTGAAGTCCATGTCAGAAGTGTTCTCTATCCTTTCCCACTTTAGTAAAACATGCAACATGAAACTCTGAGTGACTAAAGCTGTATCTTTGGTCCCAAAGTAAAATTCTGTCCTTCAGAGATGATGAATCTGACACCGTTCACTGTAAGCTAGCAGGGGGCCACTGTTGACCGTTCAGGTAGCAGCTGGGGTAGGCAGGTGCTCTGATTGACATATGGGGGGCCTTCCACTGGTTTGGACTGTCCCAGTCAACCACAAGTAGGATGTATGGGGTTGAGTCATCTGATGAGCTTCCTGAAAATGTTTCCAAGTCCTCCTCTGGAGGCCTGGAATGTACCCTCGCTGCCTCGGCCTGGAGTAGGACATATGGGGATCCAGGCCTCCCTGCCACTCCATGTAAGGAGTAGACCAGATGGCCCACAGGATCGTCTACTGTGACAGGGCTGTTGTGGATTCCAGTGGCCAGGTTGAAGTTCCAGCAAGTCAGCCTGTGGTGTAGATATCACACACTGTTGGGGGTGTGGGTGTGTTTTCTGACCTGGCAGCCAGACTGGGCCACCAGAATGACGGTGACATGCCGACCTTTGGCTATTCAGACTGTCCACCACCCAAGATATTCCCGCTTGAATTGCACATGTGCTGACTCTTGTCTGTCCACATGTCCTAATCTCAGTGCTACTTCTGATCTGTGGCACCTGAGAGCGGCGGAGGTGATAGTATACATTCTTCACCCAACAGAGGACAAGTGTCTGAAAAGCACCGAGGTCAACCTGAGGTCAAGTTCAAGGACAGACTAGTCTGAAGTAAACATTTCAGGCAGCAATAGAAATTATGAGGATAGTAGTCAAGGACAGTATGTGGGTCTTCAGAAGTCAAGGTCATGGTCAAATTATTAGTCAGTGATAGAAATAAACACTGCTTAACATCAATGGCATTTGGTCTGAAATAGAGTAAATATAAAAGCTGAGGGCAAGGTCACATAATCAGTCAATAATAAAAATTGTCAAGATACAGAATATGGGTCTGAGAAGAGGCAAGGTCAAATCTAGATCAAGTTTAGGGGAAAGGGCAAGGGCAAGGTTGAGGTTTAAGCCAAGGACAAATGTTCAGTCAGTAATAGAGAAGTAGCAGAGAAGATCAAGACGATTATAAGGGACAGGACATACGTGAAAAGAGGAATGTGGGGAAAGTCAGTTCACAAAGTCCCATCAAGGTCAAATGATTGGTCACAGAGAAATGAGGAAGATGGTTAGAGACATGTTGTGTTTGACCAATATCTATGTCAATTTCAAGATTACATCAATTTCAAAGTCAAGTCAACAACAAGATCAAGGTCAAATTCTCAGTCATTATTAGAAATGGTGAGGATAATATTTTTACTGAGACTATGGTTCTGAAAAGGGTGAAGGTCATAATTAGGCCATGCTGCTAAGTCACTTCAGTCGTGTCCGACTCTGTGCGACCCTGGAGACAGCAGCCCACCAGACTCCTCTGTCTCTGGGATTCGCCAGGCAAGATACTCGAGTGGGTTGCCATTTCCTTCTCCAATTAGGCCAAGATCAAGTTCAATATCATAAAAGCCCAAAGCAGGGAGTTCACTAGTGGTCTAGTGGTTAGGACTCTGAGCTTTCACTGCTGAGGGTTCGATTCCTGGTCAGGAAACTAAGATCCCACATACAACATGGCACAGCCAAAAAAAAAAAAAAAAGCCAAAATAAAGCTCGTATTAACAAATTAGTGATAGAAAGGATCAAGATAGAACATAGGAGATATAGTTTGTTTAAAAATAGTAAGGGTCAAGGTAAAGTTAAAGGTCAGGGTTAATATTAAGATTGGGGTTGAAGTTAAATTATTAGTCATAGAGAATGCTAGGATGGTAGTCAAGAACAGGTTACAAAACTGGAGCAGATAAAGGTCAAGAACAATGCCAGATCAAGTTCATATTCAGGGTCAAAAAGTTTTCAGTCAGGGGTAGAAAAGAATACTGAAGATGGTGCAGGACAGGATTTGGTTTGTATCAGAGTCAATATACAAGTCGAGGTTAAGGTCAAATTAAAATAATCATTCAGTAATACAGTAATGATAGGGACAGAATATGGGCCTGAAAGGGGTCAAGGTGAGGTTAAGGTCCAGGTAAAAATCCAAGTATGGTTCAAATAGTATTAGAGATATGAAAAGACATTATGATATGGGCTATTGGTCTGAAAACGTCTAGGTCAAGGAAAGGCGAAGGTCAAGAGAAAGATTGACAGTTTCCTTGGACCCATTCTTGGCCACTGCTTTTAAGAAACAGGGAGGCCAGCTGGAAGGAGAAAAACAGAGACCCCCACCCCACACCCCCACCCTAGGGGTCATAAGGTCCTTTAGCCAGGGCCTGGCAGTGAGGGAAGCAGAAAACCTCCCTGGGGACCTTTGCTCCCAGTTCCTCCCCTAACCTGAAAGCTGGCTCTGGGCAGCGGCTCTCTTCCTGGCCCAGCCCATGTGCGAGGTCCCTGACAGCGAGCCTCTCCACCAGGACAAGATCTCTTTTCCTCAAGGGCAGAGTCCGGTCTGGGTGGGTGGATGGGGCGGGAGTGAGTATGGAGGGCGTCAGTAGGACTGAGCTAGAGGCACTTGGTTGCACAGGCGGCTCTGGGTGGGAGGGTTAAGCTGGGGCCAGGTAGATGGGGCATTGGCTTCACTGAGGTCCCGGAGGCCGGCAGTCTTCAGGAGGACACTCTTGGGGCACCCGGCCGAGGTTCCCAATAACAGCCATCCAACCTGAATGAGCCGGGCCTCCTCTGCTCTCACAAGCTAAGTGGCGTCAGGACCATCCAGGATACTGGGCGCTTTCCTTTTACTGTGCTCCCCACTCACTCCTGCCAGCCACCAGGCTCACCTCTTGCAGCAGATCAGACCGCGGCTCCTGCAAAGCATCACCTGCCCCTCCAGCTCCCGGATAGGGACCACAGTCCATGACACCGTCAGCTGGGCAGTACTGTATCCCAGCCCCGAAACCCTGCGGGCCGGGGTCAGACCCACAGGCAGAGTGGGCGTGTGACGGTCGACCCCCTGGAAGGTCCCCAACGGGGCACGGAAGTGCGGAGACGGCCTCCAAGTACTTGCACCTCCAGTCTTTGAAAGTCACTGAGCCGTTCATTCCCCGGCACAGCATGGCACAGCCTGGATGATCCCTCTAGAGCCTCCAGTCTCCGAGACCCTCGCCTAAGGCACCGCCCGCAGATCCGCGCCGGTTTCGCTGGAGCTGAAAACTATGTGACAGAGGCCGCCAGGCGGCGCCAGACAACCGGCGCGGACGTCAGCGGGAGGGATCCAGATCGCAGGCCGGGGAGGGAACACCGCCCGCCCCCTGGATGCCCGGGCCTGGTCCAGGCTCACCTCTGAGCGTGACTCTCCAGACAAGAGGCAGCAAGGGCGTCAGCCTGGGAACTCAAAGCCTGCGCGGCGTGACCCCAGCAGCAGAAGGGGGACTAGGAAAAAACCTTTTGGGAAAGGTCCCAGAAGCACGGTTCACTTCCAGAGACCGCCGCTGGGAAGGGGACAGTCTCCCTACGCGACTGCGCGGCTCGGGGCTCCGGAGGGGAGGTAGATAAAGTCCCGGAGATAATGCCAGGCAGAGGCGTCCTGCCCATCTTCCTAGACCTGCAGGGGCGGCAGATTTGGGTGGGAGGGCATGCACTGTAAACCTGACATCATGAAAATACTCCTAGAAACACGGATGAATCATTTTTATTCTACAATTCCGGAGAGGAAGTTTTTCCTAAAGCATAAAACGAGACCCAGAAGCCACAGAGGAAATGACTGGTAAACTTGATCACACAAAGTTTAGACAAAGTCTGTCTATTCCACAAGGAAAGTCAAACTGTGGCAGTGGTCAGAGATAGGACACAAGACATATGGGACCTTTCCCTCCCTGGCACCAGCCTGCAGGCTCCACTGAGACTGCTCTGTAGAACAGTCCTACTCAGCCATTTGTCAGCCCCCGTGGGCCCCTCCGCCCAACCAAGTCAGCATCTGTCAGCCAGCAACCAGTTAACAGCCCTGCTCGGCCACTAGTCCCGGCCACAGAAAGCCCCTTCCCACTCTCTCTATTGTATATAAAAGGACCTTGATTCCTGAGGGAGATGAGATGGTTCTTAGAGAGGCTAGTCTGCCATCTCCGCGGTCTGCTGGCCTTCCAATTAAAGTAATCATTACTTGCTCCAACAACTCCTCTTGCAGTTTATTGGCCTGCCATGGAGTGAGCAGAATGAGCTTGGGCTCGGTAGCAAATTTTGGCAAAGCCAGCCAGGAGCCTTGCTGCTCCTGGTGAGCCGGCCCCAGTTGGGGAATTTTCAGGTAAGGCCCGCAGCGGCCAGGACCATTTCTCCTGAGGATCTTCCCTTCAGAATTTCCTGTAGTGGCACTGGCTGCCCCAGCGCTTGGCATTTGGAGCAAGGAGTTGACACTTGGGAGCTTACAGGCTTCACATACTAAGGAAAGTCGCTCCCGTGTGTACAGCTGGGAACATATTCCCCTCTCAATTCGTTTGTTACTTCAGGGTACCCTTCTGGAGGGCAGAATTGTCATTGGATTTTACCTGATTTGTGAACTGGTTGCTTTTGTTTTTGTGTCCATTCATAACAGAATCTGTTTGTTCCTTTGGTATTGAAATCTGTTTGTGTCTTTGTTTTGTGATTCTTGAACTTATCAAGAGAGGAAATACTCCATCTGTCCCTAAGGAAAGCCTTTTGGGTCATATCCTAAATAAAGGGGCGAGATACAGTTGTGGGCCTATGACTAAGAAAGAGATGATATTCTATTGTAGTGGTGTGTGGTCCCAATGTACGCTAGAATCAGGGGAGCGATGGCCCTTAAATGGTTCACTTAATTATCATACAATCTCACAATTAAAAGGGTAAAAGTGATGAGGTTCCTTGTGTGGAGGCATTTAGGCTATCACATCAGAAGAAAAGAATCCGATGGCTGCCGCCTTACGGTGGAGCGATCTTAAAGGAAAGTCAAGGAGAAACCTATCTACAAGGGGAGAGGGAGAACATGAGAGTGAGGATGTGCTGTTTCAGAACTTAACCACCCCTCTGACCAACCCAGCGCCTCCACTGGCCAAGCATACTGCACTGGCAGTTATTCCAACTGCCCCCATGCCATGCGTATATCCATTGCCTCCTGTTTCCCCTCCTTTTGGAGATGAATTAGAAGTTTCTATGTTAACACTTAGGGCACAGGAGCCTGCTTTGGCCTCACCATCCAAGATGCAATAGGGAACCCAATTTGGACTGGGAGCCACTTCTGGAGCAGGGCAACTTCCCTTGTGCTGATATCACTTCAGTTCAGTTCAGTCGCTCAGTCGTGTCCGACTCTTTGTGACCCCATGGACTGCAGCATGCCAAGCTTCCCTGTCCAGCACCAACTCCCGGAGCTTACTCAAACTCACACCCATTGAGTCGGTGAGGCCATCCAACCATCTCATCGTCTCTCGTCCCCTTTTCCTCCTGCCCTCAATCTTTCCCAGCATCAGGGTCTTTTCCAATGAGTCAGTTCTTCACATCAGCTGGCCAAAGTATTGGAGTTTCAGCTTCAGCATCAGTCTTTCCAATGAATATTCAGGACTGATTTCCTTTAGGATTAACTGGTTGGATCTCCTTGCAGTCCAAGGGACTCTCAAGAGTCTTTTCCAACACTGGACTTCAAAAGCATCAATTCTTTTATGATACCACTTAGGAGGCCTTAATGCAGATGGTCAATCTGTGGGGTTTCTATGAATACACAAACCAGTCTCAGCTTTAGATTTGTTTAATTGGAAAAACAATAACCCTACATTATCGACAGGACACCCTCTGAATGATGGAACTTTTCACTTCCATCTTTGCCCTTCACCATCCCTCTTGGATAGACATTCATAGTCTTATGAATTTGATGCTCACAGGGTATGAAAGGACAGTTATTGACAAGGCTAGAAAGGAAGTACACCAGCTTTATCTAGCTGATCCAGATGAACTCCAGAAGCAAATCTGCAGTTCCTATTGCTGACTGGGATCCCAACAATGGAAGTACGCAACTCCTAAAGCATTACAGGAAGTGTATCTTAGTGGGCCTTTGAAAGGCAGTACCTAGGCAAAAGAGCTTAAGCAAAATTCAAGGGATACACCAAAACCCCAATGAAGACCCATAAAAATGTCTAGGAAGAATTTATCAAGCTTATAGGTGGTACACTGATGTTGACCCTAAGGCCCCTGAAAATATGAGAATGGTGAATATGACTTTCACTGGGCAAAGCACCCCAGGCATAAGAAGAAAATTACAAAAGTTAGATGGTGCATTGGGAATGAAACGTCCTCATTAGTAGAGATTGCTTTTAAGGTGTTCAATAACAGGGAGCAACAACAGAAGCCGAGAGGATGCAAGGTGCAGTACTGTTATCAGCAGTAGCAATGGATCCCAGAAGGCAAGTAACCGGAAGATTGGTAAGCCACCACTGGGGAAGGAGCAATGCACTTCCCGTAAGGAGGGAGGCCATTGGGAGAAAAATTGCCCTTAGTTAAGGAATAAAAAAAGGCAGCAATAAAAGAAAGGTGGGAGCTTCTCATATGGTAGAAAAAGGGAGACACTCTGATGATGAATGAAGGGACCTGGGAGCTCCCTTGGACCTGAGATATTTGATTCAAATTTCCCCACAGGAGCGCTGGGTAACTGCGACAGAGGGCAACAAGTGAGTTGACTTTCTAATAGATGCAGATGCAATATACTCTGTGGTGAACACCAAGGTGGCACAGAAAACATCTCAGTCCGTCCCAGGCATGGGAGTGTCTGGGGGAGGACAAAACCAGTCCTTCTTACAACCTCTAGAATGCCAATTAGGGGACTTCACCCTGAAACACAGGTTTTTTTTAATGTATTCCAGTGTGTGCAAAATTGGTCCTTCTTGCAACTTCTGGGCAAGTACAAAATTGTTCCTTCTTATAACCTCTAGAGTGCCAATTACAGGACTTACCCGTAACAGTTTTTTTTACCTAGCCTAACATGTCCAGTCCCTCTTTTGGGTAGAAATCTTCTTTGTAAATTAAATTCCCAAGTAGTTTTTCCCCAAGTAACACCTAATGGAATAAAGGTGTCATGCTACAGAAGTCCCAGTGGGATGATATCAGGAAGGAAAAGAATGACATTTTCTGGAACTCTATGTAGAGTTTTGATAAAATTGTTTTATCAGTAGTGGAGAGAAGGCTGATTCCAGAGGGCCGAAGAGTGACCGAGAAACAGAAGGACAGAGAGTGAATAGAGGTGGGCAGCTGTGCCTTCTGTCAACAGGCTCTGGATTTAACTCTGTGATAAGTCTGTTAAGTTCTCCCCACTGCTGGTAGTAGTTCCTCAGGTTTTCTCCTGTGATTTCAAAGTTCAAGCCACAATAAAGAGTTTATAAATTTGTTTAGGTTCTCGTTTTCTCTGTCATGGACTTGGTTACTTCAGCCCAATTCCCCATAGCTGAGGGAGGTGAGAGAGATCTCAGGGATGGATGCAGACTGGACCTGTCCTTGCTCTGTGGTGAAAGCCTGTGCTGCTCCAGAAAATGCCACTAGGAGCACCTCCAGGGGGACCCAGCATTGCTGCTATGGCCTCTGAGCTCCTGCCACCCTTGAATCAATCCTGGGCACCTTTCTGTCTTCCTGCAAAGCATCGTTTGAACAGAGTGACCATTCCAGACCCAGTCATCAAAATTAATGTTGCGTTTTCTCCACTAGTTTTCTAATTTTGAATTGTATGTGTATTATCATCTCTTCATTTTATGTTGATTTTTTATGGATTATTTTTAGAGTCTTTATTGAGTTTGTTACAATGTTGCTTCTGTTTTATGTTTTGGTTTTTTGGCCACCAGGCATGTGGGCTCTTAGCTCCCGGACCAGGGATTGAACCCTCAACCCCTGAACTGGAAGGTGAAGTCTTAACCAGTGGAGCTCCAGGAGAGTCCCCTATGTTGATTTTTTTCACTAAGTTGGATATCCTATGAAGAGAAGGGCAATGTGAGTTTTAGTGGTTTACATTGACAGACTCACTTATTCTAAAGCGCTTCTAAAGAGCTCAGATATTTTGTTGAAAGAAAACATTAAAACTTCAAAAGTAGTTTCTAAAGTTTTCTCAGGAAGTCACTCAACTTCAGTTACACAATGATACCACCTCTTTGGCAATGGACTGCAATCAATGGTCACTATGATTTCACATCCTTTCTCTCTCAATTCATTTAACACTCTAATCATAATAATCTACTTTGAGTGTAAACCTAATCAATATGACCTTTCTTTTAAATCAATCATTGCTGTCTTCAGAGATGTTTTTAGAGTGAAAAACTAAAAATATCATTTTATTCCCATTGTCCTGCCGTAGTTATTAACACCACCCCTTTCAACACTCATTACTTCCTGGTTTTGAAGGAAAATCAATTGATTCTCCCATTTACAGTGCACTTATTACATGCCAAGCTGTGGACTAAAATTTATGATTCAGAAATTCATTAAACAAAGTCATTTCCCCAGTTTATTTGAATGCTGATGAGAGAAAAGGTGTTTTTTTCTCCTTTAATCCTAGATTTATTCAACAGTTATTTTTACTGTACACAACAAAGTATTGACACAACATTATCTAAAATACTACAAGGCTACAAAACAGAAAATTTATCGTACTGACTATACAATAAAAGCCAAAAACGCAGGACATGTTGCCAAGGGAACTTGTGGGACCACCATGAGTATCCACATAATCGGCAGGGTAGGAGTGGTTCTGTGGGGACCCTGTAGAGCTGGCTCTTGACTTACCAGTTTCAGAGAGCAAGGGAGCTGTGTGTGTGTGTGTGTGTATGTGTATGAACACACGTGAAAAGAACCATTTTGGGCAGCTCACAGGAGGTATTTGACTCTAGAGGTCAGAAAACGACCCGAGCAGGAGAGCAGGGCTAGGCTAACGGGAATGGCATCACCGCTGGACTCTGCAGGCGGACAGGTTAAGGCAGCACCAGGCCACCTGAACCGGCCTCATGTCATCTGTGAAATGGGAAAACGTGTTCCCAGGCTGGGGCTGTTGCACCTCCCTTCCCGCTCTGCCCCTCCCTGCTGGCTTTGTCGTTAAACAGATTCTCAGGAACTAGAACCAGAGTTTTCTAGCCAGAACTGTGGAGGGCATCTTTTCAAGCGCGACCCCACACCACCGCAGCGGGAACTCTGCTGCCCTGGGACAAGCCTCAGTTGCTGCCTTCACCTTCTGGAGGAGCTGGAGCTGGAGCGGCTTCAGTGGTGGGGGCGGCGGGGGTAGTGGAGTCGCCGGCCTTCCTGGGACCTGAGCCGAGGGGAACGCGACCTTCTCCTCCTCCGTGGGGCTGACCTGCGCCACCTGGGGGGCGGTGACCGCCTTCTCCTGGGAGGGCTGAGTCGCCTGGGGGGTGGCACAGCGGTGGCCCTGATCTCCTGGCCGTCAATTTGTCCTCCATCCATGTGCTTCAGCGCCTTCTCAGCCTCGTCTGAAGTCTCAAACTCCACATAAGCATCAGACAGACCGGGGTGCATCCTCACTACACGCATGTCAATCACTCTAACTTTCCCGTAGGTGGAGAATATCTCCAGAATGTGGTCCTTGGTCACGTTCCTGGTGAGTCTCGTGATGCGCACTTGGGTGGGTTTAGGGGAAGGTCTGTGTCTTCTCCTTCCCTCTTCATCTCTTTCGGGTTGTTTGGAGTGAGACCGCTCTCTCTTGCCTCTTCTATGCCAAGAAGGCCTCAGAAAGGCAGGGGAGCTGCTGGAGCTGGAGCTGCAGGACGTGCTGGAACGTCCTGAGCGGCTGGATGCTGAAGGTGAGCTGGAGCTGCTGCTGGACCGGGACCTGGAGCTGGAGCTGCAGGACGTGCTGGAACGTCCTGAGCGGCTGGATGCTGAAGGTGAGCTGGAGCTGCTGCTGGAGCCCGAGCTGGTGCTACTGCTGGAAGCGCTGCTCCGTCTTCGAGTTCTATCCCTGCCACGGTCCTCCTTGCGTGGCTCCTTGGGGCCGGCTTTATCTCTAGAGCGATCCCTGGACGGCTCGTCAGAGCTCTCTTTGCGTCTGGTGGGAGAAGGTGCCATCTTCTCTCTGTCGTGCTCCTCAGTCTCTGGAGAGAAAGAGCTGATGGAGTAAAAATGCTTACTAGTGTTTGGTACAATAAAGCACTATAATAATCAGTAAGGCCATCACAGAGACAGGAACCAGAACCAGAATCATCTCTCCCTCTTCAGAAAGAGGGAGATATGAAGGAAGAGAAGAAAGGGGAAAGAAAAACATTAGTAAAAACCGATGAAGAGATTGGGGAAAGCCAAACTGATGACATATGGAGCAGAGAACTGAATTTTTAAAAAGAAAGAAAAGCAAACAAACAAACCAAGCACTTTGTGGGTAAAACATTTTCCAGAGAGAACTATTGAAACAGCCTGAGCAAACACTGCTTCTACTTCAGAGTGACTTTATAAAAAAAACAAAAAACTTTTTTGGCTTATTATCCCAAGAAAGTTTCATACACAAAACTATACAAAATGTGGAATATTTCTTAATACTAATATCAAAGAAATAACTTTTAATAAGGTAATTTCTTAATTTAAGGACCACTACCTTGCTAAATTAAAGAGATTGCACAAAAGTAAAAAGCATATAAATGAACCTCTTGCCATCAACGTGGTTCCTACACTCACCAGAAGAGACTGGCTTGGAAATCTGGACTATGCAGGTTCCCCCAGTTCCAAGAGCTGTCCTCTGACCTCTGAGATGCAGACAGCTTGTGACTTGCTGAAAAGTCTACTGACTTCTGCCTCTGATTCTCCTTTTATAGGCGAAGACACTGGGCAATCCAATCAGTGGACAACCCAATCCAGAGGACACACCCTCTGTCAGATCAAAGGCATTGGAGAGGTTCCTAAATCTTTATCCACAAACACGAACAGTAGGACTTTTAAAACACATGAGTTTTTAAACACAGGAGCCACCCACCTCCCCTCATGGCCCTGCAGTAAACTCTCTCTGTTCCAAACTCTGATGCTGTGATATTTTTTGGCCTCACAATGTGTGAGGCACTCGAACTTGCTTTCTGGTTACATTCTTTCAGGAAAAGGAAGATATAGGAAGTTGCTAAGGCATCTAGTGACTTGTGAAGCACACCTGTAGCCTTGGTTCTTCTAGAGCTACTTTGAGGTTGCAAACAGTCTAGCTTTCAAAGAAGGAAACAATATATCTTCCTTTTCCTTTTGGTTTCTATGGAAGGATTTGTTCCACTATATATATATATATATTTATGAGAGCTATATATATTTCATGAGAGCTTCCCTGGTGGCTCAGTGATAAAGAACCCGCCTGCAATGCAGGAGACCCGGCTTCAATCTCAGGGTCGGGAAGATCCCCTGGAGAAGGAAATGGCAACCCACTCCAGTATTCTTGCCTGGGAAATCCCATGGACAGAGGAGCCTGGTCGACTATAGTCCATGGGATTGCAAAGAGTCAGGGTCAGACACGACTGAGTTACTAACACACGCATATATTTCATAAAAGCTACAGGAAAAGAATTTTGGGCACTGTGTTCTTTCCTTGAAAGGAAATAGCAATGAGTTGTATTACTGACTTTCACCACAACTGCTTGGAAGCTTTCTCTGAAGCTGGGAAAACTGGTCTTTCAAACAGGCTATAGTCACAGCCAATATGTGTAGCCAACACAAATGTCCATCAAAAGAGGAATGGCCTCCTCTATTTGTTACCCTGGGGTGGATGGGCAGGTGGTGCCACTAACCTCACTGGGTAGGGTGCCAGGGGAAGTGAGGTGAGGCAGAGGTGAGCCCTGGGGTCTTGCCTGTTGGCATAGGTGAAGCTGACTCTTTTACCCTGTGTTGGAGGCAGCTGGAGGATGGAGTGCTTCATGCATATGAGCCCCCACTACCCACCACAGGCACTTTCCCCACCTGAACAGATCCCAGGTGATCTAGGCTGAGCTTTTCAGTGCAAGCATGTGGTTCTGGATTCCCTGACACTTTTAGCATGGCTCAGCTCCTGTGCTGGGTCACTTTCCACATATAGCTAGATCCTTCCTAGTGGATGGGTGAAGAATTAGGTAGCTTTCCCTGATGATGAAGACTGAAAATGTAGATTTGAGGGTTTGCAACTGAGAGTCAGGTGAGAATTTCAAGAAATTATGGATATCGTATTATGAAAGTTGTAAATTAAACTTTTTTGGCCAAGGATAAGGAAAAGAGATGAATGGGGAAAGAGAATGTGGTATCTACTTAGAATGGATGGATATCTTTTAGAGGTCTCTATTGTAGTTAACAATACTGTATTGTGCACTTCAAATACATTAAGAGGATAGATATCATGTTAAGTGTTAGTACCAAAAACACACACACACAGAATATAGAGAAAATTTTGATGGTGATGGGTATATGTAGTACCATGGTTGTATAGGTAATATCATGGGTGTATTATGTGTCTAATCTGACCAAGATGCATATATTGTAAGTGTGCAATTAAAAAAACAATTATGTCTCCATAAAACTAAACATTAAAAAATATAAATAATTCTACCAATTAAAAAACAGAACTTGGTGAAGTCACTAAAAGACTGTGATCTAAGTTTATTCTTTATATGAGAGCTCACTTTAAAGGCATTGATATAGGTAGTTGAAAATAAGTGGATGGAAAAAGTTATACCATGCAAACATTAATAAAGAAACAAAACAAGAGTTAATATCAGTAAAAGTAGATTTCAGATCAAAGCATTTATTAGTAAGGAATAGGGACATTGCATGATTAACATGTCAACTCACAAAGAAGTCCTAGTAATTACAACAGAACATCAGTGTACATTTATCAAAAACTGATATCAATGAATAAAGAAATAGAGAAATCCAAAATTATGATTAGGACTCCGACACCCCTCCCCAACAATAGTTGACTAGTCTAAAAGTCAACCAGTGTATAGGAGAACAATGGCACCAATCAACAGGATACAGCTGACACTCACAGAGCACTCAGGAGGTGTTTGTAGGACCATGAACCCAGCAACAGCAGAACATACATTCTCATCAAGCACCAATGTGGTATCCACTGAGATAGACCAAATTCTGGGTCATAAAACAAGCTTCAGTACATTTAAAAGAATTGACTCATACAGAGCATGTTCTCTGACTACAGTGGAATCAATCTCCAGTCAATAAAATGAGATATAAATCTCAAAACAATTGGAAGTTAAAGAACACACGTATATCATGACCCATGATTCAAGCAGGAATGTTCAAGGAATTTAAAAACTACATAGACATAATTAAAAATCAAAATACAACATGTCAAAATTTGTGAGATACAGCCCAAGCAATGCCAAGAAGGAAATTTATAAAACTAAATACATACATTGTGAAACAGGAAATGTCTCAAATCCATGTTAAAATCTCCAGTTCAAGAAATAAGAAGAGCAAAATAAACTCAAAGTAAGCAGAGGAAAGGAAAAACAAAAGAAAAATCATTGAGTTTAAACAAATGCATAGAGAAAATAAAAATGATAATGCAATATGAAATAAGGACTTTGATTAAACAGGGAAATGTCAAATTTATCAGTGATTACCATATTGTAACTTTTACGCAAACTATTTGATTCAATTCAGTAAAGTTAGAACTATAATATACATTTTTTTTAAATGGAAAGGTTGATTGTCAAATTCACATGAAATAGACATTTTTAAGGAAGAAATAAGAACTTCTTTTTTTTTTTAAAGAACCATGACAGGGAATTTGAAAAAGGTGATATGCAGAGACACGATGTAAATTTTGTTATTGAAGGAAAGAGAATAAAAAAAAAATCAACTGAATGACTAACACAGGGTGGAAGAAACACTTCCTTGTATACAAGGGAGCTTACTATGTGATGAAATTAGCAGTTCAATAAGTTAGAAAATGATGATTTAATAAACGACTTAAGGAAAATATAGATTTAATCTACATTAATTCAAAATATATTCTAAAAATAAAATTTAAAATTTAAAACACTGAAAGAGTCAGAAGAAAGCCCAAAGACATTATGTATGACCTATATATTTAACTCAGCACCAATCTTCACACTGTCAGTTGATTCAAACAAGCAAGCCAACAAAATGCCCAGAGGAGATACAACAAAGCATGCTTTGAAAAGTTCTTATTTATAAAATACGGTTACTAATATAGAGAAGTGGCTGAAAAAATAGACGCTGTGCTGACTGCATATTTAATGATGGGAGAAATGGTTGGATTCAATAGCAAAAGCTTCGAGGCATGCCATTAGTCTGAAACAGAAAGCCTATGAGTGAGTCTTGATGACAGAGTGTAGTTATATTCCCTCCTTAAAAAGAGAGGGTAGAATACCTGGTAAACAGAGATAAAGCAATTTTGGTTGTTTTTAAATATCTGAATGAACATATGACATAATAGTAAATTTGATGTAATGCATTCAGATATTACAAATCATACATAATATTTAAATGTTCTATTTTTCAAAATCCTAACAATGAGATAGAGACTCATGAGATAAAAGCTAAGAATGTCTATTTCCCTGGGAACTTAAATTCTTTAAAACTTCCGAAGTGTTCCTCTCGAGTCTCAGGAGGATAGTATAGTACTGTGGGGCAAAGATGCAGCCTAGGATCCCAGCACTGGAGGACAACATGGAGAGGATCACCACGGCCCCCACAGTCTTGCCCTTGGTGCTGTGGTAGACAGGGAGGAAGGTGACCCAGACACTGCCAAACACCAGCATGCTGAAGGTCAGGAACTTGGCTTCATCAAAGGTGTCAGGCAGGCTCCTGGCAGGAAAGCCAGGGAGATGGTCCCCAGGGCTAAGGAGCCCAGGTATCCCAGGACACAGTAGAAGGCAGTGACTGAGCCCTTGTTGCACACGGTTATGAGCTCCTTTGGCTCAGAATGAGGGTCCATCCCAAGGAAAGGGGGCGAGGTTCCCAGCCAGACTCCACAGAGAATCACTTGGATCAGGGAGCACAAGGGAATGACATAGTTATAAACTCCTGTTACCAGCAATCACCACATGGTTCTTCCCGGTTTCCTGACCTTAAATGCAGGGATCACAGTCAGGGTTTTGGCCAGAATCCTGGTAACAGCTATGGTGAACACAGCTCCAAATGTGATCTGTCGGAGGATGTAGGTGGCTGTGTTGGGATGACCAGTGAAGAGTAAGGAGCAGGGGAAGCACAGGAGGAGGGAGATGAGCAGGACATAGCTGAGAGCCCGGGTATTGGCCTTGACCACAGGGGTGTCTCAGTGCTTCACAAAGACCCACAAAACCTCAGCTGTGATGGCAGATAAACAGAGAGCCATGCAGGCCAGCTGCTGCTGCTGCTGCTGAGTCGCTTCAGTCATGTCCGGCTCTGTGCGACCCCATGGGCTGCAGCCCACCAGGCTCCCCCGTCCGTGGGATTCTCTAGGCAAGAACACTGGAGTGGGTTGCCGTTTCCTTCTCCAATGCATGAAAGTGAAAAGTGAAAGTGAAGTCACTCAGTCGTGTCCAACTCTGTGTGATCCCCTGGACTGCAGCCCACCAGGCTCCTCTGTCCATGGGATTTTCCAGGCAAGAGGACTGGAGTGGGGTGCCACTGCCTTCTCTGATACATGGGGAAGGTCTCAACTAATTTGAATTTCTATCCTGCTTCTGTCCCTTGAAAAATGTCTCTCAAATTGTAGTCTACAAGGACAGAAAGGGGAAGGTCATTATCCAATGCCAAATCCAGACCAATTTATGGAAGACATTTTTAAATACTAAACCTTTACTTCCTGAAAGAGTTAAAATCCATCCACTAACTACACTTACACAGGAAGTTATCTTTTGAGTGATACACAGCAATAAACTAGCAACAGCAGCTTACGAGTCTAAATCCTTTCTTGGTAAAATTCATTTGAGATTCTAGTCACATTGATCCATTTCAGACATAAGCATGATCATTTCACCATAACTTTTCACACGTATCTAAAAATTTATTATAGGAATTGACTAGCAGGGTTTTAAGATAGAGGAGTCCTAGAGATGGCCATCTCCAAGCAGGAGAAGCAGTAAAGCTGGTGGTAATAATTGAATCCAAGTCTGAAGTCCTGAGACCCAGAAGTTATAATGTCCCAGGACAGAAAGAGATGGCTGTTCCAGCTCAGAAAGTGAGGGTGGATTGACCTTCCTTCACGTTGGGTTCTATTCCGGTCTCCAGGAGAGTGGAATACACGTGCTCACATTGGTAAGGGGGCATTCTTTACTTCATCTACCAGAACCAAATGCTAATTTCTGCCAGAAACACCCTCAAGAGCACACCCAGAAACGGTGCTCAGCCACACATCTGGAAGCCTTAGCCCAGGCGAGTAGACAAGTAACATCAACTGTCATGTATGGACGGTAATTCCTCCAGCTCTTTTCTTTTATCTCAAGACTGTTTTGAGTATTCAGTGTCTTTTTTTTCAATTTTTCAAAATTATTAGTCCTAGTTCTGTGAAAAATACCATTGGTTTTTCAATGAATAATTTTATTTATCTTCATATATTCATTTTTAAAATTATTTTTTTACAGAGCATTATTAATTTACAATGTACTTTTAGTTTCAGCTGTACAGCAAATCAGTTATTCATATACATATGTACACTCTTTTTTAGATACTTCCTGTATAGGTCATTAAAGAGTAATGAGTCCCCTATGCTATAGTGTAGCTTCTTATTAGTTATCTATTTTATATATAGTAGTTGGTATCAGTCCATCTCCCAATGTATCCATCTCCTCTTTATCCATTCAGTGATTATAAGTTACTTTTCTACATCTAGTTCTATTTCCATTTTGTATTTTGATAGGGATTGCCTTGAATCTGCAGATTGTCTTGAGTAGGATGTTCATTTTAACAAACTTGACAATTTAATTAGCTATATTAATTCTTCCAATCTATGAATGCAAAATATCTTCCCATCTCTTTGTGTCTTCTTCAATTCCTTTATCAATGTCTTACTTTTTTGAGTACAGATTTTTCCCTTCCTTTGGTAGGATTATTCCCAGGAATTTTACATTGTCTTTTCCTGGCAGTGTTGACTTCCAGACTTCTGGACCCATGTGGTTCTGAGGTCCATGAATGTGGAAGTGAAAATTGCTCAGTCGTGTCTGACTCTTTGTGATCCCATGGACTATACAGTCCATGGGATTCTCCAGGCCAGAATGCTGGAGTGGGTAGCCATTTCCTTCTCCAGGGGATCTTCCCAACCCAGGGACTGAACCCAGGTCTCCCACATTGCAGACCCGAGGCCCATCATCTCAGACAATCACCAGCTTACACCCTCATTCATGTTACCACTGTGTCCTAAAGGAGCAGACGGCCCTGAACCCAGAGCTTGTAGTCCTTGGGATGGCTATGTTCTTACCACTGACTTGAGAAGTGTTTTTGTCATGGGGTGTGTGTGAAACTTTCAAAGCTTCCTGTTGGCAGCTTTGAAAGATGAGGCATGGGCTGAGCTGTGTGGAGGGTGCAGAAGGAGATGCCACCAGATTGACAGAGGGTGGGCATGGATGAACACAGCCTCACTAGCTACAGTACTGAAAGGAGTAGTGACCGGGCACCCCAGATCCACCCAAAGACTGGAGCTGACGTATTTCCATCTGGCAGTTTGAATATTATCCTCTGGAAACTCCTTGTAAAATCAAGTGCAAGATGTAGTCCTTGACTCTTCTGAGTCGAATAAATGTTTCGCTTTCTGTAATAACGTCATCAGAATTTTGATAGGATTAAATTGAACCCGTAGGTCACTTTGATAAGTATTGTTATTTAGCAGCATCAATCTTCCAATCCATGACATGGAACATCTTTCCATTAATCATGTCTCCTTTAATTTTTTTAAGCAATGGTTTGTAATTTTCAGAGTACAAGTCTTTCACCTCACCGGCTATGTTTATTCCCCAGATTTTTATTCCTCTTTGTATTGCTCATTGTTATTGTACAGAAACACAAGTGATTTTTATGCTGATTTGTAGCTTGCAACTTTGTGCTAAATTCAGTTATTGTCTCTGAAAGTGAATGTGTGTGTGTCTCTGTATTCTGTGTGGGTATGTTAATGTGTGTGAGTAATCTTTAGGAATTTCTATGTACAAGTTCATGTCATGTTCAAACAGAGCTAACTTTATTTCTTCCTTCCCTATGTGGATGCCTTGGTATTTCTTTTTCTTTCCTAATTGCTCTGGCTAGGAATTTGATCAGAAACAGCAAAAGCTGATGTCTTTCTCTTGTTCACAGTCTTATGGAAAATATTTTCAAACTTTATTGAGTGAGATGTCACCTGTGGGTTTTTCATGGCCTGTATCATATTAAGGTTTCCTTGTATTCCTATTCTTTCTAGTTGGTTGTATTTTGCTGAAGATACTTTTACTAGCTTTCATGAAGATATTCATCTGAGGTTTATTTTTTGTAATGTCTTTTTCTCCCTTTGGTAAAAGGATACTACAGTCCTCATGGAATGAGTTAGAAAGTGTTCCCTCTTCTTCATTTTTAGGGAGCATTTGTAAATGATTATCTTTAACTAACAGTTTACATTTGGTAGAATTTAACACTGAAATCATGGTCCAGGGTTGATCTTTGTTGGACTTTTTCGGTTGCTGATTGAATCTTCTTACTAGTCTACTCAGATTTTCTATTTCTTCATGATTTAGTCTTGGTGGGAGCATCTGCATGAATTATTCATACCATCTGGGTTATCTAATCTGTTTGTGTGCAGCTGGACATAGTAATTTTATGTAATTATTTCTATTTCTGTCTATTCAGGAGCAATGTGCCAGGGTCCAGCCCCAGCGGGTCCAGGGGTCCTGAGGGATGAGTGGCGTCGGCGAAGTACTGAGCTGAGTCAATGTGCTGATGGAGCAGTCTCTCTCTTTATTGTTGTTGGTTTACAGTTTTATACCCGAAAAACATCCCCATTACATCACATATCATTCTATACAATCTTTTATTTTCTATCTTCCATCAGCAGCCTTTTCATTGAGCTCATTCCCCAACCTATCCATTGGAATAGTCCCCTTGCAGAAGTCAGATTTCTGTGTAATCAGATTTAACAATAGTATGTCTATTATTTTATTGCCTTCAGCATACTTCATTCAATCATATGTACATCAATCTAAGCAAGAAAGGTTACATTTTTCTCCTAGTAGGTGAAGCTGTGTAGAGGCTTGACGGAAGGGCTAGGCTGGAAACTATTTTTGTTCTAGTAACCTCAACCACCACCTGTCTCATTCTGTTCTGAAAACCTTATCTATAACTATTGTCTCACATCTGCTATTTTATACCTATAGGGAAAACAAATGAGGTGCCAACTAAGGCAGGTACAGCTGGTTGCGTTATGCCCGTATATTTCGTTTCTTACAAGAAAAGGGGACAAAGAGACAGTCTAGCAGCACTGCTTTAGCAATAAAACCCTATTAACCTTATATACCTACTATAATGAATTCCTATGTCTACACTCTCCTAAAGCAATCAATGTCTCCAGTTATGCTGGCTATAGTTATGAGCATTCCTGAGTCCCATCCCCCCTGGTCTCTTCCAGGAAGGGAGCTTCCACCGTGGAGTGGTCAGGGGAGTGGGAGGTGGAAAGGTGACCCAAGTACAAACCCTCCTGGTGGTGGCTTTGCCATGACCCCCAGAGAACTCTTGGTAAACTCTCCAGTAAGGAGTAGGAGGTGTTAAATGTCCCTTTTATTCCCCTTTGTCCCCAGGGAAGGGGACCTATCTTTCCCGATGGATAAGGTCTGGGGGAATTACCTTAGGACGAATTCTTTCTAACTGGAACTGACCTACTGAGATGAACTAATGTTGCGAGCAAGAACAGAACTCCCAAGAAAAATACCAGGAGGGGCCTTGCCCTGGGATGCCCCGATAAGGAAAATTTGCTTTGCAGTTTCCTTCTTAGTCTCGTGACCTTGTCATCCGAGCGAGGGGGCATCCTGACGGCTCTCGGCAGTAATGCCCACACATTCATTTCTTATTTTATTTTTTGATCAGGCCACGCAGCTTGCAGGATCTAACTTTCTGAACCAGGATTGAACTTGGGTCACCACAGTGAGAGCACTGAATCTTAGCCAGTGAACCATCAGGGATTTCCTCATTTATTATTTTAATAGTTTGAGTCTTCTGTATACTTTCTCAGTGAATGTGATTAAAGCTTTGTCAATGTTGTTGATATTTTCCAAGAACCAACTTTTATGGCTTTGAATATTGTTTTTCTCTCCTGAATTATTTATCTCTATTCGAATCTCTCATGCTTCATTCTGTTTGATAGATTTTCGTTTTCCCTCTGTGTGTGTGCACTCGGTTTCTCAGTCATGTCTGACTCTTTGGGACCCCATAGACTGTAGCTCACCAGGCTCCTCTGTCCATGGCGTTTTCCAAGCAAAAATACTGGAGGGGGTTGCCATTTCCTACTCCAGGGGGCTTCCTGACCCATGATTCTTGTGTGTCCTGCACTGGCAGATACTTCAACACAGCGCCACGCGGAAGGCCTAGTTTTCTCTACTTTTCCTAATTCTTTGAGATGTAAAGTTAGGTTCTTGCTAAGATAGATCTGAGTTAAAAAGCTGACATCTTGATTACATATGCCACTATCAGTAACTGATGTTTATTTTTTACCTAAGTGTTAAAGCATCACTTGACATTATGCTAAAGAGTCCTAAGATGATTTGAAGCCAGCTTATCCTAGCCCTGCCAAGGCTATCAGAGCAATGGTGACAAAACAACCATGAGCGCTGGGCATGGACACAGGGTGACAGATTTCTCCACGCCAGGATAGGCTTGTCTCCCCCATGTATCCCTTTCTGCCCCGAAGCCCTGAAGTTTGACTAACTATTGTGAAATCAAAGAGGCAAGGGGAAAAACATGTTTTTCCTCAGGATGGAGGGGAACAGATGCAGAGCCCCAGGACAAGAGCCTCCCCAGAGGTTCCCCATGGGGCTGATCTGAAGCCGTGAAACGAAGGGGAAGCCAGGCTGCTCCTGTCCCAGGGACACTGAGGGTGAGGTCCCAGTGCTGTGACTCCCTCCTCCACACCAGCTTTCCGGTTCTAAGTGTGCCCTTGTCTGGCACACCAGCCTGGCATGAGCCCTGCAGGGTTTCCATGAGCTGAGACAGAGGGTTAGTGGGTATATGCCGTACTGCACACGAGGGGGAATTTTCGTTTCTGAGAGCAGAGCAGGGATCAGATGCTGATCCATATTCTCCTGAGCTCAGCTTAGACCCAGGACTCGGTCTCTCTGTCAGGCAGCCCCTGCTATGTCATTCTCTCTGATTTATCTTTTCTTGATCTTGCAGACTTTCTGTACTGCATGTGAGCAGGATTTTGATCCTTATGCGGATTGCCTGAATCCCGGTGTGTACAGAGACGGGGATCTGGTGGTAGGTGGGTTTTTTCCCCTCCATTCCATGAAACTATAAGCCGATGTACTCCGGCTCTCCTTCCTGAGAAGGCCAAAGCAACTGATACCTTGTGAGTAAGTTCTTGTTTATATTTCCACGTGTGTGCGTTATTTCCCTGAAAATGATCTGAGGTGTACACAGAAGAGGCAGAAATGTAGATCGATGGATTCTTTTTCTTTTAAATTAATTAATTAATTTTAATTGGAGGCTAACTGCTTTGTGATATTGTGGTGGCTTTTGCTATACATTGACATGAATCAGCCATGGTGTACATGCATCCCCCATCCTGATCCCACCTCCCACATCTTTCCCCATCCCATTCCTCTTGGTTGTTCCAGTTCACCCGCTTTGAGTGCCCTGTTTCATGCATTGAACTTGGACTGGCCATCTGTTTCACATATGGTAATATACATGTTTCAACGCTATTCTCTCAAATCATTTCACCCTCGCCTTCTCGCACAGAGTCCAAAAGTCTGTTCTTTACATCTGTGTCTCTTTTGCTGTCTCGCATATAGGGTCATTGTTACCATCTTTCTGAATTCCCTATATATGCATTAATATACTGTATTGGTGTTTTTCTTTCTGACTTACTTCACTATGTATAATAGGCTCTAGTTTCATCCATCTCCTTTAGATCGATGGATTCTGAATATTCTATTCCTTCTCTGCCTCTCTAGTATCTTTTTTCCCTCCAAGACAGAGGAGAGAATTTTGCATCTTTCCTGTTGCACCCACCAGCAGGATACACAAGCTCTGTTCCGGTGGATCTTAGAGTTAATGAGCCTGTTGAACCCCAGCCCTTCCTGCTGCCAAGGTCCTTGGCTGAGAAAGACAATCCCTTTGAGACACTGATCCCCTGGCCAAAGGCCACTCTTAGGATGAAGTGGCTCAGCCTGAATGTTCACTGCTGACAAAGATAGTGCTGAAATGTGCCCCATGGAAAGACTCTGAGGGACTTGTATTCTCCAACCTAAAAAAAGAAGTCCCGCCAAATATTAATACTATTAATTTGCACCCATTGAGTGTGGGGTGTTCAGCCTAATATTCTGGAAGCAAAAGATAGAAAAGTAGGTACTATGTCAGAAGACAGTGAAACCCTTCATTTTTGTCTTTATCATTAATTTCTCTGGGAAAAGTGATGAATTTTGCCCCCAAATGTGGACTTTATCTAACTGTGTGGCATGCATGTCTTTGAGTTACCGTAGCAACGCTTAACTAGCGGTTTGCATCAAGCAGTCTGTGTTCTATTCATGCTTTGTTGTTTCATAGAATTTCTAATGGTTTTGTATCATTTATCAACATCCCCATGTCCTCAATGCAGAAAACGTGTTTAGAACATGTACATCTTGTTTTTTTTACTAGCTGTATTTAGAATTTTTTTAAACACTAGTTCCGTTGGCAGCTGCTATGCTACTGGAGAGCTGCTAATTTGAAGGGAGAACTTTACTTTTGTTTTTACTCTTCTGTGTGGGGACTTTTGACAGTCTTTGTCCTGTTCAGCTTTCTCATTTCACGTTTTTTCTCCCCATGGTTTGCTTTCGCATATTTTACCAAAATATGAAATGGAATGTTTGGTGGAAATTATTTCAGGAGTGTACATTTTCTAGTTTGCTGGAAGCTGCTAGTTATTTGACCCCTATTGGGGTTAGGATGGCAGGAAGTGACTACCAGGAATGGAGGAAACTCTCTGTCTCAGGCACTGTGTAGGGAAAGACAGAACCTGTTTTGCCTAGGTGGCTAGCATAGGAGAGAGGGGAGTCTTTAGTGATGTCCAAAGGATGGAGGCTAAACTTTGTACCCTTCCTCCTGCCCTTCAGCCAGAGAAATATATGGACATCTTCATTCTGGGCAGAGGAGCAGCAGGCATCATTTAACTGAGGAGCTCAGGAATGTTATTTTAAACTCTGTGGGTTGCCATGTGGGTATATACTATTAACTTCTTTTGTGAACTACTTTCCATACATGGAAAATTTATCAGGGCCATAATTTAATATAAGTAAGTATACATTTACATTGTGATTTGCTGTCTAGAAATGTCATTTCATATAGATATGGGATATTATTTAGCCTTTGGCATTAATTTAACATAACATTAAATAAGGGATAATTAATTTTTCTTAACAAGCTTGGAACATTTCTCTGATTTTGGTAATTGTATATTGCTGGATCAAGACACATGCACTTTCAGACAGCCTCTGCTCTAGGCAGACAGTAGTCACTGGAGAAGGAAGTGGCAACCCACTCCAGTGTTCTTGGCCTGGAGAATCCCAGGGACAGGAGCCTGGTGGGCTGCCCTCTGTGCGGTCGCACAGAGTCGGACACGACTGAAGCGACTGAGCAGCAGCTGGTTTACATTTGGAGATGGGAATGGCAGTCCACTTCAGTATTCTTGCCTGGAGAATTGCACGGACAGAGAAGCCCTGGGGGCTGAGTCCGTGGGGTCGCAGAGAGTCGGACACGACTGAGCCACTAACACACACAGACAGTAGTCACAGCTGGGAAGTCACAATGCGGCCAGCAGAGGGCAGGGTTTCCTTTTCTTGTTGAACTAGAGCTGCTTGCATCACTTCAAGGTAGGGAAATACGTGGCCCTCATTTTAATGTGCATTTCTTGGCTAATTAGAGTCTAAATAATGTCTGTATTTTTATACCTTGTATGGATTTGTCAAAGAGTGTGCTTGTTCTTGCTCTTTACCTGTGTGATACTTCTGCTGGGGAGCTGGTCTTTTGCTTATTTATTGATAATATTATTTGCATGTTCAGAGCTCTCAGGAACTTATTCACACCATCTCCATATGACAAGACAGGAAAGCCTCTGAATATAAACCCTGAGTTTAAAGCTCTTCTCTTCCCTTGGCCGGCTTAGGATATAGACCTGTATTAAATGACCATTCTGTCAGATGCTGTCCCCTCTGTTTAGGTGGTTCCTCAAGAATTATCAATATGTTCTGGCTTTTATCTTTGCCATTGAGGAGATCATCAAGAACCCTCAGCTCCTCCCCAACCTGACCTTGAGTGATAATCTCTACAATGCCTTTGAAAGTGATCACAGCACTCTGGAAAATGCCCTGCTTCGGCTCTCTGGAGGGGATCAGACTGTCCCTAACTACAACTACCAGAGACAGAGGAAATCTCTGGCCATAGTTACAGGAACTATGTCAGCATTTTCAGCCGAGATTGAACCTCTTCTGGAGCTGAACAAAATCCCACAGGTGAGAGACTCTGACTTCTGGCGAGAGACACTCTCTGCTCTTCCGCTATGCCTTTCCCTCTCACCCTATCAAAAGACAAGGTGGAAGCTGTGTGTGTGCACAGCACAGAGCTGAAAACACATTCCAGAGACTCCCTCAGATTGTGAGATTATTCCTTTGGTTGAGAAGTAGGAAGAAGGTGACAGGAACAAGCAGTTAGCACTTCAAAACCCAAGTTCATGCTCAGGGTCCAGGCATCAGCCTCACAGTTATGGGGACACTGAGTCACGATGGTTCACAGCTCTTTACATCCTAGGAAACGCCTCAGGCACAGGGAACTCCCTCATCCAGAGACAGGAGGCTCACAGGCAACAGCCAGAAGCCAGTGTCTTGGAGACATGGTGATATGAAGCCTGGTTCCCTCCTCTCACTTTTGACAATACTGAAGAATCATCCCAGCTCCAGAGGACTGCCAGTCAGTTGTAACCGTTTTGTTGTTTAGCTGTTCTGAACCACAGTTCAGAAGGTCAGTTTTCTCTCCCCATTTCTGCCTTGCTACATCCCACTGGTGTATATGGAGGATGCTGCCATAAGTTTTCTACACTAGTCTCTCCATCTCAGATCTCTTTCCAAGGACCAATCTGACCAGCGGCAAGCAAGAGACATTACTTACGAGCACAACAGCATAACATAAGAGATTTCTGTTCTGGAGAGTTTTTTCAGGAAAATCTGAGAGGAGAGGGCATTGTAACCTCCAGAATAACAGACAATGCTTTGGTAACACATTAACTCCATCATGAAGACATTAATGAGACAAGGTTTATTTATTCTCGGCACTTACATGAAACACTGATTGATAGGTAGGAGGAATCTCTTCTTCACACACATGGCAAGGTTGATGGAGACACTGCAGTCTTCTGGGTACACGATCTGAAAATCATGCTTTTTTCAAATACCATCAACAGAGATTAAAAGCTCATAGAAATCTTAGCATTCTCTTTTATTTTTTGTAACCTAGTGAAGAATTGTCCGAAGAAACCACATGTACTTTCTAAAAGTGAGGAGCCTAGAAAACATAGTCTTCTGTGTACCCAGATGAAATGAAAACTGTGAAATGTCCACTGAGATCTCTTTCTTTTTTCCCTGTCACAGAGAGAATCAGCTCACTTTCTGCCCAAGAAAGATAGCCTCACACCCATGAAACTCAGAATTATGTTTTTCTTTTCTTATTCAGGTGGCATGTGGTACTTTTGATTCTTCACTGAGTGATAAAGACCAGCTTCCATCTCTTTATCAGATGGCCAGGGAGGACAGCTATCTTGTCCGTGGTATGATTAAGATGTTGCTGCATTTTGACTGGACATTGGTGGCACTATTTTTATCGAAGATGGGGAAAAGGAACAGTTTGTCTTGGACCTGAAAGCAGAGATGGTAAAGAATGGTGTAAGTGTGGCCTTTACTAAAAAGCTTCTTAGCCCTAGGGAATTTTTTTTTTATTGTTTTTGCCATACATTGTCATGATATCACCATGGGTTTACATATGCTTCCCCTCCGGAACCCCCCTCCCTCTTCCCTCCCGCCCCCCAGGAAATCTCCCTGCACTAGCCCCGAGCATCAATCCTGGGCTGGCGATTGATTAGACATATGAAAATTAACATGCTTCAATGCCCTTCTCCCATATCATCCCACCCTTACCCTCATCCACAAAGTCCACGAGTCTATTCTATACACCTGCGTTCCTTTTGCTGTCTCGTATGTTGGGTTCTCGTTACCGTCTTTCTAAATTCCATATATATGCGTTAATATACTGTATTGTTGTTTTTGCTTCTGGCTTACTTCACTCTGGATAATGGGCTCCAGTTTCGTCCATCTGAGTAGAATTGCTTCAAATGAATTTTTTTTAATGCTGAGTAATATTCCATTGTGTATATGTACCACAGCTTTCTTATCCATTCATCAGTTGATGGGCATCTAGGTTGGTTCCATGTCCTGGCTATTGTAAACAATGCAGC
>ML663012.1:11215579-11463467 GCA_007570785.1 Antilocapra americana
TGCAGCTGAGCACGCCTTCTAAGGTGTGTACAGCACCGATCGTCCAGAATCCCCAGAAGTCTTGGTTAGCCTCCCCGGGGCTGGGTTATGCCCACTGCTCTCGGGCGGGGGCTGGGCCTGTCCGCAGCCCACAGCTGCCCAGCTCCACCCGGCGGCTGCCTCTCTGTTGACTCCTCACCGCCCTTTGTTTTGTGGACGGGCCTGTGGAGGGGGTGCTTTTCCTGGAAGGTTAGGTCCCTCGGGCCTCTCCGTTCCCTGAGCGCGCGGCCCGCCCCTCCCTGAGCAGGAGCAGTCCGCTTAGGCTAGTCGGGGGTGGGGCGCCCGTGCTGCCGCTCGGCTGTGCTTTGTAGCCAGAGACGTACTGTGCAGGGCTTAACTAGTAATCTGCTTTTACTCCCAGTTATATTGCTTTCCAAGATTCACCGCAGATCCGTCTGCGTGAATGCTCCCTGGTATTTGGAGACCTTTCTCCTCTTTTTTTTTTTTTCCTCTTTATTCCAGACTCCCCTTCCGGGACGGAACCCGTCCCCAGCTCTTTGTCTCTCCCTCTACTTTTTTTTTTCTTTCTTTTGTCCTACCTCCTCACGTCGGCAATGGGTCGCCCCTCCAGATGCCCGTTGTTCTCTGCCAGCATTCAGTTCCTGTTTTTTGGAGTTTGCTCGGCCTTTAAAAGTTCTTTTGGTGTATTTATTGGGGAGAGAGTGTTCTCCCCGTCCTATTCCTCCGCCATCTTAGTTCCCTCCCCGAACTCTCACATACATATGTGACTCCTGGAAAACCACAGCTTTGACTCTATGGACCTTTATCAGCAAAATTGTCTCTGCTGTTTAATACGCTGTCTAGGTTGGTCATAGCTTTTCTTCCAAGGAGCGAGCGTCTTTAATGTCACTGCTGCAGTGACCATCTGCAGTGACTTCACAGCCCAAGAAAATAAAGCCTGTCACTATTTCCATTGTGTGTTCATCTATTTGCCATGAAGTGATGGGGACATATGCCATGATGTGCCTTTTATCAATGTGAAGTTTTAAGCCAGATTTTCCCTCTCCTTTCACCTACATCAAGAGGCTTCTTAGTTCCTCCTTGCTTTTTGTCATAAGGGTTTTGTCATCTGCCTATACGAGGTTACTTGATACTGCTATTTCTCTCAGCAAATATATAGCTTTGACTATATGGACCAACGTTGGCGAAGTGATATCTCCAGTTTTTAATACGCTGTCTAGGTTCGTTACAGCTTTCCTTCCAAGGAACAGCATCTGTTTTAATTTAATGCATGCATTTTCAAAGTTGTTATGCTTTGGGCCAGCTGTTTCAATCTTTCTGGAGCTATTAGTAATCACCCTTTGCTCTTCCCCAGTAGCATATTGGACACGTTCTGACCTGAGGGACTCATCTACCAGTGTCATATATTTTTGCCTTTTCACACTGTTTATAGGGTTCTTGCAGCAAGCATACGGGAGTGGTTTACTGTTTCCTTCAGCAGACTACATGTTGCTAGAACACTCCAAGTGACCTGTCCATTTTGGGTGGCCTTGCATTGCATGGCTAATAGCGTCATTAAGTTATGCAGGTCCCATTGCCACGACAAGGCTGTGATCCATGAAGGGGCAGAAAGCTCTTAGAATTACCTTATTTTTAAAAATTGAGTTGTTTTTTAATTGACTGATAACTGCTTTACAGAATTTTTTTGTTTTCTGTTAAACCTCAATGTGAATCAGCCATAGATATACATATATCCCCTCCCTTTTGAACCTGACTCCCATCTCATCCTCTGTCATCCCCTTCTCCTCCTGCCCCCAATCCTCCCCAGCGTCAGGGTCTTTTCCAATGAGTCAGCTCTTCACATGAGGTGGCCAAAGTATTGGAGCTTCAGCTTCAACATCAGTCCTTCCAATGAACACCCGGGACTGATCTTATTTTTAAGAATACCCACTTAGGACTTCCCTGATGGCCCAGTGGTTAAAAATCTGCCTGCCAATGCAGGGCACAAGGATTTGATCCCTGATTTCACATGCCCTGGAACAACGAAGTCCATGTGCTAGAAACAGTGAAGCTGAGCACCTAGAGCCCGTACTCTGCAACAAGAGAAGGCTCCATGATGAGATGCCTGCGCATGACTGCTACAGACCAGCCCGGCTCTCCACAACTAGAGAAAAAGCCGATGGGCAGCAATGGAAGACTCAGTGCAGCCAAAACTAAAATAAACAAATAACATTTTATAAAATGACATTCTTCAAAAGCAATACACATAATTTTTAGGTGACAGATAAAGATGTAACACATAGCATACTAATTGATTTACAGTAAAATCTCTTCTGTCTGATTTAGCATTTGGCACAGGAATGATAAAAAGAAAGGAAGTAACTCATGTTAAAAAGAAGTAAAAGCAAGCTTAAAACAATCTCTTTAGAATAGATTATTTCTTGCTTAAGTATAAGTAATGTAAGAAAATATAATAAATAAAAACACTAAATAATTCCCCAAGCTAGATTTCCTTTGTAGAATTCAATTAAGAAATTCTGACAAGCAGAAATTGAGGTTTACAAAGATATGCAAAAATCTTTTCTCTTGTCACATGAAACCCAATCTCTTATCCACAAAAACATTTATTCCCCTTGTTTTTGTCTACTAAGCATTTAATAGAGCACAAAGTTAATATAACAAAGCATCTTAGTTCAGAAACAAGGGTGACAGTGAAAGGCAAGAGGAACAGAGGATTGTCCCCACCCCTACTCTTTGTGAACCACTTCCCAGGAACCACTCGGTTTCTACAAGACAGTCTTCTCCTGTTTTTCCTTTAGTTCTTAAGAACATTCTGACTCCTGGCTCTCTGTGTCTCCTTGGCAAGTTTGTCTGCCCTCAAGGCCATAACCAGTCACTCCCTTGCTGTCTTCCCTTGCTGCCTTCACTATCTGAGACTGTTGGCAAATATCTATATCTGTTACTGGCCAGCTGCAGAGGACCCATGGGAGGAAAAGCCTCAATCCTGGGTCCATCTCTGCCTTGTCTGAAGACTCAGCAGTGATGGACTCAGGGCTGGTGTGCAGAGTAGGCAATTGCCCACAAAACACACATGCTGTCCAAGGTCCTGAAAGGCTCTCTTTCAGGGCTATAGGCCTGGAGCTCCCGCAGCCTCCTGAATGCACAGACTTGCTGCAGCTTCTCCCAGGGTCCCTGCTCATTGACAGCCCCTGACCACATCTCCAGGATGGGAGGTTATCCTTGTGACTGGTTTCTGGAAAGTGCATCCGGTAAGCCTCAGAGGAAGTACAGATCTGTCATGATGTCTCTGCTTGGCCTTGGTGAAAAGCTCTTGTCTTTTCTTCTCCAGTTTTTTTGGCATCATATTTCTTTTGAACCTCCCCTTTGAAAACAAAATAAAACATAAAATGTGAACAAAGTGGGGGATGAAACCACTGCCAGTCAGAGAGAATGTTCTCAGTACATTTGGATAACCGCACTGCACTCTCCTCAGTGAGATGAATCTCAAACTCCTCTGTGAATCATATTTATTCAAAGGATTGACAGAACTCAGATTTCTGGCTCTCAATGCCAGTAGTCTGGGGTGGAGACAAGAGACTGCATTTCCAAGCATTCCCATTGGATGGTGATGTTGCTAGTATAGGCACCACACATTGAGAACTGAATCCTGGGGCATCAAGCAGATAGTCAAAGAACAGAAAGCTCCAGGTCATCATCCAGTACCAATCCCAGACTTTCCCCTACTTATCCTCCTTTGAGGATGTTTTCCTTTTCCCATCCCTGTCACTGTCAACCACAAACATGCTGGTCCCCTGGATCCAACATCACCTGGACAAAGAAATCACAGGGTTCTTTGAATATCAAGACATTAAACTTTTTGATATCTCTTCTTTTACTTTCCTTTTTTTTATTTTTTTATTTTTATTTTTTTATTATTGTTTTTGCCATACATTGTCATGATATCACCATGGGTTTACATATGCTTCCCCTCCGGGTCCCCCCTCCCTCCTCCCTCCCCCCCGGGAAATCTCGCTGCTTTAAGACACACAATTATCTAGTTTTCATCATCCTTTAGTACCTCATCTCCAGTGTGATCATGTACCTCTCAACTCTCAGATGTTTTGCTTTCAAACCCAAGTCCCACCTTCCCTCAAATATTCTCCTGCTTATGGCTTAACCTAGAAAAGCCATATTCTCTTTATAAAGTTCCTTTTTTTCCACTGTAAACAGCTATTTTTCTCCCTTCTTCCCCTTCTCCTACTCCTCTCTTTTATCTCATTTAATGATTCTTGCTTCTTATAAGTTGGTCCTGCTTTCACATCTGTTCTACATCTACACCTTCTTTCAGGCAATCCCATCCATTTCCCTGGCTTCAGATATTCTTAATGAACAAGAAATGCTCAGTTTCCTTGATTTGGGTTCAACCCTAAAAGGCAAATATCTGTCTGCTCACCCACCACATCAGTGATAATATTCATGACTCAACTCACACTAACCAGGTAACAAGCTGAACCAACCAGTTCCCCCCAAAAGTTCATCTTTATCTCAGTGTCCCCATAAACTCACTTGTTGGAACTAATATCCTGTCTAACCCTGAATAGCACTCTGGACACCCTACCACTCCACACTGTTATGCCAATTAGCCAACCATTTGACCTTCTGAATCCACCTGAAGCTTCACAATTTTTTAATAATTGTTGGGCACCTTTCATTTGATCTACAAAGTATCATTTCCACAGAATGACCTTTCCTGATGCCATATAAAAATAAATTTTACATTGTCTCTGTTAATTTTTAAATTTTATGTGTAATATTATCTTCTTATCTTTGATTGCTTTTCTCAATAAGTTCACTACTGAATGAAGACAGGATGATGAGAAATTTAATATTTTCTTGGATATAATCACTTACTGCTTTGGCTTTCCAAGGTGCACAAGTATCTTTTTCTAGAGAAACTATGCACACTCCAAAAAGCACTTTTCAAATTTTTCTAACAAATTCACACAACTACAATTACAAAATGAATTTATCTCTTTTGTGCTAAATTGCAATCTGTTGCCACTAAGATTTCAATCCTTTCTCTCTGAGATCCATTATGAGACTCATCACACTAATCTATTTAAATTGCAAACCTCCTGATAAGGCTCCTTTCCTTGAAATCTCACATTTCTGTCTCCTGAAGATATTTTTTAAGGGAAACCATAAACCTCATTTTATTCCTGTTTTCCTGACATTATTATTAGACTAACTCTTGCATTAGTCAAGATATAATGGAATATTTGATAGAAAAATGACTTGATCTGCTTATATATCCATCAACCCTTATATGCTGAGTTGTTTACTAAAATGCAGGACTTGGAATTTAACTTAACGAATTCAATGCTCAGATTATTTTCATCTTGGGGAGAGAAAAGAGTCATAAACTAAGAAATGTCTAATAATAGAGTTAAATCTAATTAAGTGTTATGATAAACTGTAAGGTCAACATAGAAACAGGGAATAAGAGGGATATATAGAGAGAAGTAAGAAGGAGGAATAGGAAAATAAATTATCTACAATGATGGATGACAAGAGATTGGAGAACACCTAATAGATGCACAGAACAGAATTTTAAAAAACAAGAAAAAGAAAAAAAAAAAGACCAAACACACTGTGAGCAAAGAATTGTCCATAGAGGAGAAAAATTTAACTACTCTAGGGCCAAAAACTACTTCTACTACTCAAGGATTTTGGTTAACAAAACAAAACAAAACACATTTCATCAATTATTCCAAGAAAGCTTCATATACAAAATTATATACAAAGTTGACTATTTATTAAGAAACCTTAAAACCTGGGAAATAACTTTCAATAAGAAAGGCTGTTGTTTAGTTGCTAAGTGGTGTCCAATGCTCTGCAACCCCATGGAATGTAGCCTGTCAGGCTGCCCTGTCCATGGGATTTTCCAGGCAAGAATACTGGATTGGGTTGCCATTTTCTTCTCCAAGGATCTTCCTGACACAGGGATAAAACCAAAGTTTCTGTCATCTTCTGTTGGCAGGCAAATTCTTTACAACTGAGCTACCAGATATCTTCTTATTTCAAGAGCTAAATTCTGCTTACTGAGATTTTACACAAGAAAAAAACATCCTAATGAATACTCTTGCCAACAATATAGATTCCACAAACACTAGAAAAGATTGGCTTGGAAATCTGGTCAATGCAGGTTCTCCCATCTTCCAAGAGCTTCCAGAGCTTCTCCTGACTCACTGCTGAGAGGCAGATAGCCTGTGCCTTGCCAGAAAGCACAGTGACTTCTGTCTCTGATTCTGCTTTTATATGAGAAGAGAGTGAACAACCTAATCAGAGGATAACCCAATCCAGAGGACACACCCTATATCTCAGATCAAAGGGATCAGAGAGAGTCTTAAATTTTTATCTACAAACACAGGAATTTGGGACTATTGGCAATATTAGATACTATTGAATAATATGAAATGCTATATGAAAATTTTAATAATTTGTGAGTGGAGATGTTATTTCCTCTCTCAAAATTTTGATGTTTCTGTTTTTATGGACACTTTGTACAAAAACAGTTATGAACATTTCTATAAGCTAAAATTTCCATACAATTTATGTTTATCAAGAAACAAACTACAGCTTGTTTCAATGTTTAAATAAAAGACTGTTGAACATATTTACTAACAAGTCTATGAAATCTATCAGAGAAGGCAATGGCAACCCACTCCAGTACTCTTGCCTGGAAAATCCCAGGGACAGTGGAGCCTGGTAGGCTGCCGTCTATGGGGTCGCACAGAGTCGGACATGACTGATGCGACTTAGCAGCAGCAGCAGCAGCTATGAAATCTATAATACAGAGTCATTAATAAAAATTGAATGTTTTGTAGGTTCACATTTCACCTAACTATAGGTAAATCTGAGATGATTTTTTTAGCTTCACTTTCTGCTATTAGAGTGGTATCCATCTGCATATCTGAGGTTGTTGATATTTTTCCCAATAATCTTGATTCCAACTTGTGATTCACCCAACTCAGTATTTTGCATGATGTACTCTGCATTTAAAATAAATAAACAGATAACAATATAAAGCTTATTGTACTCCTTTCCTGATTTAGAACCAGTCAGCTGTTCCATGTAAGATTCTAACTGTTGTTTCTTGGCCCGCATGCAGGTTTCTAAGGAGACAGATAAGGTAGTCAGGTATTCCCATAACTTTGAGAATTTTCCACAGTTTGTTGCAATCTACACAGTCAAAAGGGTTTATTGTAGTCAATAAAGCAGATGTTTTTCTAGAATTCCCTTGCTTTCTCTGATCCAACGAATGTTGGCAATTTGATATCTGGTTCCTCTGCCTTTTCTAAACCCAGCTTGAACATCTGGAAGTTCTCCATTCATGTACTGCTAAAGCCTAGCTTGAAGTATTTTGAGAATAACCTTACAAGCATGTGAAATGAGCACAGTTGTACCATAGTTTGAACATTCTTTGGCATTGTCCAATTCTTTGGGATTGGAATGAAAACAAACCTTTTCTAGTCCTGTAGCCACCACTGAGTTTCCCAAATTTAATAGCATATTGAGTGCAGCATTTTAACAGCATCATTTTTTGGGATTTGAAATAGCTCATCTGGAATTCCCTCACCTCCACTATCTTTATTCATAGTGATGCTTCCTAAGGCTCACTTGGCTTCACTTTCCAAAATGCCTGGCTCTAGATGATGCCTGGCTCTAGATGAGTGACGACACCATTGAGGTTATCCTAGTCATTAAGACTTTTTTGTGTAGCTCTTCTGTGTGTTTTTGCCTCCTCTTCTTAATCTCTTCTCTTTCTGTTAGGTCCTTACCATCTCTGTCCTTTATCATGCCCATCCTTGCATGAAATGTTCCCTGATGTCTCAAATTTTCTTTAAGAGATCTCTAGTTTTATCCATTTTATTGTTTGCCTTTATGTCTTTGCATTGTTCTTCTTTGGGTATATCTAACCCATTCTCCTTTGCTTTTTGCTTCTCTTCTTTCTTCAGGTATTTGTAAAGCCTCTTCAGACAACAACTTTAACTTCTTGTATTTCTCTTTCTTGGGGTTGGTTTTGGTCACTGTGTTATGAACCTGTCTATAGTTCTTTAGGCACTCTATTAGATCTAATCCCTTGAATTTATCCATCACCTCCACTGTGAAATGGGTTTGATAGATTCTATCTGAATGGTCCAGTGGTTTTCCCTACTTTCCTCAATGTAAGTCTGAAATTTGCAATTAGGAGTTCATGATCTAAGCCACAGTCAGCTCCAGGTCTTGTTTTTGCTGACTGTATAGAGCTTCTCTATCTTTAGCTGCAAAAAATAAAATCAACCTGATTTTGGTATTAACTACTTGGGGAAGTCCATGTGTGAAGTTGTCTCTTGTGTTATTGGAAAAGGTTATTTGCTATGACCAGTGTATTAGCTTGACAAAACTCTGTTAGCTTTTGCCCTGCTTAATTTTGTACTCCAAGGCCAAACTTGCCTTTTTCTCCAGGTATCTCTTGACTGACTTCCTACTTTTGCATTCCAATCCCCTGTAATGAAAAGGACATCTTTTTTTGCTCTTAGCTTAGAGGGTCTTGTAAGTCTTCATAGAACCAGTTAGCTGCAGCTTCTTCAGCATTAGCACTTGGAGCATAGACTTAGATTACCATGATGGTGAATGGTCTGCCTTGGAAATGAACCTAGTGTACCGAAGCACTGCATTTCATACTCTTTTTAACTATGATGGCTGTTCCATTACTTCTAAGGGATTCTTGCCCTCAGTAGTAGATATAATGGTCATCTGAATTAAATTCAACCATTCCCACCCATTTTAGTTCACTGATTAAAATGTTGATGTTCACTCTTGCCATCTCCTGCTTGACAACGTCTTGAGTTAAGGACCTAATATTCCAGATTACTATGTAATGTTGTTCTTTACAGCATCAGGCTTTGGTTTCACCACCAGACATATCCTCAACAGAACACCATCTCTGTTTTGGCCCATCTGCTTTATTCTTTCTAGAGCTATAGATAATTCCCCTCTGCTCTTCCTCAGGGGTGTATTTGACACCTTCTGACCTAGGTCGGGGGCAGGGCTCATTTTGTGCCCTCATATATTTTTGCCTTTTCATACCATTCATGAGGTTCTCTCCACAATACTGTAGTTGATTACCATTCCCTCCTCCAGTGGAGTCACGTTTTCTCATAACTCTTCAGTATGATTCATCTGTTTTGGATGGCCCTGCATGGCACTGTTCATACCTTCATTGAGGGTTAAAGAGGAAAGTGAAAAAGCTGGCATAAAACTCAATATACAAAAACTAACATCAAGCCCTTCGATCCCATCACTTCATGACAAATCAAAGGGGGGAAATTGGAGGTAGTGACAGATTTTTTTTTTCTTGGGTTCCAAAATGACTGGAGACAGAGACCGTAGCCACAAAATGAAAATACATTTGCTCCTTTAAAGGAAAACTATGACAAACATAGACAGCACATGAAAAAACAGAGACCTGACTTGGCTAACAAAAGTCCATATAGTCAAAGCTACTGTTTTTCTGGTAGTCATGTATAGGTGTGAAAGTTGGACCATAAAGAAGGCTGAGAGGTGAAAAATTGATGCTTTCAAATTGTTGTGCTGGAGAAGTCTCTTGAGAGTCGCTTGGACAGCAAGGAGATCAAACCAGTCAATCCTAAAGGAAATCAACCCTGAATATACATTGGAAAGACTGATGCTGAAATTGAAGCTCCAATATCTTGGCTACTGATACAAGGGAAGACTAATTGGATTAGGCCTTAATGCTGGAAAAGATTGAAGGTAAAAAAAGAAGGGAGCAGCAGAGAATGAGATGATTGGATGGTATCACTGACTCAATAGATAAGAATTTGAGCAACTCTGGGTGATAGTGAAGGATAGGGGAGCCTGGCGTGCTTCAGTCCACGGGGTGGCAAAGAATGGGACATGACTTAGTGACATAGCAGCAACAATTGGTATTATTTCAATCATCAAGATGATGCTGTGAAAGTGCTGCACTCAGTATGCCGGCACATTTGGAAAACTCAGCAGTGGCCACAGGACGGGAAAAGGTCAGTTTTCATTCCAATCCCAAAGAAAGGCAATGCCAAAGAATGCTTGAACTACCGCACAATTGCACTCATCTCACACATTAGCAAAGTAATGCTTAAAATTCTCCAAGCCAGGCTTCAGCAATACGTGAACTGTGAACTTCCAGATGTTCAAGTTGGTTTTAGAAAAGGCACAGGAACCAGAAATCAAATTGCTAACATCTGCTGGATCATTGAAAAAGCAAGAGAGTTCCAGAAAAACATCTACTTCTGCTTCATTGACTATGCCAAAGCCTTTGACTGTGTGGACCACCACAAACTGTGGAAAATTCTGAAAGAGATGAGAATACCAGACCACCTTACCTGTCTCTTGAGAAACCTGTATGCAGATCAGGAAGCAACAGTTAGAACTGGACATGGAACAGACTGGCTCCAAACAGGAAAAGGAGTATGTCATTTTGTCACCCTGCTTATTTAACTTATATGCAGAGTACATCATGAGAAATGCTGAGCTGGAGGAAGCAAAAGCTGGAATCAAGATTGTCGGGAGAAATAGCAATAACCTCAGATATGCAGATGACACCGCCATTATGGCAGAAAGTGAAGAAGAACTAAAAAGCCTCTTTATGAAAGTGAAAGAGGAGAGTGAAAAAGTTGGCTTAAGCTCAACATTCAGAAAACTAAGATCATGGCATCTGGTCCCATCACTTCATGGCAAATAGATGGGGAAACAGTGGAAACAGTGGCTGACTTTATTTTTCTGGGCTCCAAAATCACTGCAGATGGTGATTGCAGCCATGAAATTAAAAGATGCTTACTCCTTGGAAAGTGAAATAGACTTCTCTGGTTGCTCAGATGGTAAAGTGTTTGCCTACAATGTGGGAGACCCAGGTTCAGTCCCTGTGTTGGAAAGATCCTCTGGAGAAGGAAATGGCAACCCACTCTAGTACTCTTGCCTGGAAAATCCCATGGACGGAGGATTGTGGTAGGCTACAGTCCATGGGGTCACAAATAGTCAGACTCGTTATGACCAACCTAGACAGTATATTGAAAAGCAGAGACATTACTTTATCAACAAAGGTCCATCTAGTCAAAGCTATGGTTTTCCCAGTAGTCGTGTATGCATGTGAGAGTTGGACTATAAAGAAAGCTGAGTGACAAAGAACTGATGCTTTTGAACTGTGGTGTTGGAGAAGACTCTTGAGAGTCCCTTGGACTACAAGGAGATCCAACCAGTCAATCCTAAAGGAAATCAGTTCTGAATGCACTGGAAGGACTGCATATTCATTGGAAGGACTGATGCTGAAGCTGAAACTCCAATACTTTGGCCACCTGATGCAAAGAGCTGACTCATTTGAAAAGACTCTGATGCTGGGAAAGACTGAAGGCAGGAGGAGAAGGGGATGACAGAGAATGAGATGGTTGGATGGCATCACCGACTCAATGGACATGGGTTTGGGTGAACTCCAGGAGCTGGTGATGGACAGGGAGGCCTGGCGTGCTGCTATTCATGGGGTCGCAAAGAGTCGGACATGACTGAGTGAACCGAACTGAACTGAACTCCTTCCTGACCCTTTGACCCTTCTCTTTATTTCATTGACAAAGATTTAGTTCTTTTTTTATTCCATTTTCCCTCTATAAACTTGTTAGTTTCAATCAAATGCAAAACTTCTGCAGTTACTTTAGTTGTCAAATTCTGAAAACTTTACTTAATATAGAATAATAAAATCAATTGCTTTTATCACCTCTCCAAAATGCTAATACCCAAGAATACTTTCATTTCCATTTCAACATTCCTGATTTTTTTATTACTGTCGCCATACATCTTAATTCTGTATGTATTTTAATCTCCATGAAATAGTTCTAAAATTTCTATATAGAGCAAAATTTATTTACTTTTATTTCTAAACTATTCTTTCCTTTTATCTTCATTTCCTTCTGCATTTCTGGTTTTCAATCTGACATTATTGTCCTTTGGACTTCATAACTCACTCTGGTAGTCTATCTATTCACGGCTGCTAACAAGGAAATATTTCACTTTACATTTTTTAAAAACTTCTTTATTGGGGGCAATATTGATAGTGAGTATAGAATCCTGATTTGATATGATTTTGACCACTTTAATAATGGTGCTTTCTTGATCTCTACATTATTTATGTTTAGACATTACCAGTTAGCATTTTCTTGCCTATTTGACCTTTGTATTCTCTAAAATCATTTATATTCACTCTGATTTTTAGACCATAGTGTAACTCATTATTGTTTCCCGTGTGTTTTCTTTGCTTAAAGACCATTGAGTTAATTCCCTCTGTGGGTTGATGTCTCTCATCCATTTGGAACATGCTTGTATATATTTTCACTTTGATATCAATTCCTCACCAAATTCCCTTTCCTGGTGGCTCAGACAGTAAAGAATCCACCTGCAATGCAGGAGACCTGGGTTCAAACCCTGAGTTGGGAAGATCCCTGGAGGAGGGCATAGCAATCCACTCCAGTATTCTTGCCTGGAGAATCCTCATGGACAGAGGAGCCTGGTGGGCTACAGTCCATAGCGTTGCAGAGAGTAGGAACCTACTGAGCAACTGAGAAGGTAACAGGCAGGAAGGCCAGGGGTCTCCAAATGGAGGAAATAGGCTGCAAGTGTCAGACATTTTTTATCTCTCTTTTAAGCAGCAGGAGGAAAGAAACTACAAATGTCAGATTTTTTTTTCCCTTCTCAATACAAATTTAAAAGGAGGTTTCTTTTAAAAATTTTGTGTTGCTGTAATGACACCTGGTTCCACCTGAACTTTTCTCAAACTTTGAGTTAATCAATGAGTTTTTCTTATGGAAATGTTTTTCTTAAGCTATGTTAATGAACTATGTATTTATCCTAGACTCTTTCTTCTAGTCAGTTCTTAAGACTCAGAACCGATAAGGGCTCAACAAACCCATATGTTTTACTCATACATTGTTCTCCTATTTTATATGTTAATGAAGCTATATATTTACTTGGAAACCTGCCTTTCTTCAAGATTCATGTCAATCTTTTATGGCCCTGGAAGACTCACCTTGTGCCAGTGTTATCTCAGAATGCATGTTGTGGGTGAGGGGGTCTGTGCCACTCTGAGTTTTGAGACGTTCTCTTTCTCTAGTTAGCAGCCTGCTGATAGGTATGTAACATGCCGCTAAAGGCTAGCAGGGAGGCATTCTTTCTGCCCCTTTCTGATGTCTATGTCAGAAGCTTTCTCTATCTCTTTTATACTTTAATAAAACTTTATCACACAAAAGCTCTGAGAGATCAAGCCTCATCACTGAATTCCTCTTCTCTGGAGGCCAAGAATTCTGGCGTTTGGCATGACTCAGCAACAACCATTCACAACTAAACACAACACTTTCATAATAAATTAAATGCTTAATTTCACTTCTGACAAAAGTGAAACACATAACTTTATTTTATTTATCTTTTATATATATTTATTTGGCTTCATGGAGTCTTAGTTGCAGCTCTTAGGATCTTCATTTGTTATCGCCAATCACCTAGGGAAACAAACTCACTCAGAAGGACAGCACAGATAGTGGAGTGCAGTTTATTACACCAGTGATCCAAGGCAGTCTCCTCTTTAGCCAGGGACCCTGACCAACTTTTGTGAAAATCTTATGTATCTTAAGTGTACATGCTCAAGCCCACATCCCCAAATTCCTTAAACCTAGCTTGGAAAATGTTAAAGAGAGATACATTCAGGTTACAGTCATGATTCATAATCTAAGAGGTCGGCTGGTTATACATTGTAGTCTACATCAGTGGGTGCCATAAAGATTACAAAAGTGATTGACGACATAGGGGATCATTACATTCTTTCTGGAGACGGGAAATCTAGGCACAGGATCTGGTGTTTATCAGTTCGGAAGGCCTGTTCGGCTGTAGGTATGTTGTCTCCATGGCTGCCAGGCATTTAGTCCAAAGTTTGCTGAGAAAATAAGAGAGAGTTTCCTTCATCTCAAAATGGAGTCAGCTTGGCCTATTCCTTTCCTCCTTCATTCCTGCCTCTTGATGCTCTCAACTCCCAGTGTGAGCATCATTCATTGGGATGTACTGTGCTTTAGGTATTTTGATATATATTTGGGTGAACGAAGATAGTCTCAGTGAAACAAAATTAACAACACATTGGAGAATACAAGGCCCACACAGCAAGATCAATAATGTGATTATAACAATGATTAGTACAGTTTTCCACCAATTGCACTTTACCCATGACAGAACAGAAGTCCAAAAATGAAGATTACCATCAGACATAGCTTTCACTTGACCTTTCATATCATCTAGAATGGCTGATACATTGCCAGATAAATCAGGAATACATACACAACTTTCAACTTTAATTATAGCACAGGTCCCTCCTTGTGTGGCTGTAAGTATATCTAAAGCCATCTGATGTTGAATTACTGCCTTTCTCATCTGTATTTGTTCTGTATTTAAAGAGTAAATGGCTTAGCAAGGTCTGGCAGGCCCAAGGCAGGTGCTGACATAATTGACAGCTTTAGTTCCTCAAAGGCCTGTTGCTCTCTCTCAGTGCAGTTTAGTGAATCTCCTTCTGGTCCAGTTAGGAGTTCATATAACACCTGGACCATCTGGGAATAGCCCGCAATCCAAATCCTACAAAACCCAGTGGATCCCAAGAACTCTTGGACCTGTCATCTGGTTCTTGGTTGTGGGATTCTCAAAATGATCTCTTTTCTGGACTGGTCTAACAGCCTCGTGCCTCCTCTCAGAATAAGCCCCAAATATCTTGCCTCCCCTTTGCAGATCTGTGCCTTCTTTTTTGAGACTCGGTAGCCGGACTCCATCAACAGATCTAGTAAAGCCTTGGTCCCTTCCCAGCAGTCTTCTCTGTTCTTCGCAGCCAAAAGCAAGTCGTCCACGTATTGTAGCATCCAGCATCTCTGAACCTCTCTAGCTGGAAAGAGTCCAGGTCAGAAGCCAAGGCTTCCCCAGAGACAGTTGGGGAATTCTTAAATCCTTGTGGGAGGCGAGTCCAGGTGAACTGCTGTTTGGGGCCCCTTTCTGGTTCTTCCCATTCAAAAGCAAAAAGAGGTCAAGACACCCGGGCGAAACACATACAGAAGTTATCCTTGATATCTAAACAAGTATAGATCTTAGCACTCGGTGGGAGCAGGCTAAGTAAAGCATAGGGGTTAGGAACGGTGGGATGTGGAGTCACAGCGGCCTGGTTGACCAGTCTGAGGTCCTGCACAGGGCTATAGTCCTGTGCCCCTTCTTTCTTGACTGGCAGAGTCAGTGTATTCCAGGCCGACTGGCATTCAATCAGGATGCCTGCCTGTTTTAGTCTGTTTATGTATGGCAAAATGCCAGTTTGAGCCTCTAGTGGCAGCTGGTACTGACGTTTTCTGACTGGGGCAGCACCGGGTTTGAGTTCTATTACTGGAGCTTGATATATGGCAAGACCGGGGGTCGGCGGGGGCGGGGGTTATCTTCTGCCCAAACCTCAAGGAATTGTTGAGTTAAGTCTCTTTCTCTGCCATTCAGCCCACCTAGTTTCCTTTCTGGGAGGTCATGTAACCTCCATTCATCTTGAGGGGTTACTGAGAGGGAGAGTAAATAGGTGGCTGAGCCCACTCAAAGAGTGGGTCTTTCTCAGGGGGAGAAAGTCACTTGTGCCCCAACCTGGATAACAAGTCTCTTCCTAACAGAGGAACTGGGCATTCAGGAACGTACAGAAATTCACGAGTCACTTGATGTCCCCACATCTGGCATTTCCAGGGCGGGCAGAAAGTTTGAATCAATTGTTCCCTGGTCACTCCTTCTGCAGCTGTGGTCTTTCTTGAGAGGGGTGCCGCTGGCTCGGTCACTACGGACATCTCTGCCCCAGTGTCTATCATCAAGTCAGTAATCTGGTCCCCTACTTTTAGTTCCACCATGGGCTCGTGGGGACCTTCTTTCTTTGAGCCCCAGCACCACAATTCAGTCCCCAGTCTGGCCAGCCCTAAAACAGCTAATACCAAATCCTTTCCCCTGTTATTCTGGGGGCATTCATTTCCCAATGGCTGAAGCCCCGGCATCAGGCACACTGGTTTGGTTGCAGGGTGGCTCTGGGCCTTCTCGTAGGGGGCTTGCCGAGAGATCGGCTCCAACTCAGAGGGAACTTTGGGGAGGACCCAGGAAAGGGCCTTCCTAAAGCTGCGGCCAGAAACGGGATCCTCTGATTTGCTGTCTTACTATCTTCTCTCTGCTTTTTCTCTGTTTCCCATTGTATCTCTATGTCTCTATTTCTGAATACCTTATCAGTGATCTCAATCATCTGTGAGTTAGTCTATCTTTTGAGGTTTGCGTCTGATATTGGGGTAGGCTTGAGACACAAAGGCTGCATTTATCACCACCTGAGATCCAGCGGCCTCTGGATCTATTGGCATATAAAATCTACAGGCCTCACACAGTCTTTCATAGAACTCAGAGGGTGATTCGGTTTCCCTTTGATCACTTCAGAGGGTTTTGCCGTATTCATAGGTTTTCAGGTCCCTTCTTGAGGCCTTGTAAAATAGGTACCCAATCTCTCTCCAGGTGGCCTTTCCTTCCTCTGAGTTATAATCCCAACTGGGCCACTCATCAGGGGCAGCTACTCTGTGGGTTTATGGTACCCTCAGTTGCCATCTCTTTTAGCCATTTTCTAGCCTCAGTTAGGATTCTGTGTCTTTCCTCAGTGCTGAAAAGGAAGACTAGGAGTTGGATTATGTCATCCCATATAAGACGGTGGGTTCGAAAAATAGTCTCCATTAGTCTAATCATACCTTGTGGCTCCCCTGAGTACGGAGGAGTGTGTCTCTGCCAGTTTAATATATCTGTGGTGAAAACGGCTGGAAATAATAGGCTACAGGGGGCTGGTGGTAGTGCCCGTCTGCATCCTGAACTGGGGGGCAGTTGTATCTCTCTGAGGGGCACCTGCAGTGGGGTTCTTTTGCTCCTTGGCGGAGCACCATCTCTGTCTAACTCCTGTGTTTCTTTCCCCCTTTTCGTTCGTACTCACCGGGAGGGGCGGGTACAGCCTGGGAGGTCCAGCTGAGATGGCATGCTGTGGGTGGTATCCAGAGACTCCTTCCCCTGGTATCAGAGCCTGCCGGGATGGCAGCTGAATGATCTCTGCGGGAGCTGGCGGAGGAGCAGCGGCTGTTGCTGGAATTTCAGCCGGCCCTGGATCGGGCATTAAGATAGTCTCTGGTCCCTGTGGAGCTCTAGGTGGCGGGGCGCATCCAGCAGATTTTCTGTAGAATTTCTTTTTGATCATCAGTCAATTTCTGTGCCATTAGTTATTTTCCTTTCCCTTTCTGGATACAGAACCTCACCCAAGGAGGCAGGTGTTGGGCTAACTCTAGCCATGAATCAATATAGGGAAACTGACCTGGGTGCCCAGGACTCCCTGTGACCATGGCATGAACAGCTTTTATTGTGTTTAAGTCCGTAGTGCCCTCTGGTGACCATGCGACTCCCATGAAGGGCCATTTGACCCCACAGAGGGCACAGAGTCGGCTAGGTGACATCTTGATCCCATAATCTCCTCCAAATGCTTTTCTAAAGTTCTTAATCATATTTTCCAATACAGTTGCATTGGATTCATTTCCTCCCATTTTGCTTACCTTTCCAAGTCTTCCCTTTTCTTCCCTCTTTGCTCTGTCTACGGAGTTTTTGGTATCCTAAGTCCTTCTGATATTTCCACTCAATGAAGCATTTAAATTGTCATTCTGCCTCTTTCCTGACTGAAATGAGAAGGGTCTTACCTGCCAGACCCCAGAGGGAGAAGGGGGTCAGCCTGTCTTCACTTGCCGATCAACACGGTTGAACCAGAATACTACATTGTCCAAGATTGTTTCTCCTCTGGCTTTAAGAGTTTGTTCTGTCCTGGTGAGCTTGATCGGGTGTGGGTGTAAACACAGATGAGTTAGGTATCCCACGTCCCAGGCTGTCTCTGGAAAGGCCAATTCGTATTCACTCATGTATTTCCCTCCTTCAATCCTGAAAAGCCTGAGGAGATTAAGAATTTCACAGCATATAGGACACCTCCTTGGGGAGGGCAAAAATACAAGCACACAAAGACCAAGTTTCTTTCCCCAAAAGCCCTCTCACAATGGCTTGGTAATAATTTGCCCCAAGACGGCGCGGACACCACCACCTCTGTGACATTCAAGTTTCTCTCCAGAAGCCTTCTTGAAACCACCTGACAAATTTATCCCAAGATCTCGGACACTACCTCTTCTGTGATACTCACGGTCAGTGTGTCCCTTTTTCCCTCCCAGGGTGGCGAAGTGATCAGCTCCCTCTTCCACCCTGCTGGGTGGGAACCTCCTTATCTGAGGGCTCAGGTTCCCTGCTGCCATCCACTATCCACTAACGTGAAAGGTCCAGGTGTCGAGAAACAGAATCCTTCCAGAGGGCGAGGCACCTCTCTCCCTCTAGAAGATTTGAACCATGAGGCCTCCAAGTAGCCCCAAAAGAGACTTGTGTCCTCAAAGTGAGGAGTTTCCCCAGCCCATGCACCAAATATTATAGCCAATCACCCCGGGAAACAAACTCACTCAGAAGGACAATGCAGATAGTGGAGCGCAGTTTATTACACCAGTAGTCCGAGGCAGAGTCTCCTCTTTAGCCAGGGACCCTGACCAACTTTTGTGAAAACCTTATATACTCTAAGGGTACATGCTTAAGCCCACATCCCCAAATTCCTTAAACCTGGTCTGGAAAATGTTAGAGATACAGTCAGGTTAGAGCCATGATTCATAATCCAAGGAGTCAGGTGGTTATACATTGTAGTCTATATCAGTCTCAGTTCAGTCACTTGGTCATGCCCGACTCTTTTCAACCCCATGAACTGCAGCAAGCCAGGCCTCCCTGTCCATCACCAACTGCTGGAGTCTACCCAAATCCACGTCCATTGAATTGGTGACGCCATCCAACCATCTCATCCTCTGTCATCCTCTTCTCCTCCTGCCCTCAATCTTTCCCAGCACCAGGGTCTTTTCAAATGAGTTAGCTCTTTGCATCAGGTAGCCAGAGTACTGGAGTTTCAGCTTCAACATCAGTCCTTCCAATGAACACCCAGGACTGATCTCCTTTAGGATGGACTGGTGAGATCTCCTTGCAGTCCAAGGGACTCTCAAGAGTCTTCTCCAGCACCACAGTTCAAAAGCATCAATTCTTCTGTGCTCAGCCTTCTTTAGAGTCCAACTCTCAAATCCATACATGACCACTGGAAAAACCATAGCCTTGACTAGACCGACCTTTGTTGGCAATATCTCTGCTTTTTTAATATGCTGTCTAGGTTGGTCATAACTTTCCTTCCAAGGAGTAAGCGTAATTTAATTTCAGGGCTGCAATCATCATCTGCAGTGATATTGGAGCCTCTGCCAAATAAAGTCAGCTACTATTTCCACTGTTTCCCCATCTATTTGCCACGAAGTGATGGGACCAGATGCCATGATCTTAGTTTTCTGAATGTTGAGCTTTAAGTCAACTTTTTCACTCTCCTCTTTCACATTCATTAAGAGGCTCTTTAGTTCTTCTTCACTTTCTGCCATAAAGGTGGTGTCATCTGCATATCTGAGGTTATTGATATTTCTCCCAGCAATCTTGATTCTAGCTTGTGCTTCTTCCAGCCCAGCATTTCTCATGATGTACTCTGCATACAAGTTAAATAAGCAGGGAGACAGTAATATATATTGGTTCCTATTTGGAACCAATCTGTTGTTCCATGTCCAGTTCTAACTGTTGCTTCCTGACCTGCATAAAGATTTCTCAAGAGGCAGGCCAGGTGGTTTGGTATTTCCATCTCTTTCAGAATTTTCCAGTTTATTGTGATCCACATAGTCAAAGGCTTTGGTATAGTCAATAAAACAGAAATAGATATTTTTCTGGAACTCTGTTGCTTTTTCGATGATCCAGAGGATGTTGACAGTTTGATCTCTGGTTCCTCTGCCTTTTCTGAATCTAGCTTGAACATCTGGAAGTTCACGGTTCGTGTATTGCTAAAGCCTGGCTTGGAGAATTCTGAGCATTATTTTCCTAGCGTGTGAGATGAGTGCAATTGTGCAGCAGTTTGAGCATTCTTTGGCATTGCCTTACTGTGGGATTGGAATGAAAATTGACTTTTCCAGTCCTGTGGCCATTGCTGAGTTTTCCAAATTTGCTGACATACTGAGTGCAGCACTTTCACAGCATCACCTTTCAGGATTTGAAATAGCTCAACTGGTATTCCATCACCTCCACTAGCTTTGTTCTTCGTGATGCTTCCTAAGGCCCACTTGACTTCACATTCCAGGATGTCTGGCTCTAGGTGAGTGTGAGTGATCACACCATCATGGTTATCTGGGTCATGAAGATCTTTTTTGTACAGTCCTTCTGTGTATTCTTGCTACCTCTTCTTAATAGTAGTCTACATCAGTGGGGGTAATCTTTATGGCACCCACTGATGTACACTAGGCACTCACTGATGTCGTCTACATCAGTGGGTTAAAAAAGTGGGTCATAAAGTTTACAAAAGTGATTGACTACATAGGGGATCATTACATTCTTTCTGGAGATGGGAAATCTAGGCACAGCATCTGGTGTTTATCAGTTTGGGAGGCTGTTCAGCCGTAGGTATGCTGTCTCCATTGCTGCCAGGCATATAGCCCAACGTTCACTGAGAAAATAAGAGAGAGTTTCCTTCTTCTCAAAATGGAATCAGCTTAGCCTGTTCCTTTCCTCCTTCACACTGAAGTATGTGGGATCTTTTCTTGTGACACATGGACTCTCTCGTTGTGGCTCCAGGGCTTAGTCGCCCTGAGGCATGTGTGATCTTATCCCTGACCAGGGATTGAACCTTCATCCCCTGCACTGGAGGGCAGATTATTAGCCACTGGACCACTGGGGAAGTCCCCATAGCTTCTTTTTTAAATAAAAGATAGGGCAGTTTCACAATGAGGAGAAAAATTATTCCTTTTGATACAATTAAGCTTAAATAAGTAATAAAAAAAGAGTTGCAAAGAGTCAGACATGACTGAGTGACTGAGCTGACTGAAATAGTAAAAAATTGCAACTCCCATCATATGAAGCTATATTAGAATTCCTCAAAACTCCTCAAGATTTACCAAAATTCACTAGTAAGATGGAAGGGTGAAAAATATGAGTGGGATAAGGTTTTGAGTTACATACATCAGATAGAGTGTATTAAGACATTATGTAAATATAATAATTCTGTCATGAAACAAAATCTAAAGCTGCACTAGAAAATGATCAACTCTAGAATTAAAAAATTGTTAAAAGAAGATTAAAAATATTTGTGCATTTCTTACAACTGGAAATCCTATAAAATCTTGATACATGTCAAATTTAACTTTTGAACTAGATGGACTATAATTTGAAAATAATTTTTCAAGGTTCAGAAAGAATAAAAGGATATAATATATTTTGTGCTTCATTCTGAAGGAGACTTCATTTTGGAATGATAACTTTAACTTCTTTAGTTAAAAAAAAGAAAATTAAAAAAACTTTCTCAATTTGTATTTGCTTTTCTCAATGTGTGTTCTACGAAATTTAAAACTATGTAGGTCATGTTCTGTTTCTATTGGTGTTGGCTGGAGAAAAACTTGTGGATCATCATGGAAGTTATTTTTATATAACATGCTGTAAATTCTGTGTGCTCACATAACTTTTTCCTCTCAGTAGTATTAACATCAACAGGGGCAGTAAGTTTACACATATAAAATGGTGCTCTATAATAAAAAAAGACCAAATAATTTTCCTTCTCAATGGGGACATATTGGGGAATGAAAAGGGAAGTATAGTATTAAGAACTATGATAGGACAACAGGATAAATATCTGCTGAATACAGAAATGAAGGATTAAAACAAGGTTACTGGGACTCCCGTGGTGGTCCAGTGGTCCAGGGGTTATAACTCCATGTTTGATGCCTAATCAGAGAGCTAAGATCCCCTATGCCTCACAGCCAAAAAATCAAAACTTAAAACAGAAGAATATTGTAGAAGTCTTTAAAGAATAAAGACTTTAAAAATGGTCCATATAAACAAACATTCAAAAACTTAATATATAAATTAAAGTGATTGATCAGATTCACATTTTAAACCCTTCATTGTGACTAGCATCTTGTGACTGGATTATGGAGAGAAAGTTTGGGATCTTAAGTTGCAATTGCTCATTTATTGCAGTAATCACTTAAAAGATGATATATTTGCATAAGTATAGTTAAGTGAATCTTTTTAAAATTTTTCAGGAAGTAAAGTTTTAGTGTTTGAGTAATTTGTTACATAACTTGGTCTGGATTCAGCACTGGATCAGCTTTCTGTCCTTGTCTCACATCAGCTTTGTAATGTTCCAGCATCCCGTTCTCAATGTGCGGGGCCTGTACCAGCAGCATCCACATCATCAGGAACCTCTTAGAGATGAAATTCTTCATTCCACTCCAGGCCTCTGGGTTGAGGTCCAGCCATCTGAGTTGTAGAAACCCTCCAGAGGTTGTGGTGCAACTTCACAATTTGAAACACATTTCTCCAAGGTAAAAAGGAGCAAAGACTATTCAAATGAGCTCATTCTCCATGGCTAACAGTCTTGGTCCAACGTTTTATCCAAATGTCACATTTTATTTTGTGTTTAAAAAGAAAGCTCAAAAAATATGTCCAATTTAATGGAGGAAACAATGAAACAGTGAAACAGAAGCCATGTAGAAAATGAAAAATGTTTTGTGCTCTAGACACCAAGGAAGGCTGACCAGCTGCATGTTCCAGAGGTCATTTACAAAAAGCAGTTTTCCATCTTGACAATGATTTCAGATGCAGTAAAGAGGAGGAGATCTTGGAGGAGCCCCAGCAATTCTGTGGGAATAAGAGATGAAAAGGAATCCAGGGTTGCAGCCCTGAAGAACTTTACATCATTTGTACTTTAGTTTACTTATTTTTTAAAGATTTTTTTGATGTGGACCATTTTAAAGGTCTTTATTAAATTTGTTACAGCATTGCTTCTGTTTTATGTTTTTAGGCTGGAAGTCTAAGATTAATTTGTCTGCAGGGTTATTTCCTTCTGAAGGCAGTTTGCTGGAGATCTTTAGCATTCCCTGGCTGGTAGACCCATTTTCCCAATTCCTGCTTCCATCTTCACATAGGGCTCTCGCTGTTCTCGTGTCTGTGTCCAATTTTCTGCCTTTTATTAGGACCCCAGTTATATCAGATTACAGACTTAGTCTACTCCAGGACAACCTCACCTTAAACCTGAACAAATTACATTTACAATGTAATTTTCAAAGAGGCTTACATTCTGAGGTGCTGGTAATTAGGTCTTGGATATATCTTGGATATATCTTTTAGGCCTTGGATATATCTTTTGGGGAACACAACTGAACCCACAACATGCATTTAGGCACTGGAGTCAGGCAGGTGTTTGTACCCCTGGCCAGTCGTAAAATGTGGCTTCCCCTAGGGAGGGGATATAACCTTGGACCAAGCAGCTCCCTTAAGCCTAGGAAAGCTCTGGCAAAAAGGATTCAGTTGCAAGCTTCCAGAAGACAACATCCCTGGTAGTTTCTGAAGAGGTGGTCTGGGTGATGCCTGATAACAACCACGGCAGCCCCCTGTGCATCTCTGATTATAACAAGGGCTTCTAGAGGTTCCTGAGACAGAAGATTCTAAGTGAGTCACCTTGAGGACCCAATCCTAGACCAAACAGTCGTCTTCATGGTGGTGGAGGGGGTGAATCCATACCCCAGGGGATGGTTCGACAGCATCTAGGAGGTTGGAGGTCCACAGCTAGAGAACCTGGGTCCCATCACACAGTCTAGACCACAGCCAATGCTGTTATCCGTGTCATGAATACCACATTTTCTTCTGGGAGAACTTTGGAGATACCACTTCCTCCATATGCTTCCTCTTGCTTGCCACTAAGCTGGTGACAACTGTTTCTCTGCCATGTGGCTCCCCTTTGAGCCAGCGTCAGGGCCCTAGGAATGCGAAGCTGCATTGTCATCTCCTGGCCATGAGTCCAAGGAGTCTGAGTGGCCCCTCTGAGCAAAGGGACCACCCACCCAGATTCTCATGTGAGACTGAAGCATCCTTGAGATAGTTTTCTTGGGAGAAATGCTTTTTCTATTTTCCAAGAAGCTTCTGTTGAATTTCACAAACCTAGGAAGACACAATTCAGGCTACCACCTATCAGTGGAATCAATTTATTGGTGGCTGAATAGGTCAAGCAATAAGGATGTACCTACTATATACTTAATAATGGAGGAACTTGCTAGATTCAGTAGAAAGACTTTGAATATTGCCGTTAAACAGAACATCTGCCTTTAACTCTTAATGACTAAGTGTAGTTGTACACAGAGACTTTTAAAAAGAGAAGGGAGAATCCCTTGCTAAAGACAGGTAAAGCAGGTCAATGGCTTCTAACATCTGGATGAATAAACATATATTAGAATGATATACTGTTCAAAAGCCAAGTGTAATAGAAACTTACTATGAGATAAAGCCTGAATGCCTGTTTCTCTTAGACTCTGCTTGATTACTTAACCCTTTCAGAGAGTTCTTCTCAGGTCTTATGAGAATAATGCAGCACTTTGGCACAAAGATGCAGCCAAGGAGCCCAGCAAATAGAGGCCAACATGAAGATCTCCACAGCCACCATGACCTTGCCCTTGGTGCTGTGAAGGTCTCAGGCAGGTTCTTGGCCAGGAAAGCCAAGGAGAAGCTCGGCAGGGCTAAGGAGCCCAGGTATCCCAGGATATAGTAGAAAGCAGTGACAAAGCCCTTGCACACAATGAGATCCTCAGGCTCAGAATGAGTGTCCATCTCAAGGAGAGGGGGAGGGGTTCCCAGACAGACGCCACAGATCAGGAGATACATAAGAATGACATAGTTAGAAGCTCCTGCTGCAAGTAACTGTCTCATGATTCTTCTTGGTTCCCCTGACCTTGAGTGTCAAAATCAGTCAGGGTTTTGACCAAAGCAGTGGCAACAGCCATGGCGAACACAACTCCAAGTGTGATCTGTTGGGGGACACAGGTAACTGTGTTGGGAGGACCAGCGAAGAGCGAGGAGCAGAGGAAGCAGAGGAGGAAGAGGAGCAGGGCATAGCTGAGAGCCCAGTAACTGGCCTTGACTATGGGGGTGTCTTGGTGCTTTAAAAAGACCCACAAAGCCACAGCTGTGATGACAAAAACCACAGAGTCATGCAGGTCAGCGACATTCCCAAGGAATCCTCAAAGGCCAGGAGGTGATAACTTTGGGGAGGCAGCAGTTTCTCTCCCTGTTTGGATACCCTTAGTCTGGGCATCTGAGGAGAAAGTGGATTCAGCATTTCTTCATTTCTACAACATTTCAATATGTGGTAAACAGAAACATTTCCTTACACTGTGCATATGTGTATTGTCCCTTCTGATATAATATTCAGACACGCCTAATTAGAAAATGTTTGTCAGGATGTAAAATTTGGAACCTTTGTATGTTCTTGCTGGGAATGAAAAATGGTGCAGCTAGTGTGGAAATAAGTCTGACAGTTTCTCTATGAATTAGTATAGTATAATTTATTATATAAAAACTATACTATAGCATAGTTTATTCTCTAACAATAAACATAGTATTGGCATCAGTGAGCAATTCCCATCTAGGAGTACTCTCCCCAATTTCAAGGCAGAGGCTTGAAAAGATAATCTCTTACCTGCATTACTTACGGTAAACAAAACATGAGACTGGCCCAAATGTCCACTGACAGATAAATGGATAATAAAAATGATGTACGTATTCAACACAATGGTATTCTGCCTTAAAATGAAATGAATTGATATGACACATGCTACAGTGTACAAGAATCTTGAAAGCCTTATCCTTTTGAGAGAAAGCACACTCCAAAGGACAAAGATGGTTTTATTTATAAATGTATGTAGAGTAGTCAAATTCATAGACACAGAAAGTGGAATGATCTTTACAAGGGAGTAGAAACTAAGAGGGGACTACCCTGGTTAGTTCAGCTGGTAAAGAATCCTCCTGCAATTCAGGAGACTCTGGTTTGATTTTGGGGTCAGGAAGATCCCTTGGAGAAGGGAAAGGCTACCCACTCTAGTATTCTTGGACTTCTCTGGTGGCTTAGATGGTCACATAGAATTCACCTGCAATGCAGGAGACCTGGGTTCTATCCCTGGGTTGCGAAGATCCCCCAGAGGAGGGCATGGAAACCCATTCCAGTATTCTTGCCTGGAGAACCCCCATGGACAGAGGAGCCTGGCGGGCTACAGTCCATGAGGTTGCAAAGAGTCGGACAGGACTGAGCAACTAAGCACAGCACAGCACAGAAAGTAATAGGAAGTAACTGTTTCATGGCAAGAGAGATGAAGTTAGGGGTGACACATTCTCTGGAGGGACAGTGGAGAAAGTTGTATAGCAAAGGGAATTTATTACTGCCCTTGAAATGCACTCAAGAATCATTAAAATGTTAAATTCTATATGATGTATATTTTACCATAAAAAAATGGATCGGTCAAAAAAAATGAATAAGTGCATGTTTTGAGAAAATGGTGCCCAAAGACATCATTCTTCTTTCCCAAAATCTTCAGTTTCCTTTTCATTGTGAAATATATAAGAGGTGGTGTTACCATAAATGATTATAAATCTTTATTCCCGTGTTGTTTGAAATGTGCTTCTCTGGGCAAAAAGCACAAGCAAAACAGCAAACAGGCTGTTCCTGTGGAATTTTTTTGAACCCTGAACTATAACTCTGGCTACACACAGATTTCATACTGAAAAAGAAAAAATAGACATAGGCATTGGTCAAATTTGGCAGATGATTAGTTGCTGTCAGAGGACATCTCTATTTCTCCCAGAAGAAAGGACATTCACCTTCTGTTACATTGCTGGGTCTCATTCCTACTCCCAGCTTTGTCATATTCCCTAGGAATCTAAGCATGAGGAACTAAGTTATGCTTCTAATTCCTTTTTCTGAAATATTTACAGAGATGACCAAAAATTTAGCAAAGTATTCCATGGCTTTTATTTCATATATTCCTGGTGACATACCTTGTTCTTCTTTTAACAACCTAATCCAAAAATCCTGTCAGTGCAAGTATGCATGTGGTCATGATACTGAAGTTTAATGTGTAGAAAAATATTTTACGATGCTCTCACATTGGCTGCATAGAGGATGGGGTTTTTGGTAAAAGAACCTAACAGTGTGAAAAACAGATACACTGCTAAAAGTAATTTTACAAAAAATTAATGCAGGCCATGGAGAGACAGACTATGAGAGTGTGTTCTGAAATACAGATTTTGATTAACACATTACATCCTGATCCAAGTATGGCATAGTTTTGTACAAAAATGGGAAACGTTTTTGTGTGTTACAGGCAAAAGAATTAAACAAATAAATACCTTAAAATTACACTGGACTTTTCACATGTGGGAAATTTGTTAAACTTCATGGTCAATGCTTTGAAGTATTAGAGTGAAGTTTTATCACCAGGTAATATGCAAATAATGAAGGGGATGTATAAATGGAAAGTACAAAGAGATAGTTGACATCCATAGTCTACTTGTGTTTATCTAAACAGAAGAAGGACTTTACCACACATAAATAAGTTCAGGGTATTTCATTCTACACAACCTACCCATCCTAGACATTGACTCAGAAAGTATGTACAAGTGCTTACTATGAGTCACAATGTTACCTTCAAAGAGTGACTTTAATGCTCAAAGGCATGCACACTTCACTTCATATGAAGAGTCTGCTCTAATATTTTAACAATGGATACATCTAATCTTAAAAAAGATGTCATACCTCATTGATCCTATAGACATTCTATCATCTCTTTATTGATCACCAAACCTTGGTCATATAGGCTCTTGGAGCCAAATTCTCCCACTTTAGCCAGGAGTTCTAGATCACATAGAAAACTCCAGCATTCAGGCTAACATACTGCATCATATGAACTTCTTCTGTCATCTAAGAATACGTGCTCCCAAGCATTGTTTCTAAATTAGACTTTATCCAGGTATAGGTGAAGCTAGAAAAGAAGCAAGATTGAAAAATGAAAAGTGCATTCAAATTAGAAATGGGAGGCCTTTTGTTACATAGCAGGCTTTCTTTCCCATCTCCCCAGCCTCAATCAGTTTCTTGTTGGTAGTTTTGTGTGGGTGTTTACCATCTCTAGGAATCTAGTGACATGGACATTTCATCTCGAAATGTCCATTTCATCTCTGAAAACAAAGACAGAAGGAATTGAATACAATCATGACACAATCAAAAGATGTCTCCATCATGGGTGTTGGTGAGTCCAGACCAATAAATATTGAAAGCAACAAGGGGAAAAAAATAACATACAAGTGAAATCCCATAAAGTTATCAGCTGAATCCTCAACAGAACTCTACAAGCCAGAAGAGAATGACATGATATATTCAAGTGGTGGAAAGGAACTATCTACAATTAAGAATAATCTACCCAGAAGTCTCTCAATCAGATTTAATGTGGAAATCCAAAGTTTTGTTGTTGTTCAGTTGCTCAGTCATTCCCGATCCTTTGTGACCCCATGGACTGCAGCATGCCAGGTTTCCCTCTCCTTAACCATGTCCCAGAGCTTGTTTAAACTTATATCCATTGAATCAGTGATGCCATCCACCCATCTCATCTTCTGTTGTCCACTTTTCCTCCTGCTTCCAATCTTTCCCAGCATCAGGGCCTTTGCTAATGAGTCAGCTCTTCATATCAAGTGGCCGAAGTGTTTGAGTTTCAGCTTCAGTATCAATCCTTTCAATGAAAATTTGGAGATGATTTCCTTTAGGATTGATTGGTTTGATCTCTTGCAGTCCAAGGGACTCAAAAACCTCCCACTACACCATAGTTAAAAAGCATCAATTCTTTGGCACTCAGACTTCCTTATGGTCCAACTCTCACATCCATACATGACTACTGGAAAAACCATAGCTTTGTATACGGACTTTTGTTGGCAAAGTAATATCTCTGCTCTTTAATATGCTATCCAGGTTTGTTATAGCTTTTCTTCCAAGGAGCAAGAGTCATTTAATTTCATGGCTACAGTAACCATCTGCAATGATTTTGGAGCCCAAGAAGATAAAGTCCGTCACCGTTTCCATTGTTTCACTATCTGTTTGCCATGAAGTGATGGATCGGATGCCATGATGTTAGATTTTTGAATGTTGAGTTTTAAAGCAGCTTATTCGCTCTCCTGTTTCATTTCATGTTCATCAAGAGGCTCTTTAGTTCTTCTTCACTTTTGTGATCAAGGGTGGTATTATCTGCATATCTGAGGTTATTGATATTTTGCCTGGCAATTTTGATTCCAGCTTGTGCTTCATCCATCCCAGCATTTCATATGATGTACCCTGCACATAAGTTAAATAAACAGGGTGACAATATACAGCCGTGAAGTACTCTTTTCCCAATATGGAACAAGTTTGTTGTTCCATGTCTGGTTCTAACTGTTGCATCTTGACCTGGATACACATTTCTCAGAAGGCAGATAAGGTGGTCTGGTATTCCTATTTCTTGAAGAATTTTCTAGTTTGTTGTGATCCACACAGTCAAAGGCATTTGCATAATCAGTGAAGCAGAAGTATATGTTTTTCTGGAATTCTCTTGTTTTTTCTATGATCCAACAGATGTAGGCAATTTGATCTCTGGTCTTTGGTTTCTCTGCCTTTTCTAAATCTAGCTTGAACATCTAGAAGTTCTCAGTTCACGTACTATTGAACAAGCCTGGCCTGGAGAATTTTGAGCATTACTTTGCTAGTGTGTGAAATGAATGCAATTGTGCAGTAGTTTGAATATCCTTTGGCATTGCCTTTCTTTGGGATTGGAATGAAAACTGACCTTTTCCCGTCCTGTGGCCACTGCTGAGTTTTCCAAATGTGCTGGCATATTGAGTGCAGCACTTTAACAACATCATCTCTTAGGTTTTAAAGTAGCTCAACTGGAATTCCATCACTGCCACTAACTTTGTTCACAGTGACGCTTCTTAAGGCCCACTTGCCTTTGGATTCCAGGATGTATGGCTCTCAGTGAGTGATCACACCATCATGTTTATCTGCGTCATTGAAATCTTTTTATTGTATAGTTCTTCTGTGTATCCTTAGTACCTCTTCTTAATATATCCTACTTCTGGTAGGTCCCTAACATTTCTGTCCTATATTGTGCTCATCTTTACATGAAATGATCCTTTGGTATCTCTAATGTTCTTAAAGCAATCTCTAGTCTTTCCCTTTCTATAGTTTTCCTTTATTTCTTGCATTCATCACTTAGGAAGATTTATCTCTCCTTGCAATTCTTTGAAACTCTGCATTCAGATGGGTATAGCTTTCCTTTTCTCCTTTGCCTTTTGTTTCTCTTCTTTTCTCAGCTATTTGTACGGCCTCCTCAGACAATTACTTTGCCTTTTTGCATTTGTTTTTCTTGGGGATGGTTTTGACCACTACAAACCTCCATTCATAGTTCTTCAGGCACTCTGTCTATCAGATCTAGTTCCTTGAATCTATTTGTCACTTCCAGTGTATAATCATAAGGAATTTGATTTAGGTCATATCTGAATGGCCTAGTGGTTTTCCTTTCTTTCTTCAGTTCAAGTATGAATTTTGCAATAAGGGGTTCATGATCTGAGCCACAGTCAGCTTCCAGTTTTGTTTTTGCTGAATGTATAGTGTTTCTCCATCTTCAGCTGCAAAGAATATAATCAGTCAGATTTCAGTTGACCATCTGGTGATGTCCATGTGTAGAGTTGTCTCTTGCTTTGTTGGAAGACAGTGTTTGGTATGACCAGTGAGTTCTCTTGGCAAAACTCTATTAGCCTTTGCCCTGCTTCATTTTGTACTCCAAGACCAAACTTACCTGTTACTCCAGGGTATTTCTTGACTTCCTACTTTCACATTCTAGTTCCCTATGATGAAAAGAACATTTTTGGTGTTAGTTCTAGAAGGCCTTGTAGGTCTTCACAAAACCATTCAACTTCAGCTTCTTCAGCATTAGACTTGGGGCACAGAATTGGATTACTGCAATACTGAGTGGTTTGCCTAGGAAATGAACAGATATCATTTTGCCATTTTAGAGATTGTACTCAATTACTGCATTTTGGATTCTTTTGTTCACTATGAGGGCTACTTCATTTCTTGTAAGGGATTCTTACCCCCAGTAGTAGATATAATGGTTATATGAAGTAAATTCAGTCATTCAGGTCCATTTTAGTTCATTGATTCTGAAAATGTCAATGTGCACTCTTGCCATCTCCTGTGTGACCACTTCCAATTTACCTTGATTCACAGACCTAACATTCCAAGTTCCTATGCAATATTGTTCTTTACAGCCTCAGACTTTACTTTCACCACTAAATATATCCAAACCTGAGTGCTATTTGCACTTTGGCTCAGCCTCTTTATTCTTTCTAGAACTATTTCCTCACTCTTCTCCAGTAGCATATTGGGCACCTGGGGACTTCATATTTCAGTGTCATGTCTCTTCATCTTTTCATATTATTCATGAGGTTGTCAAGGCAAGAATACTGCATTGGTTTGGCATCCCATTTTCCAGTGGACCACGTTTTGTCAGAATTCTCCACCATGACCCTTCCATCTTGGGTGGTCCTACACAGCATGGCTCAGTTTCATTGAGTTAGACAAGGCTGTGATCCATGTGATAAATTTGGTTAGTTTTCTATGACTGTGGTTTTCATTCTGTCTGCCCTCTGATGGACAAGGATAAGAGGCTTGTGGAAGCTTCCTGATGGAAGGTACTGATCGAAAGTCTTAGACAGAAGTACGACTTAAGAGAATTCAGCACCACTAAACTAATTTTGCAACAAATACTACAGAAACCTTTCTAGGCAGGAAGCACAAGAGAAAGAAGTTCAGTTCAGTTGCTCAGTTGTGTCAGACTCTTTGTGACCCCATGGTTTACAGCATGCCAGGCCTCCCTGTCCATCATCAACTCCCAAAGTTTACTCAGACTCATGTCCATTGAGTCGGTGATGCCATTCCAACCATCTCATCCTCTGTTATCCCCTTCTCCTCCTGCCTTCAATCTTTTCCAGCATCATGGTCTTTTCCAATGAGTCAGTTCTTCACATCAGGTGGTCAAAGTATTGGAGTTTCAGCCTCAGCATCAGTCCTTCCAATGAATATTCAGGACTGATTTCCTTTAGGATGGACTTGTTGGATCTCCCTGCAGTCCAAGGGACTCTCAAGAGTCTTCTCCAGCACCACAGTTCAAAAGCTTCAATTCTTCAGTGCTCAGCTTTCTTTATAGTCCAACTCTCACATTCATACATGACTATGGGAAAAACCATAGCCTTGACTAGATGGACTTGTTGGCAAAGTAATGTCTCTGTTTTTTAATAGGCTGTCTCGTTTGGTCATAACTTTTCTTCCAAGGAGCAAGCGTCTTTTAATTTCCTGGCTGCAGTCACAATTTGCTGTGATTTGGGAGCCCCCCAAAATAAAGTCTGTCACTGTTTCCATTGTTTCCCCATCTATTTGCCATGAAGTGATGGGACTGGATGACATGATCTAAATTTTCTGAATGTTGAGCTTTAAGCCAACTTTTACACTCTCCCCTTTCACTTTCATCAAGAGGCTCTTTAGTTCTTTCTTTTCCACCATAAAGGTGGTGTCATCTAAGTGTTTGAGGTTATTGATATTTCTCCCAGCAATCTTGATTCCAGCTTGTGCTTCATCCAGCCCAGCATTTCGCATGATGTACTCTGCATATAAGTTAAATAAGTAGGGTGACACTATATAGCGTTGATGTACTCCTTTACCAGTTTGGAAAGGAGTTGTTCCATGTCCCATTCTAACTGTCGTTTCCTGACCTACATACAGATTTTTCAGGAGGCAGGTCAGGTGGCCTGGTATTCCCATCTCTTGAAGAATTTTTAGCAGTTTGTTGTGATCCATACAGTCAAAGGCTTTGGCATAGTTAATAAAGCAAAAGTAGATGTTTTTCTGGAAGTTTTTTGATCATCCAGCAGATCATCCTCTGCCTTTTCTGATTCCAGCTTGAACATCTGGAAGTTCATGGTCCACATACTGTTGAAGCCTGGCTTGGAGAATTTTGAGCATTACTTTGCTAGCATGTGAGATGAGTGCAATTGTGCAGTAGTTTTTTTTTTTTTTAAATTTTCTTTACATTATCGTGTTGGTTTTGCCATACATTGATATGAATCTGCCATGGGTATACATGTGTTCCCCTTCCAGAACCCCCTTCCCACCTCCCTCCCGATTCCCTCTCTCTGGGTCATCCCGGTGCACCAGCCCTGAGCATCAAACCTGGGCTGGCAATTGAGTTCACATATGATGATTAACATGTTTCAATGTCGTTCTAGTTTGAACATTCTTTGGCATTGCCTTTCATTGGGATTGGAATGAAAACTGACTTTTTCCAGTCCTGTGTCCACTGCTGAGTTTTCCAAATTTGCTGGCATATTGAGTGCAGCACTTTCACAGTGTCATCTTTTAGAATTTGAAATAGCTCAACTGGAATTCCATCACCTCCACTAGCTTTGTTCATAGTGATGTTTCCTAAGGCCCACTTGACTTCACATTTCAGGATGTCTGGTTCTAGGTGAGTGATCACACCATCGTGGTTATCTGGGTCATGAAGATCTTTTTTGTATAGTTCTTCTGTGTATTCTTGCCACCTCTTCTTAATATCTTTTGCTTCTGTTAGGTCCATACCATTTCTGTCTTATATTGTGCTCATCTTTGCAGGAAATGTTCCCTTTGTATCTCTAATTTTCTTCAAGAGATCTCTAGTCTTTCCATTCTATTGCTTTCCTCTCTTTCTTTGCGTTGATAGCTGAGGAAGGCTTTCTTACATCTCCTTGCTACTCTTTGGAACTCTGCATTCAAATGGGTATATCTTTCCTTACCTCATGTCAAGATATCTTCAGTTTTAAAACTTAGATGACTCTCTTTTGAAATATTAAAAATGTTAAGCCTGTAAAGAAAGAAAAAGAAAGTTAGGGATAAGAGAAGCTTCCTGGTCACAATGTCCTATTAGCCACTTTCCTTTTTCTCTAAACTTTCTGCCCCAGTCTCAGAACCTTCACCAGTCCTAAATCCCCACCCTTCCCCCTTGGGGCATCTCTGAGGCTGACAAGGCCTGTGACCTCTTGTACCTGGGACAGGGACGTTGTTCACAGAATCCTGGTGAGCAGCAGATGTTCGAGGCACTTTCTGAGGACAGATTACATTCCTGAAATGAAGGATGAGACCATCCAGGCCTTAAAGTTCTTAGTCAAAGTCCTTGTATTCTGTGAGTTTTTAGATTTCATTATTCACTACTGAACTTGAACAATACCCAGGCACACAGAAGGTTCCCAACAAGACCATGAGTACAGGGACTGGACATTACTTCTCCCAGAGATGCTGGGTCCCGACTTTCTTGTTAATATTTTATCCTATCCCACTGACAGACACAAAAGCAGGTGTAGGTCTTGTCAGTGTAGAGGGAGGGTCTCTGAAAACCACTGAAATATACAGTGAGTCATGCCAAAGTACATCCACATTTCTCTGTCCCTTCCTGGCCAGTACTTGCTACAAAATGGGGAGTCCTTCTTCATCTTGAGTCAAGGAAGAAGAATCATGCACAGCAAAGACAACCCCAAGACTCTCAAGTCCAGGGCCATAAAGAAGAACTGGAAACAATGTCCTCAGGTTAGTTTGTAAGACTTGAATACTCGTGAGGACAAGTGAACACTGGCCCATCATTATGGAGAAGATCTAAAGAAGAACTTGGGCCAGATTGGAAAGAACATGTCCCCTCTGGTATGTCTCTTCTACATTCCATTTTCATGATATTTAAGTAACCAACATGGGCTGACCCAGACAATCACACTGTGCCCTAAGCAGAGTAGAGAATTATGAGGCCAGGCTTTGCCCATGGTCCAGTTTTCACAAGACTGGAAAGGATTTCACACTCTGAGCCTGCCATACATCTCTCTCCTAGTTGCTCCTTTACAACTATGGCCCAAAGCAATGATGCTGAGGGAATCAGGGAATCATCTGTGGATATTGTTCAGTGTGTTCACAGCCCCTGAGGAAGACAGGTTCAGAGGAAGAGAGACAGGACGTAGATCTGTAATCCAGCCCTGAAGATATTTGCTCCAGTCAGCTCTTCCCTGTGCACATGGCCACATCCCACTTCCCAGGACCAGCTCCAGGCTCGGTTCTTGAGGGTCAGAGCTCTGGATTCCCACCTCAAAAGTGAACTATATTGAGACACTTGAGTACTGTAATAGGTTCTGTGAAACTTGGGTCCTGTCTGGCTATCTCAACACCCATTTCCTGGTCTTCTGTTGAAGACCTCAAGCCTAGTAACAGTGGTGGACTCTCTCAGATTCTCATCTTGAAGACAGGACTTAAAGTCACTTAAACTTGTGTTATAGAGCAACTTCCCACTAGCTATCTATTTTACACATGGTCATGCATATATTTTACAAGACCAACCTAGACTGCATATTAAAGAGCAGAGACAATACTTCACCAGCAAAAGTCCATCTAGTCAAAGCTATAGTTTTTCCAATAGTCATGTATGGATGTGAGAGTTGGACTATAAAGAAATCTGAGCACCAAAGAATTGATGCTTTTGAACTGTGTTGTTAGAGAAGACTCTTCAGAGTCCCTTGGACAGCAAGGAGATCCAACCAGGCCATCCTAAAGGAAATCAGTCCTGAATATTCATTGGAAGGATTGATGCTGAAGCTGAAACTCCAATACTTTGACCACCTGATGTGAAGAACTGACTCATTGGAAAAGACCCTCCTGCTGGGAAAGACTGAAGGTGGAAGGAGAAGGGGACAACAGAGGGTGAGATGGCTGGATGGCATCATCAACTCGATGGACATGGGTTTGGCTGGACTCTAGGAGTTGGTGATGGACAGGGAGGCCTGGTGTGCTGCAATCCATGGGTCACAGAATCAGAAATGACTGAGAGATTGAACTGAACTGAATGTATATATTTCAATGCTACTCTCTCAATTTGTCCCACCTTATCCTTCCCCCACTGTGTCCACAAATCTGTGCTCTACATGAGACTTGCTATTCATGTTCTACAAAGAGGTTCATCAGTACCATTTTTCTAGATTCCATATATAAGCATTAATATCAGCCTGGTGCTCTGTGATGACCTAGAGTGGTGAGATGAGGGGGTGGGTGGGAGGATGGCTCAAGAGGGAGATGACATGTGTATACTTATAGCTGATTCATGCTGTTACATGTGGCAGAAACAACACAACATTATTCTCCAAATAAATATAAACATTTTTTAGAAACTCATTTAAACTGGATACCAATTCTGTTTGAAAGACAAGGCTTGCATCCATTGAACTGTATAACATCAGAAGGTTAACACTATGCATGTGTGTTTATATGTGTAGAGTTCACTAAAATAATCTAGTCAGTCATTAATAATATAAACACATTAATAGAAGCAATCATCTAAAGGAGTTTGAAATACTCTAACAAAAAATATGAAACATACAAAGAAATAGGGAAGGAAGGCCTGTATGCTGGAAAATAAGCAGGGACTAGAAATTGCCTGTAAATAAGTGACAAATGAAACAGAAGAAGACTCAGTTCAGTTTAGTTCAGTTGCTCAGTCGTGTCTGACTCTTTGCGACCCCATGAACCACAGCACACCAGGCCTCCCTGTCCATCACCAACTCCTGGAGTCCAGCCAAACCCATGTCCATCGAGTCGGTGATGCCATCCAGCCATCTCATCCTCTGTCATCCCCTTCTTCTCCTGCCTTCTATCTTTCCCAGCCTCAAGGTCCTTTCCAATGAGTCAGCTCTTCACATCAGGTGGCCAAAGGATTGGAGTTTCAGCTTCAGCATCAGTCCTTCCAATGAACACTTAGGACTGATCTCCTTTAGGATGGACTGCTTGGATCTCCTTGCAGTCCAAGGGACTCTCAAGAGTCTTCTCCAACACCACAGTTCAAAAGCATCAATTCTTTGGCGCTCAGCTTTCTTTATAGTCCAACTCTCACATCCATACGTGACTACTGCAAAAACCATAGCCTTGACTAGATGGACCTTTGTTGGCAAAGTAATGTCTCTGCTTTTTAATATGCTGTCTGGGTTGGTCATAACTTCCCTTCCAAGGAGTAAGCATCTTTTAATTTCATACCTGCAATCACCATCTGCAGTGATTTTGGAGCCCAGAAAAATCAAATCAGCCACTGTTTCCATTGTTTCTCCATCTATTTGCCATGAAGTGATGGGACCAGATGCCATAATCTTAGTTTCTGAATAGTCAGTTTTAAGCCAATTTTTTCACTCTCCTCTTTCACTTTCATCAAGAGGCTCTTTAGTTCTTCTTCAAAAGACTTCAAAATAGCTAAAAAGTACAGTTGAAATGAAAAATTTACTGGAATGTCTCAATAAATTTAAACTAGTAGAAAAAAATTAGCAAACTTAAATGTGGATTGATAATAAAAATTATGTAATTTGAAAAAGAGAGAAGAGAGGATGAAAGAAATTGAAAGGAGACTCAGAAAACACGGAACATGGTTAAATAAATACATGATGGGACTATCAGAAGGATAGGAGAGAAGGGAGCATAAAATTATTTTGAGAAAACAACAACTGAAAATAAGCCAAATTTACTTTTAAAAACACAATAACCTACACATTCAGGAAACTCAACAAATTCCAACTAAAATAAATGCAAAGAGAGCCTCAATTGGACCCGACACATTAAAAAACTGAAAGCCAAAAGAATAAAACATACTCTTGTAAAGCCACTTGTCACTTGTAAGGGAAACTTAATAAGAATAGCAGCTAACTTCTTTTTTAAATGAATTTTTTCTTTAATTTTTTAATGTTTAACATTTAAAAAAATTTTTAAAAAATGAATTAAGAAAAATGTTTTTTGACTGTACTGCTTGGCATGTGGGAACTTGGTTCTACAACCAGGGATTGAACCCACACCCCCTGCAGTGGAAGTGCAGTCTTAACCAGAGGACTGCCAGGGAAGCTCTAATGGTTATCCTCTTATCAGGAACAATGGAATCTAGAAAAGAGTGGGATATTCAGAGAAATAAGGGAAACAATCACACTCATCTCACATGATAGCAAAGTAATGCTCAAAATTCTCCAAGCCAGGCTTCAACAGTACGTGAACCGTGAACTTCTAGATGTTCAGGTTGGATTCAGAAAAGGCAGAGGAACCAGAGATCAAATAGTTAATATTCATTGCATCATTGAAAAAGCAGGAGAGTTCCAGGAAAACATCTACTTTTGCTTTATTGACTATGCCAAAGCCTTTGACTGTGTGGATCACAACAAACTGTGGAAAACTCTTCAAGAGATGGGAATACCAGACCACCTGACCTGCCTTCTGAGAAATCTGTATGCAGGTCAAGAAGCAACAGTTAGAACCAGACATGGAACAACAGACTGGCTCCAAATTGGGAAAGGAGTACGTCAAGTCTGTATATTGCCACCCTGCTTATTTAACTTACTTATATGCAGAGTACATCATGTGAAATGCTGGGTTGGATGAAGCACAAGCTGGAATCAAGATTGTGGGAGAAATATCAATAACTTCAGATACTCAGATGACACTATCCTTTATCGCAGACAGTGAAGATGAACTAAAGAGCCTCTTGATGAAAGTGAAAGAGGAGAGTGAAAAAGGTGCTTATAATTCAACATTCTGGGAAATAGACCTAAACAGACATTTCTCCAAAGAAGGCATACAGATGGCTAACAGACACATGAAAAGATGCTCAACATCGCTCATTATTAGAGAAAGGCAAATCAAAAGTACAATGAGATATCACCTCATACCAGTCAGAGCGACCATCATCAAAAAGTTTACAAACAAATTGAGAAATTATTTGTTCTAATTCTTTGAAGAAGACCTCTGGTAGCTTGATAGGAATTGCATTGAATCTATAGATTGCTTTAGGTAGTATACTCATTTTCACTATATTGATTCTTCCAATCCATGAACACGGTATATTTCTCCATCTGTTTGTGTCCTCCTTGATTTCTTTCATCAGTGTTCTATAGTTTTCTATATACAAGTCTTTTGATTCTTTAGGTAGAAATACTCCTAAGTATTTTATTCTTTTTGTTTCAATGGTGAATGGAATTGTTTCCTTAATTTCTCTTTCTGATTTCTCACTGTTAGTGTATATGAATGCCAGGGATTTCTGTGTGTTGATTTTGTATCCTGAAACTTTGCTATATTCACTGATTAGCTCTAGTAATTTTCTCGTAGAGTCTTTAGGGTTTTCAATATAGAGGATCATGTCATCTGCAAAGAGAGAGAGTTTTACTTCTTCTTTTCCAATCTGTATTCCTTTGATTTCTTTATCTGCTCTGATTGCTGTGGCCAAAACTTCCAAAACTATGTTGAATAGTAGTGGTGAGAGTGGGCACCCTTGTCTTGTCCCTGATTTCAGGGGGAATGCTTCCAGTTTTTCACCATTGAGGATAATGTTTGCTGTGGGTTTGTCATATATAGCTTTTATTATGTTGAGGTATGTTCCTTCTATTCCTGCTTCTTGGAGGGTTTTTATCATCAAATAATTTCTCAATTTGTATGGAAATACAAAAAACCTCGTACAGCCAAAGCAATCTTGAGAAAGAAGAATGGAACTGGCGGAATCAACCTACCTGACTTTAGGCTATACTACAAATCCACAGTCATTAAGACAGTATGGTACTGGCACAAAGACAGAAACATAGATCAATGGAACAGAATAGAAAGCCCAGAGATAAATCCACGCATCTATGGACACCTTATCTTTGACAAAGGAGCCAAGAATATACAATGGAGAAAAGACAACCTCTTTAACAAGTGGTGCTGGGAAAACTGGACAGCCACTTGTAAAAGAATGAAACTAGACCACTTTCTAACACCATACACAAAGATAAACTCAAAATGGATTAAAGATCTAAGCATAAGACCAGAAACTATAAAACTCCTAGAGGATAACATAGGCAAAACACTCTCTGCTATAATCCAAAGCGGGATACTCCATGACCCACCTCCCAGAATATTGGAAATAAAAACACGAATAAACAAATGGGACCTAATTAAAATTAAAAGCTTTTGAACAACAAAGGAAACTATAAGCAAGGTGAAAAGACAGCCTTCAGAATGGGAGAAAATAATAGCCAATGAAGCAACAGACAAACAATTAATCTCAAAAATTTACAAACAACTCCTGCAGCTCCATTCTAGAAAAATAAACAACCCAATTAAAAAGTGGGCCAAAGAACTTAACAGACATTTCTCCAAAGAAGATATAAAAATGGCTAACAAACACATGAAAAGATGCTCAACATCACTCATTATCAGAGAAATGCAAATCAAAACTACAATGAGGTACCACTTTACACCAGTCAGAATGGCTGCCATCCAAAAGTCTACAAGCAATAAATGCTGGAGAGGATGTGGAGAAAAGGGAACCCTCTTACACTGTTGGTGGGAATGCAAACTAGTACAGCCACTATGGAAAACAGTGTGGAGGTTCCTTAAAAAGCTGCAAATAGACCTGCCATATGACCCGGCAATCCCACTGCTGGGCATATACATCGAGGAAACCAGAATTGAAAGAGCCACGTGCACCCCAATGTTCATCGCTGCATTGTTTACAATAGCCAGGACATGGAAGCAACCTAGATGCCCATCAACTGACGAATGGATAAGAAAGCTGTGGTATATATACACAATGGAATATTACTCAGCATTAAAAAAAAATTCATTTGAAGCAATTCTACTCAGATGGACGAAACTGGAGCCCATTATCCAGAGTGAAGTAAGCCAGAAGCAAAAACAACAATACAGAATATTAACACATATATATGGAATTTAGAAAGACAGTAATGAGAACCCAACATGGGAGACAACAAAAGGAACGCAGATGTATAGAATAGACTTGTGGACTTTGTGGATGAGGGTAAGGGTGGGATGATATGGGAGAAGGGCATTGAAGCATGTTAATTGTCATGTGTCTAATCAATCGCCAGCCCAGGATTGATGCTCGGGACTGGTGCAGCGAGATTTCCCGGGGGGGAGGGAGGAGGGAGGGGGGACCCGGAGGGGAAGCATATGTAAACCCATGGTGATATCATGACAATGTATGGCAAAAACAATAATAAAAAAAAAAAGGAAAAAAAAAGTTTACAAACAATAAATGTTGGAAAAGGTGTGGAGAAAAGGGAATGCTCCTGCCCTGTTGGTGGGAATGTAAACTGATACAGCCACTATGGAAGATGATATGGAGATTCCTTAAAAACTAGGGATAAAACCACCATATGACCCAGCAATCCCACTCCTAGGCATATACCCTGAGGAAACCAAAACTGAAAAACACACATGTATCCCATTGTTTATTGCAACATTATTTACAATAGTGAGAACATGGAAGCAACCTAGATGTCCACTGACAGATGAATGGATAAAGACCTTGTGATACATATAAACAATGGAATATTACTCAGCCATAAAAAGAAATGCATTTGAGTCAGTTCCAATGAGGTGGATGAACCTAGAACCTATTATACAGAGTGAAGTAAGTCAGAAAAAGAAAGATAAATATCATATTATAACATATACCTATGGAATCTAGAAAAATGGTACTCAAGAACTTATTTACAGGGAAGCAATGGAGAAACAGACATAGAGAATAGACTTACAGACATGAGGAGAGGGAAAGAGAAGGTGAGATGTATGGAAGAGTAACATGGAAACTTACATTGCCATATGTAAAATAGATGGCCAGTGGGAATTTGCTGTATGGCTCAGGAAGCTCAAACAGGGGCTCTGTATCAACCTAGAGGGGTGGGATGGGGAGGGAGAGGTGAGGGAGGTTCAAAAGGGAGGGGATATATGTATACCTAGACTGATTCATGTTGAGGTTTTACAGAAAACAACAAAATTCTGTAAAGCAATTATCCTTCAGTTAAAAAATAAATAAAACTTTAAAAAGAGAAAATAAGAAAGCTAAGATGATGGCATCCGATCCCATCACTTCATGGCAAAGAAATAAGGGAACAAGGGAAACAGAGACTTTATTTTGGGGCCTCCAAAAATCACTGCAGATGGTGACTGCAGCCATGAAATTAAAAGATGCTGACTCCTTGGAAGAAAAGTTATGACCAACCTAGACAGCATATTAAAAAGCAGAGACATCACTTTGCTGACAAAAGTCTGTCTAGTCAAAGCTATGGTTTTTCCAGTAGTCATGTATGGATGTGAGTTGGACCACAAAGAAGGCTGAGAGCCGAAGATTGATGCTTTTGAACTGTGGTGTTGGAGAAGACTCTTGAGAGCCCCTTGGACTGCAAGGAGATCCAACCAGTCAATCCCAAAGGAAATCAGTCTTGAATATTCATTGGAAGGACTGATGCTGAAGCTGAAACTCCAATCCTTTGGCCACCTGACGTGAAGAGCTGACTAATTTGAAAAGACCCTGATGCTGGGAAAGATTGAATGCAGGAGGAGAAGGGAACAACAGAGGATGACATGGTTGGACGGCATCACCAACTCGATAGACATGAGTTTCAGGGAGCTTGGGTGTTGGTGATGGACCGGGAAGCCTGGCATGCTGCAGTCCATGGGGTCGCAAAGAGTTGGACATGACTGAGCAACTGAACTGACTGATGGATCTTCAAAACCATCAATTCTTTGTTGCTCAGCCTTCTTTATAGCCAACTATCATATCCATATGTAACTACTGGAAAAACCATAGCTTTGCCTATATAGACCTTTGTCAGAAAAGTAATGTCTCTATTTTTTAATATGCTATCTACATTGGTCATAGCTTTTGTCCCAAGGAGCAAGAGTCTTTTAATTTCATGACTGCAGTCACCATCTGCAGTGATTTCTGAGCCCAAGAAAACAAAATTTGTCACTGTTTCCATTGTTTCCCCATCTCTTTGCCATGAAGTAATGGGGCCAGAAGCCATAATCTTCATTATTTGAGTGTTGAGTTTTAAGCCAGCTTTATCACTCTTTTCTTTCACTTTCCTCAAGAGGCTGTTTAGTTCATCTTTGCTTTCTGCCAGAAGGGTGGTGTATCTGCGTATCTGAGGTTATTGATATTTTCCCCAGCAATCTTGATTCCAATTTGTGCTTCATCTAGCCCAGCATTTTACATGATATACTTTGCATATAAATTAAATAAACAAGGTGACAATATACAGCCTTGCTGTACTCCTTTCCCAATTTGGAACCAATCTCTTGTTCCATGTCTGGTTCTGTTGCTTCTTGACCTGCATGCAGGTTTCTCAGGAGGCAGGTTAAATCATCTGGCATTCCCATCTCTTTAAGGATTTTCTACAATTTGTTGTGATCCACACAGTCAAAGGCTTTAGTGTAGTCAATGAATTTTTTCTGGAAGGACTATCATCCAACGGATGTTAGTAATCTGATCTCTAGTTCCTCTACCACTCTACTATTTGTATTTATCATTTCTATGTTTATATTCTCATGTATCTTTGTTTCATGTGTTATTTTCTTAATATTATTTTTATTTCGGCTGTGTCAAATGGCATGCGGAATCCCAGTTCCCCAACCAGGGTTCAAACTCAAGCCCCATGCATTGGAAGTACAGGATCTTAATCACTGGACTGCCAAGGAGTCCTTATTTTCCTAATATTCATTACTTGTCTATCTGTGTTCTCTTTTAGCTCACTGACTGAGCCTCTTTAAGAAGATCATTTTGAATTATTGTTCAGATAATTCACAAATCTCTCTTTCTTAGGGCTGGTTAATGGAGATTTAGTTTATTCCTTTGACTGTGCCATATTTCCCTGTTTCTTTCTAGACTGTGACCTTTTGTCAGACTGGTTATGGGAAAAAATAGTCCCCTCCTCAGTCTTTATGGGCTAACAGCATATCTTCCGTCTTTATGGACTGGACAGGGGAACACTGTTATCAATCAGCTGGGCCAGACATTCTGAGGGTGTCTCAAATCTTTTTTAGGGACTCTTCTTTGAACTAGTGTGTATAATTTCCAAACCAAAGGAGCTTGCTGCTTCTTCTCTGTAGACTGTAATGTCTTGTTTCACTTGGTGTCCGTCTGTGGTATTACAGTCTCTTTGGTGTTCCCCTTGGTTTTCAGCAATCCCAACTTGGTGTCCAAACTGCCATTCATTCCAGTCAATGTGCTGAGCCAAATGAGACAGAAAGAAATCAGTCCCCCAGGCAAGACCCTGAAAAGTCAGACTACTGGATGTATAGTCTTTTTTTCTCTCTCTCTCTTTCACTCCTGAGGGAGAAGCTAAGAGTTGGGAAGTTTTCTCCTGAATGTGTCTTGCTGTGCTTGGGGCAAAGGACACAGCTAAAGTGAGTAAAATAGCACCAATTTTATTCTCCAATACAATGCATTTCTTACTGGCTTTGCATTCACCTGGAGTGCTGCAACCTCTTAAATGCATTCTGCAGTTTTCAGAAGAGCAATTTGATCTATATCTTATTTAGTCAAAGTCTTTGTAGGAGAATGAAGGCTTGGAGCTTCCTAGTTCATCCTGTTACTTATGTGACTATCCTGGGTTCAGAGATATTTTATTTCAGCCCTTGTACCTGTGTGGTTTCTGATGAAATACCTGCTTTCATTTGTTTGCTTTTTCCCCTTTATAAAGGGTCATTCTTCTCTATAACCTCTTTTAAAATTTTCCCTTTCATTTCAGTTTCCAGAAGTTTAACTGTGAAGTATTGTGGTATGGATTTCTTTGGTTTAATGCTTTTAGGGGTTTATTCACCTTTCTGAGTTTGAAAGTTTACATCTCTTGCTAAACTTGGGAATTTTCAGGTATTGCTGCTTCAGACTTTGCTGGCCTATACTCTTTATCTTCCCACTTTTATGAATGCTAGATCTTTTGCTACAGGTACAGGTACCTGAGTAGCTCTGTTCTTTTGGTCTTTTTTCTCTCTGCTATTAAGTTCTGCTGTTCTCTCTTTAAGTTGATATTCTGTCCACTCTGTTCTGCTCTTGAGCAGTGTATTTTTAAAATTTAGGTTACTGCATGTTTTCAGTTCTAAAATTTCCATTTGTTTCTTATCTTTTCTACTTTTTTGCTGAGACTTAAATTTCTTCGCTAAGACTCTACTTTTTGTTTCAAACATTTTTAAAATTGCTTATTGAAGAATTTTTAGGATGGCTGTTTTAAAAACATTTGTTAAATTATTTTAACATCCTTGTCATCTAACTGTTGCATGTTTCATTTAAGTGATCTTCCTGGTTCTTGGTATGATGAAAGTTTCTTCTGTTGAATCCTTGAAATTTTGGGTATTATGTGACAAAACTCTTGATCTTATTTTAATCTTTAGCTTCAGCTGACTTGCTCTGATACTGCCACGGCAAAGGTAGAGGAAGTGCCACCTCAAAATGGCCATGTGACATAGATCAGCTTTCCCATTTGATCTCCCTAGAAACCTAAGGATTTAAGGGTCTCCTTTTTTAAAAAAAAAATTTATTTATTTTAATTTTCTTTACATTATCGTATTGGTTTTGCCATACATTGACATGAATCTGCCATGGGTATACATGTGTTCCCCTTCCAGAACCCCCCTCCCACCTCCCTCCCCATTCCCTCTCTCTGGGTCATCCCGGTGCACCAGCCCTGAGCATCAAACCTGGGCTGGCGATTGATTTCACATATGATGATTAACATGTTTCAATGCTGTTCTCCCATATCATCACACTCTTGCCCTCTCCCATAGAGTCCAAAAGACTGTTCTATACATCTGCGTTTCTTTTGCTGTCTCGTATACAGGGTTCTCGTTACCATCTTTCTAAATTCCATATATATGCGTTAGTATACTGTATTTTTGTATTTCCTTCTGGCTTACTTCACTCTGTGTAATAGGCTCCAGTTTCATCCACCTCAGCAGAACTGATTCAAATGAATTCTTTTTAATGGCTGAGTAATATTCCATTGTGTATATGTACCACAGCTTTCTTATCCATTTGTCTGTTGATGGACATCTGGGTTGCTTCCATGTCCTGGCTATTGTAAACAATGCAGTGATGAACACTGGGGTACACGCGTCTCTTTCAATTCTAGTTGAGTGCCTAATTTGCTCCCTATTTGTCCTCCAGTGGCACTATGGGATGGGACTGTGGGGTGGTGGTAAAAGTTCTGACCTGGCACTGGTGTGTGTGTGTGTGTGTGTGTGTGTGTGTGTGTGTGTGTGTGTGTGTGTGGGTGTCCCAGTTCCCCATGTAGTGTCCAATAATAGATTTCTGTGAAGATGAGTCTTTTATTACCACCCAGCATGGATGAATGGCTTAGCTCCTGGCCTTCTGTGACACCACAAGCAGAGTTTTAGGGCCAGAGGGGCCTTGTAAGGGTAGTCTTGTAAGGGTAGAAGTCTAGACTCTTCACTCAGCCATTGCTGGTATGTGTAGTGATGCTTTTTTTTGGGGGGGGTTGCTTTTTGGCTGGAGTAGAATGGTTATTATCTAAGAGTCATCTGTCTTGGTCATTTCATTTGGCTTCTACTTATTAAAGAAGAAACCTGATCTTATAAACACATGTAAATAATGATATACCATGACCAAGTAGAATTTATTTTAGTAAAGCCAACGTTCAAGGGATTAGATCTAGTAAACGGTGTGCCTGAAGAACTATGGGTGGAGGTCCATAGTATTGTACAGGAGGCAGTGAACAAAACCATTCCAAAGAAAAAGAAAAGCAAGAAGGTAAAGTGGTTATCTCAGGAGGCTTTACAAATAGCTAAAGAAAGAAAAGCAGCAAAAAAGCAAGGGAGAAAGGGAAAGATATGTCCAACTAAATGCAGATTTCCAAAGAATAGGAAGGAGAGACAAGAAGCCCTTCTTCAATGAACTGTGCATAAAAATAGAGGAAAACAACAGGAGAGAGAAGACTAGAGGTCTCTTCAAGAAAACTGGAAATATCAAGGGAACATTTCACCCAAAGATGGACACAATAAAGGACAGAAATGGTAGAGATCTAATAGACACTGAAGAGATCTAACAGAACTTCTTTATCTAATAGGTTGAGATAAAGAGAACACATGGAAGAACTGTACAAAAAAGTCTTAATGAACTGGATAACTCTTGAGAGCCAGAGCCAGTATGTCACCTGGAGCCAGACATCCTGGGGTGTGAGGTCTGGAGTGCCTTAGGAACTGTGGTGCTGGAGAAGATTCCTGAGACTCCCTTAACCAGCAAGGAAACCAAATCAGTCAACCTTAAGGGAAATCAACCCTGAATACTCATTTGAAAAACTGATGCTGAAGCTTCAGCATTTTGGTCACTTGATGTGAATAGCCAACTCATTGGAAAAATCCCTGATGCTGGGAAAGATTGAGGGAAGAAGAGGGTGTCAGAGGATGAGATGACTGGATGGCATCAATGATGTAACAGACATGAACTTGGGCAAATTTCAGGAAATGGTGAGGGACAGGGAGGCCTGGTGTGCTGCAGTCCATGGGGTCACAGAGTCGGACACAACTTGGCAACCAAATAACAATAACGGTGCAACACTGGTCAACATAAAAATTCAGTCAACATAATTATCCATTAAAAGTGTGATGAGAAAAAAATTATTTCACTAAGTACAGAAAATAAAAATGAAAAAATACTACTCCTATTTATGATTAAAAGAAACAGCATACTGGGAATACAGGGGTATGTTTCTATTCTGATAACAAATATACACAAAAAATTTAAAGTAACATCATTAAATGGGCTTTCTTGGTAGCTCAAATAGTAAACAGTCCACCTGTAGTGCAGGAGACCCAGGTTCAATCTCTGGGTTGGGAAGATTCCGTAGGTTGGGGAGATTCCCTGGAGAACAGAATGGCTACTCACTCCAGTATTCTTGCCTGGAGGATTCCAAGGTTAGAGGAGCCTGGCAGGCTAAAAGTCCACAGGGCTGCAAAGAGTTGGACACGACGGAGTGACTAACACTTTCACTACTTTTCAACATTGTACTGGTTTGTGCTATACAGTACTACCATGTAAGAAGAAATTTTGATTTAAAATTAAATGTACTACAACTCAAAGAGAAAAATAAAATGGTCATTATTTACAAAAATTCAGACATAAATTGAAGAAAGTAGGGAAAACCACAAGACCATTCAGGTATGACCTAAACCAAATCCCTTATGATTATCTAGTGGAAGTGACAAACAGATTTAAGTGATCAGATATGATAGACAGAGTGCCTGAAGAACTATGGACAGAGGTTCATAACACTGTACAGGAGGCAGTGATGAAAACCATCCCAAAGAAAAAGAAATTCAGAAAGGCAAAATGGTCATCTAAGAAGGCCTTACAATTAACTGAGAAAAGAAGAGAAGAAGAAAGGCAAGGGAGAAAAGGAAAGATATACCCATCTGGATACAGAGCTCCAAAGAATAGCAAGGAAAGATAAGAAAGTCTTCCTAAGTGAACAATGTAAAGAAATAGAGGAAAACAATAGAATGGAAAAAACTAGAGATTTCTTCAAGAAAATTAGAGATACCAAGGGAACATTTCATGAAAAGATGGGTGCAACAAAGGACAGAAATGGTATGGACTTAACAGAAGCAGAAGAGATTAAGAAGAAGTGGCAAGAATACACGGAAGAACTATACAAAAAGGGTTTTAATGACCCAGAGAACCACAATGGTGTGATTACTCACCTAGAGCCAGACATCCTCGAGTCTGAAGTCAAGTGAACCTTAGGGAGCATCATCACAAACAAAGCTAGTGAGGGTGATGGAATTCCAGCTGAGCTATTTCAAATCCTTAAAGATGATGCTGTTAAAGTGCTGCACTCAGTTTGTCATCAAATTTGAAAAACTCAGCTGTGGCCACAGGACTGGAAAAGGTCAGTTTTTATTCCAATTGCAGAGAAAGGCAATGCCAAAGAATGTTGAAACTACACAATTGTGCACCACATTCAAAGCAAAATTGCTCTCATTTCACATACTAGCAAGATAATTCTCAAAATCCATCAAGCTAGACTTCAGCAATACATGAACGGAGAACTTTCAGATGTATAAGCTGGATTTAGAAAAGGCAAAGGAACCAGAGATCAAATTGCTAACATCTGTTGGATCATAGAGAAAGAAAGGGAATCCAAAAAAATCTAATTCTGCTTCATTGATGACACTAAAGTCTTTGACTGTGTGGATCACAACAAACTATGGAAAATTCTTAAAGATAATATGGAATACCAGACCACCTTAGCTGCCTTCTGAGAAACCAGTACACAGGTCAAAAGCAGTAGTTAGAACCAAAAATGGAACAATGAAGTGGTTCAAAGTTGGGAAAGAAGTATGTCAAGGCTGTATATTGTCACCTTGCTTATTCAATCTATATGTGGAGTACATCATACTACATGCTGAGCTGGATGAAGCACAAGCTAGAATCAAGATTTCCAGAAGAAATATAAATAACTTCAGATATGCAGGTGAAAACACCATAATGGCAGAAAGTGAAGAGGAACTAAAGAGCTTCCTGATGAAGGTTAAAGGGGAGAGTGAAAAAACTGGCTTAAAACTCAACATTCAGAAAATGAAGATCCTGGTATCTGGTCCCAACACTTCATGGCAAATAGATGGGGAAAGAATGGAAACAGTGACAGATGTTATTTTCTTGGGCTCCAAAATCACTACAGATAGTGACTGCAGCCATGAAATTAAAAGATGCTTGCTCCTTGGATGAAAAGCAATGACTAACCTGGACAGCATATTAAAAAGCAGAGACATTCCTTTGCTGACAAAGGTCCATCTAGTCAGAGCTATGGTTTTTCCAGTAGTCATGTACAGATGTGAGAGTTGAACCATAAAGAAGGCTAAGTGCTGAAGAATTGATGCTTTTGAACTGTAGTGTTGGAGAAGACTCTTGAGAGTCCCTTGCACATCAAGGAGATCAAACCAGTCAATCCTAAAGGAAATCAATACTGAATATTCATTGGAAAGACTGATGGTGAAGCTGCAGCTCCAGTCCTTTGCAACCTGATGCGAAGAGCTGACTCATTGCAAAAGATCCTGATGCTACGAAAGACTGGGGCAAAGAAAGAAAGAAAGAAAGAAAGATTGATGGTAGAAGGAAAAGGGAGTGACAGAAGATAAGATGGTTGGATGGCATCATCAACTCAACGGACATGAGTTTAAGCAAACTCTAGGCGATAGTGAAGGACAGGGAATCCTGGTGTGCTGCAGTCCATGTGGTTATAAAGAGTCAGATATGACTGAGTGACTGAACAATTATGTTTGCAGAAAATCCAAAGGATCTATAAACAAGCTACTAGAGAAAGTCAGTTTAGCAAGATTACTGGATATAAGGTCAATATATGAAAATCAATTGCATAGTCATGTTCTAGTAATAAACAATTGGGAAATGAAGGTTAAAAAAATAGTACAGTGAAGACATCATGTCTCCTATGTTCTTTGCCATTGCATGAACGTTTCCTCTGTGTTAATGTCTTTCCATCTACTTCCACACACTTGTTGAACTCCTACAATTCTTTCCAGTCTCTGTTCAGGGTTAATCACTCTTTTAAAGCATTTTTTCTTACACTTTTAAGTACTTTTTCAACTCTATCAGCAAATTCTCTTCTTAAAAAACAAAACAAAAATTAACAGAGATATCAAATATATAGAACTAATAAAAGTGGAGCTTTCTTATTGAAATGAGTATAAACTCAGAGTCATAACTTCCTAAAAAAGCTCCTAAGTAGACTGAAACTCATTAAGATTCTTAAGCACTCAAAGATCCGAAAATTGCTACTATAGCCAACATCTTAAAAAGTGAAATCTTTCTCTGGCTTTATAGAAAATAGGATTAGCATATACAAATTCTTTACCCTCCAAGTCAAACAGAAATTTATTTGCATTCCTTTCTGTAGGCTTTTCTCTCCAGCCTAAGTTGAATTCTTCCACCTATGCTCTCATTCTCTCACATCTCAGAAAATCTGTTCCAGTGACCTCTTTAATTCACTCTCAACATGTGCATACACTGTTGCCTCAATTGTTAACAGAGAAATATTGTCATTTTCTCCCATTGAAAAACTTCTCCCCACTGCCCTTTTAAAACTTCCTGAAGTTCACATCTCCCATCTAACCTAGAATAATGTGGCTTATGTTCACCCTGTTTAACAGAAGTTGTTCTTTCCAAGATCTTCAACATGCTAGCTACTAACTCAAATTTACTCTCTTTTATGTGATTTGTGGCACCCAACACAACTGAGATCCATTTCTCCTTTGGGTTCACTGACTTCACTCCTTCAGCTCTTCTACCTCTGGGGCCATTCCTTTTCATGTTAAATTACTTTTCCTCCACCAGCTCCTTATTTATTGATATTTTTGTGGGTTGTATCTATGACACCTGCTCCCCATTCTAATCTATACACTATGCTGGACAAATTCACACACGATGGTTTTGACTACCAATTCTGTATTTTACTCTGAATTCTAGTCTTCTGGGTCTCAACTTCTAGGCTTGTCTGTTCAGCTGTCTTCAACCTTCTAAACTCAAGTCTCTACACCTTGTTGCTAGACCCACTTCCCTTATATAAAATCTTTCATTGGTATAAATTTCCGAATCAATTTCAAATGCTTTAGGATGGCAAATAAGACCTTTGGTTCTGCCATCTTCTCAAGCTTCAACCTGTCGTTCTCACCACTAAACAGACGTTTAACAAATGTGTCACGTTGTCACCCACCTTTATGTTGGCTTATGTGGCTCCCCTTCCTTGAAGTACTCATCTCACTCTCAGAATTCTTATTATTCTTCCAAAACTAGGCTCAGACCTCACTGTCCCTAGTCCTTTCAGACTCCCTTGGTTAGGTCCATTCCTTCTTTATGCATCCAGCACAAAAACACAGCATTTGTGTTCTATAACATAATATCATTGTAACATTTATTTCTCTGTGCAAACTACTTTAACACATTGTAATCTGCTTACTCATTTGTTATTCTAATCACGACTTCTTGAAGGCCTGTTCTTTTTCTCTTGCATGATTTCCAGTGCCTAGAATAATAGCTGGCCCACACTTGGGGTTAAACATTTACAGAGTAAACTGTTTTGTAAAGGTTTAGAAAATTCTTCCTTCTTTTATTTTCCTTTGGAGTCTCAGATTTTTAAAAACTAGAAAATCTTAAGTGGGGAAAACATGCTTTTAATTCATGAAATTGATCCCTTTTAACAATTACCATAAGTTCTTGGGACTTCTGCAGCGAACTAAAAAAAAAATTAATAGCTTTAATCAAGCTATATTTTTCCTACTTAAATCAGCATGCTGTATCAAACAGAGAAAATATGGTTATATGATAAATATGACTTCAATGCAACAAAGAAAAATAATGCTGAAACAAAATTAGAGACTGTGTAAAAATTTTGGGACAAAAACTACAAAATTTAGTGTAGTTTGCTAGTAACAAGAAAAATAAAGGAGGAAGAGAAAATTATGACCAACCTAGACAGCATATTGAAAAACAGAGACACTTTGTCAACAAAGGTCCGTCTAGTCAAGGCTATGGTTTTTCCAGTGGTTATGTATGGATATGAGAGTTGGACTATAAAGAAAGCCAAGTGCTGAAGAATTGATGCTTTTGAACTGTGGTGTTGGAGAAGACTCTTGAGAGTCCCTTGGACTACAAGGAGATCCAACCAGTCAATCCTAAAGGAAATCAGTCCTGCATATTCATTGGAAGGACTGATGCTAAAGCTGAAACTCCAATATCTTGGTCACCTGATGTGAAGAGCTGACTCATTTGAAAAGACCCTGATGCTGGGAAAGATTGAGGGCAGGAGGAGAAGGGGGTGACAGAGGATGAGATGGCTGGATGGCATCACCGACTCAATGGACATTGGTTTGGGTAAACTCCAGGAGTTGGTGATGGGCAGGGAGGCCTGGTGTGCTGTGGTTCATGGGGTCGCAAAGAGTTGGACACGACTGAGCGACTGAATTGAACTGAAGTGAACAGAGGGTGGGTTTTTTTGGCCTCTTTTTTGATGAAAACCATGCACCAAGTTTGACAGCAATTTAGGAAAAGTAAGTTGCAGAGGCTGAGGTAGTCTGTAGTTTATTTTTATCTATCATTTGGTCCTTTGCTCTAAAAATGCATATATTTTAAGATTTTGTTTGCTCTTAGGATGTTAGTTGTAAGAGACATGGTATTAAGCTTTTGCAGTTGGTGTCTTTCTAATGAGAAATCCAGCACCTTTACACCCAGATTTTTTCTGTTTACATGTTGCATATAACACATAAAACTGTATAAAGAGACAGAAAAACCTCACATTTATCTTACAAATGGCCAATATCAGTATTTTCAATTGTGATTTATTTGTCTCAGGATATTTTAAAAAGTGACTGACAGGTATTAAAGTATTCCACATATTTATTACACAGTCAAAATTTTTCCTTAGAATTAAATAACTGATAAGGACTAAATTAAAATTGAAGTTTTATCGTATTCATTACATTAACTAAGTCATTCTCAAGTGTGTATACAGTTTTCCCACACTATCTGTAGTGGACTGATTCCAGGACCCCCCCACAGATATCAAAATCTGAGGATGATCAAGTCCCTTATGTAAAATGGCACAGAATTTGCACGTAACCTATGCACATCCTCTCATAAAGTTTAAATCATCTCTAAATTACTTGAAATACCTAATACAGTGCAAATGCTTATGAAAATAGTTGCCAGTGTGTGGCAAATTCAGATTTTGTTTTTTGGATATTTCTGAAAAAATTTTTTTAGTGTTTTAAATTTGTGGTTATTTGAACCAGTGGATGTGGAACCCACAGATATGTGGGACCAATTTTATTCTAATGACCTTTGGTTTAAGGGTCTCACACATGCAAATCCACTTTGAAGGGGTCCTCTTCAATGTGAATTTTATAATGGTTTGTAAGGGATGACCTCTGGCTGAAGAGTTTCCCACATGCATTACATTCGTAGGGTTTCTCTCCAGTATGAATTCTTTGATGTGCAATAAGTGATGAGCTCTGCCTAAAAGTTTTTCCACATGTAATGCACACAAAGGGTTTTTCTCCTGTATGAATCCTTTGATGTTGAAGAAGAGCTGCACTTTGTCCAAAAGATATCCCACATTCCAGACATCGATATGGTTTCTCTCCTGTATGAATTCTGTGATGATTACTAAGGGATGAGTTACATCTGAATGTTTTCCCACACTCATTACATTTATAGGGTCTTTCTCCAGTGTGCATTCTCTGATGTTGAATGAGAGCAGAACTTTGTCTGAAGGCTTTCCCACACACTTTGCATTTACATGGTTTCTCTCCAGTATGAATTCTCTGATGAATAATGAGTGTTGAGTGGGAACTTAAGGCTTTACCACACTCATTACAATTATACAATTTCTCTCCAGTATGAATTATTCGATGTCTATTAAGTCGTGAAATAGAAGTGAAACCTTTTTCACATTCATTACATCTGTAAGGCTTTTCTCCAGTGTGAATTCTTTCATGTTGAATAAGAGATGCACTCTGACTGAAGGCTCTCCCACATTCACCACATTTAAAAGGTTTCTCTCCTGTATGAATTCTCTGGTGGTAACGAAGGGATGAACTAGACTTAAAGGTGTTGCCACATTCATTACATAAATAGGACTTCTTTCTTGGATGAATTCTCTGACATCCAGGAAGGCTGCAAGTGGATGCCTTCCTTCCTGGGTTATATTTGTGGGGATTGTCTTGAGCATGAATTTTTTGATGTATAAAAAGGGCAGACCTTCTGCTAAAGGATTTACCACATTCTTTACATTTGTAGGATTTTTCCACAGTATGTATTTTTACATGTTTATAAAGGGATGCACTATGGCTGAAGGCTTTCCCACACTCTTTACATATATAGGGTTTCTCTCCAGTATGAGTTCTTTGATGTTGAATAAGAGCTGAACTTTGGCTAAAGGCTTTCAAACATTCATCACACTGAAATAATTTCTCTCCAGTATGGTTTTTCTGATGTTTACGAAGGGATGACTTGTGAATGAAGGCTTTTTCACATATGTTACATTTATGGCGTTTTTCTGTTGTCTTTATTTTCGATTGGTTAGGTACATTTGAATCCTGCCTGAAGCTATTTCTTTGTATTTCATATTTTGAGGGTGTTTTTTCTCTAGCAATCCTCTGTTGCTTAACAAACACTGATTTCAGGCTGAAATTTTGGCCAAAGTCATTATTTTTATGGCTTCTTTCTACAGTGAGGATTTTTGTATGGGTGACTGAAATTATTTGTAAACTTTCACTTTTGTCCTTCTGTTTCTTTATTCTGTCTTCATATATGCAGGGGTTTTCTGATATGAAATCCCATGGTTCATCCTTTTTGAGTGTTTTCCTTATTAGCCCCGAAAATGATGAGTCTTGAGTTTGAGTTGCCTTTGTGGTTTTAGGACTGCTCTTACATTCTGAAAAAAATAAAAAAAGGAAGTGCCAATGATTCACATGATTAGCTGAGAATAAATGTATAGAAGGAATAAATATTAATGATATCTAAATAAGGCCTCGCTTTCTGAATTAAAAAAACCAGGAAGAGGAAAAAATAGGAAAGTAACACTGTCTATACAAAACAATAATAAATGAGAGATGATGTACTAGGGTGAATAAAATAAGGGATCCTCATTTAAAGAAGGTGAGCATATATGCATGACCAGGAGAATGGAGAGAAGGGATCAGAGGAGAAGTATGAACTGGGAAATGCAGTCTAGCACCCAAAGCATATGACAGGCTTATAAGTTATCTCCATGACATCATTCTCATTTCTGTAATTATTTCTAATCTTGAATATCTTCCCTACTTTCCCTACATGTCAAACTTCTCTGTAGTCTTCAGATTCAGTTCCAATGTTAGCTCGTCTGTCACCCTTTCCTGACTCTGAGCCCCAACAATCTATTCCCCTTATTATACCACTTACCATAGTATACCATAATAAGTATTTAAGGGAAAAAACTGAGTATATCTAGAGACAACGATAAAGCCTTAAAAAAATTCAGCACCATTAATAATAAACACATGCAAGAAAATAGGAATTGAAGTATATTTCTTCAACAAGATAAAATACATATACTTTAGTCCTAAAGTCAGTATCTTATTTAATAAAGAAACTCTAGAGACATGTCCAGCACAATCAAGAACAAGGCAAGGATACAAACTACCTTCACTTCTATTCAACATTGTACTAGATGTATTAACCAATACAAGTACACAAGCAAAGTCTTTTGGCTTTGTGTATAAAGAGGCATAAGGATGAGTAAAGAGAAAATTAAATTACTTCTATTTGCTGATGCTATTAATGCTACATCTAAAATTAAACCTCAGAGACTCAATGATAAAACTTGATTAGTGACATAGCAGGATATAAAATTAACAAACTAAAATCAATAACCTTCATTTATAAAAAATTTAGGGAAATAAATTCACAAGAAATATGAAAAACTTATATGAAGAAAAATTTAAAACAGTCTTGAATGACATTAAAGTATACCTGAACCAATAGCAAAACCTTTCCTATTCATGGATAAAACAATTAAATATTATAAAAATAGAAAGATATTAAATTGCATATATGTGTGTATATGTATATAGGTAGATATTTTAAATCCTGCAGGATTTCTCAATTTCAGCTGACATTTATTCTGGATAATTCTTTGTTTTTCAGTGATGGCCTGTGCAATAGTATCTACTCTTTTCACCACTCCTACCCTATCTCAAGTTATGACAATCAAAGATATTTCAAGACACTGAAGCACTGAAATGATAAAATCACCCCTGGTAGAGAACCAATGATATGGATGAAATAAAAATGACAGTAAGTTAATAAATGTTGAAACTGGGTGATAGATACACAACAATTCTTTATACTATTTTCTCTACTTTCATATATGTTTAAACTTTTCTATAATAAAAGTAAAAATTAAATTTTCTTTTACTTTCTGTTAATTTCTTGTAAGAGGAGAGGAGAGTAGGTTAATCTTTTCCCCCTTTATACCATGTCTAATCAGGGAGAAATTAGAAAATACTTACACATGAATGAAAATGAAAACAGAACTTACTAAAACTTATGGGGTGTTGTGAAAACAGTGCTAGGAGAAAATTTAAAGAAGTACTTAAAAACATAATTTACTACTTAAGGAACCAGAAAAAACAAACTCAACCCAAAGCTAGCAGAAGGAAGGAAATAATAAAGGTAAGAGCCTAGCCATATAAAATAGAAAGACAAGAGAAAAAGCAACAAATCCACAATCAGTTATCTGAAAAGACCTAGAAAACTGACAAGCCTTTAGGGAGACTAGGAATAAAAGGGAAAAGACACATATTACTAAAATAAGAAATGTGAGTGGTGACATTACCACAGACTAAAATAAAAAGGATTATAAGGAAAAACTATAGACAACTGTATGACAAAAAACTGGACCGCCTAAAAAATATGGACAAATTCATAGAAACACAAAACCTACCCAAACTGAATTATGAAGTAGAAAATCTGAACAGATACATACCTAGAAAAGCATCTGAGTCAGTAATCAAAACCTCCTGATAATAATTATAGAAAACAGCTCTGTACCAGATGGCTTTACTGCCTACCAAACATTAAAGAACTACCCCGACTCCTTCTGAAATGCTTCCAAGAAACCAAAGGAGGCAGCAGTGCTTTGTGACTTACTCTATGAAGCCAGCACTGCCCTGATAACAAAACCAGACAAAAGCCCTACAAGAAAAGAAAGCTAAAGACCAATATTTGCTACATACATTGATTTTAAAATCCTCAATAAAGTACTTGCAAAGAGAATTCAGCACATTAAAATGATTATATGCCATGACCAAATGAAATTTATCCCTGGCATGCAAGAGTGATTTAACATATGAAAATCAACTAAAGCAACATATTGCATTAACAGAATGAAGACACAAAACCACACAATCATCTCAAGTGATGCAGAAAAATACACCTAACAAAACTCAAAATTCAACACCTTTCCATGATTAAAAAAAAAAAAAAAAGAACAAAACTGGGACTGGAGGGAAACTACCCCAGCACAATAAACACTATCCTTAAAGAACCCACAATTAACATCATATTCAATGGCAAAAGACTGTAATCTTTTCCTCTGAGATCAGGAACAAGATAAGGATGTCCACTTTTACCACTTCAACCCAGTATTGGAATTTCTAGCCAAAGCAATCAGGCAAGAAAAAACAGAGTAAACTGGAAAGGAAGAAGCAAAATGATCTTAGTCACAGATGACATGGTCTTTTTTAAAATTTATTTTATTGAAGTACAGTTGACATATAATGGTGTGCTAATTTCTGCTATACCACAGTAATTCAGTTATCAGACGGTAAAGGATCTGCCTATAATGTGAGAGACCTAGGTTTCATCCCTGAGTTGAGAAGATCCCCTGGAGGAGGGCATGGAAACCCATTCCAGTATTCTTGCCTGGAGAATCCCATGGACAGAGGAGCCTGGCGGGCTACAGTCCGTGGGGTCACAAAGAGTCGGACAAAAAGTTTGTTCAGACGTTTCTGTAACATCTTACGGAAAAACTCAAATGACCTTTTTGGCCAACCTAATATATACATTCTTTTTCATATTCTTTTCCATTACTTATAGTTTACCACAGGATATTGAATATAGTTCCTTGTGTTATACAGTAGGACTTTGTTGTTTTTCCACTCTATATAATAGTTTGCAATAGATGACATGATCTTATATACAGAAAATCTAAAGAGTCAACAAAAAAACTGATAGAATACACAAACTCAGCCAAGTGGCAGAATAAAAAAGTCTACACAAAATCAGTTGTATTTTTATATTCTAACAAGGAACTAGTCAAAACAGAAGTAGAGAAAAGGATTTCATTTACTATAGCATCAAAAAGAATAAAATACTTAGAAATTAATTCAAAGGAAGTAAAAGATTTGTACACTGAAAACTATAAACACTGTATGAAGAAGACAAAGGTAAATGGAAAAACATCAAGTATTTATAGATTATAAGATTTAATATTGATAAGATGTCAATGCTACCCAAAGTGATCTAGAGATTAAATGCAAGCCCCATCAAAATTCCAATGCCATTTTTGGGCAGAAATAGAAAAACCCACATTAAAATTTATATGAACTCTCAAGGGACCCTGAAAAGTCAAAATAATTTTGAAAAAGAAGAACAAAGTTGGAATACTCATACTTCCCGATTTCAAAATTTATACAAAGTTACAGTATGGAAGCATCATGGTACTGGCATATAGACCAATGGAACAGAATAGGAAGTCTGAAAACAAACTTTCACGTATAAGGGCAAATGATTTTTGACAAGGGTGCCAAGACCATTCAGTGGGGAAAAGGCAGTCTTTTCAACAAATAGTGCTGGGAAAACTGGATATGCACGTGCAAAAAAATAAAAAGAAATGAAGTTGGACCCTTCATGTGTGTAACATCATATGCAAAATTTAACTCAAAATGAATATATGACTTAAATATATGACCTAAAACTATAAAATTCTTAGAAGAAAATATAGGGCAAAAGCCTCGTGACTTAGGATTTACCATTGATTTCTGGAAGAGAATATAAAAAGCATAGGAAACAAAAGAAAAAATAGACAAATAATTGTACTTCATCAAGTTTAAAAGCTTCTGGGAGAATTCCTTGGCAGTCCAGTGGTTAAGACTTGCTCACTACTGGGGCCTGGGTTTAATCCCTGGCGGGGGAATTAAGACTCCACAAGCTGAGCAGTGTGGCCAAAATAAACAAAAGCTACTGCACATCAGAGAAGACATAATTAGAAAAAATATTTCCTAATTATATATCTGATAAAGGGTTAATAACCAAAATATATTAAGTATTCCTATTACTCAACAATAAGAAAAAAACAGTTTAATTCAAAAATGGGCAAAGGACTTGAACGGACATTTCTCTACAGAAGGTATACCAGAGGACTCTAGTAAGTACATGAAACGATGTTCAACATGTTAGGATATAAAAATTCAAACCACAATATTCTATCTCACATTTGTTGTTATGGCTAACAAACATATGTGTGTCTTAATGATATATACAGAGAGACAGAAAGTAATAAATGTTGGCAAGGATATGGATAAACTGGAATCCTTCTGAATTGCACTGGTGGTCATGCACCAGCTAAGAGAAAGAAAGCTCTGACTCAGTCTTTCAAAATCTCTGCCAATGCTTGAAACATCAAAAATTTCAAAGTTCACTTGCCACCCCCATCATTCCAATCTGGCTTTGAATGTAGCCACTTTACATGCCAACCTAAACGCACTGTCATTCTCCCCTAAACAGACAGATGGAGTCTGTTGAGCAGGTTGAATATGCCACACAATTAAAGAAATTTTGTGACCCACTCTATGTCACTGAAATACGCTGCTAGTGGTGACCATTTTTCTAAAAGAAATTTCTGGAATGTCTCTCATAACTCTGTCAGTGATCTACCTTTAGAAAGTATCTCACTTCTGTGTATAAGAGAAGACATCTGCATCCATCTCACAGAGCTGTGCAAACAGACATGAGTTAAGGGCACATACTTTAATGTGGTTGACAATTTTAATCACATTCTGCAAAACGTTGTTAAGGTGACATTTTCCAGCTAGCCAGCATTTCTCTATGGATAACACAGTGCGCAGACTCACATTCAGAAGTAACCTCTTTGACCCAAGTACATCACTTTGCCAACAAAGGTCTGTCTAGTCAAAGCTATGGATTTCTAGTCATGTATGGATGTGAGAGTTGGACTATGAAGAAAGCTGAGTGCTGAAGAACTGATGTTTTTAAACTGTGGTGTTGGAGAAGACTCTTGAGAGTCCCTTGGACTGCAAGGAGATCAAACCAGTCAATCCTAAAGGAAATCAGTCTTGAATATTCATTGGAAGGACTGATGCTGAACCTGAAACTCCAATACTTTGGCCACCTGATGTGAAGAACTGACTCACTGGAAAAGACCCTGATGCCTGGAAAAATTGAAGGCAGGAGGAGAAGAGGGCGACAGAGGATGAGACGGTTGGATGGCATCACTGACTTGATGGACATGAGTTTGAGCAAGCTCCGGGAGTTGGTGATGGACAGGGAAATCTGGTGTGCTACAGTCCATGGGGTTGCAAAGAGGTAGACACGACTGACCAACTGAACTGAACTGAATGAAACCAGAATGCCATCTAGTGGCTTCTAGACCTAATAATGGTCTAAAGACCATGCAGCAAACCTCTCTGCTAAGGGTAATCTGTATTTGCAACCTCCAGCAATAGCATCAACACCTCAGTTCCACATCAGATCAAGCATTAGATTCTCATAAAGAGTGAGCAACCTAGATCCCTTGCATGTACAGTTCACAGTAGCATTCACACTTATTATAATGCCACTGCTGATCTGACAGGAGTTAAGAGCTCAGTCATGGCAGCCACTCTGCCCATGCATATACAGACACAAAATGACCAATTCTGTTTTCCTGATATGAAATTATTCTCGAATAGTTCTGCAGCTGTGATGGTGGTCGCCAACAAAAGTGGACATAACATATCCTCCTGCATATCCTCCTGAAAATAGATTGCAGAAAAACAAGCACTGTTGCCCTGTTGTCAACATCGGTAGACTCATCAAACTGGACTGCGTACCACAGTGACTCATTAATCCTAACAACTGTGCCTCAATATCCTCTGCTGTTTCATCCATTTGTCTAGCCGAAAGAAAAACATGTGCCCCCTTTTGAACTGCAACCTCTCCTAAAAGTTCATGACAAATGAACTTTAGCAGCAGACAGGTTCAACTCTTCACCAATAGTAAAGGACTTCTTACCTTTAGCAATGCAGTTAGCCCTAAGAATGATGCTCTCAGTGCAGACACATTTGATGAAGTGGTGGCCTTCAGAAATTGCTTCTGTTCTTCATATTCACTTTCTTTTTTTCCCCCTTTTGAAAAACTCCAGAGACTTGCATTTTATTGCAGGGTGCTTGGTCTTCCTGTGGTAAAGCAGTTTCGAAGGTTTCGAAACTTTGTTGGACAGCCAGTCATCACGTATTATACAAAGTGGACTTAGAGAATGAGAATCACCTGTTTCAATACACCTGTAATGTAAGTTGGACTCCTGGTATTCTATTTAACTTTTATTATTTATTTTTATTTTTGCCTGCTGGGTCTTCATTGCTGTGCAGAGGCTTTCTCTAGTTGTGGAGAGTGCAGGCTTCTCATTGCAGTGCCTTCTCTTGTTGCAGGTTCTATAATGCAAGGGCTTCAGCAGTTGCAGCTCTTGGGTTCTGGAGCACAGGCTCAGAAGTTGTGGCGCAAATGTTTAGCTGCCCTGCAACATGCGGAATCATCCTGGATCAGGGATCAAACCAGTGTCCCCTGCATTGTAAGGTGAATTCTTAACCACTGGACCACCAAGGAAGCCCCATTTTCTTTTAAATGCAGCTTTATTTTTGTTGGGAGTCTTAGAGCCTTCTGCTGTCTCATTATTGTGTCTTTCCCCCTTTTCAAAGAAGCTCTCCAGTGATGTTTGCTTTTTATTCATTTTGGCAAGGGTTACTTTGTGGGTTTATCAAAACTGTGACTGAGACAAGTGTGCAATGAGGGAAAGAGGTGTGGATAGAAGTGATAAATAAAATAATGGACAGGCCATGCATGGACTAAAATAAGTGTAAGATTCTGATTTAAAGCCCGCCACTAGATACAGCTGTACAATTCAAGTACATCAACTCACTTGCCACTATAAAGCCTGCCACCAGATACATCTTAGTTGTCACTTGCCACTCACTGATAGGGTTTTGATATGAGTCTTCAAGCAATTGATTTATTATGGTCTCTGTGCAGTCAAACCTCTTTGCTAAGGATAATCTGTATTTGCAACCCCCAGCAGTAGCATCAACACCCCAGTTCCACATCAGATCAAGCGTAGATTCTCAAAAAGAGTGAGCAACCTAGATCCCTCGCATGTACAGTTCACAGTAGCATTCACACTATTATGAGAATCTAGTGCCGCTGCTGATCTGAAAGGAGTTAAGAGCTCAGGTGGTAAATGTGAGCGATGGGGAGCTGCTATAAATACAGATGACACTTCCCTTGCTCTCCTGCCGCTCACCTCTGGTCATGCAGCTTACCACTCACCTCCTGCTACTGGGACTCCTGCTCTGTAAGACACTAGGGATCCAGTAATGAAAAGAAATGTTTGGTTTCCTCCAGGAGCCTAGTTTAACATAAGAAACAAATTAATTCAATGTGCAATCACAGTAAAATGTGATCACTTCTACAATGAAAACAAAAGATAGAAACAGAAGCAAATGTGTGCTTTAAATAGGATCCAAACTACCCTTAGATAGTGCACGATATAGGCAGGAAAGATGTTCAGGCAGTAGTTTCCTAAGATTTTAGGGGATTAGTAGTTTGCTAGCGGAAATTTAAAAATTGAATCTTCCCTTTTGTCAAAATGGAAAGGTTATGTGCTTTCCCACCCTTTTTCTTAGCATATTCTTTGAGAAAATTTTTATTTGTAAATCATTCCTCTATGCCTTTGATATGAATTTAAACTTGTAAAGCCTTTGTTAGCATTACAAACCAGCACTAAAAATTCTTGAGAGTTTGGGAGCCATCTTTTTGAAATATAAACATTAAGAAATATAGTGATACTATATTCCTGTCCTTGTGAAAGTTTAGCCTAGTGCCTAGTTCCAAACTGGCACTATCTGCTCATCATAGGATACTAGTTTTCTTCTCACTTGGACAGATAGCCCAACTGTCTGGTGAATTTAGGATAAATATAAAAGAATGTATATAAAAAAAAAAAAAGAATGTATAGCTGTGTTGTCTTCAGTCCCCTTCGAAGTGAAAGTGTTAGTCGCTTAGTCATGTTGACTCTTTGTGACCCATGGACTGTAGCCTGCCAGGCTCCTTTGTCCATGGAATTTTCCAGGCAAAATTACTGGAGTGAGTTGCCATTCCCTTCTCCGGGGATCTTCCTAACCCAGGGATCAAACCCAGGTCTCCCACATTACCGCAGATTCTTTACCATCTCAGCCACCAGGATGAAGACAAATGACAACCTCAAGAACACGCATTCTCAAGAATATATAATTGCTCAGCTACATTAAAAAAGGGTGGGTTTTTTTTTTCTGCTTTTGTGATCTCATCAGCAGGTTACCTATGCAGTCTAGTTTAATGCTTATTCAATAGTGACAATGTTTTCTGTCTTTTGCAGAGGTTTTTCTGGGTTGGCAGAAAAGATTTAACAAAACTTTCCCCAATATTACATGAAGGAATAAGCATAAGGGTAGAAGGCAGAATCAGTATCTTTTCTTTTTTTTGCCCCAAAATGGGGTTTTGGCCTTATTTTCTAAAGTATTCCCCTGATTTATCCAATAATCAGTCAGATTCAAACTTATATCTTAACAAAACTGTGACTTTAACTGGCACTCTCACGAGGCTTCTTGAGAACCAGAGGACTGAGAGAATTAAAATCGGTATGCTGGGAACTGCACATAACGTATAATTATACATGGGTGCAGCACTGCGCATTTGTGAGCACCCTCTGTCTTACTGAAAAAAGAAAGGCTGGTCTAAACAATGTTTTTGGCAATGTGAATTTTAAAAACTTTTTATTATGGAAAAATTTCAATATATATGAAAGTAGAGAGAATTATACAATGCTTCAAAAACCACCAATACTTCATATATAAGCTTCACTCCTCCTCCATCAGACTGGTTAAAGCAAATCCCAAACATATCATCTCATCTGAAAATATTTCCAAATGCATTTCTCAAAGGGTATTAAAAACTAAAGCAAGAAAAAGCAAAACATCTTACAGCCAATGAAATTAATACTATTTACTAGTAGCATTTTATATACAGGCAGCATTTGAATTTCCCTATGTCAAAGCCTTTGATTGTGTGGATCACAATAAACTGTGGAAAATTCTGAAAGAGATGGGAATACCAGACAACCTGACCTGCCACTTGAGAAATCTGCATGCAGGTCAGGAAGCAACAGTTAGAACTGGACATGGAACAACAGACTGGATCCAAATAGGAAAAAGAGTACGTCAAGGCTGTATATTGTCACCCTGCTTATTTAACTTATATGCAGAGTATATCATGAGAAACGCTGGGCTGAATGAAGCACAAGTTAGAATCAAGACTGCCGGAGAAATATCAATAATCTCAGATATACAGATGACACCACCTTTATGGCAGAAAGCGAAGAACTAAAGAGCCTCACTGTAAAGAGCCTCATGACCCAGATAATCACGATGGTGTGATCACTCACCTAGAGCCAGACATTCTGGAATGTGAAGTCAAATGGGCCTTAGGAAGCATCACTATGAACAAAGCTAGTGGAAGTGATGGAATTCCAGTTGAGCTATTTCAAATTCTGAAAGATGATGCTATGAAAGTGCTACACTCAATATGCCAGCAAATTTGGAAAACTCAGCAGTGGCCACAGGACTGGAAAAGGTCAGTATTCATTCCAATCCCAAAGAAAGGCAATAGCAAAGAATGCTCAAACTACTGCAAAACTGTACTCATTTCACACGCTAGGGAAGTAATACTCAAAATTCTCCAAGCCAGGTTTCAGCAATATGTGAACTGTGAACTTCCAGATGTTCAAGCTGATTTTAGAAAAAGCAGAGGAACCCAGAGATCATATCCACTGGAACATCGAAAAAGCAAGAGAGTTACAGAAAAATACCTATTTCTGCTTTATTGACTATGCCAAAGCCTTTGACTGTGTGGATCACAATAAACTGTGGAAAATTCTGAAAGAGATGGGAATACTGGACAACCTGACCTGCCACTTGAAAAATCTGTATGCAGGTCAGGAAGCAACAGTTAGAACTGGACATGGAACAAAAGACTGGTTCCAAACAGGAAAAGGAGTACATCAAGGCTGTATATTGTCTCCCTGCTTATTTAACTTATATGCAGAGTACATCATGAGAAATGCTGGGCTGGAAGAAGCACAAGCTGAAATCAAGATTGCGGGGAGAAATGTCAATAACCTCAGATATGCAGATGACACCACTGTTATGGCAGAAAGTGAAGCAGAACTAAAGAGCCTCTTGATGAAAGTGAAAGAGGAGAGTGAAAAAATTGACTTAAAGCTAAACATTCGGAAAACTAAGATCATGGCATCTGGTCCCATCACTTCATGGCAAATAGATAGGGAAACAATGGGAACAGTGTCAGACTTTATTTTTCTGGGCTCCAAAATCACTGCAGATGGTGACTGCAGCCATGAAATTAAAAGACACTTACTGCTTGGAAGGAAAGTTATGACCAACCCAGACAGCATACTGAAAAGCAGAGACATTACTTTGCTGACAAAGATCCATCTAGTCAAGGCTATGGTTTTTCCAGTAATCATGTATGGATGTGAGAGTTGGACTATAAAGAAAGCTGAGTGCTGAAGAATTGATGCTTTTGAACTGTGGTGTTAGAGAAGACTCTTGAGAGTCCCTTGGACTGCAAGGAGATCCAACCAGTTCATCCTAAAGGAAATCAGTCTTGAATATTCATTGGTAGAACTGATGCTGACACTGAAACTCCAATACTTTGGCCACCTCATGCAAAGAGCTGACTTATTTGAAAAGACCCTGATGCTGGGAAAGATTGAGAGCAGGAGGAGAAGGGGACGACAGAGGATGAGATGGTTGGATGGTATCACTCACTCAATGGACATGAGTTTGGGTAAACTCCGGGGAGTTGGTGATGGATAGGGAGGCCTGGAGTGCTGCAGTCCATGGAGTCACAAAGAGTCAGACACGACTGAACAACTGAACTGAACTGTCTCATAAATTTTTTCAATTAGGAATCAAGGTTCACCCACCTTGGTTGGTATGACTCTCTTTTCTAATCATTAGGTTATAAATGTAATCTGTAATCTGGTGAAGTGAAGATCAATTGCCATCCCAGAAAAATATCCCAACCTGATAAAGAGCATCCACAACAACCTAGGGCTAACATTACACTTGGGCTTCCCCAGTAGCTCAGTGGCAAAGAATCTGCCTGTCAATGCAGGAGATAGAAGAGATGCGGGTTCGATCTCTGGGTCAGGAAGATCCTCTGGAGAAGGAGATGGCAACCTACTCCAGTATTCTTGCCTAGACAATTCCATGGACAGATGAACCTGATGGGCTACAGTTCGTAGGATCATAAAGAGTCAGATATGACTGAGCGACTACGCACATACATCATTATACTTAATGGTGAAAGGCTGAATGATTTATACCTAAGATCTGGAACAAGGCTACCATGTCTGTTCTCACCACTCATAATCAGTATATTACTGAAAGTTTACTTAGTACAATAAGGTAAAAAAATGAAATAAAAGGTATACAAATTGGAAAGGAAGAAATAAAACTATCCGTATTTGTAGATAACAGTCCATAGAAAATTCCTTGGAATCTACAAAACATTTTCTAAAACTATAAGATGTTTAGGAAGGTCACAGGATGAAGACAAACATACAAAAATCAGTATTATTTCTCCGTATTATGGACATATGGGCACTGAACTTATATTTACAATACCATTTATACTCAAAAACTCTTAAGTATAAATGTAACAAAATATGTAAAGACTTGTATTATGAAAACTATGAAACATTGATTAAAATAGAAAGAACTGTTTTCAATTTGTATTTTAACAAAAGGATACAGAAAATAATAAAGAAGTTGCATTGTTTTTTTTTTTTAAAAAAAGAAATTAAATAAGAGCTAAATGGGGAATTCCCTGGTGGGTTCATGGTTAGGATTCAGCACTTTCACTCCTGAGAGCCCAAGGGCCAGGGTTCAATCTCTGGTCGGGGAACTAAGATCTCACAAATCATGTGGCATGGCCAAAACAAAAACAAATTAGAACTAAATGCCATATTCACGGATGGGAAGATTCAGCCTAGTAAAGACCTCAATTATCTCAAAATTTACTTGGTTTACTACTATATCTCTGCATGTAGATATAAATAAGATTATTCTAAAATTTATATGGAAAAGCAAAGAAACTAGAATGTCTAGAGCAACTTCGAAAAGGTAGAATAAACTAGGAATAATCAACCTACCCAATATTAAAGCCCATACATAGCTACAGTAATCAAAACTGTGTGATGCAGGTAGAGGGAAAGACACACAGGTCAGTGGAACAGCAGAGAACACCTAGAAGTCAAGTCACGAATGTACTCAACTGCTTTTGGACAAAGGTGTAAAAGAACTGAGTGAAAGAAGATAGCTTACTCAACAAGTAATGCTGGGACAACTGACTGTCCACCAGCAAAACTAATGAATCTTGACTGAATCCTACATCTAATACAAAAATTAACCCCAAAGAACCACAGAAATAGATGTTCAATGTAAAACTATATAGCACTTTAGAAAAAACACAGAAGAAAATCTATAAGATCTAAGGATAGGTAAAGAGTTCTTAGACTTGGCAATGAAAGGACAGTCCATAAAAGAGAGCACTGATGAACCCGAGCTCATCAAAATTAAAACTCTCTTTCTTCAAGAGACACAGTTAAGAGGATGAAAGGAAACTAAAGACTAAGAGAAAATATTTGCAAACCACATATCCAGCAAATGACTATGATCCAGAATGTATTAAGAAACTCTCAAATCTCAACAGCAAAAAAACAAACAATACAATTAGAAAATGGACAAAAGATACAGACATTTCACCAAAGAAGATATACAGATATCAAAAAAGCACACAAAAATATGTGCAATGTCATTAGAACTTAGGGAGATGCAAGTTAAATTATAGGTATAATTGGGTCTCCTGCACTGCAGGCATTTTTTTAAACTATCCAAGCCACCAGGGAAACCCCGTATATACCTATCAGAATGGCTAGAATAAAAGCAGCAACAACACAAAATGTTGGCAAGGATACGTAAAAACTAAATAATTCATATGGTGCTGGTAGAATATAAATTGGTACAGCCACTCTGGAAAACAATTTGGTTGTGTCTTCAAAACCTAAACATGCCACTACAACATGACCCAGCAATTATACTCCTGGGCATTTATCACAGAGACATGAAAATTTTCTTTTGTACAAAAACCTGTACACAAATATTTTTAGCCATGTTACTTGTAATTGTCAGAAACTGGAGACAATCTGTGTCCTTCAACAAGTGAATGGTTACATAACTGTGGTATGTGTACTTTACAAAAAACGATTCAGCAATCAAAAGGAATGAAATATTGATACAAGAAACTACTTTAAAAATTTTCCAGAGAATTATGCTGAGTGAAAAGAAAAATCCTAAAATGTAACATACTGTATGACCATTTAAACAATATGCTTGAAATGACAAAATTATAGAAATGGACTAGGAGTTACAAAAGAGAAAGAACAAGGGGAGGTGAGAAACATAGACAAGGAATAAGAGGAAAGTGGGTGTGTCTAAAAATGGATAACAGATAGGATCCATATGGTGACAGAAGGAATACTTCCATATCTTTACTGTATCAATACCTTATCTACAATCTTCTATTATAGTTCTGGAACTGGGTGAAGGACCAATGGGATCTCTCTGTACTATTGGGTTGGCCAAAAAGTTTCAATACTTCTTATGTGAAAATACAATTATCTTAAAATGAAAGCTTTTTTTTTTTTTTTAAAAAGTAAAATTCCCTCTAAAGTAAAAACTCAAATTGGTATCAGTCCCCCAAATCTGATCTCCTAGTACCACTATCTCAGTGAATGATATCATTGTGCATCCCTAAACAAGGCACAAGCCAAGCCAGCAACCTTGACAACTCAATATCCCTTATCTTCCGTATTAAATCCATCTTTAATTCCTGCTGCATTTATTTCCTGAATATCTCTGAAACTAGTTTCCTTCTTTCTGTCTCCATCAGCACTAGGCTAAGCAATTCATTCATGCATTCATTAACTGGAAACTGACTTGGACCAGGCACTATTTTAGGTACTGGGGAAATAGGTACAAATGAAACAGACCACCCAGCACAAGGGAGTTTATAATTCAGGGAAAGAGCAGATTATAAATAAATACTTACTATTTTGCAGTGATAAGGACCCTTGAGAGAAAATAACACATGATGAAGGGATTAAAAAAGATGGAAAAATGCTGCAAAGGGTGTGCAGGTAAGGGAACCCTCCTATACTGTTAGTGGAAATATAAGTTGGTGCTGCCACTATGGAAAACAGTGTGGAGGTTCCTCAAAACAACTAAAAACAGGGTTGCCATATGATCTAGCAACCCCACTCCTGGGCATACGTCTGGAAAAAACTGTAATTCGAAAAGATACACACACCCAAAAGTTCACAGCAGCACTGTTTACAATAGCCAAGAGATAGAAACAACCTAAACGTCCATCAAAAGATGAAAGGATAAAGATGTGGTATATATACACAATGGACTACTACTCAACCATAAAAAAGAATGAAACAATGCCATTTGCGGCAGCAGGAATGGACCTAGAGATTATCATACTAAGTCAAGTAAGTCAGAAAGAGAAGTCAAATACCACATTATATCACTTACATGAGGAATCTAAAATATGATGCAAATAAACTTATCTGAGGCAGAGGAACCAGAGATCAAATTGCCAACATCTGTTGGATCATAGAAAAAGCAAGAGAGTTCCAGAGAAACATCTGTTTCATTGACTATGCTAAAGCCTTTGACTGTGTGGATCCCAACAAACTGTGGAAAATTCTTCAAGAGATGGGAATACCAGACCACCTGACCTGCCGCCTGAGAAACCTGTTTGCAGGTCAAGAAGCAACAGTCAGAACCAGACATGGAACAATAGACTGGTTTCAAATTGAGAAAGGAGTATATCAAGGCTGTATATTATCACCATGCTAATTTACCTTATATTCAGAGTACATAATGCATAATGCCGGGCTGGATGAAGCACAAACTGGAATCAAGGTTGCCAGGAGAAATATCAATAACCTCAGATATGCAGATGAGACCACCCTTATGGCAGAAAGTGAAGAGGAACTAAAGAGCCTCTTGATGAAGGTTATAGGAGAGTGAAAAAGCTGGTTTAACACTCCACATCAAAAAACTGAGTTCATGGCATCTGGTCCCATCACTTCATGGCAAATAGATGGGGAAACAATAGAAATAGTGACAGACTTTATTTCCGGCTCCAAAATCTCTCTGGACAGCTCTGAACAGTTGTACTTTCATTCAATTTAATCCAACTAAAGCTTAACTCGGAAAGGGAGACTCGTCATGGATCAGAGGCTGCCAAGGCAAAGGGAAGGGTAACAATTTCTCCTTCTCTTCCTCTGATCTTTCACGCCAGACTCAGCCCACAGCTGACAGTGGGTCTGTCACTCTCCACTGGTCCCCTACTTCCTGAGTTCTGTGTTTATTTTGTGGTCATCGTCAGACCACAAAATTAGTATATTTCTCCCAAATGACAGTTATAAAGACAGACAAGTGTGGTTCCAACCTCAAAAGATCTTACCTTGGATGGGGAAGAAAGCATTCTCCTAAAGGTGTGGGCACTTTAGGAATCGAGACAGCCTGTCTCATAGCCCGTCTGCTGGGCCCCAATTCTGTATCTTGATGGGTCCACTGACTCTTTGGGACCTGACAAAAACCTAAGACAAGTCCTACCACATCCACACCAGGTGGCTCCAGACTGGTTGCAGGCTGATCCTTGCAGAATATAAGCTTGAGCCCGTGGCCAGGCTACTTCAACTCCTCAGAGGCTGTGACCAGCTCTCAGGCACAGACCAGGTCCCGTGATAGGGCTCCCAGCTCGGCGGGATCTGGTCCCTCCCCCCTTCTCCCTGCTCCCACCTTTACATACCAGCTCCCTTTCTCCGGACTCGCACACGCCCTTCTGAACACTTCTCACATCCCAGGGTCCTTCCTTGGGAAGCACTGCCGCACTGCCCCCCCGATCCACATTCTCACAGCTCCTGAGGGCTCTTCCCCCAAGTGCCCCACCAGCATCTGTCATTCCACACTCCTGCGTGCACTCAGTCTTCCCCTCAGCTGAGCTCTGCCAGGGCAGCACCTGCGTCCTCTGTCCAAGTTGGCACCACTGTTTATCACAGGACAGGAAAGCAGTGGGTGAGGGTCTGAACTGGTTCCCCCAGAGCCCCAGCCTCCCCAGTTGAGCAGCTGTCAGGCCCCAATTTTCATGACAGCCACCTCTGCCATCTCTCTCTCCTGGCGACTACTTCTCCGGTTCAGCCACAGAGTCTTCCTTCTTAACCCACCTCATGAACACTGAGGTTTCCTGGAACTCTGACCTCTCTTGCATTGCCTCACTTGCTCAGCTCAAGGTTTCAAATGTTTCCTTCACACTGATGGCTCCCTGACCTCCCTGCTGAGTTCCAACCCCCTAATCCTTCTATAACTGTCCACTGCTGACCTCTACCCAGATTTCATTCACATCTCAAATGAAACCCGTCCCACACTGAACTCATCATACACCCTTAACAAAGGGGGCCCTCCTCTTTCTTCCTGAACCCACTCCACACGCCTTCTTCCAGGTAATGTCTTGCCTATATTATGCAATAATCTCTAGAAGGTTCCCACCTCTATTCGTTTCTCACTTCAGATCTAAGCCCAACAATGTTTCCAAAGTGACTATTCTTATTAAATTCAAATTACATAATTAAGGACTTCATGAATATATTTTGTGAAAATTCTAACAAAATTAAATGTAAATAAAGTCCTCTTTCATCATGCCCATTCTTGATCCCAATCCACATGTAACTAGTGTCCCCTGACCTTTTTTTAAGCACTTAAGCACATATTATGCATGTAGACAAACATGCATAACACCTGGGGCTTCCCTGGCGCCTCAGCTGGTATAAAGAATCCTCCTGCAATGTGGGAGACCTGGGTTCGATCCCTGGGTTGGGAAGATCCCCTGGAGAAGGGAACGGCAGTATTCTACTCGCTGCAGTATTCTGGCCTGGAGAATCTCATGGATTGTATATCCATGGGGTCAAAGAGTTGGACATGACTGAGCTACTTTCACATGCATGCATGTAGAGAAACACCATGTAGTTTTCTTTACACATAAATGGTGACATGTTATAATCATGCTCTGTAACTTGCTTTAGTTTCTCACATGCCTGGGAGCTCAGCCCACACCAGTGCTCCTCTCTAACTGTGGTGCTGGGTGCCAACACAGGGACCCCCTCAGGACGTTTAAAGTGTCTCAGACTCAGACCAATTTTTCCAAAACATCAAGGACCATATAATTCTTCAGCTTAAAATTCTTGAATTGGGGCTTCTCTGGTGGCTCGGTGGTACAGAATCAGCCTTCCAATGCAGGAGACACAGGTTCAATCCCTGATCCAGGACGACCCCACAGGTCAAGGAGCGACTTGGCCCATGAGCCTCAACTGCTGAGCCTGTGCTCCAGAGCCCAGGAGCCACAACAAGAGAAGCCACCGCAGGGAGAAGCCCAAGCACCACAACTAGACAGCAACCCACAGCAACAAAGACCCAGCACAGCCAAAAATCATAAACAAATAAAACTATCAAAAAATTCTTAAATTATTTCCAGTCAACCACAGACAGTTCTCATCTTCAAGAACCAAAGCACCTGTAGTGTGGCCCCCATCTGGCTTTCCAATCTATTTCCTTTTTCATCCCTTTCTTTTCCTATAACCCTGGCCTTCAGTCATAATGAATCAGCTACAGCTCCTTAAATACACTAAGTCTGCTAGATGAATACATGAAAATGTAGCCCTCCTCTGAAACAGGAAAGAATAGGAAAAAAGATCCTGAGAGATTCACCTGTGAAGTAACTGTAAGAGAAAGGGAGGACACTTGTGACTGGGGGCCTTAGCATTCCTTCTCCATCATTTCCTGAGGACTGAGAATCTGGAGAAAGTTCACTGACCAACATTTCCAAGTCACACATCCACTCATTCACCAGACCGCTGCTTGCAGCGATTCCCCACCCACTCACCTAGAGAGGAACCTCCAGGGCTTTCTTTCTCTACCTTCCAGGGATCTTCTCCTTGCTGCAACAGGGAGATCACTTCAGGTTTGGAAAATGGGAGTCCTGCTCACAGCAAAAAAAAAAAAAAAAAAAAAGGACAAAAAAATAAAAACAACAACAAGCTCAGTCTTGACACAAAGAGGTAACTGGTTCTGAGTGGAAACTTAGGGAATGATACAAAGAGCTTCTGTGGGGTGCTCAAGCTGTTCCCCTATGATGTAAAGCGGTGGATGAGGGAAAAAGCAAGGGACCTGTGGAACCTAACAATGGAATAATTAGTTACATGTTAGGGAAATACAATGAACATGCAGCCCTGAAATAGGGTACCATTAGCTTTCTGTAGAAAAAAAAATACATGAGATGTCGAGACTAGTATCTATAGACAGGTATCTATGGAAAGGATTATGTAACAGGTAGCTTGTTTAAAATGAGAAAACGCTATCTAGCTCCCTTTGAAATATGGATTACATGGTGTTCATCTGGCTGGAAAATAAAACTGGGAAAGGCAAGTGGTGGGTCAAAGAAGGGGACTGAAGGAAGCGCTCTGCTTAGAAATGAGCAAACACATCATAGTGGGAATGGCCTGAACTATGAGGGAATTTCTAACGTGCAGCTCTGCAGGCTGTTCCATCCACGAGGCACAAGGCATCCATGCTTATGAGGAGGAAAAATTGTTCAGATTTATTTTTGGAGATCCAATTTGTACAGTGCTAACGCAAAATACAGCTGAAATTTTGATGATCCATGGCTTTTCCCATCCAGGGAATTGGGTGCTGAGTTATCCCAATTTCCGATTGGAGGAAACTTCCTTACCCAATGAGACAAGGTTACTATAGTTCTCCAGCATCACGTCTTGGTACAAGTTTCTCTGAGAAGGGGCCAGCTTTCTCCACTCATCCCGTGTAAAGAGCACAGCCACATCGTCGAATGTCACTGACGCCTGTAGAGACGAGACATCCCAGCTCAGCCAAGACCACCCATCACACAGGGTGCAGGCAGCAGCAGTGTGAAGTAGTCAGGTTACCATGGGATGCTTCTATATTATTCTAGGTTCTGAAAGGTTCAAGTCACGTGTTTAATGAACACTTGATCTGTGACAAATATATACTGAGTAGCATGAACCATGCCCTGTGTTAACCACAGAGATATGTGGCGGTATTAAGGCCATTATTAGGAATGTTCATTAGAATAATCTTTCTTAAGGCAATTCAATAAAACATATTAAGAGCTTTAAAATGTTTATACTCTTTAACTCTCCAAATTACTGTATTTGTTTGATAATGAACCATGTGAAAAAACGCACACACAAGGACATTTATTACGGTGTTAGTAAGAGCAAAGAAATGGAAACAACCTAAATAATCATTGACAGAGGCTGGGTTAAACAATTTAAGGCATTATCTGTGTGCTCTCTGAGGCCTGAGGACAACAGAGGCAATTAAAATAGCTATCATTTATTGAATGCTTTCTTCAGGCCAAGTACTACTCTTAGAGTTTTATATTAATCTTTAGTGTAAATCTTTTATTTTATCTTCATGACAACCCTGAGAAGAAGGTACTATTATTATCCTCATTTTACATAGGAGAACTCACAGAGAGGGGAAGACATCTGTCTAAAGTCATAAAGCTGGTCAGTGGTAGTGCTGGGATTCCAATTTCAGGCGCATGTCTAAGGCCCCATTCTTAACCACTCTGTAAAAGGCCTCTCAAAATCTACCAAATAATTAGTAAATAATTGAAATACTGCATACAATGTACTTAAAACTGTACCAAGCTTATATTAAAGGCTCAGATGTTAGCTACTATCACATCAATATAAAGTACTATGCAATCATTAAAACTGATGGTATAAGTCAACAATGTTGACTTAAAAAGACATTCATGATAATGTTAAGTACAAAAAGCAGGCTATGTATCAGTATGTATAGTTTGTTCCCAGTTTTGAAAAAAATTAAATATGTACATAGAAAATGATGCTGAGAGATACATAACAAATGGCTCACAGCAATTATCTCCAGATGGCGGGGGTTTTTTTGCATATATGGAAAAAATATATACACAAATACACACACACATACACACATCTATGCACATATGTACATATACAAGCATATATACATATACATGTATATATGTGCATATTTTATTCTCTGTAAAGTTTTTTGCCACAGTTATGTGATATTTTTATGGTAAGATGAGGCATTAAATTAACATTGGTGAGGAATACAAGAAATGATCTTTGCTGTCAAAGAATTTACAATCTAAATAACAGACAAGAAAAGTGCATGTATTTGAACAATAAAAGAAAATGTGTAGCTGAATATGACCACAAATCATTTCTATTAATCCTTATTTTAGAGACGAGGAACACAAGATCCAGGGCGATTAGGATTCCAAGTTACATACTTTAATAATGGCAGAGACGGGATGATAACTAGTCTCCTTTTAACACAGCACTTGGCGTATCCTCTCTCTGACCCTAAAACATCCCGTCACTGCGTTTTACATACAAGTCCACACAGCAGATGAGGTTAGGGAGAAATGTCATATAGGACTCACATGCAGGGACGGAGAAGATTCTGGGCAAGAGAGCAGCTTGACTTTGTTGGAATGGAATGTGAAAGCCAAGCAGCTCAAATATACAAAGGCAGGTCCTAGCCATTGCCTCAGAAGATCAATCACCACATTTTGTGGCTTCAAATGACATACAACATCACATAGCAAAGAGCTCTGGTAACACAGGGTCTGGGCCTACTCTGCATTCTGAGAAATGCACCAGAGGAACAGCTGGACAATAACCAGCATGAACTGAGAGGCCAGACATACCTGGGTTTGATTTCAGGTCACTTGACTTCTTTGAGCCTCAGTTCCCTCATATGTAAAATGGGGTAATAACTGCTGTGCTGTTATGAGAGTGAGAACAAAGTTAAAGCCCTCAGGATATTCCCTAGCAACATTAACTATCAATATTATTGTGAGATGAAAATGAGTAAAAATTGACAGTATTTTCTGGGTCTGAAAAACACTGTACAGTAATTTGTGTCTACCAACGGTAATAGTATCATGGACTAGAATGATATTGTTCAGCTACCACAACCACCATGTACTGAACATCTCCGATGTGCCCAGCCCTGATTAAAACACTTTTCATGCTGTAATTTCATGTGATCCTCTCATCTACCCTATGAGGTAGGCATGGTTGTTATTCTCATTCTACAGCTGAGGAAACTTGAGGCACAGAGAGATACAGATATCCAAGGCCTACAAATGGCAACAGAGGATACGGGTTCAAACCTGGCTGTCTGGCTTGAGAGCCCCACTTCTAACTGTATACCCTGTACACCTCGACTCTCCACTACTGATATCCCACAAAATCCTCCCTGCCACTTCCTGAGGAGTCTTCTCTCTGCTCCGGAAGTCAAGAGACCTCTCCATTTATGTTCCCTCTAACATGGTTACCCTGGATGCGGGCCCCACCTTCATTTCCACAGAATAAAGATGAAAATAGTAGGTCAAGATCAGCTTTCAAGAGAGTGATAGAAGCAAGATACATGATCCAGAAAGTTAAAAGGCAGAAAAAAAACTAAAAACTATGGACTTGGAAAAACGTGGGAAAAATGGCATGAGGATTCGCAGGGGTGGAAAGGAAAAGAAAAGCATTCTGGCCAAGAGTAGGGAGAAGGACACGAATGAGCAAAGGGGCCAGGCCAGAAAGGAACTCTGCCAAGTGTGCATGTTTGTTTGTTCTGAACTCAAGTGATGTCAGATGTGTGGCATCTTACCTGTCTAATTAGCAATCACACGGTGAGCTGAGACTAATGAATAAGAGTGTCTACCAGGAAAACAAGAGAAACACTAGATATGGATTGTGAGGTTGGAAGTGAACATTCCCTATGGAATCCACCATCCACCTCCGTGGGCCAGCTCTTCAAAGAGAGAAGGATATGGGCTCCAAATCCTGTTGAAGACTGTATTAGGGCGAGAACTCCAGTTTGAAGATAAAAAAACAAATCTATCTGTCTGTAAGACTTGAGAGGGCAATGAACTCACCTGAGACCTTGCTTCCCTCTGTTCGGCAGCCATATCCTCTTTCTGAGCAGGTTCCCTTGAGGATGGGTGAAGTCTCCAGAAGTCAGATCTGAGAGAAGAAAAAGGGAGCCAGGAGGAAGCCCCTTCTCTTTCAACCCCTCAGAATCAGCAGCTCTGAAACCTTTAGATTCCCTGAGAATGATATCATGTGCCCTCAGAGAAGGAAGTCAGGACCTAGCAATAGACAGCACCAGAGAGAAGGGTTGGGTCACCCTGTTCCAGGCCCAGCTCTCTCCCTGACTCAGAGGTAAAGGTCCTAGGACTCTATCAGCAGTAGGAGCAGCTGCTTGAGCCTCACCAAGTGTCAGGCACTACCTGCATCATTGAGCACAGTTGGCACTGTCAACCCCCATTTTATAGATCAGGAAACTGAGGGCAGAGTGGCAGCAACTTACCCCAGTCCACACAGCCAAGGGAGGGTGGTACCAGGATTCCAACCACAGCCGGCTCCAGAGCACATGCTTTAACCTCCCTGCATGCACGTGACAACTTTTCTCCACCCAAGTCTTCCCACCCAGCTCCTTCCCCTCCTGTCAAGGAAACAATTTCCAGATTTTTCTAGAAAACCTGCTTCCGGTTGGGGAACACATCAGCTTTCCTGAAGCGGGGAGCAGGCTTGAGGGAGGAGGCACAGACAAGCAAAGACCGGGATTCCAGTCCTGATTCTGCCACTGGGGAACACCAGTGACTCACTTCTCACGCAAAACAAGCCTTTCACTAAGGAGGGCAGTGGCGATGTTAGAGGGAGGCAATAATCTTCACAGCCACTGCCGGCCCGGAGCAAATTAAAAGGCTAGCAGCAGCCGGGCAGGTGGCTCGCTGGGAACAGGTCGGGAGAAGGCAGCGGGGTGGCGAACCCGGCGAACGGGGAGGAAGTGCCAGAGCTGCGCCGTCAGGGCGCATCTGGGGGAGGCGGGGTGCCCCGCCCCGGCCCGCCGGGGCCCGCGGAGCGCCCGCGCTCGCCTCTCGGGCCTCCGCCCCGCGCCCCGACGCAGCATCCTCCCGAGGCCCGGTCCTCCCTCCTGCATCCCGCCGACCCTCCGCCGCTCACCTCGCCCAGGCCGCCGGGGGTTCCGCGGGCAGCAAGCGGTGTGCTCCGGAACTGCCGCGGCCAGACAGCTGCTTCAGGTAGGGACTTGTCCGAGGTGCTGCCTGGGTCGACCTCACGCCGGGAGGCCTTTCAAGCCAGCGGCAAACCCCACGCAGGTCCGGGACCCTCAGGGGCTGTCGCTATTCCCTCTGGGAAATGTAGTCCACACCAGAACCCAAGGATTCTGGGAAGTGTAGTTCTTCCTAACCGTCTGCTAGGAGAAGCCGGGCTGAATCTGTCCCATGCCCAGACGCATTCTGAGCTAATGCTGGTGCTTCCTGGGCCGCTGGGTCGTGGGTTCTGGTTCTCCCGGGAGAAAACAGTTTTGCCAGGATAGTATCGTGTAGCTCTGCAGCTTTGTAAATGGCAGTAAGGCAAGTAGACAATTGACAAGAGCAAACCTGTTTTCTCTTCAGTCTTTCAACAAGTATATTGAGCACTTGTTGGAGTAAGCCCTACCTCAGTGAGCAAAACAGAGATCATTGCTCTGGAGAACTTTCTCCTGGGTTGGGGGTCGGGGAAGGAGGTGTTGCAGGAAGAGAAACCCCTTCCAGGGCCCAAAAGAGGGCTCTTGTCTAACACTCAAATGATATGTCCAAGGAGACACACATGCTGACAAAGCAAGGTACTTTATTGGAAAAAGTACCCTGACCCCACCCCCTGCCCCCCAGAGAGCAGTAGGGTAAGGGAACCCAGGAGAACTGCTCTGCCACATGGCTCACCGTCTCAGGCATTGTGGTAATGGGGGATTGCCTGGAGCCGTCAGGATGCCCCCTTGCTCGGATGACAAGGTCACGAGACTAAGAAAGTAATTGCAAAGCTGACTTTCTTTATCGGGGCATCCTGGGCAAGCCCCACCCTGGTATTTTTCTTGGAAGTTCTGTCCATGCTCGGAACATTGGCTCATCTCAGTAGGTCAGTCACAGTTGGAAAGAATTCGTCCTGAGATAATCCCCCCAGACCTTATGGACCAGAGGATCCACCTTCCCCGGGGGCTATGGAGGAATGAAAGGGACATTTAAATGGATTACTACTCCTTACTGGGGAGTTTACCAAGAGTTCTCTGGAGGTCATGGCGAGACCACCACCAGAAAGGCTCATACTTGGGTCACCTTTCCACCTCCCACTCCCCTGACCACTCCACAGAGGAGGCTCACTTCCTTGAAGAAATCAGGCTTGACAGAGACTTAGGAATGCTCATAATAGTGGCCAGCATAGTTGGAGATATTGATTGCTTTAGGATATGTAGACATAGGAATTCATTATAGTAGTTATAAGGTTAATAGGGTTTTATTGCTAAAGCAGTGCTGCTTGACTGTCTCTTAGTTCTCTTTCCTCTCTCTTAACTGTCTCTTTGTCCTCTTTCCTCTTTTCTCGTAAGAACTGGAGTAGGTTACTAGAATAAACAGTCTCAAGCTTAAGCCCTTCCCTCTAGCTTCTACATAGTTGTACCTGATAAGAGAAATGTAACCTTTCTACTTAGGTTGATGTACTTATCTTGATTGAATGAAGTATACTGAAGACATTCAAATGGTAAACATACTATTGTTAAATCTAATTACATAAAAATCTGACTTCTGCAAAGGGAATGTTTCATGATAGTTTGGGGAATGAACTCAATGATAAGGTTGCTATGGGAGGTAGAAAACAAAAAATTGTATAGAATGATAGGTGATGTAATGATGTAATGGGGATGTCTTTTGGCTATAAAAACTGTAAACCAACAACAATAAACAGAGAGACTGCTCCATCACCACACATCGACTCAGCTCAGTTCTTCTTCCGCCGACGCCACCCATCCCTCAAGACCCCTGGACCCCGCCGAGGCTGGACCCCGGCAGGGGATTACTTTCTGGGTTATTTTTGGCCAATTATTCTGACTGAGAGTCCTTCCTGGTGGTGCACACGTTGCTTGGCCAAGAGAGATACCAGGGACAAGGATTCTGGGAGAAGATCGGACGTGTGGTGTTTCCTTTTGACCTTTCCCGAACTCTTCTGGTTGGTGGTGGCTTATTAGTTCCTGCTCTTTACTAGGACCTCCTCCTGTCGTGAAATAACTTATGCAAATAGTTACTATGGTGCCTGGCCAAGGTGGATGATTTCAGTCAGTGTGCTTTCCCTAACAGAGAGATTGAACAGACAAGAAGTCATGAACAAAATTATATAGCATTTTAGAGAGAAGCCTTATGGGGAAAAGCAAAAGAAAAGAAAGGTAGGAAGAATCTGCAACAGGTATGGAGGCAGGTTGCAGCAAGGAATAGGGTCACAAATACCACCCTTTGTTAATATAGCAGGAAACAATCTTGATAAGGTAGAATAAGTATCTTTCCGTAAGTTCTTTTTTTTAATTTATTTTTTTATTGAAGGATAATTGTTTTATAAAACTTCATTGTTTTCTGTCAAACCTCAACATGAATCAGCCATAGGTATACATATATCCCCTCCCTTTTGAAACTCTCTCCTATCTCCCTCCCCATCCTACCCCTTTAGGTTGATACAGAGTCCCTATTTGAGTTTCCTGAGCCATACAACAAATTCTCATTGGCTATCTATTTTACATATGGTAATGTGAGTTTCCATGTTACTCTTTCCATACATCTCACCCTCTCCTCCCCTCTCCCCATGTCCATACATCTATTCTCTATGTCTGTTTCTCCATTTCTGCCCTGTAAGTAAATTCTTCAGAACCATTTTTCTAGATTCCATATATGTGCATTAGAATGTGATATTTATCTTTCTCTTTCTGACTCACTTCTCTGCGTATAATAGGTTCTAGGTTCATCCACCACATCAGAACTGCCTCAAATGTGTTCCTTTTTATGGCTGATTAATATTCCATTGTGTATATGTACTACTACTTCTTTATCCATTCAATTGTCAATGGGCATCTAGGTTGCTTCCATGTTTGAGCTATTGTAAATAGTGCTGCAATGAACAATAGGATACATGTGTCTTTTTCAACCCTGGTTTCCTTAGGGTATATGCTTAGGAGTGGGATTGCTGTGTCATATGGTGGTTTTATTCCTAGTTTTTAAAGGAATCTCCATACCATCTTCCATAGTGGCTTCCGTAAGTTCCTGCTCAACTGTCTGGACTATGCTCAACTCAAATGAATAATAGTCATCATGACAACTTATAAATAAAAATGCTGAGACTTTGATGGGATTCTTTGAATCCTTAAATCTACCTGGGAAAAATATTATCTAACATTATTGATTTTAATAGTCCATTACCATGGTATAGCTCTCCTTTTATTTTGGTCTTATTTAGGTCTCCATATATTTTTCTCCATGGCAGTATTGCATATTTTTGTGAGTTTTATTTGAGGATGTTACATACTTTTTGACCCATTCATTGATTATAGCCTTGTTGTGGTGAAGGGGTTTGCATAACTTAATGAAGCTATGAGCCATGCTGGGCAGGGCCACTCAAGACCGATGGGTCATAGTGGAAACTTCTGACAAAACATGGTCCACTGGAGGAGGACATGGTGACCCACTCCAGTACTCTTGCCAAGAGAACCCCATGAACAGTATGAAGAGGAAAAAAGATTCAACACCAGAAAATGGGCCCCACAGGTCAGAAGGTGTCCAGTATACTACTGGGAAAGAGCAGAGGGCAGTTACTAATAGCTCAGAAAGAATGAAGCAGCAGGGCCAGAGAAGAAATGACACTCAGTTGTGGATGTGGTGAAAGTCAAGTCCAATGCTGTGAAGAACAATATTGCATAGAAACCTGGATTGTTAGGTCCATGAATCAAGATAAATTGGACATAGTCAAGCAGGAGATGGCGAGAGTGAACATTGACATCTTTGGAATCACTGAACTAAAATGTACAGGAATGGGTGAGTTTAATTCAGATGACCATTATATCTACTACCATGGGCAAGAATCCTTCACAAGAAATGGAGTAGGCCTCATATTCAACAGAAGAGCCCAAATGCAGTACTTGGGTGCAATCTCAAAAATGAGAGAATGATCTTGGTTCATTTCCAAGACAAACCAATCAACATCAAAGTAATACAAATCTATGTCCCAATCACTAATGCTAAAGAAGCTGAGGTTGAACGGTTCTGTGAAGACCTACAAGACCTTCTAGAACTAGTACCCCAAAAAGATGTCATTTTCTTCACAGGGGATTGGAATGCAAAAGTAGGAAGTCAAGAGATACCCGGAGTAATAGAAAAATTTGCCCTTAGAGTACAAAATTATACAGGGCAAAAGCTAACAGAGTTTTGCCAAGAGAACATGCTGGTCATAGCAAACACTTTCTTCCAACAACACAAGAGATGATGCTATACATGGACCTAATCAGATGGTCAACACCAAAATCATAATAATTATATTCTTTGCAGCCAAAAAAGAGCTCCTTATTTGAAAATTCAGACTTAAATGGAAGTAGGGAAAACCTCTAGGCCATTCAGATATGACCTAAGTCAAATCCTTTATGATTATACAGTGAAGCTGATGAATAATTTCAAGGGATTAGATGTGGTAGAGTGCCTGAAGAAATATGAACAGAGGTTTCTAACATTGTACAGGAGGCAGTGACCAAAACCATCCCCAAGAAAAAGAAAGGCAAAGTGGTTGCTTGAGGAGTCTTTACAAATAGATGAGGAAAGAAGAGAAGCAAAAGGCAAGGGAGAAAGGTAAAGGTATACCCAACTGAATGCCAGAATCCCAGAGAATACCAAGGAGAGACAAGAAAGGCTTCTAAAGTGAACAATGCAGAGAAATAAAGGAAAACAATAGAATAGGGAAGACTAGAAATCTCAAGAAAATACAAACAGTAAGGACCTAGCGGAAGCAGAAGAGATTAATAAGAGGTGACAAGAATACACAAAAGAACTATACAAGAAAAGTCTTCATGACCTGGATAACCACGATGGTGTGTCACTCACTTAGAGCCAGATATCCTAGCATGTGAAGTCAAGTGGGCCTTAGGAAGCATCACTACAAACAAAACTAGTGGAGGTGATGGAATTCCAGCTGAGCTGAAAGATGATGCTGTGAAATTGCTGCTGTCAATATTTGTCAGCAAATTTGGAAAACTCAGGAGTGGTTACAGGACTGGAAAGGTCAGTTTCCATTCCAGTTGTCCAAAGAAGAACCTCTTGGTGAAAGTGAAAGGGGAGAGTGAAAGAGCTGGCTTAAAACTCAACATTAAAAAAACTAAGATCATGGCGTCTGTGGTGACCCAAGGATGAAAGAGCAGATAAAACCAAGGAGGGTCTTGAAAGGCAGGAACAGAAAAACCAGACCCTTATCATCCTTCCCTCCCCCATGTTGTAACTATTAACAGGTTTCAGGTCCTCCTGAGCATTATAACCTTTCTCTACTCTTACCCCATAGACAGAAGGTATTTCCTTACTTTTCCCTTCACCCAGTATACATGCTTCATCCAGTCAGCAAATGACCTGCAAGACCCTATCCCACTCCTTGTACCCTGGGTATAAAAGTGGACTAAGCACCCCTGTTCAAGGTCGGTTCTCCCTTGAGCTGGCCCGCTGTTCTAAAAGCGTCTCTCACTCTAATACATTTTATTTCCCTCTCATTCTGTCTCGTGTCTGGAAATTCTTTTCCGACCCATGTCCAGACCATGACATTTTTGGCGGCCTGTATGGGACCTTGGGGTCTCTTCCCCCACTTCTTTGCTCCTCCTTTTTCACAGAGGACCTCTGCCAACAGGCAAGTGCTGTGGAAGCAACTGAATAATTCTGGCCGGGGCCACCCTCTGGTGTGTTCCCAAGGCCCCACTGCTCACTGCGCCCCAGTAGCTGCCGCCTGAATGGGTGAGGGTCTCTCCTTTGTCTTCTTTCCAACTGAGGACTAGGCCAACCAATATTGTGTGGGCACGGGTCAGGCACTTAAAAGCCATTCGAGTGCCTGCTACACGAAGACTCCTGTGTGAGGATAAGGGGGACACGGAACAGATCAGGCCACAAGGGCATCCGCCCGCAGCAAGACAACTTCCATGCACCATGTCAGGCACATAGTGGTTGAAGCCAAACAGAGGCCATTGTCCCCTGGGCCACCGCCTCCCCGATAGGATTGTCAGGCGGATTCCTCAGCCTTCTTCCTTGTCACTTTTGCTTCTTTCTTTTTCAGTCCAGATTGATTTACTGGAGCCTAGGTGTTGCTTCTGAGCCATCCTAAGAGTGCCTTCCACTTTTTCAGGGAATCGCCAAACAGTGAGTCACTCGGTTGCTCCCAGGAATCTCTATCTGTCTCTGCCCGGGTCACAGGTGCTGACTTCCTCTGCCCAGGTCACATGGTTCTCAGGGATCACCTCTCACTGTCGGATGCGACTTGGGATGGTTGGCCATTTTTGTGCCAGTCACACGGAGAGATCACTGGGACAAAAGGGACGCCTTTCTGTCAGCCAGTGTCTCTCAGTCCCCACATTCTACGGCAGGTAGGCTAAGAGTGGATTCTGGTACGTCTTGGGAGCCTCTCTCAGACTCACCCCTTGGCTACATTTTCAGAAACTGGAAAATTTTTACCCTGCAAAAGGCCTGGCCCCAATACAAACTGGGGGACCCCCCAAAAATGACCTCTGAGTGGCACACTATCTTTTGCCAAAAGCAGGGAAAGGACTCAGAAGTTCCTTACATTCAGTCCTTCCTGGTCCTCAGTTAGAATCCGGATTTGAGGGACTCATGCCGCATGTGTCTTTCTGTTGCCTTCCTATCACCTGTCACCCTCTGTCTTTCTCCATCCCTATTTGACCTTACATATCCACATGCTCTCTGGGAAAGGATTCTGAGGTTCCCTTTGGTCCAGATCTTTCTCCTATATCCAAAAGCCTGAAGGATCAAAAACTCTCCTCTATGCTTATCTCTCAGGTGGGGAGGCAACAAAGTTTCCCCTACTCCCGAACATCCTAAAGAATTTCCTTCTAACTACTCCTAAGATTGAGGAAGGACCAAGCCTCCCCCTGCAAATTCCCTTAATCCTTCAGATTCTTTAGATGGGACAAAGGCCTCACTTCCCACCAGAGGGACAATCCAAGATTTTTATCAGCTGATCTGCCCCTGATATCAGAGTCAATTTGAGCACTATTTGATCTATAATTTAGGTATAAAACTATGACTATAGAAAGGAAAGATGACTTTTTGACACAGGATGGCCATGATATTCTTTAGACTCTGGAGAAAACTGGTTAAATTGAAATTTTTTTTCTTCAAAACTGCAAAACTGGTTCTTTTTGCATATGCAGTTGAAAACAACTATCTTGTTAAAAGGCTTGTCTAGGGAAAAGCTTGAAGTTAACCCTTTCCATGTCCTTGAACTACACAGCCCATTTTACCTGAGACCTCAGCCTTGGGCAAATTAGCACTTCAAGCAAAAAAAAAAAAAAAACAAAAAAACAAAGGATCAAAGAGACATTTTAAATCTCAAGTGGATAACTATGAGATCTCTGTCTGTCTGCCTGGGTTTATGTATGTCTCAGCGTGTGTCTTTTGTTTTGTTTTATAATATTGCTGAAGTTGAAATTAGTTCTAATTTAATTGGCCTAAAGAAAAGTAAGTGCTTACAAATCAGACAATCCTAAATACAAGAGAAATTAACCTAACTGAATTTCAGATTTACGTGAACTGGGAAATTTTCAGTATTAAATATCTAGTATTAATGTTTGTTTGCTAATCTAATATAGACATGTCTAAGAGTCATTAAGCATAGTATTTTCATTGTGCCTAGGTTTGTTATAAGTTAAATATTGTTATATTGTTATATCTGTTACAAGTTTGTCAGAAAGGAAAGTAACTCGAGTGAAGAAATTTTTAAAAAAGAAAAATAAAAATGAGACAAGAGCTTTTAGTTAAATTATTAAGGATAATTATATTTTAGGAATGTCTGTCTAAAATAGTCTCTTCAGATTGAAGTAACTTGAATTTCTAGGGTTGTGCTAAACTAAGTGGTGGAAGTTTATTGAATAGCTAGGTCATTTCCAAATAAAATAAGATTCTGAAAGATTCATTACTGAACACTAACCTCCTCTTACAGAGAAACTAGAGATTTTGGACTGTTATTGAATAATGTTTGATGCCATCCTGAGATGTTCTCTAAAATTCTTTTTAGAATTTATCACTGGTATTTATGTTTACCAATCTATAGAATGCTAATATAAAGGTCAGTTCTTGGTTGCTTAAGGAAAGCGGGATGTGTGTTCTCACTAAAGAAGGTACGAGGAGTAAAATTACATTTTATGAAGGGAAAAGGAAGTAGGTCTGACTTACAGATGGCTGTTTCAGGATGGGAGAACAGAGTAATGGGTACAGAAAGTGATAAGAAGGTTTCATGTAAAGTGGATCCCAAGGGAAGAGTTTTGGGCATAAATACAAGTTTTATTGAGATGTTGAACTGCCTTTGCTAATGGATTTTAAGTTTCTTTACCTCTGAAGTGAGCTGTTCTATTTTTATCTTTGAAATCGTCTTTGTTACTTTGGCTAAGTGAATATATGTTTTCGCGATGATCTATATGATTCTTTCTGACTGAGTGTTGTAAACCCTTTTGATATTTATCGACAAAACTTCCTAAATAACTTGATTTCTAGCTAACTTTGGGATGCTTCAGAGGGCCCCTGAGAAATCCCAAAGAGCTATTTAACTACTTGGGTTCACTGGACATGTTATATTACATGGGAAGTACTGTTGAAGGGGTGATAAATCTTCTCAGATTATATTGTATGGTTGATGTTACTAATATAGATATCCTAGAAATTATGTGACATTCATGAAAATCTGATGTGTCCTGGTAAAATGTTGTCAGTTATAATTCTAGTTATCATGTTAAAGTGTTACAAGTCATGGCAATGATCAGGTTACTTTGTCAATTACAATTTAATAAGATTTTAAACCTGTCTTCTATGGTTTCATTCTGATGCCTTCGCAAGAATACTGCTACTTCAAGATTTATGGAAAAGACTTTTCTAAGATTAGCTGATAAACAAATTTTGTTTGTTATCTAGTAAGCCGGTACCAGACTAGAATTTAGTCTACTCTCTATGTTAAGAGAACAAAGTTTTCTTAGAATGCAGCTTTTGATAACAGATTATGAATTTCTTTGCCTTTAAGTGATTTATGTTTGTTTTTAAAATCTTTCGTTACTTTGGTAAACTAAATAAACATTATTTAAGATTATGGTACATGTAGACAAAGCTTATTCTGCTTCTACAAAAAAATAAGCCCTCATGGTTATGCTTTTGCTATCCTGATGTTCTTAAAATAGTCTACTCCTAAATTGGGGAATTAAAAATGGGTGAACAGTACTGTAAATTAAAGCGTTAGGGCTATGGGAAACCCAAGATGGCTGCTTGGATTTTCCCGGCTCCCTGACAAACCTGATTTTTATTTGATGGGTTAAAGCCTTCCCTGGCTACAGGGTTAATGCACTCATAATGAAAAATTATGTTTCACCGAATGTTAAGTTTTGTTAATTGTTAAACTAAGTTTCTAGTTTTGTTAAGTAAGTAAGTCTAGTGTTTACTAAGACTCACTTCTGAAATAGTTCCTTGTTGTTATGTTATATAGATAAAAGATTTGATTAAGTTATTAAGAAGGACACTCTTAAGTTTGTTTCTAAAGCTTATCTCAGTAACCAATTCAGATAAAGATCAGATGCTCCATGATGTACAACCAGAAGATTAACACCAAGCTATAGTCATTTAATATGCCAGCAAATTTGGAAAACTCAACAGTTGCCACAGGACTGGAAAAGGTCAGTTTTCATTCTAATCCCAGAGAAAGGTAATGCCAAAGAATGTTCAAACTACCACACAGTTGCACTCATCTCACACGCTAGCAAACTAATGCTCAAAATTCTCCAAGCCAGGCTTCAACAATATGTGAACTGTGAACATCCAAATGTTCAAGCTGGATTTAGAAAAGGCAGAGGAACTGGAGATAAAATTGCCAACATCCACTGGATCATTGAAAAAGCAAGAGGATTCTGGAAAAACATCTATTTCTGCGTTATTGACTATGCCAATGCCTTTGACTGTGTGGATCAAAACAAACTGTGGAAAATTCTTAAAGAGATGGGAATACCAAATCACCTGACCTGCCTCTTAAAAAAATCTGTATGCAGTTCAAGAAGCAACAGTTAGAACTGGACATGGAACAATAGACTGGTTCTAAATAGGAAAAGGAGTACATCAAGGCTGTATATTGTCACCCTGCTTATTTAACTTATATGCAGAGTGCATCATGAGAAACCTTGGGCTGGATGAAACACAAGCTGTATTCAGGATTGCCAGGAGAAATGTCAATAACCTCAGATATGCAGATGACACCACTGTTATGGCAGAAAGTGAAGAAGAACTTAAGAGTCTCTTGATAAAAGTGAAAGAGGATCATTGCTACCATCTTTCTAAGTTCCATATATATGTGTTAGTATACTGTATTGGTGTTTTTCTTTCTGACTTACTTCACTCTGTATGATAGGTTCCAGTTTCATCCACCTCATTAGAACTGATTCAAATACATTCTTTTTAATGGTGATTCCTGTCAATGTATGGCAAAAACCACTACAATATTGTAAAGTAATTAGCCTCCAATTAAAATAAATAAATTAATTTAAAAAATAAAAGATAAAAAAACAAAAAAAAGTGAAAGCGGAGAGTGAAAAAGTTGACTTAAAGCTCAACATTCAGAAAACTAAGATCATGGCATCTGGTCCCATCACTTCATGGCAAATAGATGGGGAAACAGTGGAAACAGTGGTAGATTTTAATTTGGGGGGCTCCAAAATCACTGCAGATGCTGACTGCAGTCATGAAATTAAAAGATGCTTACTCTTTTTTTTTTTTTTAAAGATGCTTACTCTTTGGAAGGAAAGTTATGAACAACCTAGACAGCATAGTAAAAAGCAGAAAGATTACTTTGTCAACAAAGGTCCATCTAGTCAAGGCTATGGTTTTCCCAGTGGTCATGTATGGATGTGAGAGTTGGACTATAAGGAAAGCTGAGTGCTGAAGAATTGATGCTTTTAAACTGTGGTGTTGGAGAAGACTCTTGAGAGTCTCTTGGACTGCAAGGAGATCCAAGCAGTCCATCCTAAAGGAGATCAGTCCTGAGTGTTCGTTGGAAGGACTGATGTTGAAGCTGATATTCCAGTACTTTGGCCACCTGATGTGAAGAGCTGACTCATTTGAAAAGACTCGATGCTGGGAAAGATTGAAGGTGGGAGAAGGGGACGACAGAGGATAAGATGGTTGGACGGCATCACCGACTCAATGGACATGAGTTTGGGTAAACCCTGGGAGTTGGTGATGGACAGAGAGGCCTGGTGTGCTGCATGGGGCCTCAAAGAGTCGGACGTGACGGAGCGACTGAACTGAACTGATAGTCATTTAACAAATGAAGTCAGATGACCTGGGGTATACTGGGCTATACCTAATGAAAGTTATTGACTAAATTCTTGCTTATGACCTTACTAATAACTGCTAGCTATGTTATTTTCTATGTCACTTGTTTCATATGATTGTTTCTTACATTACTAAATGTGTGACTGAGCCTGTGATAAATGTTGATATACTGTTCTATATGAGATCAATGATTGTAATAACTTAACTCCAGATATGGGAAGAAGCAATAGGAAGGGATATTTTCCTGAACCAAGAGGCTACTAAGACAGGTATGGTCCAAAGCCTTTTGCTACTTTCAAGGCCTGGTCCAGTAACAACACACTGAGTGTCCTGTCAGTGGAATCTTTGGTAGACCTGGGAATGAGCCTTCCCAGCACAGGGGCCATGAAATGTCTCCAAAGCATGGTCAGATATGTGGCTATGAAGGGACCCTGCTGACTGGAAGTTGGCACTGGCCAGCTGCCTCTACAAAGATTACATCATGACCACTGCAAGCTGCTGGCCTTCAACACCCCCTGAAAGGAGTTCAAGGTGGAGATCAGAAATAAGGCACTCTCTGCTCTTGGAAAAACCCAGAAGAACTGGCCTTCAGATAATCAGATGTTTTCAGGTAAAGATTCTATGAGCCCAAATTCTTGCATCTTCTCGTACCTAGAGAAACACGAATGTCACAAACCAATGTTTGGTCTTGGTTCCCCTGGCTAACCCCTGAGCAGTTTTTCTACTTCTATTAATCTTTGGGCCATGTACCTTTAACTTTCTTGTTAAATTTCTTTCTTCTAGAATACAACAAATTTCCAAGTGATAGTACAACAAGAATATTTCTTGACCAATGTTTAGACAATGCTGAAAGAAGCCACCTTATCATTCCATGGTTTCTCCCTCCATAAATGCACCTTGACAGAGAGCAGGCAAAGAGAACTCAGAGCCTCAAGATGCCCCTATACAGCCTGAAGAAGTCAGAGCAGTCGTCACTCCTTTTCCTTTGAGACTGGGTTCCCAAATGCCTGAGAAGGGAAATAGGTAGATAGTTAGACATGAGCAGGGTATCAACAGAGGCCAAGAATTGGCCCTAAAGGTAAAGAGAGGGGGGAATATGGTAACCCAAGGACAAAAGAGCAGATAAAACCAAAGAGGGTCTTGGAATACAGGAAGAGAAAAACTAGACCCTTATTGTCCTTCCCTCCCCCATGTTGTAACTATTAATGGATTTCACATCCTCCTGAGCAGTATAACCTGTCTCCCCTCCTACCCTATAGAGAGAGGGTATTTCCTTACTCTTCCCTCCACCCAGTATACATGCCACATCCAACAGCAAATGACCTGCAAGACCCCTATCCCACTGCTTGTACCCTGGGTATAAAAGTGAACTAAGGACCTCTGTTCAAGGTCGGTTCTCCCTTGAGCTGGCCCACTGTTCCAACAGCGTCTCCCACTCTAATAAACTTTATTTCCTTCTCATTCTGTCTCATGTCTGGAAATTCTTTTCCAATCCATGCCCAGACCATGACAGCATCCAGTCCCACCACTTTATGGAAAAATAGGATGGGGAAAAATGGGAACAGTAACAGACTTTATTTTCTTGGGCTCCAAAATCACTGCAGATGGCAACTACTGTCATGAAATTAAAAGACGCTTGCTCCTTGGAAGGCAAGCGATGACAAGCCTAGACAGCATATTAAAAAGCAGAGACATCACTTTGCTGACCAAAGTCTGTATTGTCAAAGCTATGGTTTTTCTAGTAGTCATATATGGATGTGAGCTGGTCCACAAAGAAGGCTGAGGGCCTAAGAATTGATTCTTTTGAGTTGTGGTACTGGAGAAAACTCTTTAGAATCACTTGGACTGCAAGAAGATTGAAAGCTTGTTGCTGAGCCATGAAACATGCTGGGATACTTGGCCTCCGGAGAAGAGGAATTTGATCTGGGGCCAGTGACAAGGCTTGATCACTCAGAGCTTCTGTGTAATAAGGTTTTATTAAAGTATAAAGGAGATAGAGAAAGCTTCTGACATAGGCATCAGAAAGGGGCAGAAAGAGTGCCTCCCTGCTAGCCTTTAACAATATATTATATACCTATCAGCAGGCTGCTAATTAGAGAAAGGAAATGTCTCAGAACTCAGAGTGGCGCAGACCCCTCACCCACAACATGCATTCTGAGATAACATTGGCACAAGGTGAGTCATCCCGGGCCATAAAATGATTGACATGAATCTTGAAGAAAGGCAGGTTTCCAAGCAAATACATAGTTTTATTAACATAGATGAGGAGAACAGTGTATGAGTAAAACATACTGGTGTGTTGAGCCCTTATAGGTTCTGAGTCTTAAGCAAACTGACTTGAAGAAAGGCAGAGTCTAGAGTAAACACATAGTTCATTAACCTAGCTTAAGAAAAACATTTCAGCTCAAGATCGGAGAAAAGTTAAGTTCAGATGGAACCAGGTGTCATCATGGCAACACAGAATTTTAAGAGAAACCTCCTTTAATTTTGTATAGAGAAGGGGGAAAAAATCTGACGCTTGTAGTTTGTTTCCTCTTGCTGCTTAAGAGAGATATAAAAAATGTCTGACACTTGCAACCTATTTCCTCCATTTGGACACCCCTAGCCTTCCTGCCTGTTACACTCTCAGAGATCAAACCAGTCAATCCTAAAGGAAATCAACCCTGAATATTCACTGGAAGGACTGATGCTCCAATACTTTGGCCACCTGATGTGAAGAGCTGAATCACTGGAAAAGACCCTGATGCTGGGAAAGATTGAAGGCAAAAGGAGAAGAGGGTGGCAGAGGGTAAGATAGTTAGATAGCATCACTGACTCAATGGACATGAGTTAGAGCAAACTCTGGGAGATAGTAAAGGAAAGGGAAGCCTGGTGTGCAGAAGTCAAGACAGTTACAAGGAATCAGATACTACTTAGAGATTAAACAACATAACTTTTGATGCTATTGTAAGTGATATCTTTTTAAGTTTCATTGCAAAGTACTGGTTTTCTTAGGGGAAGCACACTGATTGAAACCGCCCACCCTGACCAGGCACTATAGTAACCATTTGCATGAGTTGTTTTATAGGAGATCCTGATAAGGAATACGGAACTAATAAGCCACCACCAACCAGAAGGGCTAGGGAAAGGTCGAAAAGAGACACTGCGTGTCCGTCCACTTCCCAGAATCCCTCTCGCTAGCATCCATCTTGGCTGAGCTGTGTATGCACCACCAGGAAAGACTCTGAATTAGAATGATTGGCCAAAGACCACCAGGAAACTAATCCCATCACCATAAAATCCGAGACTGCGAGCCACGCAGCAGCAGAGCTGTTCTCCTGGGTTCCCTTACCCTACTGCCTTTCCACCTGGGTGCCCTTCTCAATAAAATCTCTTGATTTGTCAGCACATGTGTCTCCTCAGACAATTCATTTCTGAGTGTTAGACAAGAGCCCAGTTTCAGGCCCTGGAAGGGGTCCCCCTTCCTGCAACAGTTTTATGTATAACTTACTGCCTAAAGTCTTATAAATTCCAGCAAAAAATTTACTGTGTGTTTCGGATTTTCTGTGTAATGTCACATAACATGTGAATGATAGTTTTGCTTCTTTCACAAAACTTTTGCTTCTTTCGTATTTTATTTCTTTCAGTTGTTGTACTGAGTGAGCTATAGTTTCTAGAACTGAGAGGGTAAGAGGCAGGAAGGCTAGGGGCCCCCAGTCAGAGGAAACAGACTACAGATGTCAGGCGTTTTTTCTCTCTCTCTTAAGTGGCAGGAGGAAACACACTACAAGTGTCAAAGACTTTTTTTCCTCTTCTCTATATGCAATTAAAAGGAGGTTTCTTTTAAGATTCTGTGTTACCATGATGACACTTGGTTCCACCTGAACTTAACTTTTCTCAGACCTTGGATAACCAATGCCTTTTTCTTACGGAAATGTTTTTCTTAAGCTGTGTTAATGAGCTACCTACTTACCACAGACGCTGTCTTTCTTCAAGTCCACTCCACCTAAGACTCGGAACTGCTAATGGCTCAACAAACCAGTATGTTACACTCATGGAAATGTTCTCTTAAGCTATGTTAATGAAACTATGTATTTGCTTGGAAATCTGCCTTTCTTCAAGATTCATGTTAATGGTTTCATGGCCAGGGATGACTCACCGTGTGCCAATGTTATCTCAGAATGCATGTTGTGGGTGAGAGGCCTGGTGCCACTCTCTGAATTTTGAGACATTTCCTTTCTCTAATTAGCACCTTGCTAATAGGTATGTAACTTCTTGCTAAAAACTAGCAAGGGGGCACTCTTTCTGCCCCCGTCTGATGTCTACGTCAGAAGATTTCTCTCTTTTATACTTTAATAAAATTTTATTACACAAAAGCTCTGAGCAATCAAGCCTCGTCACTGGCCCCAGATAGAATTCCTCTCTTCCAAGAGGCCAAGAATCCTGGCATCTTTCATGGCTCATAGCGACAACCTTTCAGAACAATGTTAATATAAAAGAGTCAAAGTAGAGGGCCATCAGCAAAATTTTTTAGCAGGGAACTCCAAGCCCATATCCCCCCGACCCACGTAAACATAAAAAATAACTAGGAACTAACTAAAATAACTATATGAAAGCTCTGAAAAACAGTAAAAGATCTACAGAAAAAAATGAAAAATGAAAACTCAGTCAAGGAGAAAACCACATTTGAAATCATGGGAAATTTTGTGGTTTTGACTTACCCTTGCCCCATCCGTGTCTCACTTTAGTAAAACCTTTGCTTAGAGTGGCCAAAGTTAAGTTCCCAATTCCCTTGCTCCAACAGAGTGGGAACAAAGGAACTTTTTTTTTTAAAATTTTCTTTATTGTGTTGGTTTTGCCATACAATGACATGAAACCGCCATGGGTTTACATATGCTCCCCCTCCAGAACAAAGGAACTTTTATTGTAAAGTTCTACCCTGTCTGAGGGCTGCCAGAAGTACTGGGCTCTGTCATGTCCATCTCAGAACACAGGTGAGGAGAAGTGGCAGGCACTGCTCATGGAAGATGTGGGTGGACTACAGTCCCATAGAGACTTGGGACAAGACATTAAGGACAGAAATATAAGATAGACCATCTGAAACTCTGAGGAGAGGCTGTGGTTGTTGTCCTTGTTCAGCCGCTAAGTCATGTTCAAATCTTTGAAACCTCATGGACATTAGGACATTTGCACATTAGGATCCTCTGTCCTCCACTGTTTCCTGGAGTTTGCTCAGATTCTTGTTGATTGATGCAGTGATGCTATCTAACCATCTTACACCCTGCCACCCCCTTCTCCTTTTGCCTTTGTCTTTCCCAGCATGAGGGTCTTTTCCAATGAGTCAGCTATTTGCATCAGGTGGACAAAGTATCAGAGCTCAGCAAGTGTTTCCAATGAATATTGAGGGTTGATTGCTATTAGGAGTGACTGGTTTGGTCACCTTGCAGTCCCAGGGACTCTCAAAAGTCTTCTTGAGCACCACAGTTTAAAAGCAACTATTCTTCCACACTCAGCCTCTTTAACGATCAGCTCTCATATTCATACACAACTACAGGAAGAACCATAGTGTTGACTTATATGGACATTTATCGGCAAAGTGATGTCTCTACTTTTTAATACACTGTCTAGTTTTGTTGTAAACTTCTTTTCAAAGACAAGTTCGTTTAGTTCAGTCTCCCAGTCATGTCCGACTCCACTTTGTCCAACTCCAGGTAGCTCTTGACTTCCTACTTTTGCATTCCAGCCCCCTATAATGAACAGGACATCTTTTTTGGGTATTCGTTCTAGGAGATCTTGTAGGTCTTCATAGGACTGGTCAGCTTCAGCTTCTTCAGTATTCCTGGTTGGGGCATAGACTTAGATTACTGTGATATTGAATGGGTTGCCTTGGAGATGAACAGAGTTCATTCTGTCATTTTTGAGATTGCATCCAAGTACTGCATTTCAGACTCTTTTTTTGACTATGATGGCTACTCCATTTCTTCTAAGGGATTCTCGCCCACAGTAGTAGATATAAAGGTCATCTGAGTTAAATTCACCCAATCCAGTCCGTTTAAGTTCAATGATTCCTGAAATGTCGATGTTCACTCCTGCCATCTCCTGTTTGACCACTTTCAATTTACCTTGATTCATGGACCTAACATTCCAGGTTCCTATGCAATATTGCTGTTAACAGCATCCAAGTTTACTTCTGTCATCAGTCACATCCACAATTGGTGTTGTTTTTGCCTTGGCTCCATCTCTTTTATTATTTGTGGAGTTATTTCCCCACTGATCTCCAGTAGCATATTGGGCATCTACCCACCTGGAGATTTCAGCTTTCAGTGTCCTGTCTTTTTGCCTTTTCATACTGTACATGGGTTTCTCATGGCAAGAATACTGAAGTGGTTTGCCATTTCCTTCTCCAGTGGACCATGTCTTGTCAGAACTCTCCACCACGACCCGTCCATCTTGGGTGGCCCTACATGGCATGGTTCATAGTTTCATTGAGTTAGACAAGACTGTGGTCCATGTGATCAGTTTTGATTCGTTTTCTGTGATTGTGGTTTTCATTCTTCTGCCCTCTGATGGATAAGGATAAGAGACTTCATGAAGCTTCCTGATGGGAGAGACTGACTGAGGGGAAAACTGGGCTTCCCTGATAGCTCAGCTGGTAAAGAATCTAAGGAACAAGTGCCTTTTAATTTCATGTGTGTATTCACAATCTGCAGTGATTTTGGAGCTCAAGAAAATGAAGTCCTTCACCATTTCCAAGTTTTTCTCTTCTATTTGCATGAAGTGATGGGGCCAGATGCAATGAGCTTCATTTTTTGAATGTTGAGTTTTAAGTCAACTTTTCCACTCTCCTCTTTCACCTTCATCAAGAGGCCTCTTTAGTTCATCTTCACTTTCTGCCATAAGAGTGGTATCATCTGCATATCTGAGATTATTGATATTTTTCCCAGACATCTTAATTCCAGCTTGTGCTTTATCCAGCTGAGTGTTTCACATAATGTACTCTGCATAGAAGTTAAATAGGCAGGATGACAATATACAGCCTTGACATATTCCTTTCCCAGTTCAGAACCAGTCTGTTGTTCCATGTCCAGCTATGACTGTTGCTTCTTGACCCCCATAGAGTTTTCTCAGGAGGCAGGTAAGGTAGTCTGGTATTCCCATCTCTTAAGAACTTTCCATAATTTGTTGTGATTCACATAGTCAAAGGCTTTAGTGTAGTCAATGAAACAGAAGTAAATGCTTTTCTGGAACTCCTTTACTTTCTCCATGACTCAGCTAAAGTTGGCAATTTAATCTCTGGTTCCTCTGCCTCTTTGAAAACCAACTTGTACATCTGAACATTCTTGGTTCACATACTGCTATAGCCCAACTTGAAAAGTTTTGAGCATAACCTTGCTAGCATGTGAAATTAGTGCAATTGTATGGCAGTCTGAACATTCTTTGGCATTGCCCTTCTTTGGAATTGGGATGAAAACTGACTTCTTTTAGTCCTGTGGCCACTCATGAGTTTCCCAAATTTGCTGACATATTGAGTGCAGCACTTTCACAGCATCATCTTTTAGGATTTGAAATAGCTCAGCTGGAACTTCATCACCTCCACTAGCTTTGTTCATTGTAATACTTCCTAAGGCCCACTTGACTTCACAGCCCAGGATGTTTGGGTCTAGGTGAGTGATCACACTGTCATGGTTATCCAGGTCATTGAGACCTTTCTTGTATAGTTCTGTGTATTCTTGCCACCTCTTCTTAATCTCATCTGCTTCTCTTAGGTCCTTACCATTTCTGTCCTTTATTGTGCCCATCCTTGCATGAAATGTTTCCTTGAAATCTCCAATTTTCTTGAAGGCATCCCTAGTTTTCCCCAATTCTATTGTTTACCTCTGTGTCCCTACATTATTCATGTAAAAAGGCTTTCTTATCTCTCCTTGCTATTCTCTGGAATTTTGCATTCAGTTGGGTATATCTTCCCCTTTCTCCCTTGCCTTTCGCTCCTTGGCTATTTGTAAAGCCTCCTCAGATAACTCTTTGCCTTCTTGCATTTCTTTTTCTTTGGGATGGTTTTGGTCACCAAATCCTATGCAGTGTTAGGAACCTCTGTCCATAGTTCTTCAGGCACTCTGTCTACCATAACTAATCACTTGAATCTATTTGTCACTTCCGCTGTATAATCACAAGAGATTTGATTTAGGCCAGCCCTGAATGGCATAGTGGTTTTCCCTACTTTCTTCCATTTAAGCTTGAATTTTGCAATAAGGAGTTCATGATCTGAGCCACAGTCAACTCCAGGTCTTATTTTTGCTGACTGTATAGAGCTTCTCCATTTTTGGCTGCAAACGACATAATCAATCTATATTCATATTGACCATCTGGTGATGTCTATGTGTAGTCTCTTAGGTTGTTGGAAAAGGGTGTTTGCTATGACCAGTGTGTTTTCTTGATAAAACTCTGCTAGCCTTTGCCCTGCATCATTTTGTACTCCAAGACCACACTTGCCTGTTACTCCAGGTATCCCTTGACTTCTTACTTTTGTATTCCAGTCCCCTATAATGAAAAAGACATCTTTTTTGGTGCTAGTTCTAGGCGGTCTTTTAGGCCTTTGTCGGATTGGCCAGCTTCATCTTCTTCAGCATCAGAGATTAGGGCACAGATTTTCATTACTGTGATGTTGAATGGTTTGCCTTGGAAACGAACTGAGATCAACCTCTCATTTTCGAGACTGTACCCAAATACTGCATTTTGAACTCTTTTGTTGACTATGAGAGATACTCCATTTCTTATGAAGGATTCTTGCCCATGGTAGTAGATATAATGGTCATCTGAATTAAATTCACTCATTCCTGTCCATTTTAGTTCAGTAATCCCAAAGATGTCAATGTTCACTCTTGCCATCTCCTGCTTGACTATGTCCAATTCATCTTGATTCACGGACCTAACAATCCAGGTTTCCATGCAATGTTGTTCTTCACAGCATTGGACTTGACTTTCACCACCAGACACATCCAAAACTGCCTGTCGTTTCCTCTCTGGCCCTGCTGCTTCATTCTTTCTGAGCTGTTAGTAACTGCCCTCTGCTCTTTCCCAGTAGTATACTGGACACCTTCTGACCTGTGGGGCCCATTTTCTGGTGTCATATCTTTTTTCCTTTTCATACTGTTCATGGGTTTCTCTTGGCAAGAGTACTGGAATGGGTCACCATGTCCTCCTCCAGTGGACCATGTTTTGTCAGAACTTTCCACTATGACCCGTCTGTCTTGAGTGGCCCTGCCCAGCATGGCTCATGGCTTCATTGAGTTATGCAAGCCCCTTTGCCATTATAAGAGTGTAATCCATGAAGGGGTGACTGTGATTAGACTTGGGAAATCAGTACACTTAAAAGCAGCTGAGAAAGCAACATAAGGCCCAACCAAGATTCATGTCCACAGGAGACCTAAAGGGATCTTAAGTTTTCATCTCCATCTGATTCCTAGGCTGAGAGCAAGCCAGATAATTATTAAAGGACTTCTCTATCACAGATCCAGTCTGCAAAGACTTGGAGAGGTGACTAATTTCTTGTTTTGCTCCATTTGGGGGTTTTTTTGAAGGGTAATTGCTTTACAAAGTTGTGTTGGTCTCTATCATACATCAATATGAATCGGTCATAATTTTATGTGTATATATATTATATACATTTATATTATAGGATATATTTTATATATTAATATTAATCTATAATATCATATAATTATACATTAATACTATTAATATATAATATTAACACATATTATTAATAATTATAATATATTGGTAATATATAATATATAATAATATTAATATATATTATATATTACTGTTGTTGCTGTTGCTGCTGCTGCTAAGTCACTTCAGTCGTATACAACTCTGTGTGACCCCATAGACGGCAGCCCACCAGGCTTCTTCATCCCTGGGATTCTCCAGGCAAGAAAACTGGAAGTGGGTTGCCATTTCCTTCTCCATTGCATGAAAGTGAAAAGTGAAAGTGAAGTCGTTCAGTTGTGTCCGACTCTTAGCGACCCCACGGACCGCAGCCTACCAGGCTCCTCTGTCCATGGGATTTTCCAGGCGAGAGTACTGGAGTGGGGTGCCATTGCCTTCTCCATATATTATGTATTAATTAATGTTATATATAATATTATATTAAATTTATAATATATATTATATATAATATTATATAATTATAATATTGATATATATTATATATATATGATATGCCTTCCCTCTTGAGCCTCTGCCGCCCCCCCATACCACCCCTCTAGACCATCAGAGAGTGACAGCCTGGGCTCCCTGTGCTATACAACAGCTTCCTACTAGCTATCTATAGCTATCAATTTTACACATTGTAGTGTATACCTGACTCAATGGACATGAGTTTGAGGAAGATGCAGGAGATGGTGAAGGACAGGAAAACCTGGTGTGCTGTAGTCCATGGGGTCACTGAGTCAGACACTGCTGAGCGACTGAACAGCAACAATGACAACAAGTGTATACATGTCAGTGCTACTCTGTCGATTCTTGTTATCCTCCTTCTCCCACTGTGTCCACCAGACCTCTGTTTTTTTAATTTTGAAAAAAAAAACAAAAAAGTATTGAAGAGCAGTTTAGGTTCACAGCAAGACTGAGAGGAAGATAGAACAATTTTTCACTTATTTTCTGCACCAGTATAGCATAGCTTCCCTCATTATCAACACCATTCACCACAGCGGTATGCTTGTTACAACTGATAAGCCTACAGTGACATCCCAGTTACTCAAATTCTGTAGTTTACTTTAGGGTTAACTCTGGGTTTTGTATATTCTATAGGTTTGAACAAATACATAATGAATGACATATCTAAGAATACAGAGTAGTTTCACAGCTTTAAATCTTCTGTGCTCTGCCTGTTCATCCCTCCCTATCCCCTAACTGGCAACCACTGGTATTTTTACTGTTTCCATAGTTTTACCTTTTCCAGAATATCATATCGTTGGTATCACACAGTATGAAGCCATTTCAAACTGGCTCTTTTCATTTTGTAATATGCATTTATGTTTCCCCTGCACCTTTTTGTGACTTGATAGTTCACTGATTTTTAAAGCTGAATGATGTTCCATTACATGAACCATGAACTTCCAGATGTTCAAGCTCATTTTAGAAAAGGCAGAGGAACCAGAGATCAAATTGCCAACATCCGTTGGATCATTGAAAAAGCAAGAGAGTTCCAGAAAAAAATCTACTGCTTTATTGACTATGCCAAACCTTCGACTGTGTGGATCACAATAAACTGTGGAAAATTCTTAAAGAGATGGGAATACCAGACCATCTGACTTGTCTCTTGAGAAACCTGTATGCAGGTAGAAAGCAATAGTTAGAACTGGACATGGAACAACAGACTGGTTCCAAATAGGAAAAGGGGTACATCAAGGCTGTATATTGTCACCCTGCTTATTTAACTTATATGCAGAGTACATCAGAGAAATGCTGGGCTGGAAGAAGCACAAGCTGAAATCAAGATTGCTGGGAGAAATATCAATAACCTCAGTTATGCAGATGACATCACCCTTATGGCAGAAAGTGAAGAGGATCTAAAAAGCCTCTTCATGAAAGTGAAAGAGGGCATTGAAACATGTTAATTATAATATGTGAAATCAATCACCAGCCCAGGTTTGATGCTCGGGGCTGGTGCACCGGGATGACCCAGGGGGAGGGAATCAGGAGGGAGGAGGGAGGGGGGTCCTGGAGGGGGAACATATGTATACCCATGGCGGATTCACGTCAGTGTATGGCAAAACCAACACAATAAAGTAAAGAAAATTTAAAAAAGAAAAAGAAAGTGAAAGAGGAGAGTGAAAAAGTTGACTTAAAGCTCAACATTCAGAAAACTAAGATCATGGCATCTGGTCCCATCACTTCACGGCAAATAGATGGGGAAACAGTGTCAAACTTTATTTTTCGTGGCTCCAAAATCAGTGCAGATGGTGATTGCAGCCATGAAATTAAAAGACACTTACTCCCTGGAAGGAAGCTTATGACCAACCTAGATAGCATATTGAAAAGCAGAGACATTACTTTGTCAACAAAGGTCTGTCTAGTCAAGGCTATGGTTTTTCCAGTAGTCATGTATGGACGTTAGAGTTGGACGGTGAAGAAAGCTGAGCGCTGAAGAATTGATGCTTTTGAACTGTGGTGTTGGAGAAGACTCCTGAGAGTCCCTTGGACTGCAAGGAGATCCAACCAGTCCATCCTAAAGGAGATCAGTCCTGGGTGTTCATTGGGAGGACTGATGTTGAAGCTGAAACTCCAATACTTTGGCCACCTCATGGGAAGGGTTGACTCACTGGAAAAGACCCTGATGCTGGGAAGGATTGGGGGCAGGAGGAGAAGGGGATGACAGAGAATAAGATGACTGGATGGCATCACCTACTCGATGGACATGGGTTTGGGTGAACTCTGGGAGTTGGTGATGGACAGGGAAGCCTGGCGTGCTGCAGTTCATGGGGTTGCAAAGAGTCGGACACGACTGAGTGACTGAACTGACTGACTGACCATATTTTTTATCTTATCACCTACTGAAGAGCATCTAGATTGCTTACAAGTTTTGGCAATTATTAATACAGATGCTTTGAATGGCCATGTGCAAGTTTTTGTGTGGACATAGCTTTCAAATTCTCTTTTGAGCATGACTCTTGGGTCATATGAACAAGGAAATGGCAACCTACTCCAGTATTCTTGCCTGGGAAAACCATGGACAGAGGAGCTTGGCGGGCTACAGTCCATGGGGTCACAAATAGTCAGACATGATGGAATGACTAATACTTTCACACTTGGATCACATGGTAAGAGTATGTTTAGTTTTGTAAGAAAATACTGAATTTTCTTCTAAAGTGGCTGTCCCATTTTGCATTCCCTTCAGCCAAGCATGAGACTTCCTTTTGCTCCACATCCTCCACAGCATTTGGTATTGTCAATGTTCTGGATTTTGGCCATTCTAATAGGCATGTGAAGGAATCTCATTGTTATTTTAATATACAATTCCCTAATGACATGTGATGTAGAGCATATGATGATCTTTTCATATGCGTATTTGCCATAAAGGTCTTTGGCCCATTTTTAAAAATCTTATTATTTTCCTACTATTGAGCTTTAATGGTCTTTGTATATTTTGGATAAGATCCAATAAGTCCTTTATCAGCTATAGCTTTTTGCAGAGATTTTCTCCCAGTCTATGGCTTCTCTTCTCATTAGACTGATGGTGCTTTTCACAGAATAGGCATTTTAAAAAAAATTTATATTATTTTTTGCTGCACTAGGTCTTCAATGCTGCATGCAGGCTTTCTCTAGTTGCAGCAAGTAGGCCCTACTCTTCATTGCAGTGTGTGGGCTTCTCATTGTGGCGGCTTCTCTTGTTGCAGAGCACAGATTCTAGGTATGCTTCAGTAGTTGCAATACTCAGGATCAGTAGTTGTGGGGGGCTATAGTTGCTCTGTGGCATGGGGAATCTTACTCGGCCTGGGATTGAACCCTTGTCTCCTGCATTGGCAGGTGAATTCTTATCCACTGTACCACCAGAGCAGACATTTTTAATTGTGATGAAGTCCAACTTTACAACTATTTCCGTCATTGATCATGTTTATGGTGTATCTAAAGTCATTACCTAACCCAAGGTTGTCTAGGTTTCCTCCTAAGTTATCTTTAAAAATTTTACATTTTGGTGCTCGCTTCAGCAGCACACACACTAAAATTGGAACGATACAGAGAAGATTAGCATGGCCCCTGCACAAGGATGACACGTAAATTTGTGAAGCATTCTATATTTTTGCATATATATGGTATTTAGAAAGATGGTAATGATAACCCTGTATGCGAGACAGCAAAAGAGACACAGATGTATAGAACAGTCTTTTGGACTCTATGAGAGAGGGCGAGGGCAGGATGATATGGGAGAAGGGCATTGAAGCATGTAAATTATCATATGTGAAACGAATTGCCAGCCCAGGTTTGGTGTGTGATACAGGGTGCTCTGGGCTGGTGCGCCGGGATAGCCCAGAGCGATGGAATTGGGAGGAAGGTGGGAGGGGGGTTCTGGAAGGGGAACACATGTATACCCATGGCAGATTCATGTCAGTGTATGCCAAAACCAACACATACACACACACAAAATGTTTACATTTTGCAGTTTATATATAGGTCAATTTTGAGTTGATTTTTGCAAAGGATATAAGAGCTGTGTCTAGATTCATTTTATTTGTGCATGTGTGGATGTTCAGTTCTTTCAGCACCATTTGTTGAAGAGATTGTCATTGCTCCATTGTATTTCCCTTGCTCTTTGTCAAACATCAATTAGCTGTATTTATGTGGGGTTTCAAGAGTGAACATCAACAGTTTAGAAATCAGTGAACTAAAATGGACTGGAATGGGTGAATTTAACACAGATGACCATTATATCTACTACTGTGGAAGAGAATCCCTTAGAAGAAGTGGAGTAGCCATCATAGTCAAAAAGAGTTCAACAGGCAGTACTTGGATGCAATCTCAAAAACGACAGAATGACCTCTGTTTCCAAGGCAAACCATTCAATATAACAGTAATCCAAGTCTATGCCCCAATCAGGAATACTGAAGAAGCTGAAGCTGAACAGTTCTATGAAGACCTACAAGACCTTCTAGAAGTAACACCCCCAAAAGATGTCCTCTTCATTATAGGGGACCGGAATGCAAAAGGAGGAAGTCAAGAGCTACCTGGAGTAATTGGCAAATTTGGCCTTGGAGTAAAAACGAAGCAGGTCAAAGGCTAACAGCTTTTCCAAAGACAATGCACTGGTCATAGCAAACACCCTCTTCCAACAACACAAGAGAAGACTCTACACATGGACATCAACAGATGGTCAATACTAAAATCAGATGGATTATATTCCTCCCAGCCAAACACGAAGAAACTCTATACGGTCAGCAAAAACAAGACTGGGAGCTGACTATGGCTCAGATCATGAACTCCTTATTGCCAAATTCAGACTGAAATTGAAGAAAGTAGGGAAAATCACTAGGCCATTCAGGTATGACCTAAATCAAATCCCTTACGGTTATACAGTGGAAGTGAGAAATAGATTCAAGGGATTAGACCTGATAGACAGAGTGTCTGAAGAACTATGGATGGAGGTTTGTGACATTGTACAGGAGGCAAACCATTCCCAAGATAAACAAATGCAAAAAGGCAAAATGGTTGTCTGATGAGGCCTCGCAAATAGATGAGAAAAGAAGAGAAGCTAAAGGCAAAGGAGAAAATGAAAGTTATAACCATTTGAATGCAGAGTTCCAAAGGCTAGCAAGGAGAAATAAGAAAGCCTTCCTCAGCGATCAATGCAAAGAAATACAGGAAAACAATAGAATGGGAAACACTAGTGATCTCTTCACGGAGAAGGCAATGGCACCCCACTCCAATACTCTTGCCTGGAAAATCCCGTGGACGGAGGAGCCTGGCGGCTACAGTCCATGGGGTTGCAAGAGTTGGACACGACTTAGCTATTTAGACTAGACTAGACTAGGTTGGTCATAGCTTTTCTTCCAAGGAGCAAGCGTCTTTTAATTTCATGGCTACAGTCATCTTCCTTCTTTTTTCCCCTCAAAAGCAGAATGCGATACAAGGAGACAAGACTTAGGGAACAGGGAGATTGAGACTGAGAAAGTATTAAGGCAATGAAGCATATCAGTTAAGTTCAGTTCAGTTCAGTTACTCAGTAGTGTCCGACTCTTTGCGACCCCATGAATTGTAGCACGCCAGGCTTCCCTGTCCATCACCAACTCCCAGAGTCCACCCAAAGCCATGTCCATCGAGTTGGTGATACCATCCAGCCATCTCATCCTCTGTCATCCCCTTCTCCTCCCGCTCCTAATCCTTCTCAGCATTAGGGTCTTTTCCAGTGAGTCAACTCTTTGCATGAGGTGGCCAAAGTAATGAAGTTTCAGCTTCGACATCAGTCCTTCCAATGAACACCCAGGACTAATCTCCTTTAGGATGGACTGGTGGGATCTCCTTGCAGTCCAGGGACTCTCAAGAGTCTTCTCCAACACCACAGTTCAAAAGCATCAATTCTTCGGCACTCAGCTTTCTTCACCATCCAACTCTCACATCCATACATGACTACTGGAAAAATCATAGTATTTTGATATTTATTTCTGTGGTCACTATGGGCTAAGTACTACTGGGGACTCTCTAACGTGTGGAATACACCTCAGAATTGTCCCTCAAAGAAGGGAAACTATTTGCCTACTACTACCCATTGCTTGCTACAGTCCATGGGGTCACAAAGAGTCAGACATGACTGAGCAACTAAGCACAGCACACCACAACCGTTGCTTGATGGCTGTCCCTTGGGCATTAACTCTCCTGAAGTACTGGAGTTGTAGTTTGGTTAGGTCTTTGGGGTTCAGAAAGAGTCCTAAATTAGGAAACCTAAAAGTTGCAGCAGATGTTTGAAGAGAAACATCTCCCTAAAATAGGTAGAAATGATCACAGCTGTAGCTGCAGTGAAAAATGGACCAATGAATTTAGAACTGGTCATGGATAGAACCTGCTATTGTAGCTGAAACCAAGCTTGGTGTGCTAACCAACAGTAGGCCAATAAATGTGAGAGACATAGTGTTGAGGCAAGGAATACGACTTTATTCGGAAAGCTGACGGACTGAAAAGATGACAGACTAATGTCTCAAAATAACCATTTTATCAGGGTCTGGAGGCCAAGTTCTTTTATAGAACAGAACAGGGAGGAGGTGAGGAAATAAAGTAAAAAGACCATTAATCTTTAAATATCTCCCGGAATGGCCAGGTTTGAGCAGGGCATGTGTTAATTTCTTCTTTTCTGGAGCCATCCACACGTGGACAGGGTCCTCAACAAAGGCATTCTGGTTTAACATTCCGGCAGAGGGGCAGTGTTCCCTGAGGCAGACCGTTATGTATGGATAGTATCCTTGTAGTGAACAAAAGCAATGGGAAGCAAACGTTAAAGTAAAAGAAATGGATCCAACATGGAGTCAAAATTGGCTCCTCCGTATAATAAACCTGTTTTTTTTCTTGTGGCTCAGTTGGTAAAGAATCTGTCTGCAGTGCAAGAGACCCAGGTTCTATCCCTAGGTTGGGAAGATCCCCCTGGAGGAGGAAATGGCAACCCACTCCAGTATCCTTGCCTGGAAAATCTCATGGACAGAGGAGCCTGGTGGGCTGCAGTCCATGGAGTCGCAAAGAGTCAGACACGACTGAGCGACTAACACTATAATAAACCCACCCTTCTTCTGGGGTATCTTTGTCATGGTCTCCAGTATTAGGCTACCAGACCAGCTGTTCACACTGGGTATTGTGAGTGTTCTGAAGTTGGTCTTGGGTGCCAGACTACTTGGTTGACAAGCTGCCTGTCCTTTCTGATCCGAAAGTGGCCTTAGGTATTGAGCTGCTGAATTGATCAATTGTCCATCCCAGGCTTCTTGGACTTGGTCTTGGGTGCCTGGATATTTGGTTGAGAATCTTCTGTTCCAGGCACCCCAGATATGATCTCATCCACTGGGGTGCTGGGACCCGGGCTTGGTTTCCAGTATCATGCTGCCAGGTTGGCTGGCTGTCCATGCCATGCAACTGGGCCTCCCAAGTCAACCGTCTGTGACACCCATAGTGCCCTCAACTTGGCCTCCAGTGTCAGGCTGCTGCCACCAGCTGTGCATCCTATAACATCTCTGACTTGGCTTCAGGCATCAGGCTTCCAGGTTGACCAACTGTCCATCCCAGGGTTCCCAGACTTAACCCTTGGAGTTGGGCTTCTGGGTCAACCAGATATTAGTCTAGGGTGTCCCAATTTCCCACACTTGGCCTAGGTTGCTGGGATTTCAGGTTGACCACTTATCAGTCTTGGGGTATCATGAAAGTTGGCCTTGTCCACCAGGTCTTGGGGTTTGCCAGCTGTCAATCTCTGGCATCCTAGACTTGGCTTTGGGTGGCAAGAGTATTGGGTTGACTACCTTACTCTCCAAGGCATCCAAGAATTGGTTACCAGCATTGAGCTACTGAATCCATTGGCTGTCCATCCCAAACATTCTAGCCTTTTTATATGTTTTCCAGTGTCAGGTTGCTGTGTCAACTAACTGTGTCCTAGGCATCTTGGTTGTCTCAGACTTGGCAATGAAGTGTGGGTTGCCTGGTCAAACAGCTATATGTTCAGAGGATCCTGGATTTGGTTTCTCACTGGGCTGCCAGGTCAACCAGCTGTCCATTTGGGGGTTCCCAAATGTGGTATTTGGCATCTGTCTGCCAGGTCAACCAACTGTTTATCCCTAGATGACTTGGTCTCTGGAACTGGCTGTCAGGTTGACCAACTGTTCCTCCAGGGATCCCAGACTTGGCCTCTAGCATTGGTCTGCCACATCATCCACCTATCTGACCTAGAGTATCATAGACTTAGCCTCATACATCAGGCTTCTGGGTCTACCAACTGTTAATTTGTGGCATCCCAGACATGACCTGCTGGGTCAAACAGCTATCTGACCAGGGTTTTCCAGTCTTGGCCTTGAATGCCAGGATGCTGGGGTGACCTACTGTTCACTTCAGGCATCCTTGTCTTGGCCTTTAGCATCAAGCTTGTGGATTGAACCTCTGTCCAACTAAGTGATGTCCATGCATCACTGACTGGCCTCAAACACTGAGCTGCCAACTCAACCTGCTGTCTATTTCTAAGGTCCTAGCCTTGGCCAATATTTTGGTCACCTGGTATGAACAGCTGTCTTATTGGAAAAGACTCTGATGCTGGGAAAGATTGAAGGAAGAAGGAGAAGAGGGCATCAGAGGATGAGATGGCTAGATGGCATCACCAATGTAATGGAAATGAACTTGGGCAACTAGGAGATGGTGAGGGACAGGGAGTGCTGCAGTCCATGGAGTCACAAAGAGTTTGACTTAACTTGAACAACAACAAGCCTTGGCTTAGGGTGTTGACCTACTATGTTGACTAGCTGTCCATTACGGAGGTCCCTGATTTGATCTCCATGGTTGCAATGCTGGGTCAACCAACTGTCAGTCCAAGGTTTTCTGGACTATGCCTCAAGCACTGAGCTTCTGGGTTGACCAGCTGTCTGTCTGGGGTGGCCCAGAGTTGGCGTTGGTTGCCAGACTGCCTGGCCAACAAGTTGTTTATTTCAGGCATTCCAGATGTCCCAGATTTAGTCTTAAGACTCCAGGTTGCAGAGTCAATCAGCTGTCCTTTTCAGACATCCCAGATTTTGCCTTGGGTGCTGGGGTGACCAAATATTCATCCTAGAAGAGCCAGGCTTGACCTTGGGGGGTGGTAGCCAAGTCAACTAGCTGTTCATTCAGGAATTTGGCACCAGGCTACTGAACTGTCCAATCATTCATCCCAGGTGTCCTGAATATCCTGAACTTGGCCTTGGGTTCCAAACTTCCAGGTCAATCAAGTGTCCATTTCAGACTTCCCAGATTGACCTTTGGTGCCAGGCTGGTAGGCCCACCAACACTTTGACCCAGGTATCCCAAAATTGGTCTCAGGTACCACTCTGCCAAGTAACTAGCTATCTTGTTGGGCATCCTAGATTTGGCCTCAAGTATCAAGTTTCTGGATCAACCACATATGAACCCCGGGCATTCCATGTCTAGTATTCAGACTTGGCCTAGAGTACTAGACTGTCAAGTAAACCAGCTGACAATCCTAGGAATCCCAGACTTGACCTCAGGCAATGGGCTGCTGGGTTGACTTGTTATTCATCTTGGATGTCCCATGTGTCTTGGAGGGTTCCAGGCTTTGCCTTGGGCACTAAGCTGCCAGGTCAAGCTATCACTGGTATCTCAGGTTTCCTGAACTTATCCTTGGACATTGCACTGTTGGTCAACCGGTGTCCTAGACTTGGCCTCTACTGCCAGATTTTAGTTGATCATCTCTATGTCTTGGGCCTCTCAGACTTGATCTTGGGTGCTGAATCATCCAGCTCTTTGCCTAAGTGTTCCAGACTTGGCCTTGGGCACTGAGCTGCTGTGTCTACCAATTGTTTTCCCCAGGCCTCCAAGACTTGGATTTGGGTGTTAGTCTTCTGGTTTGAAGAGCTGTTCATCCTGGGCACCCCAAACTTAGCCTTAGCTACCAGGTTGCTGGGTTGGCCAGTCCTTTCCAGGGTGCCCCAGACTTGGTCTCTTGTGTCACGCTACCATGTCAACAACCTATCTATAGTCTCTGGCATCCTGAACTTGACCTCTAATACTAATGTATCAGACCAGCTGTCCTTCACAGGAGTATTAGAGTTTGCCTCAGGCATTAAGCTGCTGTGTTGACCTTTGGTCTGACCCGAACATCCTAGACTTGGCCTCAAGCACCTGGCTACCAGCTCAATTACCTGTGTTTCTAAAGTGTTTCAGCCTTGGCCTTGGCCTAGGATGCCTACCTTCTGGGTTGACTAGCTGTCCGAGGTATCAGTGACTTGTCCTCAGGTTCTGAGTTGCCATTCAATTAACTTCTGTTAACAGTTGTCTTAGATTGACCTTGCTGCCTGGAAATAAAGATGTTTCTTACAAGCTACTTGCAAAGTGTTCTTTCAATGAATTAAATAATACCCATTTTGTAATGCATGTGGTGAAATGTTTGAGATTTGAAATAGTTTTTAAATAGTCACTGAAATCTGCAATCGGTATAGTGTTCCATCAGTAAATGGAAGTGTTACCCATTCTATAATGCCTGTAGTGAAGTATTTAAGGGACTTGAAATAAAGGTGTTTCTAGAAGCTACTTACAAGCTGTGTTCCAAAGTGTTTTGTTAATGGAAGTGATATCATGTAATGTGTGAAGTGTTTATAGATACTTAAAATTGTTTCTAAACCTAACCCTGACCCTAATTTGAATCCCCCAAAATAACCCTAACCCCCAATCCATCCTCAAATCTAAAACCTAATCCAAACTTTGACTCTTATCCTTTTCCTAACCCTAGGCTCAAAGGCAAAACCTGGCCCTGACCTTGACTTTTACCCTGTTCCTAATTCTGACCCTAACCTACATCCTGACCCTGACCCACTAACCCAATTACAAACCCAAATCCAAGCACAAACTCAAATCTTAATCTCAGATCTCAATCTTGATCCAGATTTCAATACTGACCCTGGCCCTAATGTCCTATACTTGATCCCTAATCCCAACCTCTTACCTCTTACGCCTAGCTCTTATCCTGGTAACCTCAGTCAGCCGCTCCTATGGGTTGTATTTTAAGAATGAAATTCCATAGGAATCTGGTGGATCCCTGTTCACCCTCTCCTTAATGGGCCATATTCCTTCAAGTATCCTTCCAATACACACATAGAGACTTCCAGGTGGGCACCATAGGCATGGGGGCCAGAGGAAGAGTAGACACCTGAAGGTGATACGAGGAAAAAGAGGCTGGGGAAGCTCTCTCATGGAGAGAGACTTTTAATCTCCTAGCAGCGTGTCCACAGGCCCACAGCATGGGGAGGGGGAGTGATACCAGGCTGATAGGCAGAGGTCCCCCAGGGTTCTAGAATGGGGCACCTATAGAGCATCCTGGACAGGACAGTGCCTGGGGTCTTGTCTACTGATATAGGCCTCTGATCAAAATCCCTTAGTGTGGAGGGGGCTACAGAAATCTTTAGTTTCCTCTTCTGTAAGTTGGGTGCATGGAGTGACCCCAAGTGTTCAACTTCCAAGAGAAGTATCTTTCGGACTTAGTCCTCCATTGATGGCCCACTGTGCTGAGGACACTGGCAATCCTCCAAGCAGAAGAGCTTGAGGGCATGGGTGACTGAGGACCAGATGTAATTCATAACACAGTTAACTCCAGAGACATGACCACCTTTGCTGGAGGCTTGGGGTCCTCATTTGGAAGTGGAGCTAGGTTTATTGTCCAGGCTTGGTGAGGTCTCATGAGTGAACTGGACATCCAGGGCCAGAGGAAGGTAATACAGAAACAAGGGAGGATTGTGGTCCTTCTCACCACTCCTGGAGTCTGCATGTCCCAGTCCTCTTCCCTGTGAAGGGCCCAGGGAACCACTGTCTGATGACATCCAAAATTGTGTTTTGTTCTCTGGTTTCTTGCCTGGCTATAGTTAGAGCACTGACTTTACCAGTGGGATGGGCTGTACCCACTGCACTCAACAAAGCAACAATAGCAAAAATGGGATACCCAGGGTCATTATGGGTAACCCCAGCTTTGTTTCTGACTTTAGTTGAGTCTTCTCTACATTTTTCTTAGTCAATTTATCTAAATGTTTGTCAATTTTTTCATTTCTCCAGAGAAACAATTTTTAGTTTGTTGATTTTCTCCATTGTTATGATGTTCTCTTATTACATTCATCTCTGCTCTTAGTTCTTAGCCTTACTTTGCTATTTCTCTGGTTCACAAAGGGAATTTTCTGACTCCTGACAGTGCCAGCCTCAGGATCACCCTCACCCTCTTCAGAGTGAGTTAAAAACTTCCAGACTGGAGTGGCCCAGGTCAACCAGACACCGTGCTCCCAACCTGACAGCCCAAGCTAGCTCCAGGCTTGTTTCACCACTGAACAACTTTTCTGGCTGAGCAGTTCACAGACTAACCTGGACTCCCATGGACTTTACTGCCTTAGGTGCCTTCTGCTCTCTGGGAACCAGAAGGCTAGTTCACTTTAGCTGAACACTGCCAATGGGCACAGTATCCTGCCTGCTGCCAGATACTGCCCCCTGTACAGTGCCCTTCACAGGTACCATTCACTGCCAGCTGTGCCCACAGGCTCCCCAGGACCTCACTCACCCACTGGGTCAGACAACTGCAGTTCTCTCCTGTTTCACAGCATCTGCCTGTGACCTTCCCAGGGACTGTGGTCCTACCTTCCACCACTTTCTCAGGCTAGATGGAATCTCAGAGATTCTATCATCAAGGCCAACTGAGAGTGACAGTCTTACCCACTCCCCTCCCCCAGTAGAGACCCAACTTCACATACCTTGCTCTTCATATTCATCCCACTGATGTTGTCTGGGACCACTGCAAGTGCCAAGCACCAAGGACTTATGAGACCACAGGAGAAGGGGTCAATGGGAAGATTTCAGAGAAGGTAAGAGAGTAACTGCTTTTTTGTATAAAAGGTGTGTGTGTGGGGGGAAGTTTACTATTGTTGCAAATAGCTAAAGCTGTACTTGAATATTATACTAAAATCCCATTTCTACTATAGCCTAGGAGTTGTGATTCTGTTCTTTCATTTTTTGTGTTTAAAAAGAGATAGATGCTCTCACTCCTCACTCAGTTAAGTCTTGCATGGCTATCACTTTATTGTATGTGGAAGAAGTAAGAAGCATCAGTTATCCTTTTCTGAGGGACATGTCCACGTCCATCTTTCACAGAGATGTTTGTTTCAGTATCATTAAACTGGACAAGGAGCCGAGAAACTCCCTCAGAACTTGGGGGATTTGGAAGCCGAAGGTATTTTGACAGGCACAGCAACAACAACTGAAATGCGGGCATCTTTTAAAAGTTGACTCTTGCCAGGATCACTTCCTACCCCAGGACAATGGCTGATTTCTACACTATGGAGGGAGAGGTTTCTGCTTCTGTTATTGAGGTATCTTTTGACCACCAAGTAGGAAACTGCTGGTCAAACTCTGCAATTCTGTAAGCCCTAAGTGGAGAAACTTGTGAAAAAGAGAAAACATACGACATGGAAATGAAAAAGGCAGAGGAAGATTATTAGCAAACAAACTGAGGGCAGGCAAGATTTTCCATCACCCCACTTTCCCAAGGTCAGTACTTCACATAATTGGAATACTCCTCTGATCTCAGGATTCCTTTTCCTGTTTATTTCTTATCCAGGGAAAGATTTGTGATGTCATTCTACCAGCACTCCTGCTGCCTGTGTATGAGGATTCCCAGCATCTCTTTGGTGTGCTGCATAACTCTTTTTAACACAGAAATGTCCTAGATGGTCCCCAGTCCCATATCAGGTACACCGTGGCCACTCTTCTCTGCCTGGGGCTTAGTTATGTCATGGAGATGTCAACCTTTCCTGTAGGAAGGGCTGAAAGATGCAGCCTGATAGGCAGGGAGGAGGTATACCACCAGGACCAACAATCCATGGACAGCACAGGCACAGCCCTACCAATTAAACACTAGACTGCTTCCAACCTGGATGGGAAAAACACATTGCCCTGTTCTCACCTGAGTGCCCTCCTGAGGCTTCTCCCAGGATTGGAAACTAAGGGGTTAATGTCAGGCACAGTGAGGGAGCCCCTGGCATCCTTCACAGCCTTCATATTATACTGTCACATATTTTCAATACCCTCCCCTGAATATATAGCCTTTAAAGGCAAGAAACAGATTAATTGTGGGGCAATTCTGAGTTACCCTTTCCTTCTTGATGGTTCTGTCACTCAGACACACAGTAGGGTTCACCTCTGCGCGCAAGTGACTGTTGAATGCAAGTGGGAGTGCAAGAAGATATAGGATGATCAAGATAGAGCAAATGATTGTTGAACTATACATAATGACCATAACGGAGTTGATTATTGGTGAATGTGGATGGTGCAGAATTAATGTGCAAGGGAAGACTGATAAAGTTGACAGAAATGTGCAGCATAGTTACTTTGCAGTGAGCGTGCAAGCATTGTTAAATGGCACACAATGGCTGCGTAGGAGGGGGAGCTGGAAGAGTGAGGGGCATGAGGGCAGTTGATAACCTGGCCCCAGTGTGTGTGCAGTCTTGCACAATGTGTGTGCAATAAGACTTTATAGACTAGCACACAATAGTGTGTGAGAATAGAAAATTTGATGGTGAGCATGCGAAGAGCAATTGTTTAATGCTACAAGAGTGTGCTGGAGTGAAAGTGGGACGCACATGCATAGACTGGTTAGTGAACTGCACAAGGAGAGTACACAATGAACCCAGATGGCAAACAGACGTGCAAAGGGACCTGGAAATGACAGTCACTGGCTTTTTAATTACACAGTGAGTGTGTAAGGAGATACTGGTCAATGTCAGAGTGGGCATGCAAGAACTGGGCACTGGATGAAGCAGAGTGACCAGTGAGTAACTGAGGAGTGATTACAATGGTCCATTTTATGTGCCAGTGTGGTCAGGTCATGGTGCAATTATTGGGCTACATGTCAGTGTCTGGATGTTGCTGTAAAGGCATTTTAAAAATGTGATTAACATTCAACTCAAGAGATTTTAAGCAGATTACCCTCCTGAATGTGGGTAGACCTCATCAAATCAGTTTAAGATCTTAACAGCAAAGGACCTAGGTTTCCCAAAGCAGCAATTCTGCCTCTAGATTGGATCACAGAAGCCCAGCCTCTAGACTCAAGACTGCAGTGTCAGCTCTTCTCTGGGTCTGAAGCCTATCGTGCAGATTTCACACGCACCAGCCCTTAACATCTCTCTTTCTACATATATTCTATTGGTTCCATTTCTCTGGAGAATCCTGAAACTGTGACTACTGCATATAATATAGGTGTGCAATAAGTAGAAACTGGATGGTTCAGACAAATGTGAAAAGAGTGCAATGATAAATTCTGGACAGGGCAGAATGAGGGCACAAAGAATGGTTGTTCAATCAGTTTGCAAAGTGACTTTCCATTCAGCACACTCAGTCGTGTCCAACTCTTTGCGACCCCACGAATCGCAGCACACCAGACCTCCCTGTAGATCACCAACTCCGGGAATCTACACAAACCCATGTCCATCGAGGTGGTGATACCATCCACCCATCTCATCCTCTGTTGTCCCCTTCTCCTCCAGCCCCCAATCCTTCCCAGCATTAGGGTCTTTTCTAAAGAGTCAACTCTTCTTATGAGGTGGCCAAAGTATTGGAGTTTCAGTTTCAACATCAGTCCTTCCAATGAACACCCAGGACTTGTCTCCTGTAGGATGGACTGGTTGCATCTTCTTGCAGTCCAAGGGACTCTCAAGAGTTTCTCCAACACCACAGTTCAAAAGTATCAATTCTTTGGCACTCAGCTTTCTTTACCATCCAACTCTCACATCCATACATGACGACTGGAAAAACCATAGCCTTGACTAGACGGACCTTTGTTGGCAAAGTAATCTCTCTGCTTTTCAATATGCTATCTAGGTTGGACATAACTTTCCTTCCAAGGAGCAAGCGTCTTTTAATTTCATGGCTGCAATCACCATCTGCACTGATTTTGGAGCCCCCAAAACAAAGTCTGACACTGTTTCCACTTTTTCTCCATCTATTTCCCATGAAGTGATGGGACTAGATGCCATGATCTTAGTTTTCTGAATGTTGAGCTTGAAGCCAACTTGTTCTCTCTCCTCTTTCACTTTCATCAAGAGGCTTTTTAGTTCCTCTTCATTTTCTGCCATAAAGATGCTGTCATCTGCATATTTGAGGTTATTGATATTTCTCCCAGCAATCTTGATTCCAGCTTGTGCTTCTTCCAGCCCAGTGTTTCTCATGATGTACTCTGCATGTAAGTTTAATAAGGAGGGTGACAATATACAGCCTTGACATACGTACTCCTTTTCCTATTTGGAACCAGTCTGTTGTTCCACGTCCAGTTCTAACTGTGGCTTCCTGCCCTGCATACAGGTTTCCCAAGAGACAGGTCAGATGGTCTGGTATCCCCATCTCTTGAAGAATTTTCCACAGTTTATTGTGATCCACACAGTCAAAGGCTGTGGCATAGTCAATAAAGGAGAAATAGATGTTTTTCTGGAACTCTCTTGCTTTTTTGATGATCCAGCGGATGTTGGCAATTTGATCTCTGGTTCCTCTGTCTTTTCTAAAACCAGCTTGAACATCTGGATGTTCACGGTTCATGTATTGCTGAAGCCTGGCTTGGAGAATTTTGAGCATCACTTTACTAGCATGTGAGATGAGTGCAACTGTACAGTAGTTCAAGCATTCTTTGGCATTGCCTTTCTTTGGGATTGGAATGAAAACTGAGCTTTCCAGTGCTGTGGCCACTGCTGAGTTTTCCAAATTTGCTGGCATATGGAGTGTAGCACTTTCACAGCATCATCTTTCAGGATTTGAAATAGCTCAACTGGAATTCCATCACCTCCCACTAGCTTTGTTCATAGTGGCCCACTTGACTTCAGATTCCAAGGTGTCTGGCTCTAGGTGAGTGATCACACCATCGTGATTATCTGGGTCATGAAGATATTTTTAGTACAGTTTTCTGTGTATTCTTGCCACCTCTTAATATCTTCTGCTTCTCTTACGCCCGTACCATTTCTGTCCTTTATCGAGCCCATCTTTGCATGAAATGTTTCCTTGGTATCTCTAATTTTCTTGAAGAGATCCCTAGTCTTTCCCATTCTGTTGTTTTCCTCTATGTCTTTCCATTGATTGCTGAGGACAGCTTTCTTCTCTCTCCTTGCCATTCTTTGGAACTCTGCATTCAGATGGGAACATCTTTTTCTCCTTTGCTTTTCGCTTCTCTTCTTTTCACAGCTATTTGTAAGTCCTCTTCAGATACCCATTTTGCTTTTTTGCATTTCTTTTCCATGGGGATCATCTTAATCCCTGTCTCAGATGGCCAATAGTGGGTGTGCAATGGGTTGAAGTTGGGTGGAGTATGAGGTGCGCAAGAGACCCAGGTTCCAGCTGGCCTTTGGGCCCTACCTGGCCCACAGGGAGACCTTAGACAAGGCATTCTCCCTCACTGGGTGTGCAGCTGCAAGGGTGGGCTTAGTGTCTCTGCAGGGGAAAGGTATTGCTGTAGCAAGCATGAGGTGGCAGACTTTGCCTTGCCCTATTGCCAGGGCCCAAAGAACACCTGAATGATGTGCCTATGACATCTGGGAGACTTGCATGAAGAATAGCACATGAGGCCTGGAGCTCTGACTAACAGAAATCTCAGGATCCTCCTGGGGAGGAGAGGGTCATAGGCCAGAAGAGGGAAGGAGTGCTCTATTTAAACAGTGATTCCAATGTGGGATGGACACACAGGCCTTGGGCCCAGACTCTACCCTACACTGAGGGCTCTCTTCTAGCGGGAGATATGTGGACTCGTGCAGGGATGTGGTGCTACTGCAGAGGGGGCCCTGCACTGCTGAGGATGGGAGGCTGTCAGCATGGGTGCTAGCCTTTGCTGAGGGAAGGCTGGTGGGGGGATGAGGGGGGAAGAAAACCTGGCCACACGCCACTCCTACTCCTGAGTCCCCAGCACATTCCTAGCCTCCTTGCTCTGGGTCCAAATGACCAACACTTCCTCATGCACCCTCTCACAAGATCCAGTTCCCAGTCCTGCCTGAGCCTCCCAAGGACAAGGAGCCTGGACCTTCTGGACAAGCATCAGGGCCCCAGGGATGCCAAAAGACATACCAGGGCATACCAGACCCCTAAGAGCTGGAACTGTGCCTGGGACACTGAAGTGACAGTTCAACGGAGAGGTGACAGGTCTCACACCACACAGGAGGGCAGAGCTTTATTTCCAGAAGTATTTCCAGAAGGGATTCTGGAGCAGGATGACCGTCTTCCACACTGGTGCCTCCAATGTCCCCCAGAGACGTGCTTCACCCAGCCCTCAGAGCAGGCACTAAAGGGATGTGGTGGCAGCTACAGCTTCTTCCAGCTGCCGCAGCAGTACCTCTGGCTGTGGTGAGAATGTACTAGTATCCACCCTCTGGAAGTCAGGGTGGACCACCACGGACTCCAGCACCTCAGCTATGCGGCCAATGTCAAAGGCGGCCTGCTGGGGGCCCAACCCAGCGTCCTCGCCACCCTCTATCTGGCCAGGGCTCATCCCCTTCGCGAGGAGGAGAAGCCTCCTTTCAGCAATGATCTTCAGGAAGTGATAAAATTCTTCGAAATTAATCCCAGAGCAGGACTTCATGATGACCTGGGTCAGAAAGAAACAGCCAGTGAGCTGCTGCTGACTCATAGCTCTGGGCAAGCTCTGTTGACCCTATACTGAGTCTAGGCTACAAAGGGCCCTGACACAGTCCAGTCCTTGAGGATGTAGACACCCCTGGGGGTTGGCCAGTGATTAAATGGGTCTGAGTCCTGCAGCCTGGAAGCCCCAGACTCTCACTCACATAGGAAGGCCTAGTTGCCACTGGGTTCCTAAGACTGCAGCTCCGAACTCAGAGACCATACCTCCCTTTAGATTGCAGGCTGTGCCGGGATCTTTCCCTGACTGAGGCCCTGGCCTAATGAGCATATTCTTGCCCCAACTGTGGTCCTGGCCCAGGAAGGTCCCCTACCCACCTCCTACTCCTACACAGCTCTGGTAAGCCTCACTCACCCTGTGCCCCCCTACTGCTCAGACTAAGTTTTCCTACCTGGCAGTGGTGATGCCAGTCAGGCATGGTGTCCCTCCACTCAATGACCTCTTGTTGCACAGCACTGAGCTCCTGCTGCAGGAAGTGCCACATGTTGGCCAGGTTACAGCCGTTGACCCAGTTGTGGTTGATGGAGATGGTGTCCTCCTGGAAGGGGCAGGGTGCAAGCTGTCCTCATGACCCACAGGGGGCACTGTCCCCTCCCCCTGTCCTGAGATCCGCTCAGACTTCCTCAGCTGGGAAGAGCCACTCCTATCTCCCAGTGGGAGCCAGCAGAGAAGAGGGAGCTGGGGCTGGGATCATCCTAATCCACAATTATTAACCCATAGTGGGGCTCCCCAAAGGCTGGGACAACCCCACGTGTGGATCCCTTGCCCACTGTCACCCAAGAAAGTAACATGTAAGGGAGGCAGAGAGGCTGGGGGCCGTCAGCAGGCACACAGGAACCAACATGGCTACATGCGGCACCAGTCTTGCCCATGGCCTGCCCCATACCCAGGCTCTCCCAGAGGGACAGCCTGCCCACTCTGCAAGAATGCATTCAAGAAGGTGCTGAAGGCAAGGAGAGCTGCTGGGCAGACGAAAGCGCCCAGCTGAATGGGGGTAGGAGTCAGCCCAGTGTAATACCACGGCCTGTTTCTGTGACGCATCTGGGCCATAGCTCATGGGGTGTGGAGTGCCATCCTACCAGGTTGTGGACTTGGTGGTGCCACCCACTGGGCACAAACACCATCTCGCCTGCCTCCTGTGTGACCTCCAGTGGTGGGCTACCGTGATCTTGCATGGGGTGCAGGCGGCTGTCCAGGAGGGTCGGGGAGGTCACGTCGTAGGGCAGGCCACCATGGCAATCCCGCAGGGCTTCTTCTTGCCCTGGTGGGAAGAAGAACCACTTTTTCCTCCCGCAGATGTTGACGGACCAGCTGAAGGAGCGGAAAATGTCGGCATGGAATGGCGACCTGTGTGAGAGCTCCTGTTGGTGCCATGTGGCTCGGATGTGGGCTGCGCTTCTTCTGAAGAGACTGGCCAGGCTCAGAGGCCTCAGTGGTCCCCAGTGCTCACACCTGGCCTGTGAGCCAGGTGGGAGGGCTGAACCTCCCCAACCCCAGAACATCACGAAGGAGGTGCAGGAGCTCTTTCCATTTGGCTAACAGGGATCTCTGAGAGGCATTGGGCAAGAGCCAACAGACCAACAGGAAGGTTCAGGAGAGTGACTGGGGACAGGGGTGTAGGAGGGTGGATGGGAGCAGACAGGCAGTTACCAAGTGCCGGCGGGCCCCATGTAAACGAAGCGGTAGTCATCCACGTCTAAGGCATCCCAGTACTCGTTGAGCCAGTCAGATGAGAAGTATATGGGCAGGGTGAACACGCCTTCTGCTGAGAAGTCCCTTTAGAAAGTGGCATGAAGCTGCAGCAGAAGTGGCTACAAGCCAACCTCCCAGCAGCCACATCTGCATGAAATATCATTAGAATTTTGAAATTATGTGAATGACCTTGACCTGCCTTCTGGAGTCAGCACCAACCACCAGGAGTGGGGCCACCTCAGACCATCCAGCCATAGCCCAGTCATTAGATGACTACAGCCCCAGGTGACACTAGCTGATCCCTGCCCAAATGACTGAATCAGAGATGTAAGCAGATAAAATGGCTTTGGGGGTGCTATGACACCACCTAGACAACTTGTACAGGCAGTGACCTATATGTTTAGGGCCCCTTCCACACCCATTCCAGGATTTCAGCCTCTGGCTGAGCTGGGGTTATAAATGCATCATTTCCATCATGATGGCTTCCCGAATTTGGGAGCTTCCACTTTTTTACCCACATCAGTGACCCTGACTATCAAGCAGATTCAAAGCCATAAGCCCAAACATGAGGACAGCCCAGGTACACCAAGATCCTTTTTGCCTAGTCTCTCAACCCCTCACTCTCCTGGTTCACCCCCCAAACCCAACCAATGGGATCCCAAATAGAGGAACATTCTAAACCAGCCCTAGGGAGAGTGCTCATCTATCTACAGTCATACAACACTGTCAGTCAGAGAACATGCTAGGGTACAGTCTTAGTAGTACCAAACCACTGGTAGTTTCCCCAAGACCATGCAGATTCCTCCGCTGCCATGCCTTTGTACACTAACAGATGCCTGCTTACCCTTCAAAACCCTGCTCAGATATTATCTCCCCTGTGGCTACCCCTGCCTACCTGAGGCAGGTCTTCCTCTGATCTTTTTTTTTTTGGGTTGCCCAGGAAAATGCAAGACACTCTGTGAAAACTGAATTTCAAATAAACAATGAACAAGTTTTTAGGATAAGTATGTAAAACCACTCATTGTTTATCTGAAGCACAGATTCACAGGACACGAGCGTCTGAGTCAATGAGTCCATCTGGGCTGCTGGAATACGAATCCCTGAGGCCAAGGCCAGAGTTTGGTTACATCTTCTGTCTGCCAGGTAAGAAACTGTGTGGCAGGTAGTACCAAGGCAAGCTGTGAGCAGCATGCTGCTGATGCCTTTCATGTACTCTTGGATTGCTCTTGGGAATCACAAGGGCCTGAATTCATTTTTTTGGGGGGGGGTCTTAATTCCTGCATCAGTGAAACAAGAATTTGATTGTTCACTCATTTACTAAATGAGCACCTACTCTATGCCAAGGCCCTGTGCCAGAGAGTAGGGGTCTGGGTAGGACCCCTTCTCTGCTTGTGAAAAGCATAACCCTGGCAGGGGAAATGACTACAAAACCCAAGGACCACCTCAGAGAGTGGGAACACCACAGAAGGGGTAGGGTTGCCCACACGAGCGAGATGTTTCTCAAGACAACATCCTTTGAGCTCTCCAGGTGGAAGAAGTGTGCAGTGGGTGGGGACAGACCTTGGAAGGCGTCATTAAACAGCTGCCATTGCTTGTTAGTGATGGAGATTTTTTAAGTGGGAGGGACACAGTCATGTTGGAAAGCTTATTTGGACTTTATTGAGCCCAGCAGTGGGGTGCAGGACCTGAGGCACCTGGAGACTGGCAGCAACCAAGGTGAATGATAAGAGGCCTGACTTGGAGAAGTAGGTTTGGACATGGGAGGCTGGTCCCAGGGGCACCCGAGAGGACAGGCAAAGGCTGGGTGCTGCCAGTTAGATGGAGGTGAAGCTGACAAGGAAGGTCTGGGCAAAACTGACAATGAAGAGGTGGGTAACCACAGCCATATGCGCCTCTGCCAGGCCCACATTCTTCACAGCAGCCAAGCCTGTGACGGCATAGTGAGATGGCCATGACTGGAGAGAACGACACTTTCAACCAGGTTGAAGAGATCCCGTTAAATTCTTAAATGGGTTAAAGCCCAGCTTCTCTGTATGCAGCCAGGGCTCACTCAGAACTGAGAGGTAGTGCTGTGGCCAGTATTCCAGGCCCCTTTACCTGCACAGATGCCAGTCTTTGAGATATAAACAGCCCCGTGAAGAGGAGTAGTTTCCCTGAATGTACTCTTTCCAGTAGCTGATGTAGTCTCTGAGGGGCATGTGTTCTTTGGGGTTGGAGTTGTATTCCTGGACCCCGCAGTTTGCAACAGGTACAACCACGTCTCCTGAAAGGAAAGCGTCAAGCACAAGACTTTTCTGAGAGTCCTCCAGCCTGTCCATCCTCCCTGACCCCGTCCGCCCTCCAATTCACTGCTACACCGTCTCCAGTGAATTCTTTTCATGCCCTGCCTCCCTCAAGCCCTCTGTGGCTCTCCTCATTTGCGTCCTCACCGTCTGACTTAGGTCAGAGTCTAGTCCTGTGCTTGCACTCCAGGGTGTTCCTGCCCAGTCCTTACCATAGTTCTGAAGCAGATAATCGAAGTTGGGCTTTCCGCTGGGTGTCACCCAGAGCCTCCTGCTGCCCCAGTCCTCGGTGAAGGCGCTGGAAAAAACACAGGGCAAGTTGGGGAGCAGGTAGCCCTTGAAAAAGTCGGTGTAGGAAAAGGAGTCCGGCTTCTCGATGAAGTCCACGCGGTCCAGTTGCGGACAAACCCTGCTGGGGAGACGCCCCTCGAGGCCTCTGAAGTGGCTCTCGGCGAGCACGCGCGTCTCCCTGTCCATCCCGGGCCAGGCTCCGCGTCCGTGGGGTGCAGGGTAACCTGGGCTGGGAGTCTGCCGTGGGGGAAAGGGGGGTCTGGAGGGCTGCTGGGAACGGGGCGGGGTTCGGGGGATGCTGAAGGAGCAGCGGGGCCCGCGGGGCTGGTGCGGACGGCGGAACCAGCGGCGAGGCCTCCCGGCCGCGGGCCGGCCAAGGGCGGAAGCCCGGGATCCCCCTGGCGCATTCCCTCGTCTCTGCTCTCTCAACTGGGAGGAGAAACAGGAAGTGTTTGCTAAAACTGCTTCCGGAGTAAACGCTCTGGGCGTCCGTGGCTCACAGCCCGCAGCCGGCCAGAGAGAAAACGGCTAGGTACAGACAGCAAAGCCCAGAGCAGTCAAGCGGAACCAAGAGTCTGCACTCGGAGTTCCCGCCCGAGCCCGAAACACCGTGGACCAGACCCTGCGCGCATGCGCGCTTCATGCTGCGGCCCGCACCCGCTGCTGGAACGGCCGGCGGCGGCTTCGACCCGGCTTCGGGTACCCCGGGGCTTCAGAGGTTGTCGAACGGTGCCGGCGCCGCGCCTCGCCGTTTTCTCGTCTTCCCAGCAACTCGGGTAAGCGGTGTCTCCAGTCTGCAGCTGGGCGTGTGCCCTTCCGGCGTGATCCCTCCTAAGGCAACCAGCGAGGTAAGGACTCCTCTTCTTTCCTTCCTCAGCCTTCAAGGACTGCGGAAGGTTGGTGGGATGTGGGCAGGGGTAACAAAGAGGTACGGGGGCCAAAGGTGGGATCTGAGGGATGCTGGGGACTTGGAGGGGATGGAGAGGCTGGCTAGGGCGATGGTGGAGGCCTAGGGAGATGACGGGGACTTGGAAGGAATGCTGTAATTTGCCCGTGATGGTGGGACCTGGTGGGGATGCTGGGGGTTAGGGGAGTGCTGAGGGCCTGGGACGATGCTGGGGACATGGAGGGGATGTGTAGACCAGGATAGGGTGATGGGACCTGGAGGGGATGCTGGGGGAATAGGGAGGGTCTGAAGTGAAAGTGTGGGGGTTCAAGTGTGGAGATACGAGGCTGTGCACCCCAGCAGACCTGAAATGAGGGACAAAAAAAGGGGGGCTTGAGTGAGGATGACACGTCAGGGTCTCAGCACGTTGGGGAAATACATGTCCTTCCAACTCAAATTACCCGTATCAGTATGGAAGAGCGGAAAACAGTTTCATTACCGTGTGAGCAGATTACATACATTTAAGGCATCTGCAAGAGAGTGGAGTTGGGCAGAACTTCACACATTTCACACACAAAAGGCACAGAAAGAATTGTGAAGACCTCTGTCATTGCCTTGAGGAAACAGTAGATGCACCTGTGTAGTCTGTGCCTGACAAGAGACTCCTGCCTGGATTCTGGAGGTTCCTGTTTATTTACAGCTCTGAGTCAGCAGGTGGTGACCGTGCCCTGTAAAATCTGAACACCGAGTTTGTTTCATTCCTGACTAAAAGAAACACTCAAAGGGTAGAGCAGGGGCAACTTCTTCCCCTTTATTGAACAGTGAAGATGCAATCTTATTTATCCTTATAGATGGCATAAGGGAGACTCTGGGGATACTGGGGCTCTGAGCTTTGAAGAGGGGTTTGGGGCGGGGGGAGACCCTTTCCAAGGGGTTTAAAGCTTATGCAGGAGAACAGCAAGGACCAGAAGTGGGGAAAGGCAGAGGGCAGGACTAGGAAGAAAGTGAGTTAGGGAGAGCCTGAAGTCCAGGTAGAGGAGGGGTCTAAATTGGGAGCTGAGAACATGGGTAAGATGGGACAGGTGGTGGCGAGTTTGTGGCAAGCAGAGCAGTGTGAGGGGTTGTGTGATTCTGTGTGCACTGTGCTCTTTTCCCAGTCTGTCTTATTGTACCTCACGTGGTCAAGCTGTGGAATTCTTCATTGGGCCAGAGTTGGGAAAACAGTTAGAACGCCCTGGGAAGTTAAAATGAGAAAAAGAGTCACCCTTAATTCCATCCAGAGATGAGCATATTTTCATTTCTAGATATAGAGTTATCCTTCCAGGCATGTACTCATTCATTTGCTTTTTTCTCTATGTCTCTCACTGTACACACGCACACAGTCTTTATTTTATATGTAAGTGAATTTACATATGTAAGCTTTTGCTGCTTTTAACTTTTTCAAGAAGATTAACAGTTGTCAATTTCTTGCCACATATTGACTGGATGTTCCTTAATTATTTGATGTTGTGGTAAGTGCAGATCATGGAAGGCAAATAGGAAAAGTATGGGAAGCAGAATGTTCATAATTATCTAAAGATTTTGGAAATATGGTTCAAAGTTTGCCTGGTAAGGGAAATATGAAGTTCAGATAGACATTGTCTGGGAAGAATTCCAGAATTCCAGCTGCTGAAGCTCTGTGGTTGTGACTAAGTTTTATAAGTAAGGGGATGCTTTAGGCCAGCAGGTCCCCATGCTTCCCAGGATTGTTGGGGCAACTGAACCAGTAGCTCAGGGTAGGAGAGAATGTCTTGTTTCTTGAGCGTTTGCCCTGGGCCAGGCATTTTGTCCTGTATTTTCGTGTTGACCCTGTTAGCACCATTGTATGCATGAGGCTCTGACAGCTATTGAGAACAGGACTGGGACTGGAACACACGTGTGTGTTCCTCCAGGGCCCCTAGACAACAGCCCTGGTATCACCTGGGCACTGGTGGGGCATGCACATTCCTGAGCCCCACCCAGACCTGAATCAGATCTGGGGGCATGGCACACCTTATCACATCCCAGTGACACACCCCACAGAGGGCCAGAGGAAAAATGGCAGGAGGGGAGTTTATAAAAGTTAGCATTTGTGGGAAATGCAGTGGGAGTAACATAAAATCCTAGTTCTCGGCTCTGAGAAGTTAGGAAGATGGTGCATGCCATGTGAAGAGGCTATGTTATTGCAGTGAAACACCCCAAACCTCCCAGGTTGAAAGTGGGAGCCTCTGAGGAGCGGGAGGTGAAGGTAATGGAAAAGACCGACCGCTGGTGCCTGCAGACACTGCTCCCACTGTTCTGACTCTAATCCTGCTTATGGTCAGGAGTTATTGGAAGGTGTGTAAAATGTTGCTTGGTCTGTTACGTTGGAAATTAACTAAAAATAGGGTGTTTACTTGATATTGAGTCTACTCCAGGACACAGGTCTGATGGAAGTGCTAAAAGAGATCCATTATACTAACTGCAATGTGTTATAAGTTCAGTCCCTGTGACCACTCATTTCTTCCCCAAGAGCATCACTGTGTGGAGTAGTCTCAGACACTCTTGAGGTACCTTGTCATGACCTCCCCGCCCTAATTCAACTCTATCCATAGGGTCAGCAGGTGTGTTGTGTTTTCACTGGAGACGATGGTTCCAGGTTACGGCAGGCGAGGACCATATAAGGACTCCAGGAACTTAGCATAGAATGGTGACCTAATTTAGCACATAGACAGGAGAAAACTGTCCACAGTGGACACAACTGGTGTTTTCACATCATATGATTTGTAGTCCACTCATCCCATATTGACTGGGTTCCTGTGATGCACCAGTATTGTCCCCAAGGCACCCTCCTTGTAGTGTTTGCCTTCTCCAGTGTTTTGACCCAGTTGGTCAACATGTAAACACATTCGCAGGCTCTTTGGAATTATTGTAAGTGCTGTGGTTGGTGAAGAGGCAAGGATGCCACTGGAACAGAGACCTGGAGGGTGAGGTAGAGTTGGCCATTCAGAGTCCCAAGAGCAGCAGGTTGGGAGCCCTGAGGAACAGCAGACAGAGAGAGGCTCTCTCTACTGGGCTGGGTGGTGTGGCTGTAGTTACTAAAGCCTACCTGACTTAGCTGGTGACTCTGCTCAAGGTACACGGGGAAGGGTTTCAGCAGAAGAGTGACATTTTCTCATTTTGTTTTATGGTTGTCACATGGCTTCTGGATAGAGAATGAGTGGTGGGGGCAGAGTGAAACCAGGAGGTCGGTTGGGAAGCTGTCCAGGAGAGTGGTGACAGCACTGCCTAGTGGTGTGGCTGTGGGGTGGGGAGCGCCGAGGGCAGGTGTGAGACACAGCTGCCAGGACTTGCTGATGGATTGAGAGGGATAAGGAAGAGGGAATCCATGAGAACTCACCTGACACTGCCTTCACTGAAATGCAGGGGCAGTGGAGGGGCTTGCTAAGTTGGAAATGTCTATTAGATGGTCAGGCGGAAATGCTCAGGCAGTATTCAAGTCTCAAGAGAGTCTAGGTTGGACAGGAAAGTTTGCCAGGTCACAGCTGGAAGGTGTATTTAATGTCATGAAACTGTGTTGACTCACTTAAGAACGGAGTGTTGATTAACAAGGATCAAGGTTGTGATCTGGTGATACCAGCATTTAGCAGTCAGGTAGAAGAGGAAAAACCAGCAGAGCAGACTAAAAACAGGCTCCAGGGGGTGGGAGACCAGGGGAACATGGTATCCAATAATCCAAGACATGATGTCTCTCAGGACGTGGGCAGGTGTGTTAGACAGAGGTTAGAACAGATGTGTGCATTAGATTTGGCCACCTGAAGGCCTGGGCTGAGAAGTGCCCATGGGCAGTGGGGACAGGAGCCTGTCCGGAGGGGGAGATTCCTGGCTGGTGGCCAAGCACAGGGACGCATTTGGAGTCTCTTAGAGGAACAGTAAGTGGACTGTGGGGGTTGTCTCTGGCTATTTATAGTCTGCAACAGCAGAATAGTTTAACAGAGACCATATGCTCACAAAGCCTAAAATATTTACTACTTGGCCCTTAGCGGGGGTAAAAGAAGCATGCCCTCTCTTAGTGGTAAAGGGACAGAGAAATTATTGTTGCTGGAGAGGGAGGAGATTGGGATCAAGAGGACTAGAACCTGGTCTTTGAGGGAGTGGGGACACTGCTTCCCACAATCTGTGCATGGAGAGAGGAAAGGCAGACACCCAGGGACAGGTGTGGTATCCGAGTCCTCAGCTGAGGGAAACAGAGGTGTGTGTGGGGTCATCCTAATGCACACGGAATGTTGTTCCTTTGGCTCTTCCACTTAATCGTCATTTATTTTGGTCTGATTGGAAGGCTGCCGTGGAAATCTGTTGTAGGAAAAGTTGTGGCCACAGGTTTCTCCTTTTGCTTTTTCCTTGGTATTTGTCAAACCTAAGTACTTTTCTCATATTTCTTCTGTATACTACAGGAAAGAGAAGTGTTTTTGTTCTTTTCTTGAATTTTCTTTCCTCTTTTCTTGCTTTTTGAGTTTTAGAATAGTTTAGAGCTGCTGTTGTCCTTGGGTCTTTTAGTGATTTTAATGGTTAACAGAGACCCAGAAGGTGAAGTAACTTTTCCACAGTCATAAAGTTTGTGATGGAGCTGGCATTGGAACTGCAGCCTGGTTCCTTGGATGCGGCAGTGCCAGACTCAATAATTCTTTGGGGAGTTTGTACAAAATCTCAGTGTTCAAGGAATACCTCCCAGAGTACACACTCAGGAATGACAGCTCAGGTCAGGTAATTTGTTAATGTAAATTCGGTTTTCATGCTGAATCAAACTCTTAAGTATGGGGAACAACAGTAAACAAGATATGGCCTCTTATCAACTCTCCTGGGGTTTATGGCAGGCACAGAGTGGCCAGGGGCAGGAGGCTTTTTTCCATCAGAAGGACCAGGGTCCTGCCAGTCCCAGAGCTTCAAGCCTGACCAGAGCTCAAGCACGCTTGTGACTGAGGCCAGACGCACCTTGTCTTGGATGTGGAAACCCTGAACACATGGTTAAATTGTTGGGGTTAGTTGTCCTCTAATTCTCAGGGTGAAAATCTCTTCTCTCATTCACGTCTGAATGACTGCCCAGTGGCCTCATGGCAAGACAGTGCTAGCAGGTTGCGCAGGCGGCTTGCCAGGGTCCTCACAACTCACGAAGGATGGCAGGTGTGTCAGTCATAACACGCTGAAGGTCTGCACCTCCGTTGCTTCCCTGTCCTGTGAGAGGCCCCAGTCAAGCGGTGCCCAGTCGTCTGTTTTATGTGTCTTTCAGAGTGCTTGGGTGAGTGTCCCTTCCAGGGAGAAAGGTCTGCTGAAGACCCTTTGGCTTTACAGTTCCTTTTGTCCTGTGTGAAGCACTGTTTAAGAGGAAAGGCACCCTCCCAACTGCTCTGCCCCTTGCGTTGTGCTTCTGCACAATCCCAGCGTGTGCTGGGAGGACCTGTGAGGGAGCTCACAGATAAAGCCCAAAAGAAGATGACACCAGTCTTTGGTACAGAAGGTCAGGAGTTTCAAACAGCTGAGGAGATCTTCGTTAGCTTTCCAGTGACATAAGAGCATGGATTTCCTGGATCACTTACAGAGCCCTGCTGCGTTGGGAGGATGAGGCTGTTTGTTTGTTCAGTGTGTTTTTGGTGTTTGTCTGGCATTCATCATCATTTTGGCTAAGAAGATGGATTCTTGGGTTCATGTCTCTTTAAATAAGTAGAGCCCAAGGCTGTTGCTTTCTCAGAATTGACACGCAGAAAAAGCACTTGAAGATGCTAATAATCCTGAAAGTATTAGCCAAGCCATCAGTGGACTTTTGATTTTTTTTAAAATTATGTATTTATTTATTTTTGGCTAAACTGAGACTTCCTTGCTGTGTGCTGGCTTCTCTAGTTGTGATGGGGGTGGGGGCTACCCTTTGTGATGGTGCACAGGCTTCCCTTTGCAGTGGCCTCTCTCGTTGCAGAGCATGGGCTCCAGGCACACAGCAGTTGTGGTACATGGGCTTAGTTGCTTGTGGCATGTGGGATCTTCGCAGACCAGGGATTGAACCTGTGTGCCCTGTGTTGGCAGGCAGATTCTTAACTACTAGACCTCCAGGGAAGTCCTATCAGTGGACTTCTAGAGCTTTTGCCCTGATAGGACTGTGCTTACTCATAAATTTGTTGAATGAAGTGAATTGGAAATGATCTCTGTGGTCCTTCCAGCCCCGATACCTTTATATTTATTACTTCCAAGTGCCATGTCTTATTTTGTAGTGATGACAACATTCTCATCCTTAATATGGCCGCTTTCTTCTGGGCTTGCCCTAACTGCAGGGATTAGTAATTAGCAGAGCTAGTAAACTGGACTGCTTTGTGGTGGTAACAGGGCTTGATTGGCACATATGCATATCTGGGAAGTTTGGGCCAGCCCTTGCTGTTGTGATTAAGAGAAGTTCTAGAATGTATTTGGAAAGTGCTTCAGTTTGATTAACATAGTTAAATTTGTTTCTCTTGTAATGGAGTCAAGTTGTTCTGACACCTTAATTTTGTGTGTGCCGTGCACATCCTTCTTCCTTTTCTTCTCTTCTTTCTCACTGTCATGTTTGTTTTCCTGTTCAGGTGCTGTCTGTAGCCAGCTCTGATCAGATGGTGAAAACTAATGAGGCCAAATGACAGATTCTGAGTGTAGTGATGTTTTACTGGTCATTAAAGAGATGGGGTCAAGAGAAAACTGTAGACTGTTCACACCTAGTAGATGTGTTAGTTCTGTAGATACTTCGTAGTATTCATAGTTACACTTGTAGCATATATTAGGTGCCAAGTACTCTTCTAAGCACCCTTCACATATTGATTCAGTTAAGCCTTACCACTGTAGTATGAGATAGGTACAGTCACCTCCATTTACAGATGAGGAAGTGGATGCAAAGGGCTCAGTCACACACGGGTGGGGTCATTCACAGATGACTGGGGACACCTGCCTTTATCTGTATGAGAGGTGTGTGTTGTAGTCTTCCAGATGCACTGCTACCCAAGGCGGTGATTTCAAACGTTTTTGAAATTGTAATACCCAGTGGAAATTTAGTTTTGGTACATCTCTCATGTGTACATTTATTACATTAAAATTTTTTTAATAAAATTTTATTTTATTAGTAAATATTTAGTAAATCCTTCATTGAAGTGTTAATGCAGAAAAATAAGCAAATCATAAGGACAGAAAAAGCACAAATCTTGAATTAATACAAAATGAATACACCCAGGGCAAGAAACAGAACATTACCAGTACCACAGAGTCCTCCTCAAGGCCCTCCTTCTCTATAACTGCCATTCTGACTCCTGTTTTTGAGCTTTTCGTGTACTTATTTTTAAAATGAATTAAACTTTGGAGAATGTCTTGATTCCCTTAAGTCAAATAGAAACACTTAGAGTGTTATGAATTGATAGAGTTGATTTGTGGAGTTTACTTCCTAAATACTTAATTTTAATAAAGATTCTGGTATGAATCCGTACCCCAAAGTAAAATGATCTTGTGGTGCACATCACTGCTTGGAATCATGAAGGGTCTGAGACTTTATTATAAGTTTAAGAGTGAGCCTGCCTTAGTTTTGCAGATGTGGAGGAAGACAGGAGGCCCTTGGTCGGAGAGAAAGGGCCTGTTGTGTGTAGCACAGCAGGATTCTTGTGTACATCTGCCCCCTCTGCCCCCTAACTTCTAAGCCCCAAGTGGATGCTGCACATACCATAGTTTTGTGTCATAACTCATGAGGGGACTGCTGGCAAACCCATCTGACCCTTGCCTCAAAGGCGCCACTGACTTATTTTCCTGGTCAGGAAACAGATCTCTCAACCAGGAGGAAGACACTCTCCACAGTTATAAGGGAGATATTCTTGGACAGTTTTCATGACATAAAACTTTATATCAGTTTTTGATATAATATGTGGAGAAACACCATGAAGAATTACCTCTCAGTAATGTCCTCACCTTGTATGGAGGGTATTAAGTAGTAGGGTGAGGCCAGCCTGAGCACTGACCACACTATGCTGAGGGTCACAGATAGACAGATACCATAAACTGTGAGTACCTGTTCCACTCATTCAGTCACAAAGTATTTCCTGAGTTAGGATTATGAATAAAATATGATCATTGCCCTTTAAGAGCTTGCAGTCAAATAACAAGTGGTCATCCTACCATTTAACATGTACAGTAAGTGTGCATAAGTTCTGTACGGCCCCACAAGGTGGAAAGAGGGGAGGAGAGGCCGAGGGCAGATAAGGCCTCTCTTACTCTGGGGAGATTTCAGTAGCAGCAGGTGGTGTTTTGGAGTAGCAAAGGCAAGAGACCAATTAGATGCCACTGTAGTCCAATTAAGACTTCTTTACATCTCTTTTTATGCCTGTAGCCTATGTCTTGTTTGCTCGCATTAACTCACTTCATAGTTGATGATGCCCTTCCTCGTCTCAAGTCACTTTATTTCTTTATAACTAGGACCCTCAATTCAGTGCAAGTTCTTCAGGTGCAGCTACTCCCTTTTTTGCTGTCCAGCCTTGCGTTGTTTGATGTGGCATGTAGTACAGTAATTACTTTGAAGCGTCTTGAGTCTTTAGAATATAACTCATTGAGGAAGTTTATAGAATTCCAATGGACTCTTAAGCTCTGTGAGCCAAGGATGTTGTTTCTTTTCTGCTTGCAGCCCAGCATAGTATGTTGGGGGACTTAAAACTTGTGGTTTGACCCTGTACAAAGTCTTCATCCTTTCTTGGCCTTATATTCTTTGTCTGTATGATGAGAGGATTGGACTGAGCGTTCTTCAAGGGCTGTTTCAGATCTGTCATTCATGACTTTTAAATGCTTTGATAACTAATTCCCTGTTGGTCCAGTGGGTAGGACTCTGCACTCTCACTGCTGAGGGCCTGAGTTCAGTCCTTGGTTGGAGAACCAAGATCCCATAAGCTGTGTGGTGTGTCCAAAAGAAGAAAAAAATATATTGGTAAGGAATTCCCTGCTGGTCCAGTGGGTGGGACCCTGTACCCTCACTGCTAAGGGCTTGGGTTCAGTCCCTGGTTGGAGAACTAAGGTCCCACAAGCTGTGCAGCATGTCCAAAAAAATAAAAAAAAAAATGCATTTGTAAATGCAAACTGTAGATATGAATAGTCGACCTTTGTTACATATAACTATATAAAACTATATATAAATATGTACATATAATTATATGGAACTCTATAAAATTAGTTGGGATTACACAAATGAAAGTTTTTAGGTTTATTTTCTATATGAAACTAAGTCAACTTATAAAAATTTCAAAAGAAGAGTGTTAGTTTAAAAACTTGCAGAATGTATAGTGGTAGAAGTTATCACAGCCAGAGTGGCGTTCTTGTGAAGAATCCTCGGGTAGTCATTTCCAGGGATTTTCTTCCGTTGGGCACATCTGGCTATGGATGGGCTATGAGGGTGCGTGGTGCAGAGCTCCTGGGGACCCTGGTGCTTTGAGACAAGTACAAGTCTCGCCCCAGCAGTCTCATCCTGCCTATCACAGATGGTGTAGGAGTCCTTGTAGCTGAGGGCCTGGCCATGTGATCGAGTCTCCCATGTGCTCAGAATCCAGATCATGCCCTCAGTGTCCGTGTCCTGGTGTCTCTAGTCCAACTGTCCAAGTCTTGTTTTAGGCTCGTCCACCCACTAATGTGTGCCCTTTCCTTCAGAGGCAGAGTGACCTTGGCCGTGGTGCAGACTGACCTAGGAACCAGATGAGCAGAGACATCTGCGTCCAAACCTGGCCGTGCTCCTATTACTTAGAACTTGAAAAGCGATGGGTCCCTGGAAGACTTTCATTAACTTCTCTCTCACTAAAATTTATGCCTGATAAAACTAGAGAAGTTCTTGTCAGCTTTCCCCTTTCTAGTATAATTGAGATCAAGAAAGAAGCTTCTCATTTTATCTTCAGTTCCATTACCATCCTGGAAAGGGACCACAACAAGCACTGGTTCAGCTCCTTGCAGCCTAGCCGGAATGCCGTTTTCAGCGTCATCGAGCATTTCTGGAGAGAGCTGCTGTTGTCCCAGTCAGGAGCTGCTGCTGAGGCATCCTCCTCCTCCATGACCAAGGGGAAGGAGCTGACTTGTCTGATGGCCTGTACCCAGAAGCGTCTGGAAGACACAGCCAGAGTCCTCCACCATCAGGGTGAGCAACTTGACAGTATCTCCAGAGGCCTGGACAAGATGGAATCTGACCTGGATGTGGCCGACAGGTAAGCAAACGCTGTAATCCTAACCTGACCTTTGAATGGCTGTGGTATGGTATCTTTTCCATCATCTTCTATTTATTTCACATTCAACTTCTGAAAACACAGGCTGTACTCCTATTCTGGACAGTTGTGCTGAGCTGACTGTTGTGGGCATACAAATAAATGAGGACCAGCATTCACTGAGTGTGCAGTAGGTGCCAAGCACAGTTTTAAGTGTTTATGGGGATTACCTCATTCAGTCACCACACAAGCCAAGAAGAGCATGTTGTTCCTCACTTTGTCTATGGGGAAACTGAGGCTGAGAGGCCAAGTAATTTGGTCAAGGTCACACACACTAAGTTTGTTAGCATAGTTTATCTTAATTTCTTTTTCTTACCTGTATAGCAGCAAGGTTTGAGCTAAAGCATTTTGACTTCAGAAACTGCCATCTTAGCCCCTGCACCAAACCACTCTCAAACCTTCAGTCTCGGGGACCATCTCATCCTCCTTAAAAATTGAGTACCCAAAGAGCTTTTGTTTATGTGGGTTGTATATACCAGTATGTACCATATTTTTAAAAAACTAAGGCATTAAATAATTATTCACTTAAAAAGTACAGTGATAAATCCATGTCCTCATTCAGTTCAGCTGCTTAGTCATGTCCAACTCTTTGCGACCCCATGGACTGTAGCATGCCAGGCTTCTAGTAACATCGGTAACATTTTTTTTTAATGAAAAATAACTTTTATAAAGCAAAATGTGTAGTGAGAGGAGGGTCACTGTTTAAGATTTTTTGCACCTCTCTTTAAAGTAAAGCTTAGTATAAAACAGCTGAATTCTCATGCTTGCTTCTGCAGTCAGTCTGCTGTGATACCACAAGTCACGTGTGATATCACAAGTCTCTGGAAAGGCCACTCTGCGCTTGTGAGAGAATGAGAGTAAAAAGCTACATAGCATTGTGGTATTATATGAAGTAATTTTGACCTCCCAGACTCCTTGGGAGGGTCTCAAAGACCACACTTTGAGAAGTGCTGTGCTAACTATACGACATATAAAATATGTCAGGGATCTTTGAGTCTAGTAGGAGTAACCGCTCCCTCCCTGATGTCTGGAATGGTTGCTTGACAGCTCAGGATGCGGCGACAGTCTCATGATGGACCCTGAGTGTGGGTGCTCCGTCTCTCAGACCTGGTGCGTCACTGCTATTTGTGAGACCCTTGCTTCTGAGTGACCACACTCTGGAGTCACCACCTGTTGCTATTTCTAAGCACTGTGTGGTAAAGGGCTTTGTGCTAGAGCTGCAGGGAACTGGGCCCTGCTTCTTATTCTTAAGAGGAGGTGCTTGTGGTGAATGAGATGTAACATCATCAGACCTCTGTGAGCTTTCCTCATGGGAGCAAGGCTAGACATTTCCCCACTCTTCTTGCAGTTCAGGGGTTATACGGCTGAGTTGTAACAGAAGTGATGTTGGTCACTTGCGGGCCTAGACTCTAAAAGCTCTCCTACCCAGTCTCCAAGATTGTCTTCCCTTTTATCTGCTGGAATCCTCCAGGACTGGAAGGCGCTAGGACAGGAACACTAGTTAGACAGAGTTTAGGGCCCAAGTGGCCTCCCAGAGCAGAACCCTGATCTGAGCCCTCAGTTGGACTGCAGTGTGAACAGGTGATAGTCCTTTACTGGGGCTAGGCCCTGAGGCTTCTGGGAGTTGTTTGTTACACCAGGCAACCCTCGTAGACTAACACAACAGTCCTGTAGGAAATATAGCTGCCTATTTAATAGCTTCAACATATAACAGAACATTGAGATCAGAGATTTAGAAGGATGTTCATCTACACTGGAAATCAAAGAATTGTACACTAAAATGATGGGAAACTAAGTTTTAATGATCAGATTAGTAACAACTCAAAGTAAGAATTTTGTTGTTCTTCTGTTGCTAAGTAGAGTCTGACTCTTTGCGACCTCATGGACTGTAGCAGGCCAGGCTCCTCTGTCCTCCACTCTCTCCCAGAGATTGCTTAAATTCATGTCCATTGAGTTGGTGATGCTATCTATTTCATCCTCTGCCGCCCCATTCTCCTATTGCCTTCAATCTTTCCCAGCAACAGGGTCTTTTCCAATGACTCGGCTCTTTGCATCAGGTGGCCAAAGTGTTGGAGCTTCAGCTTCAACATTAGTGCTTCCAATGAATATTCAGGACTGATTTCCTTTAGGAGTGACTGGTTTAATCTCCTTGCAGTCCAAGGGACTCTCAAGAGTCTTCTCCGACACCACCTCTTGGGTGTGGGCTATGGTAAGAGGAATATGAAGTTGGATGTGGCTGAGTCTACTGAAATGGGGGCTTACTAAACAGAGATCTTGGATTTGTTGCTGCAGCTCGAGAAGTTAGAAAGGCTCTAATAGTTGGTTGGGTGAGACGTGGACTGAAAGGCAGCCTACACTGAATGACGTCTGGTATGCCAGAACTGCCTTGGTATACTCCAGAGGAAGTGTAGGAAATGTACTCGGAGGAAGGCGGAGGAAGACTGGGATGGTAGAGTAGATGTACCGTGTGAGATCTCCTGATCTACCCTAACAGAGTCCAAGAAGACACACTCTTCACCTTGACTGCGGGAAATAAATTTTTAAGAGGGGTCCCAGCACCCTTGAAGAGCTGTGTGGTTGCTCTTCTCTGCAGGCCGGAAATTACAGTGGGGATTGCTGCCACCAAACAGGGGTCCTTAAATGAGCAGGGGTAATTGGATGTTGGGGTGGCTGGGCTAAGTGGTAGCACTTTAAATCACCAAAGACAAGCGGGGGTGGTTACCATGATTGACAGCAGAGTCAAAACAAGCAGCCAGAGAACAGTCTGATTCGCAGAGACCTAGGAATCAATTGGCCAGCTGATCATGTGCCCCTAGAAGAGAAATAGTTGGGCAGTTGACTCAATTCTTACTCGATCTGTTAAGCCAGAAGAGTTGTAGGTGATGTGAACAACATCTAAATTGAATTTTTAAAAAAAGTCATAGCTTCTTAATCAATCTAGACTTGAACCACCTTGAATGATGGAGAAGGTGGGTCTGTCCCCTTGTGGAAGGATCTTAGTTCGCTATCAAATTTTGTACTGTTCATCTTTATCCCAGCCTTCCCCCAGAGAGATCAATGGCATTTTACCAGGGTGACCATGCACTGGAGAAAAGGAAATAATCAGATTTTCAGCAACTACTAGACACTTGGAAAAGAAAATGACAACCCACTTCAATACTCTTGCCTAGAGAATTCCATGGGCAGAGGAGCCTGGCAGGCTACAGTCCATGGGGTCTCAAAGAGTCGGACATGACTGAGAGGCTGAGCACTTTCACGCTAGACACTATCTCTGAACTAAAACTGATTCTAGAGATCCAAAACACCGCTGTGGTTCATCTAGGGGCTTTTGGAGGTCAGGTGATCAGTGGAGTTGTAGCTCAGATTCATCTCACAGTGAGATGACCCCTGACCCATTCTGTGGTAATTTTTCCTAGTTCTGAAGTATATAATAGGAATAGACATATTCAGGAACTGGCAGAATCCCTACACTGGTTTCATGACCCGTGGAATGAGAGATACTCTGGTGGGAAAGACCTAAGTAAAAACCGGTACAACTGCTTCTACCTAGAAAATTAGTAAACCAAAAGCAACTTCGTTTTCCTGGAGGGATTATAGAGATGAGTACCACCGTCAAGAACTTGGATAGTAAGTCCTACCCCATCTCCATTCAGCTCACTTATTTGGCTATGGAAAAGAAGTATGGGTCTTGCAGGACATCTTAAACTTAACCAGGTAGTGACTATAATTGCAGTTGGCGTTCCAGATGTAGTTTTACTGCTGGAGCAAATTGACAGGTGTATCCTCTGGTGCCTGGTATGCAGCATCTGAACTGGTAAGTGTGTTTTTTTCCCACCCCTGTTAGTAAAGACCACCAGAAGCAGTTTCTATCAGCCGTCAGGGCCAGCAGTACACCTTCACTGTCCTGCTTCAAGGGCATACCAACTTTTCAGCCCTGTGTCATGGTTTAGTTCACAAAGGTCTTGATGCCTTTCTCTTCCACAAGGTGACATGGTGTTAATGCTGATTGCACTTTGTGAGTCAGAAGTAGCGGCTACTCTAGACTCATAAGACATTTGCATATCAGAGTTTGGGGAATTGACAGAAATCCAAGGTCCTTCTACTCCAGTCACATTGTCAGAAATCCCATGGTATATGGCTCACTGAAGTATCTCCTCCATGGTGAAGGGTCGGTTGTTGCGTCTGGCTCTTCCTACAACCTAAAAGGAGGCACAGTGCTTCTTAGCATTTTTGAAGCAACATATTCCTCATTTGGATGCCTTACTTTGGCACATTTACCAAGTGACTGAGAAGCTGCTGGTTTTGAGTAGGGCCTAGGACAAGAGAAGGCTGTGAAGCAGGTCCAGACCGCCACAGAGCTGCTCTGCCACTTGGTATATGATCCATTGGTATATGATGTGTGAGTGGCGGACAGGGCTGCTCTTTGGAGCCTTTTGCAAACCTTGATAGGGAATTTCTGTACACACCTTTAGGATTTTGGAGCAAAGCCCTGCTATCCTTTGCAGATGACTACTTTCCTTTTGAGAATCAGCTCTTGGCCTGCTACTGGGCATTAGTAGAGACAGAACACAACCACAGGCCACCAAGCTACTCTGCAAGTTCCACTGCCCATCTTGAGTGGTTGTTATCTGACTCACCATTCATGAAGTTGGGCAAACTTAGCAGTACCCCATCATCAGATGGGGCTCAAATAGGCCCTGAAGGCACAGGTTAAGATGCATGAGGAACTGGCCCACATGCATGCTCCCCCCACCCTTTTCTGGTGCACTGCCTTCTGTTTCCCAGCCATTTCTAATTCATCCCCTACTTGGCGAGTGCCCTGCAATCAGTTGAGTGAGGAGGAAACACTGGAGTCTGGTTGTGGGATATGTAGGCACTATCCAGAAGTGGACAGTGGTAGCATAACGGTTTCTCTCTGGTTTCTCTCAAGCAGTGCTTCTGGTTCTTGTGTTGGGAAATGCAGTCTTGTGTATGCAGTCTTTTTACCCCTACTTGGCCTCTTAAGAATCGGCCTTGGGGCTAGAACACTTTATCATCAAGAGGTAAAAAATTCCCACAACCTATGCCATGCTTTTGGGGGAATAACTTTCCTTGTTACAGTCTCTGCCAGTGGTCTTTTGTTCTGCTTAAGCCTGTACATTAGTGGTTCTCAAGCGTACCCAGTCTTTTAAGTTTTTCAGACTCTGTGGGGAAAGGGGAAGGGTCCTTCCACTATGGTACTGAGGGGTGTGCATGAGCCAGTTGCTGTCTATTGGCTGCTGGAGGGACCTGCTGGCCATGAGGGACCTAGACCCATTATTGGAACTGATCTTGCCCTGTCTCTTCTCTGTGTAAATAAAGCTCAGTGAGGCATTGCTCCATCCGGTGCTTAACTGTGTTGTTTTGTTTCATGCTGACTCTGATACCACGGTGCTGTGGGGAGGTGTTGGGAGTCCTCTTCTGGGATTAGTGATTGATATAAGCAGTATTCTGGTCTACAGTTTGCTTGGACGGAGGGATAGCCAGAGAGGCTGTGGCAGAGTGGTTTGGCTGGAGGTTCAGGGCCTGGAAGAAACATGATTGGAAACTTGATGATGAGGAGGTCTGGGGTAGATTTGTATGACTGGATCTTTCTGAACGGGCAGAAAGGTGAAGATATGTCCCACGTGAATGGTCACCAAAGCGTCTCCTCAGCAGAGGAGAATCATAGTAACCAAAAGGATAGGAAGACCTATTCTCTGGACACCAGTCAGCCTGTTTCTCCAGCCCATCCCGTTGTTGCCCAGTGGGCCCATGAACACAACGGCCATGGCAACAGGGTGGAGGAGGCTATGTTTGGGCACTGAAGCATGAACTCCGTTTATCAAGGCCAGCTTGGCGATTGCCATTGCCGTGCAGTCCACTAGCAGCAGAGGTCAACACTGAGTCTCCAATATGGCATCTTTCTCCATCTTTCTTTGTGTATGGCGAGCCATTCTTGCTGCTTTAAATTTTTGTCTTTAAGTTTAAACAATTTGATCATAATGTGTTTCTTTTTTATTCTCCATGGAATTTGTTGAGCTTCCTGGATGTGTCTATTCATAGTTTTCACCAGATTTGAGAAGTTTCAAATCAAATATGTTTTCTGCCTCTTTTCTGTCCGTCTGGAATTCCTGTAATACATGTGTTGATCTGCTTGATGGTGTCCCATAGTTCCTTTAGGTTATGCTCATTTTTCTTCTTTTTTGCTTTCTGCTCCTCAGACTAGAAAATTTCAAATGTTTGACTTTCAAATTTGCTTATCCTTTATTCTCCCTGCTCAGATCTGCTGTTGACTTCCTGTAGTGAGTTTTTTTATTTCAGCTACTGTTTTTTTTTCAGCTCTAAAATTTGTTTGGTTTCTTTTCATAATTTCTATTTTTTTATTGAGATTCTTTGCTTTTATTTTGTTATTCTGATTTCTTTCAGTTCTTTGTCCATAATTTCCTTTAGCTCTTTGAACATATTTAAGACAGTTCGTGTAATGTCTTAAATGACTGATAATTCAAATGTCTGGGCTTTCTTTATTTTCTGTGAATGGGCCATATTTTCCTCTTTCTTTGCATATTTTGTAATTTTCTCTTTAGAACTACACATTCTGAAAATTATGTTTTGGTAACTCTGTTATGGACTGAATGTATGTGTCCCTGAAATTAAGTCTAAACCACCAGTGTGATGATGTTAGGAGGTGGGGCCTTTGGAAGGTAAAGTTTAGATGAGGTCATGAGGGTGTAGCCTCCATGATGGGATTAGTGTCTTTACAGATGAGGAAGAAACTGAAGAGAAAGTGACTGAAAGCCAGGGAAAGAGCTCTGAGCAAAACCCACATCTGTTGTAATGCTGATCTTGGACTTTTTAGCATCCAAAACTGTAAGAAATAAATATTTGTTGCTTAAGCTCCAGTCTGTTGCAGCCCAAGCTGACTGGTGACACTCTGGAAATCTAATTCTCCTATGCCTACCTCAGGGGTTGGTGATTTTTGCTTGTTGAGGGTTGGAGCTGACCTTTTGTGACTCCTCCAGACTATTTTTGCGAAGTGTGTATTCCTTGTTAAATGTGGCCACTTAAGCTCCCAAGAAAGAAAAATAGGTCTTGTTTCTTTAAATTCCCTCCTGACTGGGGAGCACTTCAGCCCATGGTGGTAGAGATCTCTGTGCCAACCTCTCAGCAATAGAAAGCCCCACTCAGAACGCAGCAATCCCAGCTTTTGGAGGAAAGGTCATTGTTGCCCACCCTGGCTCCGACAGGCCACACTTGCTGCCGCCCCACAGCTGAGAGCTTTGGTTTTGCGGCGTGGGAGATGGTAGCCGCTACTGCTTGGAAGCGGAAGTTGCTTGAGATTTACTGTCTCTGCATCAGCTTTCCTGCTGGGTGCTGCAGATATTCCCCTTGACCCGGAGTTCCAAGGTAGTTGCTTCAGACAGTTCTACCAGTTTTATTTGTTTTGCTGGAGGGACAGATTCCTGCAGCCTCCTATTCCACCATCTTCTCTGCACTCACTGACTATATGGCTTCTATGAATAGGTGATGCCCTTCATGTGATCGTTTCATTCTGGAGCAAATTTCATTGTTTTTCTGTATTTAGCAGTTTTCAAAGTAATGGTTTTGTTCTTTATCATCGTCAAAAAATGTTCAGTTATAATGTTTAATGTCATTTTGAATTCCTGGATCTAAAAGTATTTGAGTTTCAATCCATTGCAATTAGTATACTACTAAACTTTAAGCTGTTCATCTTTAAGCATGTTGTGACATTTTTAATCCAGTAATTTGGCAGGGAGTAATATCTAGGATTGTAAACCTTGAATTATATAATCTCATGTATTCATGGACAGCTCCTGTCACCTTTTATTACCTTTTAAATATAACTGTTGGGTGAGTGGTCTGCAGACAAATTCCAGGTGAAGCCCACACTGTAGAGCAGAAGCAGGGGGAGGCACAGAAGGTCCGAGTCCCTGGAGAAGGTCTTGTCAGTGCAATTGGCCTCCAGAGGCTTTATTTACAGCTGCCTCTTGGGAGGGAGTTAAGAGCCCTGGTTCCCTAATACTCATTCAGCAGCCATGCAGTTCTTCAATCAGATCTTGACCACTTCCTCACATTCTGTGGTAAAATAATTACACAGTCAATTTTTAGAGCTCATCATGTTCATTGGGTTCTGTGAGTAAGTCGTATTGTCTCGGTCTTCATATGTTGGAATGTGCCTTTATTTTACTGACACTCTGAATGGTAATTTGGCTCTTCACAGTTAAGCCAAATTCAGCTCAACGTTTTGAAGATGTTTTTCCATTGTCCTCTTTGCATATGTTATTGCTAAAGAGAATTTATTGTTCCTTTGTGGCTAATGTTTTTTTCTCCCTATTCTAAATGTTCTAATGTTTTACTGCTGTTTGTCTGTGTAGATGTTTTAGAACTGCTTTCTAACTTACATACCATAAAATTCACTCATTTTATGTGAACAATTCAGTGACTTTTAGTTACTTTACAGAGCTAAACGAATGTCAGTAGAGTCCAATTTTAGGACACTTCTGTCACCCTCACAGTCGCCTCAAGCCCAGTTGCTGTCACTCTCTGTTCTTACCTTAGCCCAGGTCACCCCTAATCTGCTCTCTTTGTGTATTGTATGCATTTGGCTTTCTGGAGAGCTAATATATGCCTGGCTCCTTTCAGCTAGCATTATGGTTTTTGAGATTCATTCATGTTATAGGGTGTACTTTATTACTCTGTATTTCTGAGTAATACTGTTTTGTAGATCTATCACATTTTGTTTACTCATTGGCTAGTCTTTAGTCTTTTGCCGGGGAGTACACCACATGGCTTGTGGAGTCTCAAGTCCCCAGACTGAACCTGGCCACAGCAGTGAACGCACCAAATCCTAACCACTAGACTACCATGGAACTCCCTACCCAATGATACACGTGTTGTTTCTACTTTGTGGTCATTATTAATAATGCTGCTATGGATACTCATGTACAAGTGTTTGTATAGGTACATATTTTCATTTCCCCTGGGAGGGAAATTGCTGGGTCTTTAACATTTTTAGAAGCTGAGAAATTGTTTTCCAAAATAGTTGCACCATTTTGCATTCTTGCCAGTAATGTATAAGAGTTCCATTTTCTCCACATCCTCACTGATACTTGTTATTGCCTTTTTTAAAATTATAGCCATCCTAGTGGGTGTGAAGTGATATCTCATTGTGGTATTCATTTTCATTTCCTTACAATAGTGAGCATCTTTTCATGTGCTTTATATTCATGTGTATATATTGTTTTCAAGTCCTTTGACCATTTATTATTGTTATTCTAGAGTTATAAGAATTCTTTATGTATTCTGGATATAAGTCCCTTTATCAGATGTATGATTTACAAATATTTTCTCCTGTGGATTGTCATTTCACTTTCTTGATTATTTTTTGAAAGATGAAAATTTTTAATTTTGATGAAGTGTGATGTATCTATTTTTTTTCTTAATATTGTTTCACTATTGGTGTCATATCTAAGAATCTCTTATCTAATACAGGTGGCAAAGATTTACTCTTGTACTTTTTTCTAAGAGTTTTTATGGTTTTAGCTCTTATATTTACCTTGTATATGATTAACTTTGAGTTCATTTTTGCAAATGGCATGAGAAATGGAACCAGTTTCTTTTTTTTTTTCACCTACGGATGTCCAGTTGCATCAGCAACATTTGCTGAAAAGACTTGTTTCCCCACTGAATTGTCTTGTCACCCTTGTTGACGATCAGTTGCCCATAAATGTCTAGGTTTGTTTCTGAACCCTGAATTCTATTTCATTGACCCATATACATAACTTCATTCCAGCACTACACCATCTTCATTTCGATAGCTTTGTAGTAAGTTTTGTAATCAGGTAACAGGAGTCCAGCTTTGCTCTTCTTTTTCAGGACTGTTGGCGGTCCTGGGTCCCTTGCATTTTCATGTGAATTTCAGGATCAGCTAGCCAGTTTTGTAATCAGGTAACAGGAGTCCAGCTTTGCTCTTCTTTTTCAGGACTGTTGGCGGTCCTGGGTCCCTTGCATTTTCATGTGAATTTCAGGATCAGCTAGCCAGTTTCTACACAAAAGCCAATTGGGGTTTTGATAGAAATTGGGTTGAATGTGTCATTTTGAGAGAGTTTTGCCATCTTAACAATGTAATAGTTGATGAATATAAAATTACTTAAACCTATTTTATTTTTCAGGTTGTTTGTTCCCTCTCTTGTTCAGTTTTTTTTCTTTATTATTTCTTGCTAGTTGTTTAATTTTTAAAATTACTTCCAAGATAATGTTTTGAAATTTTTCTGTTTTCTTTTTCATTGTTTCCTACTTTTCCTTCTACTTTCTCTGTGTATAATTTGTCACTTTTTGAGGTAGAGGCTTAGACCACTGATTTTAAACCTTCCTAAGAAGTTTTCATGATCTCCTGATCGCAAAATTCAGGCTTAAATTGAAGAAAATAGGGAACAAGCACTGGGCCATTCAGGTCTGGCTTAAATCAAATCCCTTATGATTATACAGAAGGTGACGAATGGATTCAGGGGTTAGATCTGGTAGACAGAGTGCTTGAAGAACTATGGGTGGAGGTTCCTGGCATTGTACAGGACGTGTTGATCAAAACCATCCCAATGAAAAAGAAATGCAAGAAGGCAAGAACTGGAAAGTCCTAGTACTGGTGCTGGCTTGCTAGTATGTGAAGCAAGGACCTTGAAACTCCTAGGGCTGGTGCCTGCCTGATGATGAGCGGAACCTGTTCCCAGTATAGTTGCCTGTAGGGCCAGGGGCCCCAGAGCTGATTCTTATCCATTGGTGGGTGGTGCCAGGTTCTTGTGTGGCTGGCTACAGCTCTGTTGGTCCAGGACTGGGGTCTCTGCCTGCTGGTTGTCAGGGTCATGGCTGTGCAGTGTGGGAGGCCACCTGCTGGTGAGTGGAGCCGTGTTCAAGTGCCGATAGTCTATAGACTCCAAAGAGGTGCATCCACTGATGCCCTTGCCAGCATCAGGATCCTCATGATAGAACCTAAATAGCTCCCATAAATGGCTGCCACCAGCATCTGTATCCCCAGGGGGAGTTCTGGTGGCCTCTACCTCCCTGGCAGGCTTCTCCAAGTGTAACAGGTAGGTCTAATCTAGACTCCTTTGAAGTTACTCCCTCTTTGCTGGGTCTCTGAGCATGTGATACTTTGTGTCATTTAAGAGAAGCATTTCTCTTTTCCTAGAGCCCTCTAGCTCTCCCTTAGGCAAGACTCACTGACCTTCCAAGTCAGTTGTTAGGGAACTTATCTTCCAGTACAATACCCCTGGGCTGGGGAGCCCAGTATGGAGCTTGGACCCCTTACTTCTTGGGGAGAACCTCTGCAATTGTGATTGCCTACCCTTTTGTATGTCACCTACCGGGGGATGTGGGTTTTAACTATACTGTGACTCCACTGCTCATTGTAGTTCCTTTTCATCTCATTGTAGTTCCTCCTTGATGTCCTTAGTTTTGGGAAATCTTTTCTGCTGGTCTTCAGGTCCTTCTCATTGATAGTTCCTCTATAAGTAGTCATAATTTTGGCTTACCTGTGGGAGGAAGTGAAGGTGTTCATTCTGTGCCATCTTTACCGCTGTTATATAATATATTCTTTTTGTTGTTATTGTTTATGTTCTGAATATACTTCAAAGAGTGCATCCAGCATTTGGAGGTATCAGTTGAGATGGTTGAATAGTATTGTTCAAAATTTTCTATATTCTTACTAATTACCTTTGTCTTCTTGCTGTGTCAGTTATGGAGAGAAATTTGTTAAAACCTGCAACTACTTTTAGTTTTGTCAGTTTTTGCTTAAAGATTTTTGAAGTTCTGTTTTTAGATGCATGCATATTTACTGTCATTAAGTCTTTTTTTTAGATTGACCCTTTTATTATTATGCACTGTTCCTCTTTTCCCAATGATATTTCTTATCTTAAAGTTTATTTTTGGCATGTTATTTTTTATTTTACTTTTCCAGTCCCTTTACTTTCAGTCTGTCATGTGTCTTTATATTTTACGTTGCTTCTTGTCAACAGGATATAACTGTGTTTTATTTAAACTGACCATGTGCCTTTTAGTTAGAGAATTTAGTCCACTTACATTTGGTATGATTACTAATATGGTTGTGATAATTCTGCTATCTCATTATTTGTTTCCTGTTTATTTGATTTGCTCTTTTGTTCCTTCGCTTTTCCTTTCTTGGTTCCACTGTTTTCCTTTCTTACTGACTTTTTAGATATATTTCTTGATGTATTAGTGGTTAAATTAGAGCCATGTTGTCCAATATGATAGCCACTGGCCACATTAAAATTAAGTATAAAATTCGGTTCATCATTGCTTTAGCTATATTTCAGGTGCGCAGTAGCCACGTGTCTCCTTTGCTGGATTAGGCAATACAGATTACTGCAGAAAGTTCTATTAGATAGCTCTCTAAAGGTTATGATCAGGATTTATTTGGTCAAAACTACCCCAGCTCAAGTGTGAAAAGAACAGTATTCTAGTCAGAAGATGTTTTTGTTGTGTGTCTACTCCTGGTTATCTTTGTATCTGTAGACAGATGTCCTACTGCTCTTAGCCTCAGTTTTCTTTTTTAAAACATGAGGATAATAATTCCTGCTTTTGCTGCTGCTTGGAGTGCTTGTGGAAAACTATAAAATGGTAACATTCTTTATAAAGGTCAAAGCAATTTTCCAAAAAAAAAAAAAAAAAGTTAACAACTGATTGTCTACTTTCTGTGTTTTGTTTGCTTTTTTAGGTTGCTGACCGAACTGGAGTCTCCTTCTTGGTGGCCCTTTAGCTCCAAGCTTTGGAAGATGCCATCGGAGACAAAGCCCAAGTGGGACACCTCCATGGCTGATTCCAAAGCTTTCGGAAAAGAAGGGATAGTGATCCAAGTTCCTGCTGTTATTTCCCAAAGAACGGAATCTCATGTTAAACCAGGAAGACTCACTGTCCTCGTTTCTGGGTTGGAAATCTACAACTCAGATTCTTTGCTCATGCACAGATTTGAAAGAGAAGATGTAGATGACATCAAGGTTCACACACCTTATGAAATTAGCATCCGCCAGCGGTTCATTGGGAAGCCAGACATAACTTATCGTTTGATATCTGCCAAGATGCCAGAGGTTATCCCCGTTTTGGAAGTACAGTTCAGCAAGAAGATCGAGTTACTAGAAGTTGCCATGATACTCAGAAGCACTGGAGCCTCTTCTCTAGCAGAGAAGGGCTACTCAGTCTGGCACGCAGGTGAGTGACCATCAAAACAGTCTGCGCACAGAACCTGTAATGTCACAGTCAGACTCAGCACACCATGGCGCATGCTTAGCATGATGCATCACATACAGCAGCTGCTGGTTTCAGCTCACTAGCAACTGCCCATTTGCTTGTAAATAAAAATATTTTCAGACCATTTTTCTTAGTATTTACCCTCTGAATATCAGATCACTCAGTTTTATCATCTCCTTTAGAGCTGTGGTTTCCAAGTAGGTCAGAAAGGTTTTGGTGACACTTTCAGAAGAAGGAAAGCTCCCCAGTTAGATGTTTTCACCTCTTCCCTCTGTTTGATTTGAGAACCAGCACTTTAGGGTCTCAACTAGCATCGTCTCCACCTGCTCCGGTGTGTCTCCGCCCGGACCCCGCGTCACTCTTGGTTTTCTTGGCACTTAGTTGAGGTCTTCCAAGCCCACCTTCCAGATATGCCTTTGGATATCAAAATTTTTGATAACTGTGCAGCATAGTGTTTGTGTGATTTTTTAAGCATCTACAAAGATTGTGAAGCCTTTGCTTTTCTTGGCAGTGTGGGTGCAGTATCCTCTTGCTGGTCTCTGTGGGGTGTGGAGGGTATAGCTGAGTCTGGTCCCAGGGTCCAGTGTGGGTGGCAGGACATGTGGATGTGAGGGTGTCAAGTGGTGTCTTGATGGCATTTTTAGTTTTTTGACTGTGAGATGAAATATTAGACCTTTTAGTTGCTTTTTGGTCTCGCAGATTTTTCTCTGGATTGCTCGTTCTGTTTGTTTCTGTTTTTCAATGAGGCTTTTTTTTTCTCTTTGATATAATTACAGTGGTTCATTGTTCATTCTAGATATTCATTCCTCATTGATTTAGAAGCTACAAATACTTCTTCCACACTGTCAGCCTCCATTACAGAAACCTCTAATTTTGCTGCCGTCAGATCCAGCACTTTCCCCCTTAAGTTTATTTTTGAGCCCTGATTAAGAAATCCCAAAGTCATAAAATATTCTTCTGTTTTCTAATACTAACATTGCAGATGACATTACTTCCTTGTTATAGTGATTTTTCTAATAAGTAATAATCTTTTCTTATTAACTTCAGTTGTTAGAGTTTGTTTGTAAGAGGTATGTTTGTTACTATTCCAGTTCCTTTCATTTCCTTTTCTTCTTAAGTGATTGATTTCAGTATGTAATCTGTTTACATAAAAGGGCCAAAAAGGGTAGACTTGTACCGGCCAACATAGATCCTAACCAGAAGGACCCTTCCGGAAAGGCCATCTGCAAGCTCAGTCTGGTTAGCTCCTCTGATAACCCAAGCCTTTGAGTCCTCAGCACTGCTGTTTTCCTCTGGGGGAGTCTCAGCGGTGAGAGGAGGAAGGAGGGCCTGGCCGGTGGGACCAGACGCGGAGCCCTGTGTGCGCCTGCTTTAACAGTGCTGTTGAAGAATCCATCTGCACCAGGAATGATGCCAGGTACCTGTAGTGCTGAAAACCATCCTTCTCATGGAGCTCTACCACATTCAACTTGTGGGTCTTGTTAGGCCTGGTGGTTTCAGAGAGAGAATATGGCACAGTGTTACAGATGAGACGGCCAATGGGGGCATGTCTTGTGTGGCACAGAAGGTCACACTGTACAAGCGAGAAGAGTGCGGGCTTGCGGGGTCTTGCTGTCATGGAGGGCAGACCCCGGGGAAGACGGGATGCTAAGCTCTGACTCTAAGCGAACAGGTGGCAGGTGGGGCGAGTGAGGAGCAGGGAGTGAGCGCCAGGGACTCTGCAGCTATGATCAGACTGTAGGAAGCTAAGCGAGTGCAGATTTGTAGGGCCACCCATCTGGAAGGGGAAAATGGACCTCTTTCTCACAAACCGAGTCTGCTGAGCAGAGGCTGAATGTTTCTTCTCAGGGAAGCGGAAAGATACTATACCTTTAAGGTTTTTCAGCTGACTGAACCAGGCCCACCAGGTTGTCTAGGATAGATCCCCTCCCCTAAAGTTAACTGATTGAGAGCTTTCACCACATCTACAAATACCTTCCCAGCAACAGCTAGGTTAGAGTTGGATTGAATAACTGGGGACTATGGCCTCACCCATCCCAATAACGGTATGTGTATATATGGAATGAGCTGAGCCACATCCACTGTGACAGATTGGTTTTCATTTCAGTGCTAACTTTAGCTTCTGGGTGGGATCCCTGCAGTGTGTCCGAGTCTGGACTGAGCGTGAAGTGCCATCCTCCCCTTGTGAAGCTTCCTTGCCCAGGCAGGGCAGGTGTACCTTACAGCTGTGGATTTGGAGGAATGCAGGTGATGAGGAGTTACATTTGGAAGAAGCCAGCATGCTGAGTTCAGTAAGCAAGAGGATATCTTGTTTGCTTGGAATTTCACAGTGGTCCTGTCCAAGCCCAGTAATGAGAACTTACTTCTCACTGTTACCTTTCTTGTTGTGGCATCTGTCAGCACCTCTGTTTTTACTTTCCTGTATGGGAAACTGCAGAAACAGTGGAGATAGAAACCATGACTTTGACATCTCAGAAACTTATTTCTCTCCTCAGTGAGCTGTTTTAGTAAAATGTGTGGCCAGAAGGTGGCGATCTAGTAACAGTGGACCAATGTTTGTTAAGAACCAGAGTCCAGAAGAACTTTCCAGAGACCTTTGTTGTAATGTATAGTGTAGACAGATTGAGGGCCTCGGTGGCCAGGCTGGGACTTGGGGAGGAGGAGAGTCTCCTGGGCTTCAAGGGCTGGAAATGATGCAGGTTGGAAGATTCCACCTTATTGCTGTTTGCCTGCACAGTATCTTTAAAATAATCTTTTAAATTTTAGAATAGTTTCAGACTTGAGGAAAAGTTGTGAGGTTAGTACAGAGAGGACCCATGTCTCCTGCACGGAGAGCTGCTTGACCCTCAACCCCTTGATCCCTTCCGAGGACCCACAGGTCCAAGCTGTATACCATGTAATTTTGTAAATTTGCAAAGCAAGTTTTTTTTTAAAAATTGTAATTAGTTGAGACTACTGTCCCTCTCCATTTCAGCTTCCTGTCTCTTACATCTCCTGTTACATTGAGGACATGGGGCATTTTGTGTGTTTTTCTGAAAGGGCTTCCCACTCCAGTTATATAAGCTGCTGGATAGAGTAGGCATTTTCCTGTGTCATCGGTGGGGCATTTGGGGGCCCAAGGACAGGGAGAAGGATTTGCTTGTGGCTAGACAGACTCGAAGCAGCTTTTCTGCTCGAAGGTCAGGCCCTGGTGGTCTTTGCTCTGAACTTGCAGTGAGGTGGCCAGTCTGTGTCTGATGCACAAAGGTAACTTTTGTGTCCCACTGCTGCCCCTGCCAGCCCAGTCCTTGCTCAGAGCTCCCTTTGATGCCTCCTTGTTCTTAGGAAGTGGAATCATCTGTAAGTTCTCATGTAGCTTGAACAGTTTGTGCTTATTTTGTTTAACTGTTAATGCTATTGACTTCTCAGACAAAAACCATCTTATACTGCATCAGATCAATTTTTTTCAGAAGATATTTCAAAGCATTAAAGTAACTGAGTCAGCAACCCAGGTCTCAGCACACAGTTCTGAGGGTGGCCGAGTTTTGTACCAGGCAGGACCCTGGTGATGCCACAGCTCATTGTGAGAAACATCTCTGATTAGCATATTCCAGGAAGAAAAGTTGTCATTTTCTGGTTGTTCAGTCCCATTTGTTAAAAATTTAAAAATAATATATTTCTGCCTGTAATACAGCTGTAGCTGTTGAAATGGAAACTAGAGTGACAGTGGAGGAGCACAGTGCTGGGCATATGTGTGAATTAGACATGGGCCTTGCTCCCCGAGAAGCTGGTTGGGGAGATTCTGGTTCCAAAAGATGCCAAAAGAGATGACTAGCAGTGCAGTACCAAGCAAGTTACTGTCACTGTGTAAACTGAATGGCATCAGGACAGGTGAGGGAGACTGCTGGCATGAAAGGGCTGAGTAGGGACTTGGGCTGGGGGACATCTGTCTGCATGACGTGTGCGGTGGGGTGCATGGTGGGCAGGGCCAGGATGCTGGCTCAGGGTGCCAGGGTGGCAGGAATAGGAGTCTGCAGGGTCAGGAAGCAGACTAGGGAGAACGATATAGGCTGACGGAGGAGTTTGCTTTCACCTGTTAGACCAGAGAACCGCTGTTAACATAGACACATGAAGTGCGCTTGGCCATCATCCCGTTACCACTGACAGCATTTTAAGGTCATGTACATTAGTTAGCTTTTCCTTTAGGCTGATAATAGTTAGTAGAACACGTCCTCTGCTGTCCAGTTTAGCTCTGATGGTGTTCTGTTGCTAATGTGTTAGAAAAGTGCTTTTTATTAGGTAACGTCTTAGTGACATTAGGTCTTGTAAGACCAACCAACAGTGAGTTGTATGCTATGGAAAGTTCTCTATTTAATAAGCCTTTAGGATGATGGAGTCGTGGCACTTTGGAGAGTGTAGAACATGGGTTGTAAAATCAGGTTGGTTGATGGCAAGCAGCTTTTATATGAAGAACAGACAAGCACACCCGGGTGCCTGGTATGCACTGAGGTTTTGTGTTGTGAGCCTTCTTCAGACTCCCAGGGTGTATGTGACGGTGCGGCAGGTCTGTGTAGGCTGCACTTCTCACAGTGTGCACAGTTAAAAGGCAGGAGCTCTCTCATGGGCCTCCTTCCCAGAGGAGACGGGTCTGGGGTGGATCCCCGGCCCTGGGCTCCATGCAGGTTTTGCTTTGCGTCAGCTGGTTCCTGAGCTCACTCTGTCTGATCAAGACTCTTCGTCTCTAGTATCTCAAGAAGCATGCTCTCATCCTCATGTCTTCTCTTTTCAGTTAGGGAATTTCAGGGAGTGTTAGTTTGTAAGAAACTTTTTAAGAAATGAGAATAAGGGAATGTTTGTGTACCTGTTGGAGGTGGCTGTTGTCTCCCATGGGAGGAGGGACTTGTGCAGTTAGCATATCCTAGAGTTACCAGCCGTATTCCTACTTTTCAGGCCCAGCAAGAACTTGGCCCCAAGGTGAATTTCCTTTCCTGACAATGCACTTATCAGCTGCTCTAGGCCACTCTGCCGGAAGGCAACGCTGCTTACTGCCCTGAGGGTCCTTGGAAGGAAGTGGGGGTGTCCCATCTCTGCCTTCCCATTCTGCTGAAGCAGAGCACGCTGCTCAAAGGAGTTGGTCCTGGAATCCAGATGCTGGTTCTCAGACCAATATGCTTTCATCTTTCTAGCATCGTAATGAATAAACTGGAGAAGGAAATGGCAACCCACTCCAGTGTTCTTGCCTGGGAAGTCTCATGGACCCAGGAATCTGGTGAGCTACACAGTCCGTGGGGTCACAAAAGAGTTGGACAAAACTTAGTGACTAAATAATATCCACTCCTGGATAAGAGATCTTTCTTCTCAAAGCCAGTCGTAGAACAAGATCCCGAGTTTCCACCGAGTGGTGCACTCCGATCAGTGCTGGGTAAGGAAGCAGCCCTGGGTTGGGATAGAAGGCGAGGCTCAGGCACATCCCACATTCAGCCAGCTAAGCAGAGGCTCGGCCAGGTGAGTGCACCACACTTACTGCTCCCGCAGGCACAGAGGCTGTACACCTGTAGATGACTGTGAAAACACTGTCGACCTGAAGAGCTCTGACGGTCTTAAACACCACTTTTTCTAAAGTTCTGAATGCCCTTGTGTTGTTCACACCTTCTGGAAGATGCCACCCTGTTTGACTTTACATTTCAGCATCTGGACTGATGGACCAAGCCATGCACTGTGAGTCCTCCTCAGCGAGCCAGGAAGGGAGGCCACTTCAGCTGCAGATGAGCGAGCCAGTAATTTCTGAGGAAGACACCCAGGAGCTGGGACAGGTAACATGCATTCACAGTGTTACATCTTCCCCCTGCAGGCAGCGTCTCTTGCCTAAAAACAACTTTCCACTGCTTGATGCTTTCCTCTCACCTACACGGAAATGTTGGGATATCCACCTGATTTGCTCAGCTCCCTGTGGCTTGAAAAAGGAGAATAAAGGCATTGCCCATTCCGATTCCTTGCATTTTGTGGCCTGCAGATACACACAGCGTTCCTGTGCACACACAGTGGTCTTGCCTCGTGTGTGTGTGTGTGTGTGTGTGTGTGTGTGTGTGTGTGCGCGCACCAATGCTGTGTACAGGTGCATGTGTGCCTCTGCGTGCACACACGTGCAGCTCCTGTGTGTGCACTACCTGGGCATGTATAGTTGAGGGCACTTGCCCTCAGGTGTTGAGCACTGGTTCTTGAGAACGCGTGCCACTGTTTGTCCAGGAAATTGAAATTTAGACAATATTTGAAAGAAATCCTTTGAATTTACCTTCCTGTCTTAATGCTGGACAACACAGGGGCCTTTTCTTTCTCCTTTTTTAATAATTATGTAGCAAATACCTAGACATTGTGTCATTTCATTCATAAATATTTCAGTAGCTTTAAAAGAAGAAACTGTTTTAAAAAATCAGCACAATACCGTTCTCACCTTATAAAAGTAAAAGGTAGATTCCATGGTGTCATCAGACATCACGCCAGTGCTCAGGTTTCCCTTAGTTCCCTTATTTAGGGAAATGTGTCACATGTTTGTTCTGATTGGGATCCTCATAAGGCCCCTGTGTTGCATTTAGTGAAGTGCCTTTACTTCACAACTTTCCGCTGTCATTTCTTCTTCCTTTGCAGTTTATTTGATGAAGAAGCCGAATTGTTTCTCTGTCGAAATTTTGCAACTTGCAAGATATTACTTATTTGGTTCCCCCACCTCCCAGAAGGTGGTGAGCTGTCTACTTTTTGCCTTGGTACTCCTGGAGGTCAGTTTGTAGCTCTAGAGGCTCCATCAGGTTCAGGCTCCATTTTAGAGAGACTTTTGTTGATGGTACCCCACAAATTTCATCAAAACATATAAGAGACTGTATGTCTTTCAAACCTGTTTTTAAATAATCTTATTCTATATGTCTACATAGGCATAGACTCCTTTTTCCTTTTGGGGGAAAAAAGTGTTGATTTTTCACTGTGGGGTGTTTAAAACATGCATCATTTGTCACTTCTTCGTTCTGGTCTAACTTAATCACTTTTAGTCATGACCTGTGGACATGCTGCTTTCTAGCTGCAGCTAGCAGATTTTGCTGCTTACTAATCCCTTCTTTTGATAGGCTTATTGACTCCAGAACGCTGCAGATCTTGTCTGTCTTGGGACTTGAGAAAGCTTTGTACTATGAAGGCAAACTTGGCCTGTTCTCGTGAAAGTGAACGAGAGAACATACAGGCCTCAGACTGGCAGGATCTGGGTCCCTTCTCTCACCCTCCAACAATGATGTCTGTGGCTGAGATGAGCTCCTCTGTCCCACAGTTGTGTTGAGACTGGAGCAAGAACATGGCTTTTTCATGGGAAATGTAAGAATCTTATCTGTTAACTCTACTGGTGCCCATGTAGTTTGAGAGGGTCCTTCCAGTTTCAAATAAACAATCTCTACTGTCATGTCCAATCTGCTCTTCCCCTAGAAGCTAGATAGATAAAATGGGAGAGATCAGGATGAATGCGCCAACAACTAAAAGTAGAGTAAGATTCCCCATTCTTACCCATGAAAGCCTGTGTCTCTGTGGTTGCTCCTGCCTGTCATCAACAAGTCTCAGTGAGCCCTGTGGCGTCCGTGCTGGGAACAGCAGATGCCATGGTCATGAATCAGGATGCTGGCTCTGGGGCAGAGGACGTGGTGATCCCTGAGCGGTTGGGCTGGCAGGACCTCGCCACAGGAGGGGCCCGACTCTGGGCTACTCAGCTGTCCCATTCTCCTTCCCTGCAGGGAGAACGTAGTTTCATACGAGGTTGTCTTTTTGAGGTAAAACACATGTTTCATATTTAGAGAAGAATTTTGAGCTGTGTAGTTGAAGTTCAGGCATAGGTAGGAATGAGTTAAATTTCTAGGGAAAATGAAAATGCAAGAAAATCTCCCTCCATTCATCTGTGGTTTCTGCTGCAGATGCTATTAAAGTCATTACGTGAAAATGGGTTTTGGTGACTTAGACTGCATTTGGGGTGCTAGAGAGAAGACTCGCCGTGATCTCCTCAGGGAGCAGCCACGCTCAGTGCGGTGTGCCAGCTCCCTCTGTGCTGGGCCTCTGCTGCAGGCATGTGGCCTACAATTGGGCCCCATCTGCTGCGTAGCTGTGGCTGTCCACCATCCGCTGTGGGAGGGCACGTGGTGGAGGAGGCTGGGAGAGGAATCAGAGTCCCTCAGATGGGTTTGGCAAGATCCTGGGAATCATTTCCAGTGTCTGCTGTGCTAACCTTTCCTGCCTCAGAACTCCTGCTCTTTCGTTACTGAGTCTGTGGCTCCCATGTATTCGATACAGCATTTGGAAGTGATAAGACACAAACGGCATGGTTCTGTCCTCAGGACATTGCAGTTTTATATAAAATTGCTTCACAACTTCTTAATCTCCACTTCTGTGTCTTGTGCTTCCTATTTTTTTCACACTTCCTCCATCTCTCACCAAAGAAGGAATCAGAAGGAAAAGCTGACTCTGGTCTGGTCTTATGGTTTATCAGGCCCTTCAACATCCCCGGCTGCGGAACAGCAGTGAAGGAAGACTTGCACTGGATGCTTTCCTCATTTCCAGTAAAAAGGGTTGCACAGAGTGTGGATTCATGGCGAGATTTCACGTCACAGTTTTGAACTTTCTGTTTGATTCTGTTTGGGCGTTTCGCCTGCCTACTGTATGTGGCGTCTTTATAAACAATAAGTGCAAAACACAAAAATCAAAAATTGAGGTGATTCATTCAGTTCAGTCAGAAAGTTGGTTTACTGGAAAACTTAGCTCGTCAGCTGGCATGAGGAGAAGAGTTTATTGAAAAGGCAGCCCTGCGGATGGCTGTGCTGGGGAGACGAGTGAGGGCCAGGCCTTTTGTCTCTGCGCTGGTTAGCCGAGCCAAGCTCCACATGCGTCTGCGCTGGTAATGCACTGGTTCGTTCCTGAGGTGATTCAGGGCCAGAAGGGGTGCCACGGCGCGCTCCTTGCTAGCTGTCTGCAGAAGCTGATGTCCTTTCCTCTCTCTCTCTTTCTGTATGGTGTGTGCGGCTATTTGTATTCTTTTTCACGTTGTTTTCCATTATGGTTTATTACAAGATAATCTTATTTTCTTTCTCCTTTTTCTTTCTTTTTTGTAGAAATTAGAAAATACATTTTGTCTTCAGTAACTCCAACATTCTGGTTGTTTTCCTTGTACTTTTTCCCCAGTCATTTAAATTTGTCCCAATTCATGTCTCCTTTCCTAGTCAGGAAAAAAAAAAAAGAATCTTTGATTTCTTGCACAGCTGGCCTTTAGCCTACAATAAATGTCTGAATTAGTGGGACTGTATAGCCCTGGCTTCAGTGTATTGCTTGTTTATTTGGAGAAGACAACACATCTGGGGCTCCTTGAATAACTGTCAGGACAGACTCCTGAGGTAATGAGCGAAGGGTGGTAACCCCTCTTCAGCTTCTTCCATGCTTCTCTTCAGCTGTGGACCTCAGAAACGCACGTGCTGGAACTGATGCTGGTGAGGGTGAGGGTGGGGATGGCCAAACTGGTAGGCCTTCAGAAGTACATCCCACCATGTAGGGCCACTGACCAGTGGCAGGAGGGCTCTGGGGACAGGCAGCTGGGCTTGTCCACCCAAAGGAGTCTGGATTTTGTCCTGTAAGTAGTTTGGAATCATTGAAGATTTCTAAATAAGGAGAGAGAAGATGATTTCAGATTTTCACTCATTCTCCTCAGGTTCTCTGGTTATTGTCCTCTGCTGTCTTTGAATCTTTTTCAGACAGTTCATTTCATTTGTTAATTATGGGGTACAGTTAGAAGGTTAGTAGTTTTATTTATGGCTTTGATACCCGTCTGGATATTAGAAACGAAGTAGGTCGTTTATTTAAGTATATGTTACTCTAATTGTGAATCACTAATAAATGTTTCTGACATCATATCCCATGTCATTTCTAAATGTTAAACCATCAGAAGAGCCTGGATAACCAGGAAAATGCACCTCATAGCTTCTGTTGTCCACAGACAATGGACATTTCAGTGAAAGGTCCTATGGCCTGGGATGAGCCCTGGCCTAGGAACCTGGCATCCTGGCGCTGGCCCCAGTCCTGCCTGTTGTCTCTGTAGTCCTGGGGAGGCTGCTTCGCTCCCCTGGCCCCAGTCTCCACTTCTGAAAAGCAAAGGCACTGACTTGTAGTATGTTCCAGTACCTGCCGTCTAATGCAGAATCTGCCATGATGAAAGGAAAGCTGAGTTACAGAAAAATGCCCTGCTGCTGCCGCCGCTGAGTCGCTTCAGGCGTGTCCAACCCTGTGCAACCCCACAGACGGCAGCCCACCAGGCTCCCCCGACCCTGGGGTTCTCCAGGCAGGAACACTGGGGTGGGGTACCAGTTCCTTCTCCAGTGCATGAAAGTGAAAAGGGAAAGGGAAGTCGCTCAGTCGTGTCTGACTCTGTGCGACCCCATGGACGCAGCCTACCAGGCTCCTCCTTGGGATTTTCCAGGCAAGAGTACTGGAGTGGGGTGCCATCGCCTTCTCTGAAAAATGCCATGCCTTACTTTTTTTTTTTTTTTAATTTTTTTATTTATTATTTTTTTTAATTGTTTTTGCCATACATTGTCATGATATCACCATGGGTTTACATATGCTTCCCCTCCGGAACCCCCCTCCCTCTTCCCTCCCCCCCTATGCCTTACTTTTAAATACTCAAATACTCATTTCTGGTTTTCCTGTCTGCTCTGTTGGTTACCCGGGTCACTGGTAACCGTGAGCACTGCTTTGGCAGACGACAGGCGCGTGGCACCCCCACTCCCTAGCCCAGCCCTGCTTGCTGTGGTTCCATGTGCCTCCCACTGGTGCCCTCTGTAGTTGCCTAGGGCAGCCAGCTCTTCATAGCAGCCTTCGGGACTCCCGTCACGTTGGATGTGGGCCCCGTTCTCGCAGAGGCCCTTGTCTGCGACGGTGACTGTTCAGAACGAGAGGGCCAGTGCCAGTGTGTGGCTGTGTGGCCTCCTTCACACAGAGGCTGTGCTGTAGACCTGAGCTGCATGGGGGAGGCACCTGTCCCTCGGGTCCAGACACCCACGCGGATGCATCTTGGGATGCATTCTGTACTTTCTACTACCCCTGGGAACTGTGGGTAGGGAAGAAGATTTTGTGATTCCAGAGTGTACCAGCATCTCAGTGAACAGATTCTAGAGCAGCTGCTAGCTTGGTGGTGCACAAAGTAGAATGCCAAGGGGCGAGAAACAGATGCTCAGGCATTTCGTTTTGGAGGATGATTTGTTTACCTTTCAGAACATTTTCCTGTGTCAGCTTTTGAATGAACCTCAAGTCTTAAAATCAACTGTTTGATTATATTGTTATTGAGTACCCGGCTGTGGAAGATTATGTATATTATAACCGTGTTTCTTTACTGTGGTAGAATATATAGAATAAAATCTTGTCATTTTAACTATTAAAAAATTTTTTTTCTCTATTTTAGCTATATAAATAGTATTAATTACATTCAGAAATATTTTGCAACCATCACCACTGATGGTTTTATTTCCAGAGCTCTCATCACCCCAGCGGAATCTGTTATAGTGAAACAGTAACTCCACATTTCACCTCTCCCCAGTTTTTGGTAATGTCTAATCTCTCTGTCCCTATGAATTTGCCTGTTCTAGGACCCTCCAATGGGCTTTCCAAGTGATGCAGTGGTAAAGAATCCGCTTCCCAATGCAGGAGATGCGGGTTCCATCCCTGGGTCGGGAAGATCCCCTGGAGTAGGAAGTGGCAACCCACTCCATAGCCTTGCCTGGGAAGCCCCGTGACAGAGGAGCCCGGCGGGCTGCAGTCCACAGGGTTGCAGAGTCAGACAGGCGAGCCACCGGGCGCGGCACAGGGGCCTCCTGTGAGTATTACAGGAACCTCCTTTGGTTTCTGGCTATTCCCCTTAGCTGGTTGTTTCCCAGGCTGATCCATCTTGTAGCATGAATCCGTACTTCCTTTTTATAGATGAGTAATAGTCTGTTGTATGGATAAAGCATACTTTGTTTGCCTGTTCATCACTGGTGGACACTTAGATCACTTCCAGCTTTGGACCATGGTGAATAATGCTGCCGTGCACACTCATGCACAAGTATCTGAATCTCTGCTTTCGTTCTTTTGTACATGTACTTTAGAGTAGAATTGCTTGGTTGTAAAGTAACTTTATGTTTAGCTTTTAAATTTATCATTATAAATTATATTATTTCCTTGTCGGGGTTGTTATCTTTGTTTCTTTTTTAGATTCTTCATTGCTGCTATATAGAAACACAGCTGATTTTTGTGTGTTTATGCTGTAACTTTGCTAAACTTGTTAATTAGTTCTTCTAGCTTTCTTGTGCATTCTTTGAGATAGTCTATGTAGAGCATCATGTCATATGAGAATGGGGCTTCCCAAGTGGTGCAGTGGTAAAGAATCTGCCTGTCAAGGCAAGAGATGTAAGAAATGTGGGTTGGGAATATCCCCTGGAGTAGAAAATGGCAACCCACTCCAGTATTCTTGGCTGTAAAGTTCCATGAACAGAGGAGCCTGGCAGGCTACAGTCCACGGGGTCACAGAGAGTTGGACACAGATGGGCACTAGCACAAGTTACTAGTTACATGTAAAAATAGAGAGAGTTTGACGTCTTCCTTTTCAGTTTGGATGCCTGCTGTTTCTTTTTTTTGCCTACTTGCTCTGTCTAGGACGTTCAGTGCATAGCAGTACTGTGTAGCACTGGTGAAAGTAGGCATTCTTGTCTTTTCCTAATTTGCAGATGCTGTCAGTCCTTCCCTGTTGAGTTTCCTGTTAGCTGAATTTTTTCATAAGCGCCTTTTTAAAAAATGTTTTTAAGTTTTTACTTTATTACAGGCTCTTCTATTTCTAATCATTACCTATGTTCTCAATATTTCCTTTATCTCCTGTATTGTACTCCCTTTGTATTTCATTATGATTTCCATCTGTCATATCTTCGTGTCATATCTACTATTTTTTAAAACTTTTATTTCATATTGAAGCATAATTGGCAGTGGTGTTTGTCTTAAGTGTATGGCAAAGTGATTGTTATACATGTATCTATTCTTTTTCAAATTCGCTGCCTATTCACATGATTACAGAATACTGAGCAGAGTTCCCTGTGTATTATGTCCTTGTTGACTACCTATTTTTAAGTACAGTAGTGTGTACATATCAGTCCCGAACTTCCAGTCTACCTCTCCCCTGACCCTTCTCCCCTGGTAACCATAAGTTCCTTGTGTAAATCTGTGTGCTTGTTTCTGTTTTGTTTATAAGTTCATTTGTATCATTTTTTTGAAGGAGGTTATACATGTAATTTTCCACATGGAAAATTCTTAAAGACATGGGAATACCAGACCACCTTACATGCCTCCTGCAAAACCTGTATGCATTTCAAGAAGCAACAGTTAGAACTGGAAATGGAACAACAGACTGGTTCAAAATAGGGAAATGAATACATCAAGGCTGTATATTGTCACCCTGCTTATTTAACTTATTTAACTGCGGAGTGTGTCATGAGAAATGACGGACTGGATAAAGTACAATCTGGAATCAAGATTGTGGGAGAAATACCAATAACCTCATATGCAGATGACACTACCCTTAATGACAGAAAGCAAAGGGGAACTAAAGAGCCCTGTGATGAAGGTGAAAGAAGGGAGTGAAAAAGCTGGCCTAAACTCAACATTCAAAAAATGAAGATCATGGCATCTGGTCCCGTCACTTCATGGCAAACAGTGGAAACAGTGACAGACTTTATTTTCTTGGGCTTCAAAATCACTGCAGGTGCTGACTGCAGCCATGAAATTAAAAGACACTTGCTCCTTGGAAGAAAAGCTATGACAAACCTAGACAGCATATTAAAAAGCAGAGGCATTATTTTGCCGACAAAGGTCCATATAGTCAAAGCTGTGGGTTTTCCAGTAATGTATGAATGTGGAGAGTTGGACCATAAAGAAGGCTAAGTGGTGAGGTGGTGTTGGAGAAGACTCTTGAGAGTCCCTTGGACTGCAAGGAGATCAAGCTAGTCAGTCCTAAAGGAAATCAGTCCAGAATATTCATTAGAAGGACTGATGCTGAAGCTGAAACTCCAGTATTTTGACCACCTGATGCAAAAAGCTGACTCATTAGAGAATCCCTGATGCTGGGAAAGACTGAAGGCAGGAAGAGAAGGGAATGACAGAGGATGAGTTGGTTGGATGGCATCACTGACTCAATGGACATGAGTTTGAGCAAGCTTAAGGAGATGGTAAAGGACAGGGAAGCCCGGCATGCTGCAATCCATGGGGTTGCAGAGTCAGACATGACTGAGTGACTGAACAACAACCACATATAAGTAATATCATACGTCTGATTTTTTTTTTGTCTGACTTGACTTAGTATAATAATCTCCAGGTTCATTCATGTTGCTGCAAATGACATTATTTCATTCTTTTCAATGGCTGAGTAATATTCCATTGTGTATGCATGTGTGTGTGTGTGTGTGTGTGTGTGTGTGTGTGTGTGTGTTCCACATCTTCTTCTTTATTCACTTCTCTGTCAGTGGACATTTAGGCTGTTTCTGTGTCCTGACTATTGTAAATAGTGCTGTAATGAACATTGGGGTACACGTATCTTTTATTTATTTTTAATTGGAGGATAATTGCTTTACGATGTTGTGTTGGTTTCTGCCACACAACAGCATGAATCAGGCGTAAGTATACATGTATCCCCTTCCTCTTGAGCCTCCCTCCTGCCACCCTGCCCCACGCCCCCATCCTTCTAGGTAGCCACAGAACACTGGACTGAACTTGCTGTGTTGTACAGCAACTTCCTACTAGTAATCTGTTTTATGCATGGTGATGTAAATATTTCAATGCTACTCTCAATTCATCCAGCTGTCTCCTTCCCCTGCTGTGTCCATACATCTGTTCTCTATATCTGCATATCTATTCCTGTCCTATAGATAGGTTCCTCAGTACCATTTTTTTAGATTCCATATACGTGTGTTAATATGCAATATTTGTCTTTTTCTGACTTTCTTCAGTTAGCAGGCTCTTAAGTTCATCTGCCTCCATTCAGCTGACTCAAATTCATTCCTTTTAATAGCTGAGTAATATTCTATTACATATATGTACAACTTTCAAAAGAAACCTTCATTTTGTATTGGGGTGTAGCCAGTTAACAGTGTTGTGATAGTTTCAGGTGAACAGTGAAGGGACTCCGGCATACATGTGCCTTAGCCATTCTCCCCCAACTCCCCTCCCGTCCATGCTGCCGCACGCGGAACAGAATTCCATGCACCGTACAGTAGGTCCTCGCTGGATCTCCATTTCAAATGTGGCAGTCTGTCACCACCGCGTCTTTATCTGTCAGTGAACGTCTAGGCTGCTTCCATGCCCTGGCTATTGTAAATAGCGCTGTAATGAACATTGGGGTACATGTATCTTTCTGAATTGTGGTTTTCTCAGGGTATATGCCCAGTAGTGGGATTACTGGGTCAAATGCATGCCCAGTCTTGCCACTGTTATTCAACATAGTTTGAGAAAGCCTGGCTATGGCAATCAGAGAAGAAAAAGAAATAAAAGGAATTCGGATTGGAAAAGAAGAAGTAGAACTCTTACTGTTTTCAGATGATATTGTACTACACATAGAAAACCCTAAAGATACCACCAGAAAATTACTAGAGGTAATCAGTGAATTTGGTAAAGTCACAAGATATAAAATTAACACATAGAAATGCCTTGTGTTCCTATATACTAACAGTGAAAAGTCAGAAAGAGAAATTAAGGAAACAATCCTGCAACACCACTGCATCAAAAAGAATAAAATACCTAGCAATAAAATTACCTAAGGAGACAAAAGACCTGTATGCAGAAAACTGTAAGACACTGATGAAAGAAATCAAAGACCACACAAACAGATGGAGAGATAATACCATATTCTTGGATTAGCAGAATCAATATTGTCAAAACGACTCTACTTTCCAAAGCAATCTACAGATTCAATGCAATCCCTATCAAATTACCAATGTCATTTTTCACAGAGCTAAAACTAACAATTTTAGAATTGTATCTTTTAGAATTTTGATTTTTCTCCAGGTATGTGCTCAGGAGTGGGATTGCCGGATCATATAGAATCTCTGTTTTTAGTTTTTTAAGGCACCTCCAAACTGTTCTCCATAATGGCTATAGCAGTTTGCATCCCTACCAGCAGTGAAGGGGGGGCTTCCTCAGTGGCTTAGCGGTAAACAATCCGCCTGCCTCACAGAATTAGTTTGTAAGTATTTCCTTCTTTTTTTTTCTTTTTTAAGTGTTTCTTCCTCTGCAGTTTTTTGGAATAGTTTTAGAAGGATAGGTTAGGTGTCTTTTAGTCCTGCTTTTCTAAGGTTTTTTATCATGAAAGGATGTTGGGTTTTGTCATTGCTGTTTCTCCATCAATTGAGTTGATTGTGTATGTTTTTTCTGTTTGTTCTAATAATATGGTATATTGCATGAATTGATTTTCTAAGTCTAAACCACTCTTGCATCCTGAGATAAATTCTACTTGGGTTCAGTTTGCTACTATTTTAGTATGTTGTAGTTTTATTTTCATTTGTCTTAGAGAGTTTACTAATTTCCTGGTTGACCCATTGGTTGTTTGAGTGTTGTATTTCTACATATTTGTAAGTTTTTTTTTATTTTTCCAGATTTCTAGTTTCATTCCACTGTGAAGGTACTTTGTATTGCTGTTGCTGCTGCTAAGTCCCTTCAGTCGTGTCTGACTCTGTGTGACCCCATAGACGGCAGCCCACCAGGCTCCCCAGTCCCTGAGATTCTCTAGGCAAGAACACTGGAGTGGGTTGCCATTTCCTTCTCCAGTGCAGGAAAGGAAAAGTGAAAGTGAAGTTGCTCAGTCGTTTCCGATTCTTAGCGACCCTATGGACTGCAGCCCACCAGGCTCCTCTGTCCATGGGATTTTCCAGGCGAGAGTATTGGAGTGGGCTACCATTACCTTCTCCAGTACTTTCTATTACTTTAGTCTTAAGTTTGAGGCTTATTTTGAGGCCTACCATGTGGTCTGTCCTGGAGGATATTCTGTGTGCACTTGAGGAGACTGTGGGTTCTGCTGATTCGAGGGGAGTATGCTTTGTACATCTGTTGGGTGCAGATGGTGTTCAAGTCTCTTGTTTCCTTATTGATTTTCTATCGGGATATCTCATCCATCACCAGCATCTTTTTTAACTTTTAAAAAATAGTTAACTAGTATTAGGTGGTTTTTGGTTCAGACTGGAAAGTTGGTTTCATGCAGTATTTAAATGTAAAATTTGACTGAATACATGGACACAGTATTGGGGAAGCTTCACGGCCGTGGGCAGCATATGTGTGTCCACCCCGTCTGTAGCATAGGGCTGGGGACTAGCTGTTGGAAACGTAGCTTCTCCTGGCCAATAAGTGCCCTTGCCAACTGAGCCGTGTGGCCTTCAGCAGGCTGCGTGTTTTACAGAAGAAGTGCCCCTGTCACCGTTCTACAAAACAAGGTCCCTGCTGGAGGCTTGCTGGTTTGAAGCGAAGGTTAGGCTGGTACTATATGGAGCAGAATTCTGATCTGAACAAATTTGCCAGTGGCGCCCCGAATGCTTGTGACCCAGTCAGCTCCAAAGAACTTCCAAGTTACTGCATTTTCTCTGTTTTTCATGCCCTGAGAAGTCCCCACTGAGGCGTCTCCTTCCTCATGTAAGATGAACCTTCAGTTTATTGAGCATTTCACTTGGTAGGGATTCCATTCTTCTGTTAAATGCGTGGTTCTCACCGTGGGAAGCTCTGTTTACGGTCTGATAGCAGCTTGGCCCCCAGGACTTCTCTGTAGTCCTGGGAGGCGCTTTCCTGGCCCAGACCATGAGCTAGAGGGGCCACTTCTGCTGTGGGCCATTGTGGGTGTTTGTAACTGCGCTATTCAGCAGACTTCAAGTGGGGGCTGACAGATCCCTGCAGACTCAGCTCTCAAAGTCTTGTTGTACAGACACAGCCCTGGTGCGCAGGGCAGGTTTATGCTCAACTCCTCCACCCTCTGTGCTGAGAGGGGGTTGTGGAGAGGAGTGCTTCTTAAAAGAGAACCTTTTCCTGCCCCTGTGCATCACAGATCACCCTCAGGACCTCAGGGAATGCAGCAGAGAGGACAGGGTGGAGTACAGGGGTGGCCTGTGAGTGCTGAATGTGACAGATTGTAGCCTAGAGTATTCTTTACAGCCTCTAGAGCTTTGGTTGAGAGGGAGCCAACTTTTCCCTCTTTGCCTTCTCTACAGCATGTTAATAGTCCCAAATGGTAGAACTGCAGACAGCTTGATTTATCCCAGCTCTATTCTTAAATGGTTGCTAGTTTCTTACAGCAAGAAAATTCAGTTTTTCAGTGGGTCAGTTGAATAACAAGATCAAGGCAGACAGTCTAGCTATTATTAATCTGACTTTGTTTTGTTGTTCAGTCTCTAAGCCATTTCCGACTTCTTTGTTGTGACACCCCCTTACCCCCATGGACTGTAGGCCACCAGGCTCCTCTGTGTATGGGTTCTCAGGCAAGAAAACTGGAGTGGGTTGCCATTTCCTTCTCCTACTCATTTCAGGTACTTAAATATAATAATAGTCTAAATCCTGGAGTTTTATTGTGAGGTAGAGCAAAACACTTTCTTTTTTCAGACTATTAGTGAGGCAACAACTAGCATATTATAGACTTTGTGGAAACAGTAAGCCCATGTCCTTACACAGTGAAAGCACAAGCCTACATGTCCCCTTGGAGGCTTTACTTACAGCAGAGCTTGGGGCCTCTGATTCCCAGACTTCCACACCTTGATGTGAAGCATGCATCTGTTTTGGTAAGGGAACCTCCTCTACTGGGTGAGCCATTTTCCCATAATTTATTTTCTTTTTTTATAAACAAAGTGAAAATGGTTGGGAAGCTAAAGGATCTCTGTATCTACTCTTCTGTCGACCCAGATGGTGCCTGCCGCCATTCTGAGGTCTGTGACATTGCAGAGATGGAGGTCACTGTAGCATGTGGCCAAGCAGAAGGTCTTCCTCTTCCAGAGAAGACAGAAGCTTCTGCTCTGTCCTGGGGACCATGTGGTGCCTCCCACTTGCTGCCTGAGTCATCTCGGCTCTCCCACTTCCTGGTTACTGAGGCTCGTGAGTGAGGCCAGCATCCTGCCTGTGGGGAACCAAGCCTCCTGCTCTGGCTTTGTTGAGTGCCTATGACCCCTGAGCTGAAGAGCATTCAGTGTTTCTGTGGTTTTTTCCCAAGATGCTGCTCCCGGAGAGACTGGCATGCATGTTATTTTGTCTTGTACTTATGTGTACTATATATTTCTTGGGAATTTATCAAAGTTTTTCTTAAAACTCAATGTACTGTTAATCACATAATTTCTGTGTAGGTACGAATGTGGCTGGATGATGGCTAGCTGCTGTGTTTATTTATTAGTGGAGCAGAGACATGGGGAAGAGTCCATTTTGACCCTGGTCTTTGAGTCAGAGCCCAGTGAAGGGTCATCTGAGAGCCCCGTTGATATTCCAGAGGCTGGCAACATCATGCATTGATGACTAGACAGCTTGTCATCCTGGGCCACAGAAGTAACAACTGTTTTTAAGGTTTGGCCAGACTTCATATTCTCCATTCTTTCCATCCCATGTTATATGGAATGCGCACGATGCCATTTAATTACTTCAATCCCTTTCTTAAAGGAAAAAGACGCTGAACCAATATTTCAGGGGTACTAGTAGTTTGAAGGTTTACTCAGTAATTTTCTTTGCAGACTTAGTAGCTGTAGAGATCTGACTTGTGTTTTTGCAGTATTAATTAATTTCAAGTGCAGTTTTGGCACACCAACCAAGGGTCTCAACAGGCTGCATAGAACGAGTGCTATTTTTAAGACCATCTCAGTGAAACTTTTTCCAAATGAAATTCAACAGGAACCAGCCTTTATTTGGACTCATATACTCAGTAAAATGCTCAACTTTTGTAGGCGTGTCAGCTGTTCCTGTTCACAAAATAAGTTGTATGTGCCTTTTACTACCGTGTTTATTAAGCATAGACTCAAGAATATAGGTGTTCTTGCTTTTGCCACTGTTTGATTTTGGAAAAGAGGCAGTTGATCCATCCTCTAGAGAAAGATGGCCATGGAAGTGTAGACACACAGGATCCATCGCACCAAGTGGTCCTTGGTGAGAGTGCTGTCGCGTGGCGATACAGTCCTGTGCTACCTGGCACAGCAGCCACTGGCCATATGTGGCTACTGAGCATTCAAAAAGCAGCTGGTCCAAGTTCTCGCAAGTAGCTTGTGAGAACTTCATATAAAAAAAGAATATAAAACCTCTCATTAATGTCTATTGGCTTCATGTTTAAATGGGGGGCTTCTCAGGTGGCGCTAGTGGTAAAGAATCCACCTGCCTATTGCAGGAGACGCCAAGGACACAGGTTCGATCTCTGGGTTGGGAAGATCCTCTGAGGAAGGAAATGGTAATCCACTCCAATATTCTTGCCATGAAAATTCCATGGACAGTAAAATCTGGTTGGCTACAGTCCTTGGGATTGCAGAGTTGGACACAGCTGAGCACCCACTCACATGTTTAAATGATAATGTTTTGGGTTGTTTGGTTTAAATAAAATATATTATTTAATTATACTATTTACTTTTTATTAGAAAGTCTGAAATTTCAAGTATGGCTCTCCCTATTTGGATGTCTTCCCAGAGTCTCTTGGGGCTCTGAGAGCTGGCGCAGGTTTTAGGGTATGCACCGACTGCCTAGCCCTGGTGAGAGCCCTGTCGCCATCTCTAAGGGTCTCATGCAGTTTCTTTCAGTGTCACAGCGACACACTCTCTGAGTCATGGTCGTGACATCTTTTGTCCGTGCAGCGGTTGTCAGGGCCACAGTAGGAGCTGGACCCCAGGAATTCGAGCAAGTCACCCACCCTTCTCAGCTTCATCTGTGAAGCAGAGTGAGATTACGTTATTATATTACAACTATATAATCTAATAGTTGGATTCTCTAACTATTAGGGAATAGTTAGGGCACATTGCAGGGGCTCCTAAATTCTATTCTTATTTCAGATAACTGGGGGATGAGAAGACAGAAAACAAAACCATACATGTATATACACATACGTTCATATAGATCATATATCTATGTGGCTTCCCCAGTGGCTCAGCCGTAAAGAGTCTGCCTGCAGTGCTGGTTCAGTCCCTCAGTCAGGAAGATCCCCTGGGGGAGGAATGGGCACCCACTCCAATATTCTTGCCTGAAAAATCCCACGGACAGAGGAGCCTGGCAGGCTACTGTCCAAGGATTGCAGTCAGACCCCGCTGAGCCCACATGCGTGTGTGTGTGTGTGTGTGTGTGTGTGTGTGTGTGTGCGCGCGCGCGCGCGCTCTAATCCCCAGTTTCACTTTCCTCTGAGAGTGTTTGGGTGTCGGGATGAGGAAGCAGTATCATCAGCAGTGCCTGTCTAACAGGCACGAATTTGGATTTGGGTTTTGGAGGACTTTTATCTTCTCCTCTGAGTTCTGTTTCTTGGTTTTCTGCGTGCACTTTTAATATCAGAGCAGAACAAAGCAGGTGACTATCTGCACTAAAGGGAGAATGTGGCTCCCTTGCTAGAAGCCCATCTCCTGCTGTCAGTGCGTATGCAGACAGTGACTGTTTACAGTTTAGAACCTGGTAGTCCTGAAAAACTGTTCAGTTGAAAATAAACTTGACCACATTTTGATGTGATTGACAGGGATGTAGAGGTTGCAAAGAGAGTCACAGGGTCTGTGTGGCCTAATCACTCAACGCAGGAGAGAGACCTCAAAGGTGTCAAATAGGGTGCAGGTGTGTAACAGAGGGGACATTTTGTACAGGTTTCTGGTAGAATGGCCTTGTTATCACACCAAAATAGAGGTAATCAGGAAGGAATAGTTGACCAGAGAGAACAGCATGGAAGGACCTGCCTAACATAGTGGCGAGTGGTGACTTCTTTATTATGCTGTCTGGGCCTCAGCCATATGAGATCATAGAAATGAGAGATGGAAAAGACCTCCTGTATTAGGTCATCTAGCCCATCCCCTCCAGAGCTGACTGACCCCACAGTATACTTTCCAGAGCTCTGTCCAGTTTTTCAAGTGACTCAACTGATGGAGTTTCCACCAGCTCCCAGAGGGTGCAAAAAGGTAGTGTCTGAGACTGCTAGCTTGGGTCAGGATTTATTCTTCTTTCTCATGACGAAGATCCCTGTGATGATGCTTTGTTTGAAGAGAGATGGGGTGAATCCTGCCTCTGTCACTAACTTGCGTATAACTGCGGATGACCTCAGCAGGCCTCAGCTCCGCATCCCCCTCCAAAAAGCGGGGGTGTGTTGCTGGGCTCCTCCACACTGAGCGTTCTAAGACTTGGCGGCAGCACCTTACATAGTGCTTTATAGTTTTCACAGCTTGTTCACATTTGTGATCTCATTTGAGCCCCACCATTCTTAAGGAAGGAGTTGATCTTATTATCCTCCTGACCATCTCCCTGCCTATTCTGTTTCTTGTTAATCAGACGAAGGAGTTCTCCCAGGCAGTGGGTGGTGGGCCAGGTGGTCAGGCATTCCTTTTTGATTCGTTTGACCTCACAGGTACTACTATGCCTTCTGAGACACCACGTAGATGCAGTTTAGTCTCCTTGAGGTGTGGCCTCCTTTCCCAGGCAGTAGCACTGCTCAGGATTATCCCAGGCCACCTATGGAACCCAGAGCTTTCTGGCCTGTGTCTCTGGGTGGGACCTGTTGAGGGGAGTGGATTTCAGTCTGGAGTGTGATATATTATCAGTAGGATTGCATTTGGGGTCCTCCTTTGGTGCTCACCTGGGCTGTTCATTGTCAAATCCATCCTTATGTGATAAAGGACTTTGAATGGATCCATAGGCAGGTGGATCCATTAGGAGTTAGTAAACTGGGCACCAAGAGCTCATCATAATTCAGATTGTGCAGTTCCTTCCTTTTCCTGAACTTTTCTGTAAAAGAGGAACAGTATTAATATTTATTGCAAGTAGTTGGTCATTAAGATTTCTCTCTAAATCATTTCTTTTTGTTGTCAAAGACATTAAATTTTTAAACCCTGGTTCAGTGGGTATATAATTAAAGTACACTTCACAGTGCAACTAGTCTCAAAGAGAGTTGTAATAAAGTGTTGGTTCCAACTAGTTTATAAAACTAGTTGAAATATGAAGTATGACATGAGTCCCGGAAGTGGGGGCAAGGAGCTGCCATCCAGCCTGGCCAACTCTGTTGGTCTGGGGGTTGGAGCAGCCCTCCACACTGTGGACACTATCCTTCCCTGTGTCAGCACTGCGTGTTCAAGGCGTTTCTGTGTGTCCTGCCTGTGTCGTGTTCATGGTGTTTCCGTGTGTCCTGCCTGTGTCGTGTTCGTGGCGTTTCCGTGTGTCCTCCCTGTGTCGTGTTCATGGCGTTTCCGTGTGTCCTGCCTGTGTCGTGTTCGTGGCGTTTCCGTGTGTCCTGCCTGTGTCGTGTTCGTGGCGTTTCCGTGTGTCCTGCCTGTGTCGTGTTCATGGCGTTTCCGTGTGTCCTGCCTGTGTCATGTTCATGGCGTTTCTGTGTGTCCTGCCTGTGTCGTGTTCATGGCGTTTCTGTGTGTCCTGCCTGTGTCATGCTCATGGTGTTTCTGTGTGTCCTGCATGTGTCGTGTTCATGGCATTTCCGTGTGTCCTGCCTGTGTCATGTTCATGGCGTTTCCGTGTGTCCTGCATATGTCGTGTTCATGGCATTTCCATGTGTCCTCCCTGTGTCGTGTTCATGGCATTTCCGTGGGTCCTCCTTGTGTCTGAGCTCACTGGCGCCCCCTTTGCCTCCCTCGAGAATGCGCTTACAGGGCTGTCTCCAAGCCTCTCTGAGTACGCCCATGGGGTCATACTGTGTACCTGTTTCATCATCACCTCTGGTTATTTCTGCTGTTTTGTTCTGCCTTTTGTATTCGTGTGTGAAACATATCAAACATACAGACAAAAAAGGGACTTGCCTTTCTTTTTAAGCTTAGTTTTTCCAGCTTCAGTCTGCAGTTAGGCACTTGGATGCAGAAAGGTAAATGAAACAGTGAGTAGGTGAGAGCTGGAGCTAGGATCTCGGTTGTAGCCTCCAGATTCCTGGTTCTGCCCCGTGCCACTGCTGTTTGCAGGAATTCCGTGTGGATGTGGTAACATTCTCAGCAAGGCGGTCAGCGTCAAAATCATGGGTTGGAAACAGCAGTGCCTCAGGAGTGTATGTCCTGGGGCTGTGTGGTCAGTCTCCTTGTTTATGGCCTGGAGCAGGGCCAGAGAGCAGATACATCATCTCCCAGCAGCTCTACCTCGCTGAAGGTCAGTGCCAGAAAATGGCAGAGCTGAGACCCAAAGCCAGGACCAGAGCTGGAGGCTCTGGCTCTGCGCTCACAGTGTTTGTTATCCCTGTTAACTTACAAATCTTCTGAAGTATGATGAAAATAATGGAAAGATATATTACCTATTTTTGAGAGTTTGAGCAAAGGCATCTCCTCCTATCATATGTGCTTCTCTTGCAGATCCTGAGGAAGCTCAAAGGTCTTGCGTTGGACACCGAGACAGAGCTGGAGAGACAGGATGAGGCCTTGGGTGGCATCACCGAAGCTGTGGACCGGACAACCTTAACCATTGACAAGCATAATCGACGAATGAGAAAACTGACTTAGCAGAACAGGAAAGCGTAGAGGTGACTGCTCTACGAGAGCACTATGAGTGTACAAGAATCACTTCTGCGTACGTTGTTCTCATATCCTGCATGCTTCCTTTGAGATGAAGACCCCGGGAGGTCGCTCCAAGTGCCCTGTCCTGGGAGGAGCACAGCTGCCTCAGGGTGAAGGGCGGCCCTGAAAGCTGCTTGGAGTGATCGTAGCCGCCACCACGGGAGTCCCTTGTAGGGAGCTGGAAGTGCACTGGAGGAGTTCTGCCTACAAGTACAGTGAGCTGCCTCCCTGCAAGGCCCTCTCAGGCTGCCTGGGGAGTCAGGAGCAGACACACCTTCAAACACAGGCTGAGCCTTGTGAGGTGGCCACGACCGCAGGGTGTCTTCGTTCTGAGGGTGGGCCGGACCCAGGACTCAGGGACCACTTTGCATGGCCACGGTCCCGGGTCTCCAGGGGCACAACTAGCTGTTTCTCATCCTTTCTCCATTCTTGATAACCATAAAAAGGATGATTTATGTCTCTATGAAAGATACCTACTTATTTCTAACCCTCTGCCTGTTTGAACACTGTAGGCATATCCTTTGTCAGGAAAATCTCTTGTCCAGAATCACATGCAGTCCTAAGCCTGGCTCTCCTGCATGGCCTGCTCAGCACAGACCCCATTACCTTCACGTTGTTCCATTTCTCTCTGACGGACAGGTCAGTTTCTTTTTGGTTATATTGTAAATTCTAAGAAAAGCTAAGAGTACATCTGGTCTACCTCGAGATCCGTGTGTCCTGAAATATTTTTACTGCTCAGTTTTTAGTCAAACACGAAAACAGTGCAGATTGCACCTATTTTAAATAGTGTTACTTTTTCGCTTTTCTGCCCCATTTCTATCCAGAGACAGAAATGCTAGTTTTAGGATGTTGTCTGAAGCTGTGCACTGATGCCTTTCCACTTGGCTTGCGGTGTCTTATTGTGTCCCCTGGTGGCTCAGACAGTAAGGAATCCACCTGAATCCGGGAGACCTGGATTCAATCCCTGAGTTGGCGTGGCAACCCACTCCAGCATTCTTGCCTGGAGAATCCCTGTGGACAGAGGAGCCTGACGGACTACAGTCCATGGGGTCTCAAAGAGTCAGACATGACTGAGTGAGTCAGCACAGCACAGTGTGTGCCTGGGAGAGCCCCTCATAGGAAGATGAGGGGAAAGTAGAGAAGTGGGTGACATCCTCCCATTCTCACAACAAGCCACGTCCAGGCTCCTTTGAAATAACATCCCAAGGAACCTTGCACAGAGAAGCTCACTTAGACCTTGTGCGGTTGTTACTTTGAAGTGCCATCGCTGCACCCCTCCTGGGATGGTGCCTGCAAGCCCTGTGCTGCTATGTTACACCACTCCACTTGCATACTAAGTCCTGGATGGTTTTAAGAATTAATTCACAGATACAGTGTTAAGTGTTTTGGGGCTGCCCTAACAAAGCACCACAAACAGGAGGCTCTCGGCAGTAGGAATGCACGTTTGGAGGACACAAGTTTAGGACTGAGGTGTGGGCGGTCTGCAACCTTCTGGTATCTCTAGGAGAGCATCCTTTGTGCCATTGCAAGTCACCGGTGCCCGCAGGCATCCGCAGGCTTGTGGCCGCATCACCCAGACCTCCACCTCCATTGTCATGTGGCCATCTTCCTGTGTTCTGTGGCCCCCATCTCCCTGTCCTTTCGCTTATAAGGATCCATCCTCATCCAAGGTCACCTCGCCTCAGGATCTTTTTGCCTTGATGACGTCTACATAGACCCCATCTCCACATTAGGTCTGAGGTTCCCAGTGGGCATGGATTTTGGGTCACCTAGGGATGCCCAGCCTTGTGACAGCTGACCCGTTCCAAAAAGACAGGGAAAGTAGCATTTCTAGCAAGTGATGGTCATAAAGGTCTTTCAGTTCTTTTCTTTTTCAGTTTAGTAAATTATATTCCTAGTCTCTGTTTGTTTTAGTTGGTTTGTACTTACTAATCTCCAAAATGAGAAGTGGGCCTGTTCTCTCAGGGTTTCTCATACTAATGCAGGCGTGTGAAGACTTGTTCTTGATCTTTCCTGTGCATCAAATGATGGATGAGCTCAGAGCTCATGCCCATTCCATGGCGTCTGAGCCTCATGCTGCTCTTCCTTGTGCATGAAACCAGGGAGGTCAGGGAGAACACAGCAGATGTGAAGGTGTGTCAGCAAGGACAGGTGATGAGAGTTCATGCCTAGAAGCAGCAGCCGCTGGATCACATCCCTGTGGAACTTGGAGGGACATGTGAGGAAAGGCAGCCTGTGCCCTGGGCATGGGCTTCCCAGGTGGCGCTAGTGGTAAAGAACCTGCCTGCCAGTGCAGGAGGCTTAGGAGAGACGGGTTGGATCCCTTAGTTGGGAAGATCCCCTGGAGGGAGGCATGGCAACCCATTCCAGTATTCTTGCTTGGAGAATCCCGTGGACACAGGAGCCTGGCGGGCTGCGGTCCATGGGGTCTCATAGAGTTGGAGACGACTGAAGTGATTTAACACATGTGCCCTGGGCACGGGCAAGTGCAGGTGGGCAGGCTGCCCCCAAATACCATAGATTCTCAAAGCCCTTGAGTGTGTCCCCTGGGGTAGAGTATATGGTTCTCACCGTGGCCACGCAGTGGGCTCATGCCTGGGACTCAGAGAATATGGACTTCCATGCACACCACACACACTGACCCCAGGCCTGGAGTCAGAACATCTGGGGGTGCATGCGCTACCCAGATGTCTCTGATGAGCAGGCGGCTGACTGCCATCAGACCTGCTCTCTCTGCATCTGGAGAGCCCTGAGCAGCTGAAATGAACACGAATCGGTGCCACTCATCATGCTACTCTGAATACAGGTGGGCACTGGGCACTCAGTCTCCAGGAGCCAGCCAGCCTCTGTTTATCCTGAAAATAGATAACTCCTCTGGCGTCAGGGCCATAGACATCTCGGCTGCTAACAGGCCTCTGGAAAGCAGGGGCCGGGACTCTGCTAGTGATCCCCTGCCATGAACAAGCCCTGAGCTCTGTGGGCCTCACCCTCCTCTTACCCATCACCAGATACTCTGAGCATGAAGGTGTGTGGACAGAAGACATTGTACTGTTAGAGGACTATTCTCTGGGCCCTTTCTCGCTCATGAATAGCTAAATTGATGTGGAGACTTAGAGTGTTTTAAAAAAAAAAAAAAGCCGTCAAAGACCATTTTGTGCTATTTTTTTTAAACCTTGACCCCAGAACTAACTTTTTAACCTTAACACCTTCCCGTAGCAGAAAATCCATTTGCCAAGTGGTTAGTCACCAAGGCTAAAGCAGAATTGCCAAGAACTCTATAAAACCAGGCACTGACTCCCACAACACACTTATCCCAGGGGGATAATTCCTATCCCAGGGGGACAGTACCCCAGGGGAACTAATTCCACCTCCTGCTGTTCCCTCAAATTATGGTGCACTGGCTCTGCCTCCGTGTTTTAGACATGGGAAGGACACAAGGGGGACAGCTGTTGAGATGCTCCTAGAAGCAGTACCAAGGAAGGAGACGAGCGGTCAGCTGGTGATGTCTCCTGCCATCCTCAGGCAGCGTAGGTGGTAAGTGTCGTGATGGCCAGACCAGGTGGATCCTACCAGGTGAGTAGACCCTCTGGAGAGTGGCAGAAAAGGGTAGTGAGCCCATTGTCATCACCACTGGTGTTTGGGTCAGGACCTGTTGTGTGTCCTGCTTTCCTGATGTGGAGTTTGTCCTCTAACACTGACTTTGGGTTTGTGTGTGGGGGTCAAGCTCACGCACATGAGTAACCAAAGTTTCCTTGCCCTTTAACCTCTGACTGAGGGAATGGAGTGTGTTAAGTTTGTTGTCACCCCATAAGGTGTTTGCACTTCTTAAAACACGTAATTCTTCAAGTTCAGTCTTAGGCTCTATAAAGATGGGCAGAATAAAGACCCACATCCAATGCGGCTGTGAGACCAGTACTGAGCTGAAATGAAACTGCTTTGACAGTTCATCAAAAGTGGCTGATTCTTTTGTTTGTTTAGGGCAGAGGTCAGCAGACTTTTTCAATAAAAGGCCAGGTAAAAAATGCTTCATCTTTCAAGCCATATGGTATCTGTTGAAGTGTCTCAGGTCTACTATTAAATGAAGGCAGCCTGGGCTTAGGAACAAATGGTCATGCTATGTTCCATTAAGACTACCTGTGAGGTTAGAATTTCATATATTTCATGTGTTCCAAAATGTTATTACCGTTTTGATTTTCTTCTTTCAGCCATTTGAGCACTTAGACATGTCCCTAGCTTGCATGTTCTCCATAGGAGAACAGACTGCAGGGCTTTGCACTGACCCACCCAGATGGGTGTGTTCCTTTGAAGTTCACATCAGAGTCTTCAAGCATTGTCTGGAGGGCATCTTACTTCCCTCCTTAGCCCCAAACTCAAGCATGGCTTGAGCCCTTCATATGGCACTGCTGCTGGTGGCCAACCCTGAGTCTAGGGTTGCCGCTGCGAGGGTTTTGAGTATTTTTGCCTTAAAAGATAAAAAGGCCAAAATGACATAATGAAACATGAAAAACTAATGACAAAATCTTTAAAAGATTTTATTTTGGAAAAATGAAAATGCTAAAAATATTTGGATACCATTAAAATGTGTGTAGATTCATGGTGATAGTGGTATTTGGGTATAACTTAAGAGAAAGTGATGATACTTCCTTTTCACAATTGATCGATCGTTTAAGGATTCAGGATCTAATGTCAGTTGTAAGTTCTTTACGATATAAAAAAATCTGAAATCTCTTGACATTTTTCTGGAAGTAAAATGAACAGATGAAGGATGCTATTATCAATATATTGTGTATAATCGGTAGGACATACCTGGACTACATTTAAATGTTACATAACATGTCCAGTCCTTATATTATTATTTAACCAAGTCATCTAAGCCAGATTCTGTGCCAAATACCAAAATTCTAGCCACATCATGTACTCTGCTCAAATAACATCACCATTTTAAAGAAACTTATGCTCATGAGAAATCACATGTGTTTTGGGGTTGGGGAATAGGAGGTCCTTGATTCTTCTTTCCCTCCAGCTTCTAATATTGCATAATTTGGTTAAGAAAGCATTAGAGAACAAGCTGCTGTATCTAAGTTAGCTAAAGAATCAATAATTAGTGCCTTGCAAGACTGTAGAAATTATCTTGTAGGGAACGATCGCCTTACAGCCAATTGTGTGACCGAACTGCCCGCAGTGGAGTCGCTTACAGCAAAGGTACCAGTCACAGGCCGGGAGACACCCAGCGCCTTGCGTCCTGACGGCTCAGCCGGGCAGAGCTTCACAGACGGCGCTGATGGCGCCGGTCAGTCCTGTTCCTTTGTAAGGCAGGAATGGGGGACAGTAGAGAGAGAATGAGACAAGTAATCTCTAGAGGCCCCAAAACAGCGCACACACGTTTTAGGAGGGAGAAAGAGAAATCAATCCTAGAGACACTTTCAAATAGCACAGGAAACTTGACTACAGGCAGTCCGTTGGGGTGGGGGCTTTGACTTGGCGTTTGATGAAATGCCCCTCTTGGAGGAAGTTGTATGGATTGGGGTGTGAGCCGTGGTGTGAGACCATGCTGCACAGCCCCTCTGGCCTCACCTGTGAGGAGCCCCCTCCCCTCTCACTGCTCCTGATTTAATTATTAGTTATGGGTTTGAGTACAACTTGCAAATTATAATCAGTTTTCACATTTGCAACTGATTTCCACAGCCACGTAGTATCTCAAGCTTTTGGCACCCATCTGGAAACAGGACAGCAGTGGGTTTGCCCAGGAGGTAATTTTCCCTGATTCATTCTGAACGTAAAAAGCCGCAGCATTGGTCCTTCAGCTAGTCTGAAGACGAGGGTGGTCCTGCTTCCCAGAAGGACTGCTCGGTCTCATCCCTCAGCCTCCTCAGTGAGAAACAGACCGGCAGGGGCAGAGTAGAGAAGGCATCAATTCAAAGACAGCAGGAGCTGCTTGTCAACCCAGGAGCCACTCAGGGCCTGTGTGCAGTGCCCCGGTGAGGAGATCCTGGCTTCAAGAGTGGGGAGCTATGAGCAGACCGTGGTCAAGGCTGTGTTCTTGGAGCCTGACTCATGTCCTGGGCTCTCGCTAGGCAGGCAACCATATTCAGGGCACCCCACCATTAGGAGCTGCTCTCCTGGGGTGTGCTAGTACCACACTGGCCCACGTGTTCTCCCACCAGGTCTGAGGCCGCACTGGTTCCTCAGTGACCTCTGCATTTTACCTTCATCTTCTATCAACCTCTGTCCCTTTCTCTCACCTGGGGAGGGAAGTGTGAGCTAGGGAATGGCAACCCACTTCCCCCATCTATCCTTCCGGAGGTTGGAGGGCTAGGTAGGTCTAGGGCATGTTCCCTAGACTGAGTAAAGGGCGGGGTGCAGAAATTCAGCTATCCATAACGGAGGATCGGGCCCTCCCAGATGTGCAAGCAGCCCAAGCCTGCTGCCCACACCTCCTCCATACTCAGGTGGCTTCCACCATGCAGCGGCCACTCCATTCCCACATCTGGTCTAGAGCTGGTGCTGCGATTAGTGAGACTGGACCCTTTCTTAGAGGCTCGGGGCAGATGCCCTGGAAAGGAGCGGCAAGTGGGGTGCAGGCACTGGGCTCTCAAACCATGGAAGGTACGAGAATGCAGGCAGAGACTGTGAGGTCCTGTGTTTGTAGTTTTGTTAGGACCTTCTGCTGCATTTTTCCAATGGAAGCGATGCTCTAGAGGGCGCTGTGTTTCCTGATGTGATGGCAGCATTGACATACACAGTTTGGGAATGGAGACTAGGAATGAAGATGATGGAAGAGGGTCTGAAGGCGAGACCAGGGATCACTTCCTAAGTGCCCAGTAAATGGTTCATCTGTGAATCAGACGCACGAGTCCACTGTAGCCTGCTAGCCTTGCTGAGTGCTCACAGAAGATCCCCAGAGGGGAGCTCTGTTTATCTTTCTTACAAGTGAGGAAACAAATACCTAACACCTACCCAGGGTCTACAGTCAAGACTGCTGAGATCCTGACTGCCCAACAGGAGTGAACCCACAGGAAGAACAGTGTGGAGAGAAGGGAAGTATCCCAGGTCACAGGGTGTGGTCTGAACGAACCAGGGTTACTTACAGATCCAAACCCACCCATTTTATGCCCCATGTCATAGAAAATTGCTTTCTTTTTGGAAGCAGTAGCTGCTTGCTAGACTTAGAGACCACCTCTCTTCCCACCTGGCTTATTCATGTAGAACATTACTTCAGCACAGGAGGGTCACAGAGGGGGTTGAAGCAATAGCTGGGGAGGCAACAAGATGCCTTCTCATCACTCACCTGTCAGCTTCACCCAAAATGAGATGCCTGAACTTGCAGCCTTGCTTGCTCTGTGTGCTTGTTGGAGTGTGGGGTCATAAGAAAAGACACTATCGCATCTTGTTCAAGCCCACCCTGACCTCTGGATCCTGGGAAGTAAGCACTCTGCCCTCTTGGCATCATAAACTAGCCTGAGGCTGCTCACAGATCCACCCACTCCTGCTTGCTCAGCTCTCCCTTGTCACACTGCCCAGCACAGGAACATCATCATGGGTGGGGTGTCCATGTTACTCTGCTCTCACAGTCCACAGACCTCAGCATGGGTGGGGTCTCCGCATCACCCAGCCCTTCATTCACAGACCTCACAGCATGGAATAGGATCTCCCCATTACCTGGCCTGTCTGCAAGCTGTACGAAAGAGTAGATGGAGGTGTATGGTCTTCTCCACTTTCTGAAGCCACATTTCTCCATTTCCACTGCGTCTTCTCATTACCTCTTCCTCTTCTGTGTGTCTGCCTCAAAATTCCCAGTGTTGCTTTCTTAAAAGGACACTTGTCAGTGGATTTAGCATCCACTAAAAAAATCCCATATGATCTGGTCATCTCAAGATTTGTAACCTAACTGCAAGGAGGTCATATTTACAGGTTCCTGGAATTAGGACTTGGACATATCTTTTGAGGGCAATAGTTCAGCCTATTATAATCTGTCCTCTGTTCCTCCTAAATTCCCACATAGAAAATATATTCGTCCATCCCAACATCTGCAAAAGTCTCAACCCATTACATAACAACTCTTCATCCAAAATCTCATCTAAATCTCATCAACTCTGATCTCATCATCTGAATCATTTACATCTAGCATTGGTGAGACACTTGGTATGGTCCATCCTGGGGCAAAACTTCTCTCCATCTCTGACCTGTGAAACCAGAAAACAGATTATCTGTTTCTAAATGCAGTAGTGGGACAGGCATATGATAAGGGATAGGCTGTTCCTACTCCAAAAGGAGGGAAGGGGATATGGAAGTAGGAAGGGTCACCAGAGTTCCTGTTTCCTGTCCAGCATGAGAGGAGCTGGGAAGTCACTTCATCCTAATAACAAATTAAAAACTGAACCAACTGAAAAGCAACAATCCTTCTTACATCTATTAAAGAAATGAGTTTACAGGGCAAACTTCCTAACTCATTCCATGAGGCCAGCATTTCCTTAATACGAAACCAAACAGAAGTATTACAAGACACCAATACATGCAAAAATCCTCAACAAAATGTTAGCAAACCAAATCAACAATGCATAAAGTGATTATACACAACGACCAAGTGGGATTTATCCTGTATTTGTAAGGCTGGTTCAACATTTAAAAAGATCAGTATAATCCATCACATCAACAGATGAAGAAATATCACATGGTCATATCAATAGATATAGAAAAAACATATGATAAATCCTGTACTCAGTCATGATAAAAACAACCTTCCAACAAACTAGGAACAGAAGGGCATTTTTCTCAGCTTCATAAGGAACATCTACAAAAAAATCTAAAGCAAATATTACGCATAATAGAAAACTTGAAGTTTTTCTGCTAAGATCAGGAGCAAGGCAAAAGTGTCCCTTCTCACAATTCCTGTTCAACATTGGTCTGAAAGTTAATGCAATGAAACTAAAAAAGGAAATAAAAAGTATAGTGATTGGAAAGGATAAGTAAAACTTTTTTTTTGCTCGCAGAGGTTATGATTTTCTATGTAGAAAACCAGAATTGACCAAACAAACTGCTGAAACTAATAAACAATTATAGTAAAGTTGCAGGATACAGTGTTAATATGGAAACATCAGTCCCTTTCCTAGATACCATTGATGAACATGTGGAATTTGAAGTTAACAATGTCATTTCCTTTAGCACACTCCCCCCCCCCAAATATAATACTTAGGTAGAAATCTAACAATATATATATATATAAGAGCTCTACGAGAGAAATTACAATATGCTGATGAAAGAAATTAAAGAAGCGCTAAGTAGACTATGTTCATGGATAGGAAGAGTCACTATTGTTACAATATCATTATTTTCCAAGTTGATCTGTAAATTCAATGCAACTCCAATCAAAATCCCAGTAACTCATTCTGTGGGTATCAGCAAGCTGATTCTACAGTTTATCTGGAGAATCAAAAGATTCAGAATAGGCAACTCAACACTGAATGAGAAGAACAGAGTCCGAGGGCTGACATAACCCGACTTCAAGGTGACTGTAATCCTGACTCAACACTGAATGAGAAGAATAGAGTCCGAGGGCTGACTTCAAGGTGACTGTAATGCGATAGTGGTCAAGACAGTGTGGTATTGTTGAAAAAATAGACAAATCAATGAAACAGTAGAGGGCCTGGAAGTAGATTCACCTGAATATAGTAAATGAATCTTTGACAGAGGAGCAAAGGTGACACAATGTGGCAAATATACTCTTCAGCAAATGGTGCTGGAACAACTGGACATCCACGTGAAAAATTAAAAAATCTAGACACAGACTTTGTTCACAAAAATTTAACTCAAAATGGATCACAGGCTTAAATGTAAAACATGAACCTATAGTTAGAAGATAACAGGAGAAAACCTAGATCTTGGGAAAGATACAACATCCAAGTCGTGATCCATGAAAGGAAGAATTGATAAGTTGGGTTTCATTACAATTTAAATCTTCTGCTCTGTGAAGGATACTGTCAAGAGAATGAGAAGTCAAGCCACAGACTGGGAAAAAAATATTTGCAAAAGACGTACCTGATAAGGACTGTAATCCAAAGGACAAAACGAACAAATAAATTGTGGTACATATAGACAATGAAATGTTACTCAGCATTAAAAAGAAGTGAGCTATGAAGTATGAATTGACATGGAAAAAGCTTAAATGTATGTTAACTAACTGAAAGAAAATCTGAGAATATGTGTACTATATAATTCCAACTATAGAATGTTCTGGAAAAGGCAGGACCATGGAGGCAGTAAAAAGATCAATGGTTCCCAGGGATTAGGGATGGGAGGGAGAATGGGATGGATGAGCAGAGCACAGAAGATTTTTAGAGCAGTGAAACTACTTTGATACTGCTAAAAAATAAGATTGTTTTGTCAAAACTCATAGAATGTATAACACCAAGAGGGAACCCTCATGTAAATTTTGGACTTTGAATGATAGTGGTGTGTCAGTGTAGGCTTATTGATTATCACATATGTGCCCCTCTGTTGTGGGATTTTGGTAGTAGGAGACACTGTGTGTGTGAGGCCAGGGATTACTTTCTCTATACCTTGCACTCAGTTTTGCTATGAACCTAAAACTGCTCTAAGAAACAAAGACAACTGGGAAAAAAAGGGAAAGAGGGAAGGAGATAAAGGAATGAAAGAAAGCAGTTTCTGGTCCCAAGCAGTACCAAAGTCCAGCAAGGCAAATTCCATTCAGTTTCAAGACCTGAGAATAATCCTGCTTGGTTCAAGGCTTTGTCCTCTGGGCCCAACACACTCTTCCTTTTCCTTGAAGGGTAGAACACATCAACAGCTCAGTAGCTCTATCAACCTGTTTCCTGCCTGTAGAATTTTAGAAGTCCAACAGCCCTTTTCCACTTCATCCATTTCAGTCCCAGCTAGCAGTGTTTCTGCTGATTAACATTCTCAAAAAAACTTGAGGGTCTCCTTTGTTTGTCATGGGGATCCACACCATAGACAAGAAGATCGTCCATTAGATCTTTCCTGGGTCACCCCATCTCTCTTCCTTGCTTCTGTTGAGATAGTGGAGTCGCACCGTTAATCTCTTCAGCCACACTTGGCTTTCTCTCCAGTGGACACCTTCCTAACCATGAACCTCCTAATTTTAGCCTCTTTTGCTATCTGAACAGGCTGAGAGTTTCCCAAATCATCAGATGCTCATCCATTTCTGTTTAACAGTCCCTTCCACCGTTTATCATTTTCTTCTCAAGTCTTACTATAAAACAGCAAGGAGGTACCAGGCTGCACCTTCAAAACTTTGCTTAGAAACCTCCTCATGTTCGTTTACAAGTTCTGCTTTTCACCCAACAGTAGAACACAGTTCAGCTGAGTTCTCTGCCACTTTGTAATAAGTTTCCTCCAGTTTCCAATAACATGTTACTCATTTCCTTCTGAGCACTCACTGGCAGAGTTTTTAACATCCATATTTCTACCAATAGTCTATTCAGGCTTTTTCTATCATGTGTCTCTAAACTTTTCAAGGCATTACCTAATTCTAAAGCCACTTCCATATTTTTAGGTATTTGTTGCAGTGGTGTACCACTCCCAAGTAATAGAATCTGGATTTGTTTCCCAGGGCTGCCATAACAAAGTGTTACGAACTGGGTGGCTTGAAACAACAGAAATTTCCTCTCACAGTTTTGGAGGCCAGAATTCTGAAATCAGGGTGTTAGCCAGGCTGCATCCTCATCTGGGCTCATCAGGGGCTCTTCCAGGCTCATCCAGGTTGTTGGCAGAATTCGTCTCCTTTCAGCAGTGAGACCGAGGTCTTTGTTTCCTTTCTGGCTCTCAGTTGGGCTGCTCTGAGCCCCTAGAGGTGACCCATGTTCCTTGCCGCATGGCCTCCTCCATCTTCATACTAGCAGAAGCAGGCCAAATCCTTTTCATGCTGTGAACCTAGGACTCTTCCTCTGCAACCAGGTAGAGAAAAATCCTTGCAAAGGAAGTCATGTAATTGGGTCAGGCCCACATGGATATCTTCCTATCTTAAGGTCCCCGATCCTATCTACAAAATCTCTGTGCAACAACACCTTATTAGTGTTTGATCAAATAACTGGGAGAGCCTGTGTGTACACAAGGGCAGGAATGTTGAGGATATCTTAGGATCTACCCCTGTCTGTTTCCTGCATCCAGGAAAACGGTGGTCCAGCCCTCATTCCTCACCCACAGGGGGCTGATGCATCAACTCACAGTGCTGGTTCTCCTTGCTGTCTGTCTGTAGGACTTCTGTAAGTTACTTCCCACCTCTGAAGATTCATTTCTGCATCTGTAACATATGGATTCTAAAGGCCCACTGTTACAACCAGCCAGAGCCCCTGGCCCAAGCCATTACCTCCTATCTGCTTATCTGTGAGACCCCCCACCCCACCCTGCGGGCTGTGAGATGTCCTCACAGTGGCTTCAGGAGCTAGGAGACTGTGAACAAAGGGCTTTGTGAAGCCACTCCTTTTCCAGGTCTTTAGTGCTGAGGTCCTGGGAGAAGTCCCCTTCGTCTCCATCCCACACATTTGAGGAGACAGAAGGAGTATGATGAAGCCAATCATGAGGGCTACAGCTGTGGGGAGGAAACCCCCTCACCCTCTCATCCTGGTGATCAGGTGCCCTTGTCATCTCAAAAGGAACCTCTTGCTGTGTGGTTCCAGCAGGCTGTTTTCAAGGTGACAGCCAGAACAGAACCTGCAGTGGTCCAGGGAGGTATAGCAGGGGATTTAAAATGCAAATGGTCAACTGGACACCAGCCCCATCTTTGGAAATGTTCCTATTTGTTCCCCATGTTCAACATGTTTTTAGTTTAATGGTTTCTATTGTGGTGCATGGTGTTTACAGCAGTAAAGTCAGGAGAGACAGGAAGTAAAAGTGGACCCAGGACCCCCATAGAGTGAGTAGGGCGCTGTCCAGTTACCAGTGACCAGTGGAGTAAGCGTCTGAGAGGGGACATCATGGTTTGCTGCTGTTTGTGGGTGCAGCTTGCTCCATCAGCAGGGCAGTGTGAAGGGAGAAGACAGCAGGAAGGGTGGTGAGGCCTGGATGGAGCTCACTCTGCTCATGTAGGGTCCCTCAACTCTCTGCACACGGTAGCTGTATGGGTGAGAGAGGAAGCTAATGCTGGCCAAGTGTTTTTGATGGTGCCCGATTGGAGAGCAGGTTCAGAGCACCCTGCCCTCTGGGGCTTGCATCTTGTCTGTTCTGAAAGCAGGATCCCCTGAGTTTAGTTCCTTCCCACTAAAGACATTAAGCATTCCTGACATATTCCCATCACTGGAGGTGTTCCAGAAGCTGGGGCACTTCTGACAGTGCTAGAGATGGCCTCACTTTTTTTTTTTTTTCCTGAGAAATGGCCATAGGGACCTGTACATCATGTAACGTCATGTAATGCTGTGGTTCAACAGCCCATCTTACTACCTGCTCATTACAAGAGGGTGTTTGTTGTTCAGCTGCTGTGTCCAGCTCCTTGTGACCCCATGGACTAGCACACCAGGCTTCCCTGTCCTCCACTATCTTCTGGAGTGTGTTCAAATTCATGTCCACTGGGTTAGTGATGCTATCTAGGTAACCTAAATGGCCATCAACTGAGGAATAGATAAAGAAGATGTGGTACATATATAAAATGGAATATTCAGTTCAGTTCAGTTCAGTTGCTCAGTCATAACTGACTCTTTGTGACCCCCATGAACCACAGCACACCTGGCCTCCCTGTCCATCACCAACTCCTGGAGTTCACCCAAACCCATGTCCATTGAGTCGGTGATGCCATCCAGCCATCTCATCCTCTGTCTTCCCCTTCTTGCTGTCCTCAATGTTTCCCATCATCATGGTCTTTTCCAGTGAGTCAGCCCTTTGCATCAGGTGGCCGAAGTATTGGAGTTTCAGCTTCAACATCAGTTCTTCCAGTGAACACCCAGGACTAATCTCCTTTAGGATGGACTGGTTAGATCTCCTTGCAGTCTAAGGGACTCTCAAGAGTCTTCTCCAACACCATAGTTCAAATCATCAATTCTTCAGTGCTCAGCTTTCTTTATAGTCCAACTCTCACATCCATACATGACTACTGAAAAAACCATAGCCTTGACTAGACGGACCTTTGTTGACAAAGTAATGTCTCTGCTTTTTAATATGCTGTCTAGGTTGGTCATAACTTTCCTTCCAAGGAGTAAGCATCTTTTAATTTCATGGCTGCAGTCACCATCTATTACTCAGCCATAAAACAGAACAAAATTGTGTTGTCTGCAGAAATATGAATGGACCTAGGGACTGTCACACATAGTGAAGTAAGTCAGAAAGAGAAAAACAAATATCATATATCAACGCATATATGTAGAATCTAAAAAACTGGTATTTTTGTTGTTCAGTTGCTATGTCATGTCTGACTCTGTGACACAATGGACTGTAGCATACCAGGCTCCTGTGACCTTCACCATCTCCTGGAGTTTGCTTGAACGCATGTCCTTTGAGTCGGTGATGTCATCCAGCCATCTTATCTTCTGTTACCCCCTTCTCCTCCTGCCCCCAATCTTCCCCAGCATCAGTCAAGAGGGTCCCTTACTCAAATTGCTCATGTTTCAACCTGAGACAAGTCTGGCCCTTCTGGCTGGTCCTGAGATCATCACTTTGTTCAACAAAAACCCTTTGGCTTCTGGGAGGGAAGAGAGGCTCTTCCATCCATGGAGAGAGGGGCTGAGACCAAAATGGGGCAGGGATCAGCTAATGGCACCCAGGGCACTAGGAAGCTCCCTCTGAATGACACAGAATGGACAGAACAAGCCAGAGTGTCTGAGGTTCTGTGTGTGACAAGGACTCGGTGCTGTTGACAGGTCTTGTGATGAATTGACTGAGTGCCTGGAGCAAAGCTAACCTGTCCAGTGCCCGGGAGACTTTTTGGGAATTGCCATGAAGCGCGTCTCTGGGGGATAGAGATGGAAACTCTCAAGCCCTCAGGACTACAGTCTTCCCTCTCCTCTTTTCACTGGGGCTGCAGGAACTCCGTGTGGGAGGACAGGAGATAGGGCAGGTAGCTTGCAACATGTTGGCATTAAGGGTGAGCCCCAAGCAGGTCCAGAGATGATACTGGAGCCTTCATTAGGATCCGGGTGTATTAGCTATCCTGCCTGCAGCTGGGCTTTTCTGCTCTTCCAGTGGGGCCTCCCAGGGGTCAAGTGGGCACCATTTGCACCCACAAGGGCATGCCTGGCACACAGTTCATACCAAACCCCATTTAGGGTCCTGACTACATGAAGTTCAGATGGATGGGATAAGGGAGAGTTTCTGAGGGGTATGCCACTGGGAGAGGTTACTTTTTATTGCCCCACGCCTTAAGCCTTCAGCTTGGGTGTGTCTCTGAGCAGGGGAGTGGTGAGCATGGAATTGCAGGGGTGAGGAGGCAGAAAGCAGGAGGCCTGGGATAGGGTCCTGGGGAGAGGGCAGGGTGGGCATTCCTAGGCCCCTTCCTATAGAGAAGACCCATTGCCTGGGACGAACTCGGTCACAGGAGGATGTGGAAGGACTCCACACTTGGCCCCCACCTCTGACCAGTCTCTTATTTTAGAAAGAGGGCCAGCTATTTTGTGTGTTTGCACGACTGACGTTGCTGTGTGCCTGGCATGACCAAACTGCCGACTCTCACCAAAAGCAGATGTTTATCTCCAGATGCCATCCCAGCGAGCACATGGCCTGAATAAACAAATAAATTACTCTGCAATTTCAGAAGAAAGCATGCCTGTCAGTTTGGGCTTTTGGTAATTTTCAAGGGAGAAAGTTCCAAAACAAAAATCTGCTTAAATTTGGAAATGATACCTCCTTCAAAGCTTAATTCTTTCCTTATGTTCAGAGTCTGATAAAAATTAGGTACAGTCTGAGGCCTATTTTAACACAGTGCTGCTATCTGTATAGTGCTGAAGGATCCAGATGAAAATTTTGTACAGGGAGTACTAATATTTTTCTCATGCATATGGGTTGAGCGCTATCGCCTCTGCGTATGAGCTTGCCTGGGCCCCACGGGTCTCCAGACCACTGGGAAGGTGTGAGAGTGAGCTTACGGCCCCAGTGTGGCAGAGGGGACCGAGCAGTGTGGGCTGGGCAATGAATGGTCACATGGCAGGGGATTTGGATATGGTGGAGGGGACAGATGATAGAGGGGACAGCATGTAGAGCTGGAGGGGGCATCTCCCAGCAGCTGGAGTCTGAAGGTGTGGAAGGTAGGAAGGGAGGATCCACCGAGCTCCCTTTCTTTAGGAGGGAGGTCTTTGGTAAGCAGCAGGGTAGGGGGAGCAAAGGATCCACACCCTCCAGGCACCAGGCTTAGTCAGGGAGATGGGGTGAAACCCTGATGGTGTTCTGGAAACGGTAACTGAGGTGATACAGTGGTGCCTGCACACACTGTGGAGCCCTCCAGAGAAGTATGTCTGCGTGTAGGCTGCCCACAGCCCGGGCAGACCTCAGCTGGCCATAGGGAGCCCCCAGCGCCTTCCCGAGGGTCCCACCCTTTGACAAGCCCCGTGGCCTCCTCACTCTCTGACCTCCAGCCCCTCAGACCTTGGTCACCTGGATTTGCATAGGATACTGACAAGGAGCCCTGCTCAGCGTTGGCTTCTTTTCCCCCTCATTCGGAGCTGGGTTTGGTCTGGGGATGCATGCCTAGGGCTGTCCAAGCACGCAGTGGGAACAGCCTTGTGAGGTAAAGAGGGAGGACGGCCTGCCTGCAGGGCAGGGGAGCCAGTGGGAGAGAGTGCTCTGACCTGTAGCTCCCCAAGCTCCCTTGGTGCTGTTGCTGTCAGTGTTCCTGATGCTGGGGGAAGACACACCACAGGACAGGTGGTGTGGATAGATGAGCACGCGCGTGTGTGTGTGGAAACTGTGGAGTCAGATGTGTGCAATGGAGGGTGTGTGAGTGGATTTGGAGGTGTGTGTGCAAGGGTATGTGTGTGAGTTTAGGCCTGAAAGTATGTGCGTGAAAGTGAAAGTCCCTCAGTCGTGTCTGACTCTTTGAGACCCCATGAACTATAGTCCAACCGTCCATGGAATTCTCCAGGCCAGAAAACTGGAATGGATAGTCTTTCCCTTCTCCAGGGGATCTTCCCAACCCAGGGATCAAACCCAGGTCTCCCACATTGCTGGCGGATTCTTTACCAGCTGAGCCACAAAGGAAGCCCAAGAACACTGGAGTGGGTAGCCTATCCCTTCTCCAGCAGATCTTCCCAACCCAGGAATTGAACCGGGGTTTCCTGCACTGCAGGCAGATTCTTTACCAACTGAGCTATCAGGGAAGCCCTTCGTGTGCATGGGTGTATGTATATATGTGTGCAAGAGTTTGGGTGTGTGTGTGTGCGTGTGAATGAATGTATACATAAGTATGTACATGGCTTTGGGCTTGGGGTATATGTGCATATGAAGGGGGTGGGGTGTGAGTGTGAGCACATGGGTGTGTGAGAGAGTCTGGGTGGGTTGGGAGCCTGGTCCAGGCTGTCCTGTGCCAGGACAAGCGCTGCCTCCCAATAGCTGAGGTCAGCCATGTCCCGTTCTGTCGTCAGGCAGCACCTCCCCAAGAAGTTGTGCAGCCCTGGACAGGGCTAGATCTGGGACTGTCTACTCCAAATTTTCCCCTCTGCCACCCACAGGACATCAGTCGCAACATCTGAATTAGGAAATGTGAGTATTCTCAGCCAGGACCGTAAAGGGAATGGTGCTTGTTTGGGTGCTTGTTTGCCCAAGACGCTTAGCAGCCCCGCGCTCAGCTGCACGGGGTGTCTCTCAGGGAGATGAAACCCAGGCCTGGGCAGAAGTGCTGCTGTCTGAGGGGCTGGGCTGTGGTCTCCACGTGTGTGGTCAAGTCTTGCTCCTCGCCCACTCCAGACCCACCATATGGCGCAAGGGCTCCGGGTGAGCTCCTGCTTCCTGTCCAGGTGTGTGGTCCTTGCGTCCGATGCCGAAGCCTTCCCTTTGGTGACAGCCAGGTTGTGCTGGTGCTAGTAAGCATCATTCTCGTTTTCACCCTCTGTGATTCCCCGTGCAAGTTAACTAGTACCGCCTCAGCACAGAGGGCAACAGGGAATCCTTGAACTGTGTCGCCCCAGCCAAGGGGCCCACCCGTGTGAGTCCCAGGTCCTGCGTCCTGCCCCTGTGGAAGATCAGCAGTCTGTGCCCCTCTCACCAGGTTTGGGGCTGCCACATGAACTTCTTACTCTTCTCCCAGCCTTCTGCTTCAGTCGAAGACCCTGCACCTTTCCCACGCCTGGGAGAAGCTTCCCAGCATGCGGGACTTTGACATGACTACTGGGATGACACGTTCCCATCCTGGGACCTGAGGAACCCTAGTGAAGGCAAGGTCCACATGGTGCCCCTGGAGGGGCACGGTGGTAAAGAAACCATTAGCCAGAACGACTTCACAGAATTCAAACCTCCCACCTGTTTCTCAAGCGAGGCACCCCAGTCGTGGGGCAGACCACTAGTTTCCTGTGCTCTCCCAACTCCTCCCCAGCTGTTTCCTCCCTCCATGGGGGAGGAACTGTACTCACCAGAGCACCCCAAGGGTTAGCTGGGAAGGGTGCAGGGTGTGCACACCCACGGGGCTCCCTTCGGCCCACCTGTGGCGGGCCCAAGATGGGGCCATCGAGATGCCCAAGGCCCCACATGTTTCCTGGAGCCCTGTTCTCAGCGCACCACCCAGGGAAACTTGGGGCGAGCGGTGATCTCCGGGCTCTGGAAAGACTGAGGAGGCTGGGTCAGACATGGACTTTCTCCTGGAAGGACAGGAGTCGTGGCACCCCAAGTTTTCTGCAGGCCAGCAAGAGTCCATCTTCCTCAGGTAGAGTGAACTGGCCACAGGCGGCCCAGGGCCTCGCCATGGCGAGAGTCAAAAACATCCGGTCTTATCCTAAGAAGGAGCACAGGGCAGACAGCCTCTGAGTCCACCCTCTGTATCATCCTATCTTCCTGCCCCCCGAGGCGGCTGCCACTCCGAGCTGGTCAGGCGCTGACTCCCGGCCAGTTGGGAAGCAAGGATGGAGAAGGGAAGGTTCACTGAGGCAGTTACACTGTCCCACCTAGGTCCAGGCTCCGGTCGAGATGGTGACCGCTACAGGTGGGCCCCCTCCCAGCTCCTCACACCCTCACCTCTCAGAGCCCATCCTCCCTGAGTGCTGCCAGGTCCTCTCCAGTAGCTGCTGGTCTCGCTGCTCGCTGCAGAGCATGCAGTGCTCCCTCACAGCCCAAGGAAGGCTTTGGGCTAAGTTTCCACTACAGAAAGGGAGGCTGCTGTCCACCCTCCTTCCCTAAGCCTGGCTCATCTTCTCTTTGGGTGATGGACAACACTGCAAGAGCTGAAGGGGAGGCAGCCGAGGAGGGTTTGGGAGGAAGAAAGGCCCCTGGGTTAATCCCCACCCTTGACAGCGCTGAGGCTCCACAGAGGTAGAGTGAACTGTCCCCAAGGCTGCCCAGGGCCTCGCCGTGGTGAGAGCCAAAAACATACAGTCTTATCCCGAGAAGGACCACAGGGCAGACAGCTTCTGAGTCCACCCTCTGGGCAGAACCATGCTGCCCAGGAGGTCAGGCGTTTCTCCCCAGCCCCCGTCCTGTGTTTTCAGATCTTCACTGAAAGGGGCCAAATAAGTTTCCAAAAGCTTAAGGAAACCAACACTAAAAAGTAGAAAAATTCACAAATACAGAACCTGCAAATAATGAGGGGCCACTATCACTAGATAATGTACCAGTCAACAAGTTAATGATTTGTGTTTACTTTCTCTCAGAAAGGATCATGCTGGCTTAAAATAAAAACATGTATATGGAACGCTTAAAACTGGAAAAAAGCTTAGGAAACTCTGTCTTGTGGAGAAGGAAACAAACCAGGAAACTGGGTGAAGTCACCTCAGGAGGCTGGGCCAAGGCCAAATGGGCATGTAAATACCTACTTTTGTCATATCTCTGGACGAATGTGGGCAAGCTGAAGAGTTTACAGGAGAAGTGGGGTTTTTCCACCTGCCACCTTCCACGCAAAGCTGTCTGGAGTCCTTCTTTAAGGTGCTAACTGCGTGCTGCTTTTTGGAGCTCTCTTGGTTCTTCCGTGACCTACAAACATTGGAACTAAATGTGTGCATGGCTTAGGGATGGTTCCATGGTCCTTGCAAGTGTTGGGTGCTTCTTGCTGACTTTTGTTATTTATAATTAAAAATACAAGCAGCTGTGTGGAGCTTTGCAACACAACTTTTCCTTCCCTGGAGCTTCTGGATCAGTGTTTTGATATTGCAAGGCAAACTTAAAACATTGAACTTACTGTAAAACCAACAAAATAAATTGTAGCTGAGACTGGCCCTGAAACAGCCTCTTCCTTGACTACCTCTGTAGAAGTCACCGTTTAAACATATGGTGGTAAGTGCATCATTAGATTTGTTTGAAATCAAGCTTGAAGTCCATCTGATTTATGGGTTGATGAAGAACCATCTGCAGTGGTAACCGTGCAGACGCATTCTCACCAGGTACCCTGCAGGGTGGGAGTCTGTGCCTCCTCTCCAAAACTAATGTTTGCTTTTTAGTACACCTTGGAATGATATTCTCAAATCTATGTTAGCAGATGTTCTTTGTGAAAGGCAAGAAGAGGGGAAATTTATGCCGGAAAAACAGTTTTCTTCCCTAGTTACTTTTTAATCTATATAAGGAAATTGAGGTTATTTTCAGGCAAAACTCTGACTTGTAGACACAGAGTGTGTGAGTCTAGAAACCCACGCTCCAAGGGCCGCAGAAGAACTTTCTGGCCACGTATACCCTGGGGAGCAATACCACCATGGGCTCCTGGCCAGTTTTCTGTCTTTCTGTGATGTCAGGAACATCTGTAATGTTGTGCAATGTTTCTGTATATTCAAGGTTTTGTCACACGAACTTCCTTCCCCTGGAACTGGGCCTAGGAGGAGGAGCTTGTGTCTCAGCTACCTTTGGTGGCCACTCCATGGAAGGAAGCCTTCCATCACATGGGCTCCTGGAGCATGTGCTAACTCACTGAAGTCAGTGTGGGAGAGCTGCTCGGGGACTTCATCCTCCAGCAACTCAGATGTAATTACACAGCTATTTCTTCACATGTGCATTTGTGCACACACACAGAGGCATACATGCACAGAGACACACACGTGCAGACAGACTCAGGCACGTGATGCTCATGGAGACACACATGAAGAGACCTGCAGACACACGCAGACACATGGAAGCCTGCAGGCACATACACAGCGTATACTCAGCGCACCTTGCTGTTGAGTTTTAGAGCAGCTTGTAAAGGATGCATAAAATATCTCACCAAATAAATAAGCTACAAGAAAGAAAATGTGGGAAAAGTATAGTGACATCAGGTTAGAGGTAGGAATAAAAGTTAACAGAAAGCGTCCCTCACCATGTGCCTGGGCTGAGGCATGTGTGATTATCCTGCATGTCACAGGTGAGAAGCTGCATGCCCAGGCACCTGTTCTGGCATCTTAGATGATGTCTCCATGTGAAGTACAGGCCTCTCCATCAGGAACCACCCCCCACTCCCAGCCCTGCTGTGAGTGGCACCAAGCAGTGCCTGGCACACGTCGGAGCCGCGTGGTGAGAAAACAGGATTCCTTCCTGAGGCCTCTGTGGGTGCACTCTGCTCCCGTAGCCTGTTCTGGTGTCTCTCGTGCCCCAGATGAATACGGAGGCTTTGGTGTTAACAAAGGCCATTGGGGGATCACTGGGAGCTGTTCTCTCGGGCCCAGATATGGTTTGGAGAGCAGACACGCTGGAACTTCCCCAGTCAGAGACAGCAGGGGAGGCCAGGCCCAGGGACTGGGAAGCCACTTTGAACCCCAGTTCCTCCTGGCAGAATCCAGACTCAGGTCCCCAGATGCTGGAGGGGCACCCCGTGGGTTGTGTGGGGCAGAGCAGTAGCAGTGGGGCCTCAGGGTCTGGGCTGTAGTCTGGAGGAGAGAGGGAAGGGCCCAGGCCCCGCCTGTTCCTCGTGCCTCCTCTGACCCGTATGATGGATCCAGAAACGTAATTTGGAAAATCCTCATGACCTCACTGGAACCAGACAGGCCTGCTGCTCCCGGGAAGGGTGGAGCTGCCCTCGTGTCCCCTCGTGTCCCCTGGGGTGGGCCAGGGCCGTCGGGGCCACCAGAGACGGCTCACAGGAGGGCCAAAGGCCCATAGCCAGCCCAGCCCTGAGTCATGCTGCTTCCTAGGTGACCATGCCTGGCTTCTGCAGTGGGGGTTCATTTGTTTAGGCTGGGACTGACATACATAGCATCTCCTTTAACTTGCCCCCTCTTGCTACTGGAGGGGTTCCTATGCCCTAGGCTGACTGCACTCTCTCTGGGCAGGAATGGGACTCCTGAATAAATGAGAGGGTAATGCATGAAAGAACTAACTGTACCAGAAGGAAAGCGAAAAGTGAAAGTGTTAGTCGCTCAGTTGAGTCTGACTCCTTGCAATCCCATGAGCTGTAGCCCACCGGGCTCCTCTGTCCATGGAATTCTTCAGGCAAGAATACTGGAGTGGGTTGCCCTTCCCTTCTCCAGGGGATCATCCCGACCCGGGGATCGAACCCAGGTCTCCTGCACTGGAGGCAGATTCTTCAGCATCTGAGCCACCAGCTGGAGAGAGGCTCAAGTTTGCCCCAGGCGGCCAGGAGCTGGGATCTCCCAGGTACCCCCAGTATCTGGTCCTTAGTAGCCTGGCCACCATGTCCCACCCAGGCCCTGCCCCACTCTTGCCTGGGTTCCGCACCCCAAGGATGCTCAACTCATCAGGCCCTCCTGGCCCTGCCCCACCCAACCAGAGACCCCTCCCAGGCAGGGGCCCTGTTTCTCTCTGCCAGCAGTTCCTGGCTCCTTGCTCCTACCCTCTCCTGCTATAGAAGCTTGGCCAAGACCCCGGCCTACCTGGACAGCTCCTCCTCTCAGAGCTTAGCTCAGACTGTTCCTCCATGTAGCCCCTGGGCCCACTGGACCCCAGAGCCTCACCCCTCAGAAGGCCTGAAAAGCGGTGGGCTGCTGTCTAGGGTCACACTCAATGCTGCTGCCTCTGGCTCTGTATCATTTCTTGAAAGTCTTGGAAAGTCCCACCCGGTAAGATACTCAGAGTATCTGACTTCACATATTCTCAACAGACTTCAAGAACAGGAGTGGCAGGGTCTGTTCTTGCTTCTCTGGAGTAAGCCTGTCTTAGCATCCAAAGTGGGCTGCTTGAAGGCAGGCGTGGTTTTTTGGGTATCCTTCACTCAGAGAGTCAGTTGAAAGAGGAGATTGAGCAGCAGCACCCAGCACAGCAGCAGGATCTTCTGGGTCACTGAAGGAAAAGACTTCAGGGATGCAGCTAAGATGCCAGGGGAGGGAGTGACACCTTAAGGCTCAGACCACTGCCTGCCAGGGTCCAGCCCCAGCGGGTCTGGGGGTCTTGAGGGATGAGTGGCGTCGGCGGAAGAACTGCGCTGAGTCGATGTGTGGTGATGAAGCAGTCTCTCTTTATTGCTGTTAGTTTTGTGAGGTGATGGAGAAGTCTCTCCAAAAGGTGGTGGAGAAGTCTCTCACTTTATTTCCGTTAGCTTACAGTTTTATAGCCAAAGAACATCCCCATTACATCACAACTATTTTATGCAAACTTTTGTTTTCTGCCTACCATCAACAACGTTAACATTAAGCTCATTTTCCTTGCAAAAGGTCGCATTTCTGCATAATCAGACTTAACGATAGTATGTTTACCATTTTAATGTCTCTAGCATACCTTTATTTAGCATAATGTGGGCATATATACACTGTCTTACAAGATAGCCTTTTCAGCAAAGATAAAAATCTTGCAACTTATCCAGGAAACATAGGGCTAGAATCCATCTCAAAGAGAGGGGGTTGTAAACACTCACTTTCCATATCCGAGAGGGAAGAAGGCTGTAAATGGTTACTTTACTTTAAGAATGTATGCATTTCTTTTGTCCCCAGGAAAGGTGTGCCTCTGCACTCATCTCTGAATATTCAGGGATTGACACAGGAAGCCTCCTGCCAAATGTTCCCTGACAAGGTGCAACTATGTAGAAGCTAGAAAGAGGGGCTTAAGCTTGAAACTGTTTTATTCTATTAACCTATTTTGGTTTTTACAAGGAAAGAGAAAAGAAGACAAAGAGACAGTTTAGCAGCACTGCTTTAACAATGAAACCCTACTAACCTTACAATTACTAAAAGGAATTCCTTTATCTACACTACCCTAAAGCAATCAGTGTCTCCAACTATGCTGGCCACAGTTATGAGCATTCCTAAGTCCCATTCCAGTCTGGTTTTTTCAAGGAAGGGAGCCTCCTCCGTGGAGTGGTCGAGAGAGTGGGATGTGGAAAGGTGACCCAAGTTCGAGCCCTTCTGGTGGTGGCTTTGCCATGACCCCCAGAGAACTCTTGGTAAACTCCCCAGTAACTAGTAGGAGGTATAGTAATCTATTTAAATGCCCCTTATTCCTCCTTAGTCCTCGGGAAAGGGAATCTGCCTTCCCGGATCCTCTGAGGGAAATAAGGTCTGAGGGAATTATCTCAGGATGAATTTTTTCTAACTGGGACTGATCTGAGATGAGCTAAAACATAAACAGATGAGCATAAACAGAACTTCCCAAGAAAAATACCAGGAGGGGCCTTGCCTTGGGATGCCCCGAAGGAAAATCCACTTTGCAGTTTCCTTCTCAGTCTCCTGACTTTGTCATCCGAGTGAGGGGGCATCCTGACGGCTCCCGGCAACCGCCCTCCCCCCACACACTTCACATGGCTTTCAAGGTATAAATACAGATTCCCGGGCTCCACAACAGGCCAGGGACAGAACCCTATGGGTCCCAGAGATCTGAATTTGTAGCCTAATGATTCTGAGGCCTGTGACATGCGAACCTCTTTCTCCAGAAGCAAAAGAACCTAGCTACTAAGACCCATCCCCTGAAGAAAGACCAACAGAAGTATTCCTTGCTCCATATGACCCACGCAGCCAGGGAGTGGTCCCCCATCATGGCAGTGTGCCGTGGCCATGGGCTTCAGGACTGGGGTCAGGGTAGAGTGGGCTAGAGGACTCACTTACGGTAGGGGGAGGAGGGGGAGGCCCGGGGCCGCGGGGTGCAGTGGAGGCCCCAAGGGAGATTGCTGAGAAGGCCAAAGAGTGGCCAGGGCCCTGGGAGGAGAGGGCGCTTCAGAGTGCTGGCCAGTGTGGACACCTCTGAGCTTCCCCTGAGGGTTGGCCCAGAGGCACTAAGACAGATACCACTGAACTTCTGTGGGCCAGCTCGCCTGCCTGGGGTGGGGATGACTCTTGGCAGGCCTAGATGGGCCTGACGCTGGGTACAGGGGCCAGGGGCTTCCAAGGCCTGGGCCCCACCCTCAGGCAGCAGTCTGGTGTCCACTGGACAAGCCTACACTAGGGGAAAGCTTTGCTGACACTCCCCACCACCATTCTGCCCCAGCGGCTACCTATCTACCCTAGGCAGTTGTGGCCTGGCCCTGTCTGACTCTTCTTCAGCTCCTCACCTGTGGGGTCTGGGGTGCGGAGGTGTTGGTGAGGCCAAGGTGCTGTGGGAGAGGTCCCACCCCTTCTGGGACTCCAGTCCACACTGAGTGGGCTGTCGGCAGTCTTTCTGAGGGGACCACTGATGGTCCCCTCATTCCCACAGGACAGTTTCTCTTCCTGTTCTCCTACACTCTCTCTGTGTACCTTGTCTTGGTCACCCCCAACTACCCTACATGCCCATACACTTGTTTTTTTTTTAGTAGAAAGTTTATTATTTCTCTGGTTAAAAAACATAATCTATTATCTTACTCATCCATAAGCAGTACTTTGCTCAGGTTCCTGAGTGACATCAGCTACATAGGCAAATATCACACAGAACGTCACTGAGAAGACTCCAGATATGCAAATCATTGCCAAGTACCAAATATAAAAAGATTATTTTAAGCATTCATGAGAGAAGTAGTGTATATACACTTATACAATCAAAACCAAAGATACCACGTAAAGGTTATAAACCAAGCAATAAATTGTAAAAATACACGCATATTTAAAGATATAAAGTGAAGTGAAGGAGAGTGACGTCGCTCAGTCGGGTCCTGACTCTATGGGACCCCATGGACTGTAGCCTGCCAGGCTCCTCTCCATGGGGCTCTCCAGGCAAGACTACTGGAGTGGGCTGCCATTTCCTTCTCCACCCATAAACTTTTTATTGAGGTGTTCAGTTCAGTTCAGTCACCCAGTCGTGTCCGACTCTTTGCGACCCCATGGACTGCAGCACACCAGGCTCCTCTGTCCATCACCAACTCCTAGAGCTTGCTCAGACTCGTGTCCATAGTTGGTGATGCCATCCACCATCTTATCCTCTGTGGTCCCATTCTCCTCCTGCCTTCTCTCTTTCCCAGCATCAGGGTCTTTTCCAATGAGTCAGTTATTTGCATCAGTGGCCAAAGTATTGGAGTTTCAGCTTCAGCATCAGTCCTTCTAATGGATATTCAGGACTGATCTCCTTTAGGATGGACTGGTTGGATCTCCTTGCAGTCCAATTTGTATAAAATGAAAGTAACTATTTTTAGGTAACCATTTCAAGTTCAGTGGTATGTGGTGCCTTCAGAATGTTGTGAAGTCCCATCTTTATCTAGTTTCAGAACATTTTGTTACCCCCAAATAAAACACCAATAAGTAGCTTCTCCCTATTTCTTTCCCCCTGGTCTCTGGCAGCCACCAACTTGCTTTCTGTCTTTGTGGATTTGCCTACTCCCGACATTTCATATAAATGGAATCAAATAACATGTGGCCTTCTGCCCCTGGCGTCTTTCATTTAGTACAGTGTTCTTGAGATTCATCCATGTTACAACGTGTGTCAGTATTTCATTCCTATTTATGTGTGTGTGTTAGTTGCTCAGTTGTGTCTGATTCTTTGCAATCCCATGGACTGTAGCCTGCCAGGCTCCTCTGGAATTCTCCAGGCAAGAATACTGGAGTGGATTGCCATTCTGTTCTCCAGGGGACCTTCCTTACCCAGGGATTGAACCTGGGTCTCCTGCATTTCAGGCTGATCCTTTACCATCTGAGCCATCAGGGAAGTCCTTTTTATGGCTGAATGATATTCTATTGTATGTTTTATCCATTGGTGGATATTAGGCTGTTTTCACTTTTGGCTTGGAAAAGGCAATGGCACCCCACTCCAGTACTCTTGCCTGGAAAATCCCATGGACAGAGGAGCCTGGTAGGCTGCAGTCCATGGGGTCCTTAAGAGTCTGACATGACTGAGCGACTTCACTTTCACTTTTCACTTTCATGCATCAGAGAAGGAACTGGCAACCCACTCCAGTGATCTTGCCTGGAGAATCCCAGGATGAGGGAGCCTGGTGGGCTGCCGTCTATGGGGGTCACACAGAGTTGGACACGACTGAAGCGACTTAACAGCATTGTGAATAGTGCTGCTGTGAACAAGGGTGTATATGTATTTGCTCAAGTCCCTGCTTTCAGTCCTAAGACTCCATTACCTAGGAGTGAAATTGCTAGATCATATGGTTATTCTCTATTTAACATTTAGAGAAACCATCATTCTGGTTTCCACAGTGGACGCACCCCTTTACATTCTCACTAGCAGTTACACAGATTCCAATTCCTACACATTCTTGCTGACACTTGTTACCTTCCTCCTTTTTTTTGTATCTCAGCAGGTGTAAAGTAGTATTTTGTCATGGTTTTAATTTGTATGACCCTAATGACTGATAATAATGAACTTCTTATCATGTGCTTGCTGACCATTTGTTGTATCTTCTTTAAAGCGTCTGTTGAAGTCTTTTGCCCATTTTTAACTGAGTTGTTGGTCCTTTTGTTGGTGAATTGAAAGACACCCTTTTAAATTCTGCACATTAGACTCTTCAGGGATATGGTTTGCAAAACTGTTTCCATTCTGCACGTTGTCTTTGACTTTACTGATAACAGCCTCTGATACACAGAAGTTCATTTTGATGAAATCTTATTTTTCTCTTATTACTTATACGTCATACCTAAGAATTCATTGCCAAATCCCAGATCATGAAGATTTACCCCTGTGTTTTCTCTAAGGGTTTTATAGCTTTGCATCCGTGATCCATTTTGGTTAACTGAGTGGCTGGTTAATTGAGATTAGGGTGCAACCCCACCTTCTGTATGTGGCTACCCAGGTGTTGATGACATTCTTCTTTACCCCAGATGACCTTTGTGTTCCTGGTGAAACCCATTGGCCATAGCAGCTTGGTGTGTCCCTGGACTCCCAGCTCCATCCCACTGGTCCTATGTCTGTCCCTATGCAATGATCTGCCCTGCATTTGAACCACCGCTGTTCCCTCAGTCTCACCCGGACTCCCATTCTTCCTGGGTATCTGGGTCCTGAGCTTCTGCTCAGCTTTCCCTCTGCTTTACTGTCCCTGCCTGGACCTCAGTCTCCTATCTGCAAGAAGAGGGGTTAGACTTGCTTCACTCTAAGTCTGTTCCAGCTGTGCCTAAGGGTATCTGTGCTGGCCCTTCTCCACCACGGTTACCAGCGTCCATCTCGAGTAGTGCTCCACTAACGAGGGCTCTGAGTTCTTCTCCCCTTCCCCCTCTCCTCCCACCTTCATGCAGCTCGCCCTTTCCCGAGCAGGCCTGGACCTGGGTCCCTGCTCCATGCTCACGACCCAGAGCACAGGTCCATCCACCCTCATCCGTGACCGCCTTGGTTGGAAGTGTGGCCCCATCAAAGCCCTGGGGCTGTGGGGAAGCCCCAGCTCTGGCTATGCAGCCCTAGTTGGTGAGCCTGTGTGTGCAGACATAAAGGCTCAGTTCTGACACCCACACCCATGGGCTCAGTTCCCAGCTTCACCACTTCTGTGGTCTGACCCTGGCTGCTCACCCTGTAGTGGAGGGTGACCTAGTGCCATGAGGAGCTGAGCCATGAGGGGCTGAGCCCATCATTTCTACTCTCATCTGGGCCTGAGCCCTTGGGAAGATGGCAGTCAGGGTAAATCACTACTGACTGAGCTAGGCAGGTATTTTCTGAGTAGAGTTATATGTCCGGAACAGTCCTGTCCTCAAAAGGCATATGGGAGCAGATAACCACTGCTCTAGGGGTTCACTTGAGAGGCCTGGCATTGCACAGCGGAAGCTCTTCAGAACTGGACCCTTGAGGTGGACATCCTGCAACATCAGTGAGGCCTCCTGAGGTGTGGAGCAGAATCACTCTGGACTGGTGCAGACAGACTCCTAGGAGTCAGGGGCTGGGGACCAGGGTCAGCTGGAGGCCGAGAGCCATGGTCTAAACAGTAAGAGGCACAGGCCCAGAGCACAAGCGAAATGGACGGATGGGTGGGCACCTGAGGGAAATGGTGATCCTGAGTTGCAAGTCAAGAGGTCTCAGGACTTGGGAGCTAGAGACTCTGCCCTGCCAGGTTCTAAGTAGTCTGGACTCACAGAATGCCATGACTAGGGTGGGCCTGGGCCTGAAGAGGCCCACTCAAGGAAGGGTCCTGACTGGCGCACGTTGTGCAGCGTGGTGGGCCAAGGCCAATCCCACCTCCTGAGTCCCTGGTGGGGTCAGCTGATGTCTGGGCCATGCCTAAGCTCAGCCTGGATGGCTCTTTTCTCCAGAGCCCTGAGCCCCCCAGGGTCACCAGTCACACAACCGGTGCTGCCTCGGGTCCTCCCCTCCAGCTACGAAAGGTCCTAGGACCTAAAACAGTGGCCAGCTCTCTCTTCCGTGAGACCTAGTGCAATACTAGGAGGCCACGGGGTCAGAGAGCCCCGGGGTTGTGCCCCGGGGGGAGCAGCATGTTTGCACAGGTACAAGCTTCATTTCCTGTTCTAGAGAATGAACACCCGCGGCAGTTTCCTTCATGGGTCTCGGAGGGAGTGACCGAGGCCTCTGCCCCATGGAGGGACATGCCAGTCTGAACCTCCCCATTACCAGGGTCAATCTAGGGCTAAGAGCCAGGGTCAAGGCACTAATTACCTCTTCATGGTGCCCCCAAGAAAAGTACACAAGGTACAACCCCTGTACCCACACACAGTTCACACATGTGTGCTAAGCATGACCACAGTCCCTGCTGTGCATGTATGGCATGTCCTGAGGACCAGCTTCCCTGGGGTCAGTTCTTCTCTGTCCCTTTAACCTTCACCTCCAAAGAGCCCCCACAGTGGTATGGGAAAGATGTAGCGGCCTCCAGGCAGGTGGGGCAGGGAGCTCTAGAGCAAGCAAGGACGCTGGGTCCTGGTCATTCCAGTTTGGGTGTCCTGGACAGGAGACTGCCCCATGGCTTGGCCAGGCTGGGGGCAGACACAGGCCAGGCGGGCATAATGGGGAAAGAAGGCAGGCTGGGGCAGGTGGAGATGTGGGGCTACATACAGCACTGAGTGTGCAGTGCTGAGTTATAACTCTATAGGCACAAGAAGGGTGGACTTCCAGGGGTCCTGGGGCAGCTTCTGCCCTTCCTTCTCACTGGGCGGGCCCTCTCAGAGGAAGGGGATGGATATAGATCTCTCACAGCAGAGGACAGGGTGGTGTTTGGTCCCTGGAAGTGGGGCAAGCATCCCAGCCTCTCTTAGGGCTGTAGAAAAGGTAATAAACAGAAACCTTAATTGAATAGTCAGGAGACCAGAAGGGGGAGCTCTTGTACCCTGCAGCTGTTCTTCCCTGGCAAGGACTCCGCCAATGAACGCTCATAGACTCTTGGTTTACTAGAGTCTCCCAGCGTCCTTTCCCCTTCTGTCAAAGTGTTCTCCTGCACAAGCCATACAGGGACTTGTATGGCATGGTTTCAGACCCCAAAACTCAGTTCTCTGCTGATTCCAAGTAAACACCTTTTTGCTGGAGAAATAACTGGCGGTCAACATTTTGGTAGCCCATATGGGGGTAGAGAAGGCTCCAGAGCTGGTAAGCAAACAGGTGTAGGATCCTCTGTCACTCACGGCTTTTCTTGCTGACCTTGGGGCTTGAAGATACATCTTTCTCCTGGATCCAAATTCATGCTCTCTTTGTATTTTGAAACTCTCCAGGTTTTATTTGAGATCAGTTTAAAATTGTATCCTTTCTGGTTAAGGCCTGTTCTGTACATGAGTACTCATTTTTTGACATCCTGTGCTAGCCTTCAACAAATTCCCTTTGGAACAGGGGTTGTTTCCCCTGGAACTGGCTAGTCTTCACCCCATTCCTTTGGGAATGGGGTGGGGGTGGAGGGAGAGTGGAAGGCTAATTCATTGGAGCTGAGCCAGTTCAGCCTTCGGCCCACTCATTCGTGATAGGGGTTGTCCAAGGGGCAACCTTCAGCTTGGTTCCTTCAGGACAAAGCTGTTTCCTTAGAACTGGCTGGTAATAGGCCTGCAGGCTATTTGAGTTGCAAGCTGCCTGACCTATCTGAACTGTTTAAAGTGTTTGAGCTGTAGGCTGTTTGGCCATTTGAAAATCATTCTTCCACACTAGAGAAGAAAGCCTAATAAATGGGATGCTACTTACCTAAATATTTTGAGTTTGTCCCCCGACACAGGGACTTGGGCCAATTTTATGTTTATAAACCACAGTCCTTCCTATGCACAATTCTCACTAAATGGACCAACTTAACCAAGGCAATTTAGAACATTAATAACCATTATGGGAAAATTTGAAATCCTCAAAATTAATTTTCTTAAAACCAAATTAGACTACCATAGCTCTAAAATTTTCCAAGCTGAATGGAATGCCTATTTCGATTGGTACTTTGAGGCCATCCTCTCAATTCTCCTATTGTAATTCTTTCACCAAATTTCCTTTTTTTCTGAAATTCTCTCCACTCCCCTTTCCATTGAAGTTGTTAGAATCTGTTCCTTTAAAATTAAGCCTTCTGAGGACCCAGAGGCTAAATCCTTAATTTCTTGTATTCCCTAGACTAAAGCCTAACTGTGAATCATAGTTAAGGAATTTCCCAAAGTAACCAAAAATCCTCAGCTATTTTCTGAGGAATTTAATATAGTCATTCAAACTTACCAGCTCAGTTTCTCTGACTTATATTAGCTAATTCATGTGCTTGTCATTGAGGTCAGATCCAGCAATGGATGAGAGCTGCTAACTGGGAAAACCTTGTAAAGGGCTCTAGTATTACAACCAGGAGGTCAGCCTGCTAACAATCACTAGGCAACTTCATCAAATAATTCCTAGGGCTTTTCCAAAGCCTTTTGATTGGAATTAAAGTCAGGCTTGAGCACAAATATCTGAAGAACATCTTCATGACGATTATAATTTACTTCAGATTATATTTAAAGAAAATTCCAGTCTTTCTTCAGATGTTGGTTCCACCAGGGTAGCTTTTAATTCACCGGACTGAATCAAAGTCTTTCTTTTCTAGTAAAATGAATCAGGACAGAATGGGAAACTATGACCATCCACATTTAGTTGATCTGGAAGACAAACTTTATCACACTCTAAATGAGTCACCTAAAAGGAAGACAGCTCCCCAGGTGGTGTAATGGTAAAGAACCTGCCTGCCAATGCAGGAGCCAATGCGGGTTCGATCCCTGGGTGGGGAAAATCTGGAGGAGGAAGTGGAAACCCTCTCCAGTATTCTCGCTGGGATGAGCCCACGGACAGTTGCCCACTGGGTCGCAAAGCATCAGACACAGCTGAAGTGACAGCGTACATGCACAATATTGGAAAAGAGATCGTTACAGATTTAAGTGCTTCAGTCTTTCCAATGTCCCTGCAGTTTTCAGGGACAAGACTGGAGGAACTACAGAGCCACTTCCATATATGTCCTCTTAATCAACTTGCAGAAATACTTCTTCAGACCAGGAATGTGTCTCTTCCAGTCCTAATCGACAAGAGAACCACACTCTCAGTGCTCAACCTACTACAATAAAGCAGCCCTTACTCTGAAGTACTGAAACAGTTTAAATAGAGGGGATGTCTCTCTCTAATGAACCACGCGGCATGGCTTAGTTTCACTGAGTTAGACAAGGCTGTGATCTGTGTGATCAGACTGGCTAGTTTTCTATCTTTATGGTTTCAGTGTGTCTGCCCTCTGATGCCCTCTTGCAACACCTACCTTCTTACTTGGGTTTCACGTACCTTGGACATGGGGTATCTCTTCACGGCTGCTCCAGCAAAGTGAGGCTGCTGCTCCTTACCATGGACGAGGGATATCTTCTCACAGCCTCCCCTCCAGACCTTGAATGTGGAGTAGCTCCTCTCGGCCCTCCTGTGCCAATGAGTACATCGTGAGAAATGCTGGGCTGGAAGAAGCACAAGCTGGAATCAAGATTGGTGGGAGAAATATCAATAACCTCAGATATGCAGATGACATCACCCTTATGGCAGAAAGTGAAGAGAAACTAAAAAGCCTCTTGCTGAAAGTGAAAGAGGAGAGTGAAAAAGTTGGCTTAAAGCTCGACATTCAGAAAACTAAGATCATTTTCTCAAAAAAAGAGGAAATAACTCCAGAATTTGGCAGCAGTCATCAAAGTGGTCAATCAGGTAAATTAAATGATCTTTTGACACCTTTTATTTGCTCTGTCTCTGATGGCAGAGCTGATTCTGGAAACACTGATGATTTGTCCATATTGGATTAGGTATCATCTTCCTTTGGCCAAAATGTCCAGTTGATTTTGGAAAAATTCACATGTATCTCCCATTAAGATTCAAATATATCCTTCAAAACCTCTTCGCAGAATGCATGTGTATATATATATGTATATATATATAGCATTATAAGAAGCCTTTAAAGGCATAAAGCCCATTATGGAAGATTACAAAGTTCAAGGCCTTGTTATCTCCTGGACTAGCCTCTGTAGCACTCCTATTTTATCAGTGATAAAACCTAAGGGCCAAGGGTGGAGATATGTCCAACCTCTGAGCAATAAACAACATTGTCATTGTTATCCCTTGACACCCTATTGTTCCTAACCCTCCTCCTAACATCTATACCCACTGGAGGCCAATTCTTTACTGTAATTGATTCATGCTGTGCTTCAGTTCTTCCATACTTCACTTGGTAGAGCTAGCTGATACCTTTTGCCCTCACTTGGGAAGAAAATTAATTCACATGGAACAGTAATGCCTCAGGGTTTTACTGAGAGTCTCACAAATCCTGAAGGCTGATCTGTATGACTTAGGCTCCCAAGAGGTTCTATTCAATTGCAATATGTGCATGATTTGCATCTTTGTTCTCTTTCTCAAGCCTCCTAACAGAAGACACTCTCCACTTGCTAAAACTTTTAGCTTTAAAGGGATATAAGATCACCAAAGAAAAATTGCAATTTGACTAAATCCTTAGGAAGCATCATTACGAACAAAGCTAGTGGAGGTGATGAAATTCCAGTTGAGCTATTTCAAATCCTGAAAGATGATGCTGTGAAAGTGCTACACTCAATATGCCAGCAAATTTGGAAAACTCAGTAGTGGCCACAGGACTGGAAAATCTCAGTTTTCATTCCTTCCCCAAAGAAAGGCAATGCCAAAGAATGCTCAAACTACTGCACAACTGCACTCATCTCACATGCTAGAAAGTAATGCTTAAAATTCTCCAAGCCAGGTTTCAGCAATACATGAAGCATGAACTTCCAGATGTTCAAGCTGGTTTTAGAAAAGGCAGAGGAACCAGAGATCAAATTGCCAACATCTGCTGCATCATCGAAAAAGCAAGAGAGTTCCAGAAAAACATCTACTTCTGCTTTATTGACTATGCCAAAGCCTTTGACTGTGTGGAAATTCTTCAAGAGATGGGAATACCAGACCACCTGACCTGCCTCTTGAGAAACCTGTACGCAGGTCAGGAAGCAACAGTTGGAACTGGACATGGAACAAGACTAGTTCCAAATAGGAAAAGGAGTACGTCAAGCTTGTATATTGTTACCCTGCTTATTTAACTTATATGCAGAGTACATCAGGAGAAAGCCTGGGCTGGAAGAAGCACAAGCTGGAATCAAGATTGCCGGGAGAAATATAAATAACCTCAGATATGCAGATGATACCACCCTTATGGCAGAAAGTGAAGAGGAACTAAAAAGCCTCTTGCTAAAAGTGAAAAAGGAGAGTGAAAAAGTTGGCTTAAAGCTCAACATTCAGAAAACTAAGATCATGTCATCTGGTCCCATCACTTCATGGCAAATAGATGGGGAAACAGTAGAAACAGTGGCTGACTTTATTTTTTTGGGCTCCAAAATCACTGCAGATGGTGATTGCAGCCATGAAATTAAAAGACACTCACTCCTTGGAAGGAAAGTGATGACCAACCTAGACAGCATATTAAAAAGCAGAGACATTACTTTGCCAACAAAGGTCCATCTAGTCAAGGCTATGGTTTTTCCAGTGGTCACATATGGATGTGAGAGTTGGACTGTGATGAAAGCTGAGTGCCGAAGAATTGATGCTTTTGAACTGTGGTGTTGGAGAAGCCCCTTGAGAGTCCCTTGGACTGCAAGGAGATCCAACCAGTCCATCCTACAGGAGACAAGTCCTGGGTGTTCATTGGAAGGTCTGGTGTTGAAGCTGAAACTCCAATATTTTGGCCACCTCATGTGGAGAGTTGACTCATTGGAAAAGACCCTAATGCTGGAAAGGATGGGGGGCAGGAGGAGAAGGGGATGGCAGAGGATGAGATGGTTGGATGGCATCACCGACTTGATGGACATGAGTTTAGGTAAACTCCAGGAGTTGGTGATGGACAGGGAGGCCTGGCATGCTGCGATTCATGTGGTCCCAAAGAGTCGGACGTGACTGAGGAACTGAACTGAGTAAGTTTATGACAGACAGTCTTAATCTTCCAATTCATCCCACCCCTCCTTCCTCTCTTGGTGTCCATAAGTTTGTTCTCTACATCTGTGTCTCTATTTCTGCTTTGCAAATAAAGTCATCTGTATCATTTTCCTAGATTCCACATATAAGTACTATTATACAGTACTGTTTTTTTTCTCTTTCTGACTTACTTCACTGTGTATGAGAGTCTCTAGGTCCATCCACAACACATGGCATGACTTTGTTCCTTTTGGGGCCAAGTAACATTCTATTGTATACCTGCCCCACACCTTTATCCGTTTCTCTTTGGATGGGTGTTTAGGTTGCTTCCCTGTCCTGGTGATTATAAATAGTGCTGCTGAGAATGTTCAGTGCATATATCTTTTTGAATGATGGTTTTCTTTGGGTCTATGCTCAGGAGTGGGATTGAAGGAAATCCGGAAAAGAAGGGATGTATATATACGTGCAGCTGGTTCACTTTACTGTACAGCAGAAAGTAACACAGCACTGTAAAGCAACTATGCCTGCTGCTAAGTCGCCTCAGTGTGTCCAACCCTGTGACCCCACGGACTGCAGCCCACCAGGCTCCTCCGTCCGTGGGATTCTCCAGGCAAGAGAACTGGGGTGGGGTGCCATTTCCTCCTCCAGGGGACCTTCCCGAACCAGGGATCGAATCCAGGTCTTTTATGTCTCCTGCATTGGCAGGGGGTTCTTTACTGCTAGTGCCACCTTGAAAGCCCCTATACTTCAATAAAAATTAATAAAAAGTAAATTTTAAAATGAGGTTTAATATCATCTTCGAAATAATATGATCATATTATAATGCCAGCCAGTTATCAGTTTATACATTTTTCTTTTACCTTTCTGAGGATCATCACATAATTCAGGATTACAGTGTAGCAGTCTTGGGACTTCCCTAGTGAGTCAGGGGTTAAGAATCTTCCTGCCAATACAGTGAACATGGGTTTGATCCCTGGTCCAGGAAGACTGCACACAGGTTATGAGGCAGCTAAGCCTGTGTGTCCCAACTACTGAGCCCACACTCTAGAGCCTGCAGGCCATAACTGCTGAAACTACATGCCACAACTACTGAAGCCCACACACCCTACCGCCCATGTTCTGCAAAAAAGAGAAGCCACTGCAATGAGAAGCTCATGCACTGCAAGTAGAGAATATCCCCTGCTTGCTGCTGCTAAAGAAAAATCTGCACACAGCATCAAAAAAAAAAAAAGTAGCAGCTTTTTATTTAAAAAAAATTTTTTTTTTTTTAAAAAAGTTAAAGGTAACAATGGTAAGTATTGTTCTGGGTATGCTATTGCAACTCCTCTTGATGTTATTGAGGCAGCATCTTTACCCATGGCTCCCTCAGCCTGATACATTCTTACATGGGCTTGCACTTTAGCCAAGGACCAACTGCCAATATCTATGGTGATAGTAGATATGCTTTCAGAGTATCCCATGATCTAGGGATATTGTGGAAGCAACGTGACTTCCTTACTTCCAGCAGAAATAAAATTTAAAATGGCCCTTAGGTCCAGGAATTATTGGATAAAACATTGTACCTGATGATTTAGCTATTATTTAGGTTCTGGGGCATCCTAAAATTGACTTCTGGAAGCTAAGGGGAATCACCTTGCTGACATTTCTGCAAGGAATGTTGTCCTTAAAGGAACCAACAGCAGCCAAACCTCTGTCATGGTCCAAAGGAATATTTCCCCCAAAGGAAAACTTAGAAAAACTGGCCAGAGAAGCCCAATAATTGGCCTCAGAAAAGGAAAAATGAGATTGGAAATCCAGCAACTGTTGGTTCAATAAAAAGGGAAAGCGCTGGTTCAACCCAAGTAACAGCCGAATCCTACTACAGACTCTATAATTCCCACTCCTCACCACTGTACATGCAGTAATCCACTGATCTACTGAAAAAAGAATCATGAATCCATATTGGTGGGGAAGCATTAACAAGGCTGCAAAATCACCGACCTCACTTGCTCTGCTTGTCCGAAACACAGCCCTAGGAAGCCTGTTCATACTGCTCCTAATGGACCATTTTGAGTTCTGGCAAAACAGTAATATATGGAAATGAGAGCTGGACCATAAAGAAGGCTGAGTGCCGAAGAACTAATGCCTTCAAATTGCGGTGCTGGAGAAGACTCTTGAGAGGTCCTTGGACAACAAGGAGATCAAACCAGTCAATCCTAAAGGAAATCAACCCTGAATATTCATCGGAAGGCCTGATGCTGAAGCTGAAGCTCCAAAACTTTAGCCATCTGATTCAAAGAGCTGACTCTTTAGAAAAGGCCCTGATGCTGGGAAAGATTGAAGGCAAAAGGAGAAGAGGGCGGCAAAAGGATGAGATGATTAGATACCATCACCGACTCAGTGGACATGAATTTGAGTATACTCCAGGAGATACTGAAGGACAGGGAAGGCTGGCATGCTGCAGTCCATGGGGTTGCAAACACTCAGACACGTTTCCGACTCAGCAACTGATCAACAGCAACAGGTGGCTTTCATACAACTTTCTCTGTCTAGTGAATATAAGTCTGTTTTAATCATGGTCGGTTTTCACTTTGGACTGAAGCTTTCCCAGGCAGACAGGCTGCTACCTCTTGTGGCTAAAACTCTTTAGGAAAAAATTATCCTACATGAGGAATTCCTCTTGAATCATAGTGATCAAGGTACCCATTTTATGGATCAGGTACTTCAACAGGTCTCTATAGATTGGCTGGTTTTATGACGCTTTTACTGGACTTGCATGTCTATGTGTGCTCAGTCATGTCTGACTCTGCTATCCTCAGAACTGTAGCCTGCCTGCCAGGCTTCCCTGTCCATGGTTTTGTTTTGTTTTGTTTTTCCAGGAAAGAATATTGGAGTGGGTGGCCATTCTTTCTCCAGGGAATCTTCCTGACCCGGGGATCAAACAAGCGTCTCTTTCACTGTAGAAGGATTCTTCACCCGCTGAGCCACTGAAGCAGCCCCGCACTGCACTTACCACCTCAGTACTCTGGTTCAGTTGGATGCACTGGCGGCACTATCAAGATTCAACTGGTGAAGTTCAGAGAGATTCTCTCAATGTCAAAAGTATTTTGGAACTCATGAACTGTTACCCATAGAGACAGTCACAAGATGCCTAATGTCCTTACCTCCTATCACTTTTTACCCACTACTGATAAAAGGAGAGATACTCCAATATTGCAAAGACCTAACTGCTTCTATTTAAAATTGCCATGTTTTGATAGAACAATCTTTCACGGTGCATTTTCAAGAGATGAAGACTTTGAGCATCATACCTTCAAACCTGGAGACTTTGTCTCTTGGAAAAGATACCTCCAGAAGGACTCTTTTCAACCTCACTAAAAAGGCCCCACTAAATAATTCTAACCAACTCTTGTGCCAAAAATCTCCAAGAAATAGATCCTTGGATTCACATGACACACCTAAAGGAAGCAACTGACTGGACCGGCACATCACCTGGTGACCTGAAAGTGTTTCCTTGAATTGAAGCCAGACAACCTTCCTAAGATATTCGGACTAGGCCTTGATCTGATCTTTTCTTGTTGTTGTTGTTGGAGTTTAGTTGCTTTACAGGGTTGTGTTGTTTCTGCTACACAGCAAAGCACATCAGCTATATGTATACATACATCCCCTCTTTGTCACAACCCTAGCATTGAGTAGAGTTCCCTGGGTTATACAGTAGGTTCTTATTAGTTGTCTATTTTACACATAGTAGTGTATCTATGTCAGTCTCAATCTCCTTGATATACTCCTGATAACATATGGACTTTGGATAAAAAAGGCCTGAGAATTCTCCCTCTTACCCTTCCTTGTTACTCAAGTGTAACCTCAATAGGTTTCCAATCTGTGTTCTTACCCTCCAGCATGGGGCACTATACCCAGGAAAGGTCCTTTTTGGCACTGAGGGACAAAAAGCTGCTGAAACTGAAAAACCTGACTCTTGATCTGTGATACTTTCAAAGTTCAGAAGTGGAGAAAGGGGAAAAACTAATAAAGAGAAGCCTCACTTAAATAGAGTTGGGACACCAGAAACAGGAGCTCTCCCTCTCTGTGACAGCAATGCAGCCCAAGAGGAAGAAGAAAAATTCCTCTTTATTTCTGGCCAGGACTTAGCCGACGAAAAGTCATAGACTCCTTGATAACTGTGGCCCTCCAGACTTTCTTTTGCCCTCTATAAAAGAGTTCCCCTCCCCTGGCTGTGCAAGAACTTGCACATGGCCTGCCATGGTTGCAGACCCTGAATTTCAATTCTCTGTTGATCCCAAATAAACCCCTCTTTGCTGGAGAAAAAGCTGACAGTCTATTTGTTTCAGGTCAACAGGACTCCAGTCAAAAGCCAGTGGCCCCAGAAGCTAGGCTACAAAAAGCTGGGCTGGGTGCTGTGTTGTGCTCAGTCATGTCTGACTCTACGACCCCATGAAGCTCCAGTCCACCAGGCTCCTCTCCATGGGATTAAACTAGAGTGGGTTGCCATTTAGAGGAGGAGGCTATAAGATGGGGGTCTCCAAATAGCTCTCTTACTGGCATGGGGGAGATCCAGGGCTCTTTTTCCTGACAGTCCCTGCCTGCCCTCTGGAGCCGGCTGAGAGTCAAGGTCCAGAAGGGCAGGGTTGAGGAGCCGGGAGCATGCTGCTCCTGCCTGCTCCCAAGGCTGGAATGTGGAATGAGCGAAGGATCAGGTTTCCTCATTTGCCTGACAAGTTCGCTTAACCAGTGGGATCCAAGCCTTGCTCTAATGGGAACCAGCTGTGGGAGGGGGAAGCTGTGTCTGGAAGGCGCACAGGCCACGTACTCTGCTCAGTCATCTCCCAGGGAAGCCTTGTTAGCCCTCCTTTTTCAGCTGGGGAAACTGAGGTGAGCCACAAGAGATCCATGTCCAGGGCTCCTCCACACTGACTGTACCTGGGGATCCTTGAGCCAGGCCTCCAGATGGCTTCTCTGTGAGGTCACCGCCCAGGGGGACGGCCCTCAGGCCCCAGCAAAGCTCTCCAACAGGGCTGACCTGGCTCCTGGTCTGGGTGCCTCCCAACTGGCCCTCCTTGCCCCTCGGGTTTCCGTGCTCTCCAGGGTGAGACCTGGATGTTCTGCTTCTTCCTGTTGGCTTCACTTCCTTTTAGTCCAGTCGCAGCTTCCCCTCAGGTTAGGGCACTCAGGAGTAATTCACAGGTCTGCCTGTGTAGGGTTGTTTCCGGGAAGGTTGATAGCCAGGATGCAGGGGCTTCCCAGCAGGGGGCAGGGGGAGCTGCCGTGCCCGTGCCCAGTCTCTGTCCAGGCTCTGGGTAGAGGGGCATGGATCAGACCTGTATCAGGCCTAAGGAGCAGTGATTACCACATCTAGTGCTGCTGGCTGGCCCTGAGACGCTCCGGCCACCCACAGTCATGGAGGACCTATTGCAGGACCAGGCCTCTCCTTCCTGGCCTCTAGGTATGTCCTGGGTCTGTCTGGCATGGGGTTCATGGGGGCGGAGGGTGGGCAGAGGACATTGAGGGCAAGACCCACGGCGGGCCTTGGGCAGGAGCCCAGTACTGTTCATGACATTTTCCTGCTACGCTGGCCTCAGAGAGGGACTTCGGGGGATCAGAGTCAGCCTGATCTGAGCCTGCCTTGCAGCTCATACACCCCATCCACCCTGACAAAGGCCCACAAAGCCCGGCCTGTGGGGCGGCATATTCTAAGAATTGATCCTGGGAGAGGTCGCCTAGCAGAAAGCCTCCACAGGGCAGGTTCTTGGGGATGGCCTGAGTCTTCCCATCCAGGGGCACCATCTAGACTAGCTGGAGGCCAGGGTGGCTCTGCAGAAATAGGTGCATGAAGTGGAAGGAGCAGTCAGGAGAGTCTATGGAGCCACAGTGGACTCCCAGGGGGAACAGAGGAAGAGCTGTAATTCAGGGGCAGGAAGTGCTAGTAGGGGATAGCCTGGGGAAGCAGCAGGTCTATGGGGACAAGCGAATGGAAGAGGAGGGAACATGGAGGATGGAAGAGGTAGGCCTGTGGGTGAAAGTCAGAGGTATAGAAGGGGAGTGGGGGTAGAAGGAGTAGGAGCTCCCCACGAGGACGGAAGGATGTAGGAGGGGACTTGGGGTGGTAGGGGGTAGGCCTGCAGGGAAGTTAGTGGGAAGGGATGAAGACATGTGGGGTGGAAGGAGCGGGCCTGTGGGAGTTATGGGCTTCAGTAGGGGAAGTGGGGGATGGAAGGAGCAGCCTTCACATGAGGACCCAGGCTCACAAACAACAGTGAATGCTTACGGTTTTCATGAGCTGTGTCAGGGGTCAGCAGATCTTTTCTCTGAAAGGCCAGAGACCTGGGCCCTACAGCCACAACTCTTACCTTCATGGCTGTCTCAGAAAAGCATAAATGACTGAGCATGACTAGGTTCAATAAAACCTTGTTCATGCACACTGAAATTTGAATTTCATGTAATTTTCACATCATGATATTTTTTTTTCATTCATTTAAAAACATAAAATCACTCTTAGATGGCAAGAAATCCTCATGTGGGTGTAAACCAGAGTGTTCACTTGAGCTGGAATAGTAAAGTTTTTAAAAATAATAACATGCCAATGTAACAATATGCAATACTCAGCTGGCCATGGAGATGTGCAACTGTGTGCCCTGCTGGTAAACGTTGTCAGGCAGCCCAGATTCTTCTAGGAAACTCCTTGGCAGTGTATTGGTGGGAGTTTAAGCTAGAACAGTCATTTTAGGGGAATTTGACAGTGCCCACCAACTTTTAAATATGCTCTCCTTCCAACCAGCAATTGCCGTTTTCAAAAACTTCATCTCACAGGAATATGTGTTGTGAGTGCAAGAATGTGGCATCATATGTAAAAGTAGAAAACTTGTGATTTTATTAGGGAGTTGAGATAGTTAACTTCCGTGAAAGGATGTGTTGGTTATGTGGAGCATACTTCTGTATGTTAAGTGGCTCCACATCCATTTCCACCTGTATCTACACATTATCCCCCTAGTGATGGGCGTGAGGGTCGGGGCCTCTCCCTGGTCGTGGAGGAACTGGGACAGTCTTAGTTGGGAGATGGTGGAGCTGGAGCAGTGGAGGGGAGGGGGCCTCACCGGTTGCTGGCTAATGCGGGAGGCGGATTAGAGAACATTCCGCGGATGCCGCTGCCCGGCCTTTCTAGCCTGCCTGGCGGCAGCCTTTTGAGGCCTCTGGCTGACCCGGCTCCCGGCTCCTCCTCGGAAGGCAGCCAGGAGTCCCCGTCAACAAGCACCTGGCCCGGCCCCACCTCACAATTCGATGCTCATCTCTGAACGCCTTTGGGGAGGGAACTCTGCCAGGTGAGGGGTCGGAGGAGGGAAGAGGAGGAACTTCCTCAGGTCACGCATGCCTGGACAGCCTATCTGTGCGGCCCCTAAGGACAGTAGTCTCTGACAGCTCCGTGAATAGCTGCCCGGTGTCCTGGGTGAGGGCACAGGCCAGCGCAGTGCACAGAACCCTTCGAGCCCTGGCAAGGGCAACAGCCTCTCAAGTCCCTCTGCCAGCCCCAAAGTAGCAGATGTCTTTGCAGTGACGCTGTATTTTGTCATCACTGCTGCTCCCATCCCTATCCCCAGGACTCCTGGAGGCTCAATGGAAAACAGGGATGAAAGCACCAGGAAGAAGTCGGCATAGCCAGCTACTGGCCCTCAGTATCCCATCATCAGACACCCTTTGATCGCAGATGTCTGCCCCCTGTTTTTCCAAGTTCGAAGGCAGATGGCTGATCTGCGTGTGTCTGTCCCTGCTGCCCTTGGCTCCCAGGTCTTAGTTGCTGGCCTGCGAGGCAGGGTCTCTGCTCTGTGCTGTCCATTGCTCTGCTCTAATTGCAGGACTCTGACCCTGAAGGTGCTGCAGGAGTCCTTTGACCAGACTTGATTCAGGTTCTGAGCTGGTCGGAGCAGCTATGGCTCAGCTGGACGCCAGAACATGATTCTCTGTACTGACTCGGTTCCTAGCTGACCCACACTTAGGGCCTCTGAGCTCTCAGATCTTCTCAGCAGATCCTCCCATAGCCTCTGTGCTCACCTAAAATTTAGGGTTCAGGCCTCCACAGTTCCGCTCACCCACGGTCACCTCACCAATAAAAGGATGTTTACGCGGTGTCCCCACAAGGCAGGTGCAAGGTGGACCTGCCATGCTGGGAGCTTGAGTGGCCTGCCTTTCCCCCAGCTTTTACCTTAACTCTAAGTTTGAACCAAACAAAAGCCCTTGTTGCCTCCCAGGAAAGTTCAGAGCTCCTGCCACCCTCAGGCCTCAGAACTCCCTGCCTCTCCCAAGCTATCCTAGAACTCTTTGCCTCAGGTCGGAAAGTGAAAACAACCCAAGTGTCCATCAGTTGATGGGTGGATAAATAGAATGTGGTATATCCATACGATGGAGTATTATTTAGCCTTAAATAGAGATAAAATTCTGATACATGCTACAGTATTAATAAACCTTGAAAACATTATGCTAAATGAAAGAAGCCAGATACACAAGGGCAAATATTGTGTTATCCCACTTATACAGAGTTCCTAGAAGAGGCAAATTCATAGACATGAAAGTAGAAGAGAGTTTACTAGGGATTGGGAGCAGGAGGAGGGTGATGGATAATTTAATGGGTACACAGTTTCTAGTTGGTGTGATGAAAAAGTTTTGGAAATAAATAGTGGGATGCTTGCATAGCATTGTGGATGTACTCAACGCCACTTAATTATGGGCTTTTAAATTGTTAAAAATGATTTTAAAATTATGTATATTTTACTATAATAAGAAGACGTATGATAAGAAAATTCACTAAAACATTACTTGTAGTGGTGATGTATTAAAATAAATGTATATCAATCAATAAACTATGGAAAACCACGGAATTGGACATTAAACAGGAGGGAAAGCTAAAAACATTTGCCATCTCTAATGGCTCAACATTCTTTATACCCCAACATTTCATGATATCTGTTATTACTGGCACTTCATTCCTAATAATAATTTTTTCTAATTTTATGGGATTAATTTTAATCCCATGAATAGTATGAGCTTTAACTTATGCCACTTTATGACCTTTAAATATTTTGAAAATTTAAAAGTTAACCTTTTTGTTTACTTTTTTGCTTTCTTATTTTCTGATAATATAGGCACTTTACTTATTTATTTAGGTTTATTTTCTAAATTAATTAATTTATTTTAATTGGAGGCTAATTACTTTACAATATTGTAGTGGTTTTTGCCAAACATCAGCATAAATCAGCCACAGACGCACATGTGTTCCCCATCCAGAACCCCCTCACACCTCCCTCCCCATCCCATCCCTCTGGGTCATCCCAGTGCATTAGCCCTGAGCACCCTGTCTCATGCATCGAACGTGGACCAGTGATCTGCTTCACACATAACAAGATACATATTTCAACACTACCCTCTCAAATCATCCCACCCTCGCCTTCTTCCACAGAGTCCAAAAGTCTGTTCTTTACATCTGTGTCTCTTTTGCTGTCTCACATATAGGGTCATTGTTACCATCCTTCTAAATTCCATATATATGCGTTAGTATACTATATTGGTATTTTTCTTTCTGACTTACTTCACTCTGTATAATAGGCTCTAGTTTCATCCACCTCATCAGAACTGATTCAAGTATATTCTTTTTAATGGCTGAGTAATCATTGTGTATATGTGCCATAGCTTCCTTATCCATTTGTCTGCTGATGGACATCTAGGTTCCTTCCATGTCCTGGCTATTGTAAACAGTGCTGCGATGAACATTGGGGTACACATGTCTCTTTCAATTCTGGTTTCCTCAGTGTGTATGCCCAGCAGTGGGATTGCTGGGTCATGTGGCAGTTCTATTTCCAGCTTTTTTTTTTTTTTTAAGGAATCTCCACACTGTTCTCCATAGTGGCTGTACTAGTTTCCATTCCCACCAACAGTATAAGAGGGTTCCTTTTTCTCCACACCCTCTCCAGCATTTATTGTTTGTAGACTTTTTGATGGCAGCCATTCTGACCAGAGTGAGATGGTACCTCATTGTGGTTTTGACTTACATTTCTCTGATAATGAGTGATGTTGAGCATCTTTTCATGTGTTTGTTAGCCATCTGTATGTCTTCTTTGGAGAAATGTCTGTTTAGTTCTTTGGCCCACTTTTTGATTGGGTCGTTTATTTTTCTGAAATTGAGCTGCAGGAGCTGATTGTATATTTTTGAGATTAATTATTTGTCAGTTGCTTCATTTGCTATTATTTTCTCCCATTCTGAAGGCTGTCTTTTCACCTTGCTTATAGTTTCCTTCATCGTGCAAAAGCTTTTAAGTTTAATTAGGTCCCATTTGTTTATTTTTGCTTTTATTTCCATTACTCTGGGAGGTGGGTCATAAAGGATCCTGCTGTGATTTATGTCAGAGAGTGTTTTGCCTATGTTTTCCTCTAAGAGTTTTATAGTTTCTGGTCTTATGTTTAGATCTTTAATCCACTTTGAGTTTATTTTTGTGTATGGTGTTAGAAAGTGTTCTAGTTTCATTCTTTCACAAGTGGTTGACCAGTTTTCCTAGTACTACTTGTTAAAGAGATTGTGTTTTCTCCATTGTATGTTCTTGCCTCCCTGGTCAAAGAAAAGGTGTCCATAGGTGCATGGATTTGTCTCTGGGCTTTCTATTTTGTTCCACTGATCTATATTTCTGTCTTTATGCCAGTACCATACTGTCTTGATGACTGTAGCTTTGTAGTATAGTCTGAAGTCAGGCAGGTTGATTCCTCCATTTCCATTCTTTCTCAAGATTGCTTTGGCTATTCGAGGTTTTTTATATTTCCACACAAATTGTTAAATTATTTGTTCTAGTTCTCTGAAAAATACTGTTGGTAGATGATAGGGATTGCGTTGAATCTATAGATTGCTCTGGGTGGTATACTCATTTTCACTATACTGATTCTTCCAATCCATGAACATGGTATATTTCTCCATCTATTTGTGTCCTCTTTGATTTCTTTCATCAATGTTTTATAGTTTTCTATATATAGGTCCTTTGTTTCTTTAAGTAGATTTATTCCTAAGTATTTTATTCTTTTTGTTGCAATGGTGAATGGAATTGTTTCCTTAATTTCTCTTTCTGTTTTCTCATTGTCAGTGTATAGGAATGCAAGGGATTTCTGTGTGTTAATTTTATATCCTGCAACTTTACTATATTCATTGATTAACTCTAGTAATTTTCTGGTAGAGTCTTTAAGGTTTTCTATGTAGAGGATCATGTCATCTGCAAATGGTGAGAGTTTTAATTCTTCTTTTCCAATCTGGATTCCTTTTATTTCTTTTTCTTCTCTGATTCTTGTGGCACTCACACCTATGGCTTCATCAGCTAAATAGAAATTAGCAAGGAAACACAAACTTTAAATGATACAATGGGCCAATTAGACCTAATTGATATCTATATAAACATTTTAAAAGCACTTCTTTGGGAAAGACATTTTTTTTCTTTTACTTATTTTTTTAAATTAATTTTTAATTGAAGGATAATTGCTTTACAATATTGGTTTGATTTCTGCCATACATCAACATAAATTAGTCACAAGTATACATATGTCCCCTCCTTCTTGAACCTCCCTCCCACTTCCCATCCTCTTACTTTTTATTGTGCAATTAATTTTATTGTGGAATTAAAGTGACCCAGGTACCTTTCATTTAAGTTACCCAGGTACCTTTCATTAAAGACAGAAATCTTTTACTAGTATAATATCAAACCCAGAAAATTGATATTGATAAAATCTTGACCTTTTTAAAGCCCTACATTCATGTGAATGTGGTTCATGTGTGCATGCATCTAGTTCTTTGCAATTGGATGTCATTAATAGACTCACAACAACCATCAGGATACAGAATTCCTTTGTTACCACTAAGGAGCTCTAACACTGTCCCTTTAGACTTCAATATCATGGTAATCCAAGTCTGTGCCCCGACCAGTAATGCTGAAGAAGCTGAAGTTGAATAGTTCTATGAAGACCTACAAGACCTTCTAGAACTAACACCGCCAAAAGATATCCTTTTCATTATAGAGGACTGGAATGCAAAAGTAGGACGTCAAGAAAATGCCCTGGAGTAATGGGCAAATTTGGCTTTGGAGTACAGAAGGAAGCAGAGCAAAGGCTAATAGAATTCTGCCAAGAGAACACACTGATCATAGCAAATACCCTCTTCCAACAACACAAGAGAAGACCCTACACATGGACATCAATAGATGGTCAACACTGAAGTCAGATTGATTATATTTGTTGCAGCCAAAGATGAAAAAGCTCTATACAGTCAGCAAGAACAAGACTGGGAGGTGACTGTGGCTCAGATCATGAGCTACATATTACCAAATTCAGACTGAAATTGAAGAAAGTAGGGAAAACCTCTAGACCATTCAGGTATGGCCTAAATGAAATCCCTATGATTATACAGTGTAAGTGGGAAATAGATGTAAGGGACTAGATCTGATAGACAGAGTGCCTGATGAACTATGGACTGAGGTTTGTGGCATTGTACAGGACACAGGAATCAAGACCATCAGCAAGAAAAAGAAATGCAAAAAAGCAAAATGGCTGCCTGAGGAGGCTTTACAAATAGCTGTCAAAAGAAGGGAAGTGAAAAGCAAAGGAGAAAAGGAAAGATATACCCATTTGAATGCAGAGTTCCAAAGAACAGCAAGGAGAGATAAGAAAGCCTTCCTCAGCGATCAATGCAAAGAAATAGAGGATATATGGAATTTAGAAAGATGGTAATGAGAACCCAGCATGCAAGACAGCAAAAGGAACACAGATGTATAGAACAGACTCTTGGACTCTGTGGATGAGGGCAGGGGTGGGATGATTTGGGAGAATGGCATTGAAACATGTTAAGTATCATATGTGAAATCAATTACCAGCTCAGGATTGTTGCTCGGGGCTGGTGCACGGAGATTTCCCAGGGGGAGGGAGTCGGGAGGGAGGAGGGAGGGGGGTTCTGGAGGGGGAGAATATGTATACCCATGGCAATATCATGTCATTGTATGGCAAAACCAATAAAAAAAAAAGAAATAGAGGAAAACAACAGAATGGGAAAGACTAGAGATCTCTTCAAGAAAATTAGAGATACCAAGGGAACATTTTATGTAAAGATGGGATCAATACAGGACAGAAAAGGTAGGGACGTAACAGAGGTGGAAGATATTAAGAAGAGGTGACAAGAATACACAGAAGAACTGTACAAAAAAGATCTTCACGACCCAGATAATCATGATGGTGTGATTAATCACCTAGAGCCAGATATCCTGGAATGTGAAGTCAAGTGGACCTTAGGAAGCATCACTACGAACAAAGCTAGTGGAGGTGATGGAATTCCAGTTGAGCTATTTCAAATCCTAAAAGATGATGCTGTGAAAGTACTACACTACATATGCCAGCAAATTTGGAAAACTCAGCAGTGGCCACAGGACTGGAAGAGGTCAGTTTTCATTCCAATCCCAAAGAAAGGCCATGCCAAAAATGCTCAAACTACCGCACAGCTGCACTCATCTCACACGCTAGCAAAGTAATGCTTAAAATTCTCCAAGTAATGTTTTATCAATACATGAACCGTGAACTTCCAGATGTTCAAGCTGGTTTTAGAAAAGGCAGAGGAACCAGAGATCAAATTGCCAACATCCACTGGATCATCGAAAAAGCAAGAGAGTTCCAGAAAAACATCTATTTCTGCTTTATTGACTATGCCAAAGCCTTTGACTGTGTAGATCACAATAAACTGGAAAATTCTTCAAGAGATGGGAATACCAGACCACCTGACCTGTCACTTGAGAAATCTGTTTGCAGGTAGGAAGCAACAGTTGGAACTGGACATGGAATAACAGACTGGTTCCAAATAGGAAAAGAAGTATGTCAAGGCTGTATATTGTCACCCTGCTTATTTAACTTATATGCAGAGTACATCACAGGAAACGCTGGGCTGGAAGAAGCACAAGCTGAAATCAAGATTGCCGGTAGAAATATCAATAACCTCATATATGCAGATGACACCACCCTTATGGCAGAAAGTGAAGAGGAACTAAGATCCTCTTGATGAAAGTGAAAGAGGAGAGTGAAAAAGTTGACTTAAAGCTCAACGTTCAGAAAACTAAGATCATGGCATCCAGTTCTATCACTTCATGGCAAGTAAATGGGGAAACAGTGGAAACAGTGGCTGACTTTATTTTTCTGAGCTCCAAAATCACTCCAGATGGTGACTGCAGCCATGAAATTAAAAGACTCTTACTCCTTGGAAGGAAAGTTATGACCAACCTAGACAGCATATTAAAAAGCAGAGACATTACTTTGCCAACAAAGGTCTGTCTAGTCAAGGCTATGGTTTTTCCAGTGGTCATGTATGGATGTAAGAGTTGGACTCTAAATAAATCTGAGTGCTGAAGAATTGATACTTTTGAACTGTGGTGTTGGAGAAGACTCTTGAGAGTCCCTTGGACTTCAAGGAGACCCAACCAGTCCATCCTAAAGGAGATCAGTCCTGGCTGTTCATTGGAAGGACTGATGCTGAAGCTGAAACTCCAATACTTTGGCCACTTGATGTGAACAGCTGACTCATTTGAAAAGACCCTGATGCTGGGAAAGATTGAGGGCAGGAGAAGAAGGGGACGACAGAGGATGAGATGATTGGATGGCATCACTGACTCAATGAGCATGGGTTTGGGTGGACTCCAGGAGTTGGTGATGGATGGGAGGCCTGGTGTGCTGCGAATCATGAGGTTGCAAAGAGTCAGACATGACTGAGTGATTGAACTGAACTGTAGATTATGATTTCTACTCAATTTCTTCTAAGGGATTCTTGCCCACAGTAGTAGATATAACAGTCATCTGAGTTAAATTCACCCATTCCAATCCATCTTAGTTCGGTGATTCCTAGACTGTCTTTGGTCACTCTTGTCATCTCCTGTTTGACCACTTCCAATTTGCCTTGATTCATGGACCTAACATTCCAGATTCGTATGCAATATTGCTCTTTACAGCATCAGGCTTTACTTCTATCACCCATCACATCCACACCTGGGTGTTGTTTTTGCTTTGGCTCCATCTTTTCATTCTTTCTGGAGTTATTTCTGCACTCTTCTCCAGTAGCATACTGAGCATCACCTGACCTGGGGAGTTCATTTTTCAGGGTCACACCTTTTTGCCTTTCATACTGTTCATGGGGTTCTCAAGGCAAGAATACCAAAGTGTTTTGCCATTCCCGTCTCCCATTTTGTGAGAACTCTCCACCATGACCTGTCCATCTTGGGTGGCCCTACATGACATGGCTCATAGTTTCATTGATTTAGACAAGGCTGTGGTCCATGTAATTGGATTGGTTAGTTTTCTGTGATTGTGGTTTTCAGTCTGTCTGCCCTCTGATGGATAAGGATAAGAGGCTTATGGGAGCTTCCTGATGGGAGAGACTGACTGAGGGGAAACTGGGTCTTGTTCTGATGGGTGGGGCCATGTTTAGTAAACCTTTAATATGATTTTCTGTTGATGGCCAGGGTGTGTTCCTTCCCTGTTGCTTGACCTGAGGCCAAACTATGGTGGAGGTAATGAATGTAATGGAGACCTCCTTCAAAAGTTCCCACTGCTGCGCTCAGTACCCCCGACTCTGGATCAGGCCACTGCTGACCCATGCCTCTGCCAGAGACTCCTGGACATTCATGGGCATGTCTGGGTCAGTCACTTGTGGGGTCACTGCTCCTTTCTCCTGGATCCTGGTGCACACAAGCTTTTTGTGTGCCCTCCAAGAGTCTGTTTCCTCAGTCCTGTGTATGTTCTGGCGTTTCTGTGGTGGGGTTAATGGCGACCTCTTCCAAGAGGACTTATGCCATTCTCAGGTCTGCTGCACTCAGAGCCCTTGCCCCTGCAGCTTTGCTTTCTCATTTACCATCTCTATGTTCATGTCTTCCTATGAATTTGTGTTCCCATATAGTGTTATTTACTTACCCACCCACCACTTTTATGCTGTTATTATCAAAGGTATTATGTTTCTATGTTAAAGCCAAAATGCAATTAGCTTTATACGTCATACATACATACATACAGCTTTATGAAATTGCTTTTAAAGTAAGTTGAGTGGAGAAAAGTGAGGATATATGCATTGTAGTGTCTTTCGTAACTACCTTTACCAGAGCTCTTCATTTTTTCATGCGGATTCAGATTGTCATCTGTGGTCATTTACTTTTAGCCCAAGGAATTTCTTTAAGTCAGAGAAGTATAGTTTTGGATATAATGAGTTTATGATTTAATAGGCAGCATGTTAAACCAAGGATTCTGAAGACACAAAAATGAGTCAGAATCCCACCCAGCTCCACTAGCAGGTAGTTGTGTGAACTGGGACAAGTAACTTTATATAACTGTCAATTTAACTCACCTGCAAAATGGAAACAGGACCATCACCTCCTAGTTAGAAATTCAATGAGATAATGTATAGAAAGGGTTAGTGCTTGGCACATTAGAAAAGATTCAGTAAATAATGATGAGTATTTTACACTGGGAAGTTCCTAAAGGGCAGTTACAAATAGAGAAGGAAGGAAGGAAATCATATTTAGAAATAATGTTAAGAATTCTCTGACTAAATAAAAAGAAAACAAGACTGATGACTGAGTCCTAAAAAAAAAAAAAAGAAATCTTGTGAAGCAGATCTGCAAGCTGCAAATTCTCGTATCTGGGAATTTTTTTTTAATGCCTTCATTTTTAAAAAATAGTTTTACTGAATGTAAGATTCTTGGTTGATGGTTTTTTTTTTTTCTTTCAGCACTCTGAATATGTTATCCACTGTCCTCTGGTTACCATTGTTTCTGATGAGAAGTTAACTTAATATTTGGGTGTTCCCATTTGAGGATACATTTTTCTTTTTCTGGGTTCAAGGCTTTTCTCTTTGTCTTTCAATATTTCTTTGATATGATGTCTCTGGGTGTGAATCTCTTTGTATTTATTCTACTTGAAGTTCTTGAGCTTTTTGAATGTTGTGTTAGCTTCCTAGTACTGTTATAACAAATTGATTTAGGGCTTAAAACTACATGAATTTATTCTCTTATTTTTCTGGAAGTTAGAAGTCTGAAATGAGTCTTAGGGGACTAAAATCAGGGTACTATTAGGCCAGTTCCTTCTGGAGGTTCCTGGGAAGAACCTATTCCCTGTCTCTTCTAATATCTAGAGGCTGCTGATATTCCCTGATTTATGGCCACATTAATCCAATCTGTTGTTACTGTCATATCTTCTACTCTGACCTTCCTGCCTCTCTCTAATAAAGATCCTTGTGATTACATTGGGCCCACCCAAATAATCCAGTATAAATCCCTCTTTCTCAAGATCCTTAACTTAATTTTTTCTGCAAAGTCTCTTTTGCCATACAAGGCAATGTTCTCTGAAAATTAGGGTGAAGATGCATTTGGGGAGGCCAATCTTCAGCTTACAGCAGATGTGTTAGGTACTATTTTTCACCTAACATGGAAAATGTTAAACAATGATTTCATCTAACATTTGTTCTATTCCTTTCTCCTTACCTTCTGGTATTCCTGTTATGCATATGTTGGTGCCCTTAATGGTGTATACCATTTCTTGGCAGCTCTGTCAGTTTTTCTTCATTATTTTTTCTTTATTCCTTCAGATGGCACATCTCTCTTCAAGTATGCTAATTACTCTCCTACATTAAATCTACTGTTGATTTCTCTAGTAAATTTTTCTTTTTGATTATGTTCCTTTTAACTCTGTAACTTTATTTGATTTTTTTGTGATTTTTATCTCTATTGATATTATGTTTGGCTTGACACTGTCATCAGTTCTTTGAACATAGCGACTTTGTATCTTTGTTTACCAAGCTGTTAGTGCCCTTTTGTAGACAGTTCCTACCACCCATTTTTTTCTTGTGTATCAATCAATTTTACTGTTATTTATATATATTTTCTTAAAACTTGAAATTTCAGATAATATAGTAACTTTGGATATTTCCTGGTTCCTCAGGAATGGGCTTGTTGTATTGTTTGCTTGTTCATTTGTTTACAGACCTGGTTGGACCTGTTCAGTGAGGTCTACTTTCCCTTCAGTGTAGCCTTTGGTGTTGCTCCACAGAGTTAACAGTCTTGGGAATGTGTTTAGTCTCCCTCTCCACCAAGATAACTGATTTTAGCTGGTTCTCTTTGTGTCTTTCTCCAATGTCCCATCAGGTTTTTGGCTGGTCTGCTTTTATTGGTATAACACTCAGATTTTAGTTTCTACTAACTACTAGCTGACTACTCCAATTTTTACAACAACCCTGTGACATAAATTGCCTCACAGTCTGATCCAGTCAAGTCAAGCTCCTTGGTAGGGGCAAGGTGTTGCCAGGCTTTGAGCCTTGCTCCACTCCTCCCCTAGGAAGAACTTTTGTGCTATGGAATAGGAGTTGTGTGTAAGGAAGGTGGGCAGGAACAGGTATTGCTTCCCAGTTCCTGAAACTGCTCACTATGGATCTTCCACAGTTCAGACCCAGGAAGGATGGGATCTGCATATGTTCACTGGCTATTGAATCTACACGGAATAGTTCTGCTCCAAGAAGCTGGTGGAGCTGGAAGTTGCAACTGTTGCTGCGGCCACCAAAGTAGCTTCCCCAGTACATGGAGCCGTTTTGGAAAGTGTTTGTGCACGCTTCACTAACCACCCACCTAGATCTTCCCTACATGGTGGAAGGTGAGGCTGAGTGTAGAAGGTGGAAGGTAAGGCAAGGTGGAAGATAGATTGTTGCCTGACTTGCCACCACTCATTCCAGTTAGGCTTTCTGTATCACTGAGCTATGGTACATAACGTCTGCTGATGTCCACGGACTTCCAGATCCATCCTGAAGAGCTCTTCCATACCATGAAACTGGGAGAGATGGGAAATGCTACTTGGCTGCCTACCCAACTGAAACGGCAAGACGGAGATGTGAGGAAATGGATGCAGTCCCCAGCTCAAATACCACAGTCTCCCACTTACTGAGTTTCCATGATTTTTAAAAATAAATATTTCTCAATTTGTTGTAAACTCTTTGAGAAATACCTAGTCTTTAAGTGGTAATAATTGCAAATTTTGGCACTCTAATAGATGTCTGTCCAGGGGACAGGTTTTCTTAAGTTCCCCACACCACCATTCTGGAAATCTTAACACATTCTTTTTATTGCTGAGCAGTAATCTTTTGTATGGATGCATCAACACTAGAATTTTTATAATCATTCACTCGTTGAGGTACATTTAGATTATTTCCATTATTATTATTTTTTGCTATTTGAGTAAGGATGCTATGGATATTCACATATAGATTTTTGTGTGAACAAAAATGCTCATTTCTCTGGAATATATGTGCAAGGATGCAATTGCTGATTTGTATGATAAGTGCATGTTTAATTTGCCAGATTGGCTATGCCATTTTATATTCTCACCAGCAGTCTCTGAGAGGTCTAGGTTCTCAACATGGTTAACAATATTTGGTATTGCTACTATTTTTAAATTTAGCTGTTATATTATTGGGTAGTGATATCTTATTCCCCTAATAATTAATTATGTTGAACATCTTTTCATTTGATTATTTACCATCAATTTTACCATACCTTCGACAATATATCTATTCATGTCTTCTGCTCGCTTACATGGAGAAGGCAATGGCAGCCCACTCCAGTATTCTTGCCTGGAAAACCCCATGGACAGAGGAGCCTGGTGGGCTGCAGTCCATGGGGTTGCTGAGTTGGACACGACTGAGTGACTTCATTTTCACTTTTCACCTTCATGAATTGAAGAAGGAAATGGCAACCCACTCCAGTGTTCTTGCCTTGAGAATCCCAGGGACAGGGGAACCTGGTGGGCTGCTGTCTCTCGGGTCGCACAGAGTCGGACACGACTGAAGTGACTTAGCAGCAGCAGCAGCTCACTTACAGTCAGATTATTTAGTGCTGAGTTTTGAGAGTTCTTTATATATTCTAGGTGTGAGTCTTATGTCAGATATGTGACTTGTAGATGTTATCTACAAGTCTTTATCTTGTCTCTTTACTCCCTTGGCATGGTCTATCATAGAGCAAAAGCTTTTAATTATGATTATGTATAATTTACTAGTTTTCCCTTTTATAGATCATACTTTTAGTGTTTCATCTAAGAACTGTTCACCTAGCTTTAGGCCCTGGAGATTTTTCTCTTAAATTTTCTTCTAAAATTTTCATAGGTTTTAAAATTTATATATAAACCCATGGTCAATTTTGAGATAATTTTTTATGAAATTTAGGGTTGGTTTTCCACCTTTTTTTTTTTCCACCAGTCAGTTAGTCAGTTCAGTTGTTCAGTCGCATCCTACTCTTTGCGACCCTACGGACTACACCATCCAGGCTTCCTTGTCCATCACCAACTCCCAGATCTTGCTCAAACTCATGTCCATAGAGTCAGTGATGCCATCCAGCCATCTTATCCTCTGTTGTCCCCTTCTCCTGCTGCCCTCAATCCTTCCCAGCATCAGGGTCTTTTCCAGTGAGTCGGTTCTTTGCATGAGGTGGTCAAAATATTGGGGTTTCAGCTTCAACATCAGTCCTTCCAATGAACACCCAGGACTGATCTCCTTTAAGATGGACTGGTTGGATCTCCTTGCAGTCCAAGGGACTCTCAAGAGTCTTCTCCAACACCACAGTTCAAAAGCATCAATTCTTCAGCACTCAGCCTTCTTTTTTTTTTTTTATTTTTTTTAATTTATTATTTTTTTTAATTGTTTTTGCCATACATTGTCATGATATCACCATGGGTTTACATATGCTTCCCCTTCGGAACCCCCCTCCCTCTTCCCTCCCCGCCCCGGGAAATCTCGCTGCACCAGCCCCGAGCATCAGTCCTCGGCTGGCGATTGATTAGACATATGAAAATTAACATGCTTCAATGCCCTTCTCCCATATCATCCCACACTTACCCTCATCCACAAAGTCCACGAGTCTATTCTATACATCTGCATTCCTTTTGCTGTCGCGCACTCAGCCTTCTTTATAGTCCAACTCTCACATCCATACATGACTATTGCAAAAACCTTATGGATATCGAATTGCTCCAGTGTTTCTTTAACCAGGCCCAGGCTTGTGAAAATTAATGGCCAAGTGTTCATTCTTAGTAGGGCCCACACACCAAGGAGCTATATTCTTAGTCAGTTCTCTGGAGTCTGAAGCCTCAACATCTCCAAGAATTCATTTATAGTCAACAAAGATGGGGTGGGAAATCCACTGTTACTTGTTCAACTGGAAAAAGTAGACCCTATGGTCTGAGGGAGCATCCACTGTCACTCGATTTTGCTGGCTGCTCTTGATTAAAAAATTAGAAGAAGGCAGAGGGGTGTGCTGGGAAATGTAAGTTCCTCATATAACTACAGCTGTTGGCATATATGTGGCCACGTTACTGAGGTAGAGGCAGTCCAGTTGCTGGGTAAGAGGTCCCATCATGGAAGCGAGCTAGAGAGATATGGGATGATCCATTCCTGGTGTCAGAACTGAACCTGAAGTCTCCATGGGGTATGACTGGTGGTGCTTTCAAGACAGGTTAGGTGCTTGTGGAGGAGATGTCTGAGTTACTCTCTGCTATGAAGACACAGGAGATGGAAGATATGGGGACAGTGCAGATTAAGCAAGCCTTCTGTTGGGGGTGATGTAAGACCCAATATGAGGAGCGGTGGTGGGGTCACAGGTCAAAGCCATACCACCTACGGTTTCATTCCTTGGCCAGGCCCATCCATTTTGCAGTTTTCCTTGGTTCTGTCGTTTTTTTGGACCCTATCAGCAAATCTGTACATCAAAGAATCAGATGGGGCTGGTACTCCGGAAGGTGTCTTAGTATATTTTCTATTAAAGTGGGTGATGATGGATGCATGAAAACCGATGGCCAAGAGGCTCCACACTTCTCTGTGGATTCCATCCTTACAAAGCCAACCTCTCTGCTGGTCCCACTGGTGTCTCAAATGATTCAAATAGAGATAAGCTGGCCAAAGGGCTTCAGCATTCCCTCCAGTTTTTGCCCATCCATTGACAATGGGAAGTTTGAGATGTAAAAATTTGTAGGGTCCTGCTCCTGTTGCTTTGCCATCTATGCCTGTATACTACTGGCTTCCAGTGCTGTGACAGCTTTCTGTGTTGTTGAAGGACTGTCAAAAAGCTTTAGCCTTTGCATTTGTTTGTGGTCTTGCCCAGTATGGCCTTAGTGGAGACAATCTTGCCATATGACTCACATGGACTAGGTCCTGGTCCTTAGTTCTTGGCTGTTGTCCCCAGAGGTAGAGATTGATTTTACTCTGTTGATCATTAACAGATGCTCTCACTCACTGCTGCTGTTAGGGGTGCTGCTGCTTGGTGGTGCCATTTGCTGAGTCAGTGACACATATGACCAACTTGAAATTTATGCCCAAGCTGAAGTTCACAGGGTTGGGATGTTTGCTTCAGCTGTCTCTGAGCAACACCACGTGCTGCAGACTTCCATGTTTGTTCAACCTCCAAGCTGCATGTGAGGCGGGGTACTGAAGGCTAGTTCTGGCCTTAGAATGTCAAAGGTCATTAAGAGGCCTCTTGGACAGGGCTCACTCTTGTCTGATTGTAGAGAAGTACTACCCTCCTCTTCTCTAGGAATTCTATCATTCCAATGCTGCCATATCCTGGGCCTTTGTAACTGCCTCAGCTTTCCTGCCCTTAGCCCCTAGTAGCATTTTGAAAAATTATCGAGAATTTTCTACATAGAAAATCATATCAATAAAAAAGAATTTACTGCTTACTTTCTATTTTTAGAACACTCTCTTTATTTCTTTTTCTTCTTTTGTTACACTGTCCAGGAGCTCCAGGACAATCCTGAATAGGAGTGGTGAGAACAGATGTCCCTGTCTTTTTTAAGAGGAAAGTATTAACTTTCTCTTTCTCCCAAGAATCCTCTAGAAGTTGTGGGGTTTTTTCCCCCTAGCTCTGAAGATGTTTTGGAGCAGCCTCACTTTTTATTATTGATTTTGAGCTTTAAGCCATTATAGTCAGTGGACATGACCTGTATTATATAAAAAAAAAAAACTTGGAACTTGTTGAGATATTTCTTGTAGCTTTTACTTTAAAGATATTCTACCTATGTTTTAAAAGAATGTGTATTCTCTCTCCAGAGTTCACAGTTAAAATTTTTAATTCAACATTGCTGTAATAGCACTCTTCTTCATTGATCTGTAAATGAGCTTTATTTCTGCTTGGCAAGCCCAAACCTCTTGTTTTGGAAAACTAGATCTCATTTAGTTCAGGAGTTATCCCCATCCTGGGAAGGATGATGACTTTGGTTATGCCAAGGCACTGACATGGGAATGTTTCCTCTTTGGTCATCTTTCATCTTGCAGGTATGCGGGGACATATTCTTGCTTTAGTGGGATGCTGGCCATTCACTTCCACTGGTCTCTGGGCTCCATTCAGCTCTTACAGATATCCTCCTTGGGAATTTGAGCTTCCCTCAAGCACACCGTCAATATGCTCAACTTGCTAGTACCCATGGGGAAACTGATTTTGATACTTTATGCCTACTTATTCTAGAAAAGGGAATGTATTTCCTTCTAGCTCTCATGTACAACACTTATGTGGGGACCTGGCTTCCCGCAGCAACAAGACACAGGGCCCTTTTGAGAGCTGTTTTGAGATGTATCTCTCTTGTTTTCCCTCTGTCATGTGCTCCTCAAGTTCAGACAATCTTTCCATACTCTAAAGGTAGAAGGGGATAGAATTATTTCAATTTTGAAATAAAATAGATTTTTATATTAGATATAGAAATATTTGATGAAAATAGTTTTGTTACCTTCATAAAGATTAGATTAAGTTTTTATTATAATGAAATAGACATAGTTTAAAATCTAACATTTTAAATCATTTAAAGTATACAGTTCAATGGCATTAAATACTCATAGTGTTGTGCAAACATCACCACCATCCATCTCCAGAACTTTTTTCTTCCCAAACTGAAACTCTGCCCACATTAAACTAACTCCCCACTTCTACCTCCCCTTGCCCTAAGTAACCACTGTTCTATTTACTGTACCTATGAATTTGCCTGTTGTAGGGATCGCATATAAGTGGAATCATACAGTATTTGTTCTTTTGTATCTTGCTTATTTCACTCAGCATAATGTTTTCAAGGCTCATCAATATTTTTGTTGTTGTTCAGTCACTCAGTCATGTCCGACTCTCTGTGATCCCATAGACTGTAGCATGCTAGGCTTCTCTGTCCTTCACTGTGTCCCAGAGTTTGCTCAAACTCATGCTCATTGAGTTGGTGATACCATCCAACCATCTCATTCTCTGTTGCCCGCTTCTCCTCATGCCCTCAATCTTTCTCAGCATCAGAGTTTTTTCCAGTGAGTCGGCTTTTCACATCAGGTGGCCAAAGTATTGGAGCAGAATGTATCAAAATTCCGTTCATTTTTAAGATTGGATCTAAACTGTTCTTAAAGACTTTCAATGAAATATAAATTTTGATTTTTGTGTTTTTCATTTTCGGAAGTTTTATTTGGTTCTTTTTTAATCTATGTCAAATTTATAGTTTCCAGTTGTTGCAGAAATTTACAAGCCTAGTTTTACCCCGTTGAACATAATAAGGATATTTGTTTTACAATTTACATTTGTCTTACTGAAAATCCAAGTATTTGGATTTTTTCAGGTCGGTTTTTCTTTTTTATTTAACAAAATATTTAGTGTTTAAAATCCTTTGGCAGGAATAAAAGCTTTCAGTTGTTAATTATTTGGAATTCTATACCTTTCTCTGCTATAACTTTTTATATTATGAAAATATTTTGAAAGTCTGGAATGAGATTCAGATTAGCTTATCTATACCAGGTGAGTTCTTTTTGGAAGTACTGACAGACTAAATTAATTAAAACAAGGAAAAAGACAGAAATAGAGAAAGGAAGAAAAGAAAGAAAGAAGGGAGGGAGGAAGAAAGGAAAGGAGGGAAGAAGGGGAGAAGGAAGGGAGGGAGGAGAAAAAGGAAGGAAGAAAAGAAACTCTTAGAGTGAAATATTCAATAATTGTTCTTTTGTTTCAAATATACTTTCCATGTTTTATAATTTTCTGCATGAAACTTTTGCTGTTTTATCAGCATTGTTTTAGAATCCAAACATATATTATATATATATTTTATATATAATGAAAATAACATTATTATCTTCTATTCCAAAGACTCTGCACCCTTTGAGGACATTAATATCTTCATTACCTACTAAACAATACTGTTTATTCTATTCCTATGTTATTCTCCTTTACCTCTCTAAATAGCTTATATCTAATATAGTGTAGCTTATTTACAGTCTTTGAAAACTTTACAATTCAAAACTTTTGCCTAATTTCCCTAATTATTACCATCTCACTGCCTTAGAACAGAGGCAAATATAACGTGACCTGTGGGTCTTATCTAGCCTTTCACTTTCACTTTAAGGTTTTATTGAAACACAGCTATGCTAATATCTTTATTCAAATATCGCTTTAGGCTATTTTTGCCTACAATGGCAGAATTGAGTAGTTGTGACATAGACAATGTGACACACAAATTGTAAAATATTTTTTTATCTGATCCTTCACAGAAAAAGCTTGGAGATGCCTTCTTTAAAGGATTGTTGGCCACTGTATCTTACTAGTTGTGGAGGGCTGAGTCCTTTCTTTCCCGGATTTTTCAATTTTTAGAGAAGTAAGGTTGAAATACAATATTATTGGATTGGCCAAAAACCTCATTCAGGTTTTCCTGTAAGATGTTACTAGAAAACCTTCACAAACCTTTTTGGCTAACCCAATATATTAATTTCTGGTGTACAACATAGTGATTCAATATTTTAAAAGATTACACCCTACTTAAGGTATTTACAGATTAATGGCTTTATTTTCTGTGCTTTACAATATATCCTTGTTACTCATTTATTTTATACATAGTAGTTTGTGTCACTTTATCTCATACAACTGTCTCCACTGTCCCCTCCCCTCTCACCACTAGTAATCACTTGTTTGCTCTCTATATTTTAGATTCCACATATCAGTGATAACATGGAGTATCTATCTTTCTCTGACTTATTTCACTAAGCGTTACATTCTCTAGGCCCATCCATGTTGTTCCAAATAACAGAATTTCATTATTTTTTTTATGACTGAGCAGTAGTCTATTGTGTGCATGTGTGTGTGTGCATGTGTGTATAAAACATATTTTCTTTATCCACTCACCTCTTGATGGATACTTGGATTGCTTACCTATCTAGGATAATGTAAATAATTCTATGAACACTGGTGTTTATGAATCTTTCCAGATCACTGTTTTTATTTTCTTTGAATATATGCTCAAGGTGGAATTATTGGATCATTGGTAGTTCTACATCTAGTTTTTTGAGGAACTTCCATACTGTTTTCCATAGCGGATGCACCAATTTACAATTCCACCACATGTACTGAAGTTTTCTTGTCTCCACATCCTTGTGAGTATTTGTTATTTGTAGACTTCTGAAATAGGCATTTTGACAAGTGAGAGGTGATACCTCACTGTGGTTTTGCTTTACATTTCTAAGATGATTAGGAACGTTAAGCATTTTTTTTTCATATACCTATTCAATTCAGTTCAGTCACTCAGTCGGGTCTGATTCTGTGACCCCATGGACTGCAGCATGCCAGGCCTCCCTGTCCATCACCAACTCCTGGATCTTGTGCAAACTCATGTCCATTGAGTCAGTGATGTCATCCAACCATCTCATCCTCTGTTGTCCCCTTCTCCTCCTGCCTTCAATCTTTCCCAGCATCAGGGTCTTTTCCAATGAGTCAGTTCTTCACATCAGGTGGCCAAAGTGTTGGAGTTTATACTTCAGCATCAGTTCTTCCAATGAATATTCAGGATTGATTTCCTTTAGCATTGGCTGGTTGGATCTCCTTGCAGTCCAAGGGATTCTCAAGAGTCTTCTCCACACCACAGTTCAAAAGCATTAATTCTTCAGTGCTCAGTTTTATTTATAGTCCAACTCTCATATCCATACATGACTCTGACTATGGAAAAACCATAGCTTTGACTAGGTGGACTTTCGTTAGCAAAGTAATCTCTCTGCTTTTTAATACACTGTCTAGTTTAGTCATAACTTTTCTTCCAAGGAGCAAGCGTCTTTTAATTTCATGGCTACAATCACCATCTGCAGTGATTTTGGAGCCTCCCAAAATAAAGTCTGTCACTGTTTCCATTGTTTCTCATGTATTTTCCATAAACTGATGAGACCAGATGCCATGATCTTAGTTTTCTGAATGTTGAGTTTTAAGCCAACTTTTTCACTCTCCTCTTTCACTTTCAGCAAGAGGCTCTTTAGTTCTCTTTCTGCCATAAGGGTGGTGTCATCTGCATATCTGAGGTTATTGATATTTCTCCCAGAAATTTGATTCCAGCTTGTGCTTCATCCAGACCGGAATTTCTCATGATGTACTCTGCATATAAGTTAAATGAGCACAATGACAATACAGAGCCTTGATGTACTCCTTTCCAGATTTGGGATCCGTCTGTTATTCCATGTCCAGTTCTAACTGTTTCTTCTTGACCTGCATACAGATTTCTCAGGAGGCATGGCTCATAGTTTCACTGAGTTAGACAAGGCTGTGGTCCATGAGATCAGATTGGTTTGTTTTCTGTGATTGTGTTTTTTATTCTATCTGCCCTCTGATGGATAAGGATAAGAGGCTTATTGGGAGAGACTGACTGAGGGGGAACTGGGTCTTGTTCTGATGGGCAGGTCTATGTTTAATAAATTTTCAATCCAGTTTTCTGTTGAAAGTCGGGCTGTGTTCCCTCCCTGTTATTTGACCTGAGGCCAAACTATGGTGGAGATAATGAAGATAATGGGGACCTCCTTCAAAAGGTCCCGTGCACACACTGCTACACTCAGTGCTCCCAACCCTGCAGCAGGCCACCACTGGCCCACACCTCCACCAGAGACTCCTGGACACTCATGGGCAAGTCTGGGTGTCTTGTGGGGTCACTGCTCATTTCTCCTGGGTCCTGGTGCACACAAGGTTTTGTTTGTACCCTCCAAGAGTCTGTTTCCCCAATACTGTGTAAGTTCTGGTGGCTCTATGGTGGAATTAATGGCGACCTCCTCGAAGAGAGCTTATGCCATACCCAGGTCTACTGCACCTAGAGCCCCTGCCCCTGCAGCAGTCCACTGCTGACCCGTACCTCTGCAGGAAACACTCAAACACAGTTCTGTCTCAGTCTCTGTGGGGTCTCTGGGTCCTGGTGTACACAAGGTTTGTTTGAGTCCTCTGAGCGCCTCTGGCCGTTATGGGGTTTGATTCTAAACATGATTTCGCCCCTCCTACTGTCTTGCTGGGGCTTCTCCTTTGCCCCTGGATGTGGGATATCTCCTCAAAGTCACTCTAGCGCCAGTTCAGCCACCACTCCAGCACCGCACAGCCACCACACCAGGGCCTACCTTCTTGCTGGGGCATCTCTGCCCATGGACGAGGGGTATCTCCTCAAAGTCATTCCAGCACTGCGCTGGACCCAGATAACCAGGATGATGTGATCACTCACCTAGAACCAGACATCCTGGAATGCGAAGTCAAGTGGCCTTAGAAAGCATCACTACGAACAAAGCTAGTGATGGTGATGGAATTCCAGTTGAGCTATTTCAAATCCTAAAAGATGATGCTGTGAAAATGCTGCACTCAATATGCCAGCAAATTTGGGAAACTCAGCAATAGCCACAGGACTGGACAAAGTCAGTTTTCATTCCAATCCCAAAGAAAGGCAATGCCAAAGAATGTTCAAACTACTGCACAATTGATTCATCTCACATGTTACTAAAGTAATGCTCAAAATTCTCCAAGCCAGGTTTCACCAGTATGTGAACCGTGAACTTCCAGATGTTCAAGCTGGGTTTAGAAAAGGCAGAGGAACCAGAGATCGAATTGCCAACATCTGCTGGATTATCAAAAAAGCAAGAGAATTCCAGAAAAATATCTATTTCTGTATTATTGGCTATGCCAAAGCCTTAGACTGTGTGGATCACAACAAACTGTGGAAAATTATTCAAGATAAGGGAATACAAGACCACTTGACCTGCCACCCAAGATGGCCAGGTTGTGGTGGAGAGTTCTGATAAAACGTGGTCCACTGGAGAAGGGAGTGGCAAACCATTTCAGTATTCTTGCCTTGAGAACCCCATATACCTATTGACCATCTGTATATCTTCTTTGGAAAATTTTCTGTTCAAATCTTCTGCCAATTTTTTAAATTAAATTCTTTGCTTTCTTGATATTGAGTTATATGAGCTCTTTATATATGCTGGATATTAACTCTTATAGGTTATGTAATTTTCATATATTTCCTTCCATTCAGTATGTTGTGTTTTTGTTTTACTGATGGTTTCTTTTGTTCTGCAAAAGATTTTAAGTTTAGTTAGGTCCCATTCATTGTTTAATTTTTGCTTTTCTTTCTTTTGCCTTAGGAGACAGACTTCAAAAGAAATATTGCTACTATTTATGTCAAATAATGTTCTGCCTATGTTCTCTTCTAGGAGTTTTATTTTTTCAGGGTCTTACATTTTGGTCTTTAATCCACTTTGAATTTATTTTCATATATGAGGTGAAGAAATGTTCCAATCTCCTTTTTTACATGTAGCTGTCCAGTTTTCACAGCCCCACTTGTTGAAGAGACAGTCTTATCTCCATTGTATATTCTTGCCTCCTTTATCATAAATTGATCATAAGTTTGTGAGTTCATTTCTAGATACACATTGATCTGTGTGTCTGTTTTTGTGCCAGTACCATGCTGCTTTGATTATTATTGCTTTTTAGTATAGTCTGAAGCCAGAGACTGTAATTTCTCAAGCTTTGTTCTTTTTTCTCAAGATTTCATTGGCAATTCAGGCTATTTCTGTGGTTTGATATACATTTTAGGATTACATGTTCTACTTCTATGGAAAATGTCATGGATATTTTGATAGAGATTGCATTATATATGTAAATTGCTTTGGTAGTATGGACATTTTACTAATATTAATTCTTCCAGCTCAAAACACTATGGTTTTCCCATGACTACTAGAATGGTTTTTCCATGACTGTTGGAAAAACCATAATTTTGACTGTATGTTCCTTTGTCAGCAAAGTTATGTCTCTGCTTTTTAATACACTGTGTCATAGCTTTCCTTCCAAGGAGGAAGGGTCTTTTAATTTCATGGCATCTTTGTGTTGTTTCTGTGGTGCACACTTTTTCACATTTGTGAATGATGTTAGCTAAGAGTTTGTCTTAAATGCCGTTTATTATATTCAGACATATTCCCCCTATACCAGCTTTGATGGGAATTGTTATCATGAATGGATGTAAAATTTTGTGATTTTTGCACCTATTGAGACAATCATGTGATTTTTATCCCTCCTTTTGTTAATGTGATGTATCATATTAATTGAATTCACACTGTGAATATTGAATCATCCTTACAACCCTGGAATAAATCCCACTCGATCATGATATACAATTCTTTTTATATACTGTTGGATTTGGTTCTTTTTCTTAATATATATATTTTATTGAATTATAGTTGACTTACAATGTTTCAGATGCACAGCAAGATGATTCAGTTATGCAAATACACACATATTATTTTTGAAATTATTTTCCATAATAGGTTATTACAAGATATTGAATAGAGTTCCCTGTGCTATACAGTAAACCTTTGTTGCTTGTTGCATATCTATGTTTTAATTAGAAATCTAAAAAATAAAAAGAAATCTAGCATTCTGTTCATCCTAAGTCAAAGAAGTAGAATCAAAAAATCATAATTTTTTTTAGTTAGGCAAAAAATTCATGTTTTCTAAAATATGTATATTATACATATTTATATATATGTATACAAAAGCTTTTCTATTACAATCCGTAATGGGAACAGGATTAACTTAACAATATAAAATATTACATACAATTTGGGGGGCCAAGCAGAGAGATGTGGTACGTGGAAGTGCACATATTTTCATAGACCCAGCCAGTCTATGTCTTTTGGTTGGTGCAATTAATCCATTTACATTTAAGGCAATTATTGGTATTGAAGGCGGGAGGAGAAGGGGAAGACAGAGGATGAAATGGTTGGATGGCATCACCGACTGGATGGAGTTTGAGTAAACTCCGGGAGTTGGTGATGGACAGGGAGGCCTGGCATCCTGCAGTCTATGGGGTCACAAAGATTCGGACATGACTGAGGGACTGAACTGAACTGATGGTCCTATTATCGTTTTCTTGTTTTCAGTTAATTTTCTGAAGGTCTTTTCTTGTGTTCCTTTAGCATTTTTTGTAAAGCTGGTTTAGTGGTGCTGAATCCTCTTAACTCTTGCTTGTCTGGAAAGCTTTTGATTTCTTCATCAAATCTGAAGGAGAGTCTTGCTGAGTAGAGTATTCTTGGTTGTGGGTTCTTTTCTTTCATCCCTTTAAATATATCATGCCAGTTCCTTCTGGCTTATAGAGTTTCTGTTGAGAAATCAGCTGATAACCTGATGGGAGTTCCCTTGTATGTTATTTGCTATTTTCCCCTTATTGCTTTTAATATTTTATCTCTGTCTTAATTTTTGTCTGTTTGATTACTATATGTGTCTTGGTGTATTCCTCCTTGGGTTTATCCTGCCTGGGACTCTGCTTCCTGGACTTGGAGTATTTCCTTTCCCATATTTGGGAAGTTTACAGCTATGATCTCTTCCGATATTCTCTCAGGTCCTTTCTCTCTTCTCCTTCTGGAACCCCTATATAATGTGAATATTGGTGTGTTTAATGTTGTCCCAGAGGTCTCTTAGACAGTCTTCATTTCTTTTCATTCTTTTTCTTTTCTATATTCTGTTCTGCAGCAGTGATTTCCACCATTCGGTCCTCCAGGTCATTTATCTGTTTTTTCTGCCTTAGTTATTCTTCTATTGATTCCTTCTAGTGTATTATTCATCTGTTTGGTTGTCCTTTTGTTCTTCTTGGTCTTTGGTAAACATTTCTTGTATCTTCTCAATCTTTGCCTCCACTCTTTTTTCTGAGATCTTGAATCATCTTCCCTATTATTATTCTGAATTCTGTTTCTGGAAGGTTGCCTCTATGCACTTCATTTGGTTGTTCCTCTGGGGTTTTAATCTTGTCCCTTTATCTGGGACATAACTAGATGCTTTTTCATCACAATTAACTTTCTGTAATACGGTTTTTGTTTTAGTCACTGTGAGACTATGCTTCTTCTTTTTTTTTCTTTTTTAAAAATTAATTTATTTTTAATTGAAGGATAATTGCTTTCGACTATGCTTCTTCTATCTGCCCTCTGATGGATGAGGCTAAGAGGCCTGTATAAGCTTGTTGATGGGAGGGACTGGTGTTCAGAAAAACTGGGTCTTGCTCTGGTGGGCAAGTAAACATTTAAAGATTAAATTAAATTAAAGATTTAATCTAATCATCTGCTGATGAGGGCTTCCCTGGTGGCTCAGATGGTAAAGAATCTGCCTGCGATATGGGAGACCTGGGTTCTATCCCTGAGTCAGGAAGATCCCCTTTGAGAATGGAATGGCAACCACTGCAGTATTCTTTCCTGGAGAATCCCACGGACAGAGGAGCCTGGTAGGCTATAGCCCATGGGATAACAAAGGGTCAGACACGACTGAGTGACTAACACTTTCACATCTGCTGGTGGGTGGGGTTGCACTCCCTCCCTGGTAGTTGTTTGGCCTGAGGTGACCCAGCCCTGGGGCCGATGGGCTCTATAGTAAGGTTGGTGTGACCCCCAAGAGAGTTTATGCCAAGGGGGACCTTCCTGGCCTGATGCTGCCAGTGTCCCCTCCCTGTGTTGAGCCCCTGCTGACCTATGCCTCCACAGGAGGCCCGGCAACACACAGGTAGTTTTCATTCTGTCTCCTATAGGGTCATTGATTATTTCTTCTGGGCCTTTGTGTGCACAGAATTTGGTTTGTGCCCTCCAAGACTGGAGTCTATGTTTCTCTCAGTCCTCTAGAAGTCCTATAATCAAATCCCATTGGCCCTCAAGGCCAGATTTCCTGGGGATTCCCAGCCCCTTTGTCAGATCACCAGGCTGGGAAGCCTGATGTGGGGTTCAGAACCTTCACAACAGTGCAAGAAGTTCTTTGGCATTACTGTTCTCTCCAATTTATGGGTCATCCACCCATTTGGTATGAGGTTTGGTTTTACTGTGATTGTGCCCCTCCTGCCATCTCGCTGTGGCTTCTTTGTCTTTGGACATGGGATATCTTTGTTTGGTGGGTCCCGGTGTCCTCTGAACAACCTCATGTAGATGGTTGTTCAACAGCTAGTTGCAATTTTGGTGCTCTCACAGGAGGAGATGAGTTTGCATCCTTCTACTGCACCATCTTGAACTGGAACTGGTTTTAATATTGATTTTTATATTTATAGGTACATGAAATAGCCTTTACTATTAATTCTGTTGACAAATATATAACAGACTATTCCATTATTAGTGACTTATTTCACATTTCATTTTGTATTTTTAAAATTTGTAACATATCATTAGTTTCCAGATATTTAATAAAATAATTTATCTCCATTTTATTTTTTAATTTAATTTTTATTTTACCCTAGAATATAGTTGATTTATTAAGTGTTAGTTTCAAGTGTACAGCTAAGTGATTCAGTTATACAAATACATTGGTGGTCAGTCACTAAGCCACGTCCCACTCTTTGTGACCTCATGAACTGCAGCACACCAGGCTCTTCTGTCCTCCACTACCTCCCAGAATTTGCTCAAATTCATGTCTATTGGGTGGGTGATGCTATCTAATCATTTTATCCTCTGTCACCCCCTTCTCCTCCTGCCTTCAATCTTTTCTAGCATCATGATCCTTTCCAATGAGTCAGCTCTTTGAATCAGGTGGCCAAAGTATTGAAGCTGCAGCTTTGGTATCAGTCTTTCCAATGAATACTTAGGGTTGATTTCCTTTAGCATTGACTGTTCCTTTAGGATTGACTGGTTTTATCTCCCTGCTGTCCAAGCGACTCTCAAGAGTCTTCTCCATCACCACAATTCGAAAGCAACAATTCTATAGCACTCAGTCTTCTTTATGGTCCAACTCTCAGATTTGTACATGACTACTAGAAAAATCATAGTTTTGACTATATGGACCTTTGTTGACATAGTGATGTCTCTGCTTTTTCATACACTGTCTAGGCTTGTCATAACTTTCCTTCCAAGGAGCTAGCATCTTTTAATTTCAGGGCTGCAGTCACCATCTGCAGTGATTTTGGAGCCCAAGTAAATAAAGTCTGTCACTGTTTCCATTGTTTCCCCATCTATTACCAGGAACTGATGGGACCAGATGCCATGATCTTTGTTTTTAGAATGTTGAGTTTTAAGCCAGCTTTTTCACTCTCCTCTTTCACCTTCATCAAGAGCCTCTTTAGTTCCTCTTTGCTTTCTGCCATAAGGGTTGTGTCATCTGCATATATGAGGTTATTGATATTTCTCCCAGCAATCTTGATTCCAGCTTGTGTTTCATCCACCCCAGCATTTCGCTTGATGTACTCTGCATGGAAGTTAAATAAACAGGGTGACAATATACAGCCTTGATGAGCTCCTTCCCCAATTTGGAACCAGTCTGTTGTTCCATGTCCAGTTGTAACTGTTGCTTCTTGACCCTGCATATAGGTTTCTCAGGAAACAGGTAAGAATTTTCTTACCAATTCTTTAAGAATTTCTCGCAGTTTTTTGTGATCACAGTCAAAGGCTTTAGTATAGTCAATGAAGCAGAAGTAGATGTTTTTATGAAACTGTTGCTTTCTCCACGATTCAGTGAATGTTGGCAATTTGATCTCTGGTTCCTCTGCCTTTTTGAAAATGTTTTATTGTAAATTTTTGATTTTGTTCATTGAGAGGACAATATTACCTTGTTTACAATTGTTGGAAATATCCATGTTTAAACTAAAAGTTTTAAAGTATGAAGTGTGAGGTAGAGTTCTTGTTTTATTTTTCTTCTTATGGATAGCCTTTTCTCCAAATGTCTTTTATTGAAAAGCTCCTTTTTCTGTTGATTTCCCATGCCACTGCAGTTAAGTATCAAAGGTCTTTATTTATAAAGCTTTAATCTTGAGCTCTATTCCATTATCAGTTATCCATTGCCAATACATTTTTTTTGTCTCAGCATATGCACTACTGAATTTTAATTACTATAACATCATGATGAGATTTTGTATCTTGAGGGTCAATTTATCTGCCATATTCTTCTTAGACTTTACCCTTCCATATGAATTATAAACTTTAAAACAAGTTTTTAATGTATATTTACAATTATGTCAGGATTTTGATTGGAGTTTCATTATATACATTAATTTGAAGATAATTTTATTTATATCCATGAACATTGGGTATCTAACCATTTTTAATTTATCTCATCCTTTGTTTGTTTATCCTAAATACTTGAATATTTCTTTTGTTAGGTTAATGTTGTCATCTTTTAAAATTTGTGTCCCAGGTGTTTTTTGCTTATGTGTACACATATGATAGTTTATATTTGATCTTCAGTCTGGACAATCTGCTAAATTTTTCTTTCTTTCTCTTTTTTTAATTGGAGGAAAATTGCTTTACAATGATTTGTTTTCTGTCATACAACAATGTGAATTGGTCATAATTATATATATATTCCCTCCCTTGCAAGCATCCTTCCCCTTTCCCCATCCCACTCTTTAGGTTGTCACAGAGTTCCAGGCTGAACTCCCTGTGTTCTGTAGCACTTCTCACTAGCTATCTACTTTTACACATGATAGTTGTATATATGTTAATGCTACTTTCCAAGTTTGTCCCACCCTCCCCTTCTCCAGCTTTCACTGCTAAATTTTTCTACTACAAGAATAATTTGTCTTTAGAGTCTTCTGACTTTTTAATGTAGAAAAACAGGTCATCTATATATGACACACTTATTTCCTCTCTTCCACTTCTTTTCTCAGTTTCTTTGTTGCAGGAATGTAATGATAGAAATAATAAAATTATTATTAGAGCAACAATTCTATTAATAGAATAAGAGAGAGCTTATTTCAATAGAAATGACATTTAATAATCACCATTATAAACACATTATTAAAAATCTTAGTAGAGTAGAAACAGAAGGGAAATTTCCTAACTTGATGAAGAGTATATATATTAAAAGAAACCCCCCGACCACCAACAAAGCCTGCCTCAAACATCATTATAATTGGGAAGTAGTTTTGTGCATTTATTATTAATAAAGATAAGAAAAGATGTTATCACCATTCAGTTTGACATCGGGGAGAAGTTAGAAGAATTCATTCAAAAATTGAGAATAAGAAAAGATGCTATTGCTATTCTATTTGACACTGGGGAAAAGTTCGGGCATTTTCCTCTCAAGTTGGGAGTAAGAAAAAGTGCCATCACCATTCTAGTTTGCATTGCTTTGGTTCTACTCACCTGACTTTCTACCTCAGCACCGATCCCTGTCGATTTCAGCTATGACTGTTGCTGTACTTGCTGGTACTTTCATTTTCAAGAAGTGAAAATGTAAGCACTTTTGTCTCCACCTTGAAGCACAGGTGCATGGAGAAGACTTGGTACGTGAGTGCATGTCGCTCTAGTGTGATTTACATCCATTCATGCTCAACGATGAGTGTGTCTGGTTTGCTGGTTATGCCTCGTGTTTTCCACAGGGGCTTGAAGAAATAAAAGAAAGGGTTCCTCTAGTTCAGCAGCTCTTAGCCCTTCTTCCAGCGGGCATAAGTTCAGAGTTTCTCCAGGAAGTTGAAATGCACCTATATCCTGTTGCTCTTTTTAGCAGTTTTTAGAGTCTTTACTTAGGAAGAATCCAAGATAACAATTCTATGTGCCAAGATGATAGAACAAAGGTTTCTTCTTCTGAGTGTCATCAAGGACTGTGGATGGTTGTGAGGGAAATGAGAGTTGAAAGCTAATGTTGTTCAAATTGTCTAGCTCTTTAAGGTACTACTTTCACTACATAGAAACTTGCCTTTGGGTCTAAGTATGGGAGGCTAGTCATTGACCCCAGAAATATGACTGCACACTCTGATCTTGATTATGGGAAAGCCTCTATAAGAGTTTACCTGGGGCAAAGAAGCAAAAGCAGAAAAGGCCAGAATCCTGAGGACTAAAGCTGATGACAACAGCCTAGGGCCACAAGAATCCATTAGGACACAATGACCCGAGGTTGTGGGAACTGCAGCCGTGGGCAGCCCTGGTCTGCTAGTCTGAGGACAAGCGTCCTCTTTCTCAACTCTCCTTTGTCCTTACAGCTCTGCAGGATGGTATTGGTTAACTCTGTGCACAGAGAAACATAGCCCCTGGAGTCTGCAGCCCGGTTAGGAGGAGAGGTGAGGTATGTCTCTAGAGCAGGAACATTATGGAAAGAGACAACGTGTAAGCTGGCCAGATACAGACCTTGCTTGGTTTCCAGCATAGCCACACTGGGCACTTGGCCATGAATTCCTTGGGACTGAGATGTGGGGGTGGGAGACAGGTAAGCTCACTCTTTTCCCAGCTCAAAGCAAACTCTTTCTTTCTTCCCAGGGTGCTGTACTTACAAAAAAACAGCTACAAATCTGGCCCAAATTTCTCAAGGATAAATGGAAACACGCCATATTCTTCTATTTCATTAATGCTGCTGGCCATATTGAATGGGTTCCTATGACTGCAAGAGATGTTTCACTATCCATCTGTTCCACCCAACCCACTCAAAATATAGGCATTGGCCCTGTGGGCAAATTGAGCACCTGATGACAACGCTTGTCTAGTTAGCATGATGTGAAGGGCTCATCCACCTTTCTGAAGACCTTCCTTCCCAAGCTGCTTCCCTATCACTCTGCTGCCCTTGCCTTTTTGAGTCGAGTGGGTTTTCTTCTTCAAACTCCTGTTTGATTTCTGTCAACCTCATGGACTGTCCAAAGAGTCAGGGCTCTCCATAGGAGTGGGTGCTCCAGCCTGGGGGTCAGGTGAGGGACTGAAGGAGAGAGTTCAGGATTTCAGACACCCCTGAAGGTCAGGCATGAATCTGGCAAGCCTTTAAGGGTGGTGGTCCTTGAAGCACACTGATGGGATGCAAGATTTCCAGGGACTGGATTTGAGAAAGTCTTTCCTGAATGATAATTACTCCTATGGTATTGATAGATTGCTTAAAGGTTTATGAAATTATAGGCCTTAAGATTTCTGCATTTGACTTTGTGCCATTAAGACTCCATGATGTTTTTGCATATACAAGAGTAGGATCTATATATGTTGCCACTGGAACCAACTAATGCATCTTGAAATGAAAAGAGGAGCTCTGTGCAGCAAATCTTTTAAATGACACCAGAAGTGTGTTAGAATGACAGCACTGACTTCTCTCCCAACTTAAAAGAGGGAATCAAAGATGCATTTTCTCTTCTTGAAAGGATGAAAGAAGAACTGAAATGGCATCACTACAGAAATAAGGATAATGCTCATGCTACATTAAATGTACAATGCATTTCTCATTAAAACACTTGAAAATTTATGGATGCATAATATTTACCATATTCTTAAGGGAAAATCCCAGATACATTCCTCATAAAGCAACTAATCCACTGAATAACCTGTTATGAAATTATTAGCCCAATATCAGACAGTAGAAAATAATCTGAGGACTTGGGAAAGAATGACTTTAAATTCTTGTTGATAGTTTAAATATAGAGACAAACTCTAAAGAATCGATGTGATTTAGTGAGGCTGACCAAGAAAAATAAAGGAAGAAAATGCAAATTACTAAACTTAGGAATGAAAGCAGAGTCATCACTAGCGACCCTAAAGAAATAAAAAGTATTATAAGGGAAACCAAGAACAAATACACCAACAAATGACATATGTAAATGAACTGAACAATTTCTCTTCTTTTCATTTATTTTTTTATTGAAGAATAATTGCTTTCCAGAATTTTGTGGTTTTCTGTAAAACCTCAACATGAATCAGCCATAGGTATACATATATCTCCTCCCTTTTGAACCTCCCTCCCATCTCCCTTCCCATCCCACCCTTCTAGGTTGATACAGAGTCCCTGTTTGCGTTTCCTGAGCCATACAGCAAATTCTCATTGGCTATCTATTTTACATATGGTAATATAAGTTTCCATGTTACTTCTTCCATACATCTCACCTTCTCCTCCCCTCTCCCCATGTCCAAAAGTCTATTCTCTGTCTGTTTCTCCATTGCTGCCCTGTAAATAAATCCTTCAGTACTCTTTTTCTAGATTCTGTATATGTGCATTAAAATATGATATTTATCTTTCTCTTTATGACTCACTTCACTCTGTATAATAGGTTCTAGGTTCATCTACCTCATCAGAACTGACTCAAATGCATTCTTTTTTTTAAATTAATTTGTTTTTTATTGAAGGATAATTGCTTTCCAGAATTTTGTGGTTTTTTTTTTTTTTTTTTAGAATTTTGTGGTTTTCTGTAAAACCTCAA